>JAHLJS010000007.1:14972443-15617443 GCA_038502445.1 Eremochloa ophiuroides | reverse complement strand
GAGATGGCGGACTAGAGGGGGGTGAATAGTCCTTTATAACAACTAATCGCAGCGGAATAAAACCTAATCGGTTCTAGCGACAATTTACCCCTCTAACTAAGACTCTAAACACCTTGCCAAAGATCCTAGCGAGAAGCAAAGGTGCAAGTCTAGCTTGAGCTTCCCTGAACCGTTCTAGCGCAAGATCACACATACCTAAGCGTTAGTACTTTAAGCACCGGGGAAACTCCTATTAACTAGCAAGCAAAAACGCACTAAGCACCTAAACTCACTACTTGCTCAATGACAAGGATACACAATCCAAATCAAAGAGCGCAACTCACTTTAGCTACACAAACTAAGTGAGAACTACTTCTAAGCTACACAAACTAAGAAGGTGAGTGGCAAGCTACACAAGCTAACCGATCTCACAAGAGCAACTACAACTACACAAATAAAGTAATGCACAATATAAATAACTTGTGTAGAAGGGAGCAAACCACCGCGAAGGATGGGAAGATGTTGACGCGGTGATTTATTTCCCGGAGGTTCACTTGTCGCCACAAGCTACGTCCTCCGTTGAGACAAGCTCCAAGGTTGCCGCCGGTCATCTTGCTAGTGGTGACCCGCAAGTCACACTCTCCCACGTGGAGTGCTTACCACAAGCTCTAGCACTTGACTCGGCCGGACCACTTGTCGCTCTTCACGTCTCGCTCTACTAGCGATGCTCTTTGCGATCTCCCGCGGGGTGAGCTCCAACCCCTCACAAAGTTTCTCCGGAGCTAAACACAATCTTCTTGCTTGCTTCACGGAGCCACAAGCCACCAAGCCGTCTAGGAGGTGGCAACCTCCAAGAGTAACAAGCATCACCGGCTTGCAATACGATCACCTAGTGCCACTCGATGCAATCTCACAATGCAACGCACTAGAATCACTCACTATCAATCAATCGGATGTGCACTAAGCAAGTGAGTGAGTGGGAGGGCTTCCAAGCACACCTACACAAGCCACACAGGCCCAAGGGTGCTCAGCTAGTCGGCTAAGGCTGCCAAGTGCTTGGATTTATAGCCCTCAAGCGAATAGAGCCGTTGCCCTCTCAAACCGGCCGTCGGACTGAACGTCGGACGCTCAGCCGCGCCACCGTCGGACCAATGTCCACGGTCCGACGCTCCTGATAGCCGCCACGTGTCACTAGCCATTTGAAGTCGAACGTTGGATCACAACGGCTAACTTCCCGCGCTTCAGCTCACCGTTGGACGGAACACCGTCGGACCAATGAACTCCACGGTCCGACGCTTCCAGAGAGCTCCCCGAGGGCTGAAAAGCGTCGGACGGTCGTCCGACGCTCGCCGTCGGACTAAACCCAAGAGTCCGACGCTCTCAGAGCTCGCCACGTGTCAGCTCTCGCACGATCTGCACCTGTCGGACGCTCGGACAAAAGTCCGACGCCCACAAACTTCAGCGTCCGACGCTCACAGGCCAAACACCGTCGGACGCACGAGGATGGTCCGACGCTGTCACTGCAGACAGCTGTCCGACGCTCGCACCACAGCACAGAAGACAAGGGCAGGCCGTCGGACCGAACCCATGGTCCGACGCCCCCTGGCCTTAGCGTCTGACGCTCTTGCAACTTCGCCGAAAACCTCCGAATCCTGCCTTGCAAGCTCGGCAGGAGGAAGAGAGAGAACCACACCCTCTCTACCTCACAACACCACCTCCAAACACTTTCACCTTTGCAAAAGTGCTAACACCAACAAGTGTACACCTCATGTGCATGTGTGTTAGCTTTTCACAAACATTTTTCAAAGGATTTTTCACTCTTTTCACCACGCCACTTGATCCTAGCAACGTATGCAAGTTAGATCACTCAAGTGGCACTAGATGACCGATATGCAAACAAGTTTGCCCCTCTTGATAGTATGGCCATCTATCCTAAATCCGGTCAAGCACTTCTCTACTCAACCTTAGACCGGTGAAATGGAAATGCCCTAGGTTATACCTTTGCCTTGCGCTTTCCATTTTGATCACCGTCTTCATCACCGTCTCCGACACCATCGATGCCGGTGCAACACATGCACCAACACCTCATGAATGATATGATCTACTTCATATCATCACGTGGCTTTTGGTTCATCGATCCTTGACTTGCTTGCTCTTCACCGTTGCGTTGGTCCATCGGCGCCAAGCCATCACCCGACTTGCCCTTCACACTTGCAACCGGTCCATCGACGCGAAGCCTTGTCTTGATCTTCTTCACCTAGCCACATGACTCCATGTCATGTCTCATGCGTTTAGCTCCTTCATACCATATGTGTGAGCTAAGCATCATCTCCAAGCCATTTTCACCTCCATGGCATAGATGCTCACACACATGTACCTGTGGACTAATCACCTGTGTAATCAACACTTAAACACATATTAGTCCACTTAAGTTGTCACTCAATTACCAAAACCAAACAAGGACCTTTCAACCGCGTCCAGTAGACGACCTCTTCCGCTCATCCCCTTCGTCAGCTCTTTGATAGGGATACTATAACCTAGGTCCCTTAACTTGGAATGGATGGCGGAGCGTAGGTGGCAGGCAGTTATATGGATACGGTGCTTTACCCGTAGACGCTTCTCCAGCTCTCGCAAGAATTGTATGGGAGTCGTCCTCGGGGGGACTTCCCGAATGACCGTACCGGGGAATTCTACCGTACTCCGTGCAGCTATGGTTGTTGATCCTGCGGAGCCTACCCAAAGGTTCAGGCCGGATTGTAGGAAGTGGGTGATACGTTTTTGTATTTCTATGAGAAGAAATACGGCACCCACGATTCCCAGTAGTAAGTCGTCGGCATATCGCGCGTAACAAATCCTTATTAATAAGGAATGGCTTTTAAAGGGGGCCAGCTTACGGGCCAGGCCTCTCTCTGACCTGATAACTAGTATCGCCTCCCCGCCCAGCTCTATCAGCAGGCCCCTTCTTTTGCAATACTTAAGAAGGTCTCTCATGGCCAAATTATTATTAAAGCCTTCTCTACCATTGAATTCGGCCTTCGGGGTCAACCCAGCGGCTTCTATGAGGAAGGCGGCGCAAAGGAGGCTCGAGGGCTTGTTAAGGAAGGCGGCTAGGGCTGCTGAAGGAGGGAAAACGAAAGGCGTTTTCTGGTCTCCCCTTCGCCTGGGGGTGCTTGTGGGGGGGGTGTGCCACGACGAAACAAGGGAATGAAAGGTCGCTTTGCGTTGGATGCTCTTTACCCTCCCCACTATGAGGGCTCTGTTGTCTTGGGGAGCGTTGAAGCTTGCTTCTTTTCCATACTTTTCTTGGTCATCAATACGACGACCTATTCTTAATAGAACCGATCTTATTTTCACTACAAGAGGAATTTCGTGCTTCTGCCGGATCCTCCCTATCTCCTGATCGAGCTTGTGTAGGTAGATATTGCCTAATAGGGCCGATAGTAGTACACTGTTTGGGACGGAGTCAGGGCCCTTCTCACCTCCTACGAGTCGTCCGGCGGAAAACTGTTTCTGAGTGGGGTAAAAGAACTTGGAATCGTCGATCTCTTCCTTCAAGATTGAGATGAATCGATGTCGGTCGATGGTGTGAAAACACTTCCTGATGTCGAATTCCAAAAACCAGCGAGAGGTTCCCCACTCTTCTTTGATCCGTCTGAGGGCCGAGTGGCAGCCTCGACCCGAGCGGAAGTGCGATGTGTCTGGAAACTCGGGATCGTAAATGGATTCGGGTACCATTCTGATCGCCTCTTTCATGATCTTTTCTATGGGTAGAACTACTGTGAGCGGTCTAAACTTCGACCCTTCTTTCTTTCTTCATTTAAAAAAAGGGGAGCAAAGCCTGTTTTTTGCTCCCTCAATTGATAGATCAGGGCCCCTCCTGCCGGCCCGAACGAAAGGCTCTTTTCATGGCCGCCTCGCTCGCCATCTTCCTCGCCGCGCGACAGACCTACCGCTACAGGGTGCCGGAGGGAAGTAGCCCGCTCACGCCGCCGCTCAGGGTGCTCGTCGCCGCGTTCAGGAAGCGGCGCCTCCCGCTGCCTGCCGACGCCGCCGACCTGTACGAGGTCGTCGATCCGCCATCGTCGTCGTTGTCGCAGGGTGTCAACAAGAGGCGGCTGCTTTGCCACACCGACCGGCTTTGGTTCCTCGACAGGGCGGCCATAGTGGAAGAGCACGGCGAGGGAGCGAGCGGGCCGTGGCGGCTGGCGACGGTGACGGAGGTGGAGGAGACGAAGCTGGTGGTGGCGACGATGCCCATCTGGGTGTCCACGCTCAACTTTGGCATGACGGCGGCGCAGGGCTCCACGTTCTTCATCAAGCAGGGCAGCGTGATGGACAAGCGCCTGGGGCGCTTCGAGCTCCCCCCGGCGTCCATGCTGGCGCTGTCCGCGGCAGCCATGATCGCCACGGTGGCGGTCTACGACAGGGCGCTGGTGCCGTGCCTGCGCCGCCGCCGCGCCGGGATCGGTGGCGACGGCGAGCGTGGGCTCAGCATCCTGAAGCGCGTGGGCATCGGCATGGCGTTCGCCACAGCGGCGCTGGGCGTGGCGGCGGCGGTGGAGCGGTGGCGCCTCCTGCTCCTCCAAAGGTCGTCCGCGTCGGTGGCGCCGGTGTCGGTGCTGTGGCTGGTGCCGCAGTTCGTGGTGCTGGGCGTGGGCGACGCGTTCGCGGTGGTGGGCCTGCAGGAGTACTTCTACGAGCAGGTCCCCGGCGGCATGCGCAGCCTGGGCATCGGACTCTACCTCAGCGTCGTCGGCGCCGGGACCTTCCTCAGCAACCTGGTGATCACGGCGGCGGACCGCGCCAGCTGGTTCGGCGAGGACCTCGACCGCAGCAGGCTCGACCTCTTCTACTGGCTCATGACCTGCATCGGCGCCGTTAACCTGGCCTTCTACGCGCTCGTCGCCGCCAAGTACTCGTACAAGAAGGCCGCCGACAGGGTCGATCGGTGACGACAAGTCCGCCGCCAGCGACGTCTGAGTGCGCTTCCTTCGCCGCGCCGGTGTACTGGCGCAGTGGCGCATCGTCGGATGAAGTGTTGTTTGGTTCAGGGATTTATGATTCAAATCATCACACCTGACATGCATGAGCTTAGTTAAATCCATAAAAGAAACTGGAGGAAAGAGGCCCGACTTGTTGGGCTGAAACGATCCATCGATGGGTAGAAACTAGTCTGTTTCAACGTGACACGATCGAGGCCACGATGGAACAACGGGCTCAGCCCATTAATGTGCAGAAACTAGTCTGTTTTAATTCAACGTGGCTGCTTCCACGGAGGATCCAATACAGCCGGTAAGTCGGCTGTAAGGTTAAAAAAAAAAGACCGCAAGAGTCAAATGTGTAAGATATGTTTCTGGGCACGATCCTAGTATTGGCAGCAGAAGATGACTCGGCCATTAGAGTAGGTGTAATAAGAGACTGTAAACCGGCTAAACGCTGACGTGGAGGAGAGAAGGGAAAAGAGAGAGGAGAAACAGGCTCTAAGCTTACAGCTGGCTTGGGTACATAAACCAAGAAACTGTGTGAGAGAGATAAGTGGGCCATACACCAGCTATAAAAGACTAACTACTATATAAGTGGGTTGAGAGAGGGATAAGAGAAGGCTGTAAAAAACCTTATACCCGATTTACTGGCTATATTATTAGCCTTGCTCTTTTTTTTAAGATAAGAGAACATCGTTCCAGCCTCTACCATCCGAGAATGGTACACAGCTGTGGTACACAAAATTCACCAAAATACGCCATAAGGCTTACAACTCGACGAGTCTCTATCCAGAAAAAGTTTCAAACCTCCACCTAAGGCAGCAGAACATAAAAAAGGAGAAAACAGCTCATGTCGCAATACGAAATCTCGTGCTCCAACCAAATCTCGCGAAGGTCTCCATTACAAAGACTTCAAGCAAATTGCAGCTTCTCTTGAACACTTCCTTCTCCCTCTCATCATGTAGCATTGACCACTGCCGGATCCAATAGGTTACCCTGAAGATTACCTGCATGAAAGTGTTAGCTTTAGGTTTATTGAAACCATGTCATTTCTATTCAACCATAAACACCAGCAAATAGCTGTCACTCCTAGCAATATTCGCTTTTTGGCCTTGGTGCCTACACCATTTAACCAAGATCCGAACATATCAGATATACTAGAAGGTGGTTGAATTCCAAAGACGATATGGATAATGTACCAAGTTAATCGCGCGAGGTGGCATTCGAAAAAGAGGTGTTGGATGGTTTCTGCTTGATTGCAGAAGCAACATCTAACATCTCTTTGCCAATTCCGTTTTGCTAAGTTGTCTTTAGTAAGGATTACCCCTTTTTTAAGGAACCAGAGGAAGATTTTAATCTTTAGTGGAACTTTCAATTTCCATAATTCATTCCTCTCCGGCATGTTATCCAGACTGATCACTAAGCTGTACATAGATTGTACCGAGAATTTCCCTTGCTTGCTGGCATCCCAGTGAAAGCCATCCTTTTGGTTCGTTAGGTTGACCTGTAGTACTTTCGACACCAAAGCATACCACGAAGCCAGATTCCCGCCTGTCAGCCCTCTTCTAAAGGATATATTTAGTGGAATTGTCCTTAGGACATTGGCCACCGTATCCTCCTTTTTCCGGGCTAATCTGTAGAGGTTAGGATATACCTCATTTAGGGGCTGGTTACCTATCCAAAGGTCTTCCCAAAATCTAACCCCTTTTCCATTTCTAACGATAAAATGTCCACCAGCTAAGAAAGTGTCTCTCACTTTCAGTAAGCCAGCCCAGAAATGCGAGTCCCCAGGCTTATGCCTTGCTTGAGACAGGGTTCTAGAAGATAGATATTTTTTCCCGAGAATCTTTTGCCAAACGCCGTCTTCGTTGATGAGTTTGAATATCCACTTACTTAGTAAGCATTTATTCTGGATATCGAGGTTCAGGATACCTAAACCCCCGTAATCCTTAGGAATACAAAGGATCCCCCATCGTGCAAGGCGGTATTTCTTTTTTTGATCATCACTTTGCCAAAAGAATCTAGCTCTATAGTAATCCAATCTTTTGAGTACCCCTCTGGGAACCTCAAAGAAGGAGAGCATGAACAATGCCAGACTGGAAAGGACAGAGTTAACAAGCACTAGTCTTCCGCCATAAGATAATAGTTTTCCTTTCCAGCTACTTAGTTTTTTCTGAAATTTCTCTTCGATCGACAGCCAATCCTGTTTGACAATTTTTTGTGATGCATAGGTATACCAAGGTACCTAAAAGGAAGATTCCCTCGCTTACATCCAAACAAATCCTCATATTCTTGTACATGTTCTTTTGCCGCCCCGTAACAAAACAGTTCGCTCTAATTTTTAGACCAGATAGTTGTTCAAAGGTATTGAGAACTATCTTGAGTTCTCTGGCATGCTGTAAGTTATAAACCAGAAAGAGAATGGTATCGTCTGCATATTGCAGGATAGATAGACCATTTTCTACCAGATGAGGGACCACTCCTTGAAAACATCCGTTAGCTTTAGCCCTGGATATCAAGGTTGCCAGCATATCTGCCACGAGATTAAACAAGATGGGCGAAAGCGGAACTCCTTGCCTTAATCCACGCTTAGTTTGGAAAAAACGGCCAACCTCTTTGTTAATTTTCACCCCTACGCTACCCCCTCTTACAATCTGATCAATCCAGGTACATCATTTTGGTGAGAATCCTTTCATCCTCAAAGTTTGCTGCAAAAAGGGCCATTTCACTTTATCGTATGCTTTTTCAAAGTCTAGTTTTAAAATAACCCCATCCAGTTTTTTGCGATGCAATTCATGGACAGTTTCATGCAGGATGACCACCCCATCCAATATGTTCCTTCCTTTCATAAACGCTGACTGAGATGGTTGAATAACCTTTTGAGCCACTAGTGCTATACGGTTAGTCAACACCTTAGTGAAGACCTTGAAGCTCACATTTAGCATGCAAATAGGTCGAAATTGTTGGATCTGTGTGGCTTCCTTTTTCTTTGGAATTAGGGTAATTATTCCAAAATTGAGGCTACATATTGGTAGGTTTCCTTTGTGGAAATCCTTAAAGAGTGCCACTAGGTCCACCTTAATCATCTCCCAAAATGCTTGATAAAATTCCGCTGGGAACCCATCCGGTCCCGGGGCCTTATTCCTCTTCATCTGGAAGACTGCCTCTCTTATCTCATTTTTCGAGAATTCTATATCTAGTATGTTATTCTTAGCCAGAGATACCTGCGGGATATCATTAGTGAAGGACTCTACCATAGAAAATGTATTCCTGTCTGGCTCCCCAAACAGTCCCTTATAATAATTAGTAATGTATTTTTTCAGGTTATCGTCCCCCACTATCGTGCCTTCCTCTTGCTCCAGACGAAAAATCCTAGTTTTCCTGTGTCTCCCATTTGCCACTAGATGAAAGTATTTTGTATTACTATCACCCTGCAACATTTTTTTGGTTTTTGCACGTTGATACCATTTGATCTCTTCCTCCCTTAAAAGGGTTGCTAGTCTATCTCTATACTGATGTTTGAGTTCAATCTCTCCCCTAGAGAGAGATTGTACCTCAGCCTTCTTATCTAACTCATCCGCCTTTTTTTATTAGTTCGGCCTTTTCCTTTTTGTACGTCCCACTTATATTTTTCGCCCAGCCCCGTAGGAACTGCCGAAGCCTCCTTACCTTATTCTGCCAAATCTACATCGAAGTATTTCCCCTAGTCGTTTCTTTCCACACGCCGGTCACGGCTTCATGGAAACCCTATCTCAACAGCCAGCCAAGCTCAAACTTGAACGTTGGCTGAGAATTACCATGCGTGCCGTTTCCCGTATCCAAGAGCAGCGGGGTGTGATCCGATATCTCTCTTGTCAACGCCTGAACTGTTGCCAAAGGAAATTTTGATTCCCACTCCGTTCCAACCAGGAACCGGTCAAGCCGTTCGAAGGTCGGGTTCTCCCTAGAGTTTGCCCACGTAAATTTCCTATTAGATAAATCCAGCTCTCTCAAATCCAGACTATCAGTGATAGCATTGAAGAGAAAAGGCCACCGTTTATCAAAACGGTCATTATTCTTTTCAAAAGAGTTCCTGATAATATTGAAGTCCCCACCTACCATAAGGGGATCCGACTCACATGCACAAGACTGGGCTAATTCGGTTAGGAAAGACTCCTTGAACTCAGCTTGTGCAGCCCCATAGACGGCCACAAGTGTCCAACGGAAACCATCAGCCTTATTCCTAAGCCGAAACTTGACATAGAAGTCACCCTCATCAATACTCCCTATGTCAAAAGTATTCAGATTAACTCTAAGAAGAATACCCCCAGATCGCCCGTGTGGTTCGGACCAGTGCCAAAGAAAATCTTGTCCTCCACAAATCTTGTCCCACGGCTATTGAATATTTGAATCACTGAATGCTAGGCGTTCTCCATCTCCTCCATCAGACAAGAAAAAGAAATACTTAATTACTGATGACCTATACTTTTCCTAGAATAGTCGAAAGGATGATAGTAAAAACCTTAAACTTGTCCGATTTTATTCATATCACCATCATCATGGCTATTGACTCTTGAGCCTCATCAAATTAACACAAATCGTCTGTCACAAATGCAGTCCTAGTAGTTACTCTTACAGAATACTATACGATTACTGATCGATCCCTCCTTCAGATGTAATCGGGCCAAAAGAGCGCGCAGGCGCATGTGTCAGTTTTTGGGTTTTGGCTGCACCGTCGTCGTAGTAGGGACGCCATCGCTGCCGGCGTGCAAGGACGGCGGAGTCCACGTGTTTCCTGGATGACGAGGCCACGGCCACGCCGGCGTCGGTGGCGGGTGGAAAGAGAACGGCGGCAGCGGCGGCCAGTTTCTCCCCGGGTGCGGCCACGTCGGGACCGGCGGCGGGTGGAACGGGAACGGAGGCAGCGGCGGCCACTTGCCACCCGGGCCCGGGTGCGGCCACACCGGGAATGGCGGCAGAGGCGGCCACGGGTTGTTCCCTGGCTGCGGGTGCGGCCACGGCCACGCAGGAAGCGGCGGCGGGTGGAACGGGAACGGTGGCAGCGGCGGCCAGTGCCCGGTGCCCGGGCGCGGCCACGGGAACGGCCATGGCGGGGTCTGCCCGTGCGGGCTCTCGGCCGCCGCCCGCCGGCGCACCTGGTGTGTACGGCTCCGGCGGCGGCGCGGGTGGAGAAACGTCCGGCTCCGGCTCCGGTTCCGGCTGCGGAGGCGCGTGGTGGTGCCCGTGGTGCTTGGGCGGCGCCTTTGGGTGGTGGTGCATGGGCTTCGGTGGCGCTGCCTTCTCGTGGTCCTTGTGCTTTCTCTTCACGTGTTGCCCGTGCCCGGCCAACGGCGGCGGCGCGGCGGCCACAGGGGCGGACTCCGGAGTTCCCACCGACGGCGCTGCAGCGTCTCCCGCAGGCGGCTGCGGGTCTAGCACCGGCACCGGGGCACCGGCCTGGCTGCCTTGCGGTTCATCTGCGAGTGAGGAGGAGACCAGCAGTGACCGCGAGGATGCCGTGCAGCACGGCGCGAGCAGCGCGATGGCGAGTGCCACCACGCATATGACATCGTGATGAGTGCTTGTGTTTCGTGCGTGGAAGCTCTTGTTGCTGCCATGTTGGCAGATCTCACTTGGTTTTGCATTGGTGCATGGGGTGGCTATGCTTATATGGCCTACAATTTGTGAGATGTGCGAATAGGCCTGTGATCCAATGGTAGGACTGTTCAGGGGGATGCCACCCACACAGGTTCAAATCCGGGTTGTCGCACCTTTCCTGGATTTATTCGAGAATCTGCCGGCGCAGATTTATTTTAGGATTTAACGCTTCCGGAGGTGCTCATAGGGATATGGTGTGCGTGTGTTCTGTGGTTATTGGGTTATTGGTAGGGTAAAAAAGAATTATTTACGTGCGGAAGTTTAAGCTTCAACTGAGTTTTGGGTTATTGGTAGGGTAAAAAAGAATTATTTACGTGCGGAAGTTTAAGCTTCAACTTAGTTTGGTATTGGAACATTTTGTAGTGCAAATCTGCCTTTTCACCTGCTCAGTGCTGAATTCAGATGTTTTACATCAACAATGGGTTGTTGGCCGGTGTGCCCATGATTCGATGAAGATGACTCACATTATATGAAAGTTTAGGCAGGAGTCATGTTTTCACTGCTCTAGTGCTCATGGTGGATCTCCGACCTCTCTTTACCAACGATATGATGTCTTTGTGTGTTCACCTGTCAAAAAGATAATATGTTCTATTTTTCAGTGTGTAGCCACATATAGTGTCCATGGTAGCCGTAGTGCCCTGATTTTTTTGTGTGGCTGTCCTCCTATCAGTACCAACAAAAGTTTGTCAATCTGATTACAAATGGCTTATTGCATTCAAACTTTCCATTCTTCCACGTTCGACTTATAGAAATTTTGTAAGACTGACAACAATTTCATAAACTTTTGTATGGCAAGGCATGTGATCTGGTCCACAGCCGACCAGATGCATAAAGGCATCCTTATGCTCACAAGTGTGGTGGTCAGTAACATGGGTTGTTTGGACAGTTCTAACCCAGAAATTATGAGATAATTTTCGTACTTGCCAAGTCATATAGACACTGTACAAATATATCATAGTATTCCCAATAAATAGTTTCTTTAAAATTGTTTTTTATCCAATCACAAATATCTTCTATCACTTATCTATCATATTTTCTTCCTTAATTCCAGTGCCACACCCATTTTAATTTTAGTTGGCATCCTACTGTATATCGTTAGAAACCATCCTAGTTTCTGTATTGTGACTGCCCTTTATGGCTCTTGATCGGCGAAGACATTCAATGGTGCGACACGTAGAGATGTACCCAAGATTTTGAGAAATCTTGATTAGCAATTAATTTGTTGTCCATCATTATTTTTGCCCATCGTTGTGGCTATTAGGCCAATCTCAATGCAGACTTTCAATAAACCATTACCAAGAGTGCCACATAAACTTTACAAGTGAATGGGATTGTCCATCTAAGTGGACAGTTTCATGTAGTTTCATATGCCAGCCACATCATTTAACTGTGACATGGTGCTATATATGATCAAATGTGGCATTAGAAATATATAGCCTTGCAACTGCATACAATTTTTTTTTGTTTATCTTGCACAAACGATCCTCAAGAGCACGCGAGAATGAAATAAATCAGTCTCAGTGAATTTTCCATTATGTTATTAAACGTAATGAAAGGTTTCATCCTAATGAAACTCAATTTCTTCAAAAATACCATGCCAATTAAGCAAATTTGATGATGTGCCTTAACTTTAAAGAGAACCAAACTCTTCTCACTACTACTAGGAATTTTAACCGTGGCGGTTAAAATCCGTTAACCGAGGCGGGTAAACCAACCGCCTCGGATCTAAGGTTACAGAAAATCGTGGCCTTAACCGCCTTGGTTAAACATTAACGGAGGCGGTCGTTTTTAACCGAGGCGGTTCACATAAAACGACCGCCCGTTAAACACTAACCGAGGCAGTTCACATAATCTAACCGCCTCGTTTAAATCTTTAACTGTAGCGGTTATGTTAGGGTGCCCGCCTCCGTTTACATTTTCTAGAATAAAAAAATGTTTTTTTAAAGTTTGTTTTTTAATTTGAAACCGGATATTGTAAACACATGTAAACACATATATTTAAACCAGATAAGTTAATACACATACAAAGAATAAACATATATATTACATGAATTCATTCGTTGTCCCTTATCATCGTCGTTCCATATGTCACAAACGCCATTCATATTACAAAAACACAATAATGTTCACATGCATGGGAATCTATGATCTAGTCGAATATGTCCGGCAAGTGGTAGTCACTCATGTCTAGACCGCTGTTTCTCTAACTGTGTAGCTTCTCATACTTCGGGCTTTCAGCCCCGATCCTAGCTTGCTCTCGGTGAAGAAGAAAGTCCCCCCTCTAAACAACATTCGTCCATGACAAACTTACAAATGTTGGTTGTTGTTTGAGTAATTGTCTAACTATACACCGGCATTTCCTTCTTCTAGAATTTTTTGGATTTCTGGAGCTGCCGCCAGCTTTGGTGGAATTTCCCACAAGCCCTGAGGCACTCACAAATATAGAATCCACACAAGACTAAGCCCACTAGTTGCTTGGCACACTACATGCATGATATATGTAAAACAAAATCATTAGACCTAGGAGGAGGAGGAGGAGGAGGAGGAGGAGTAGGAGTAGTACAAGTACCAGGAAATTTTTCCTTAGGCATAGTTTTGTGCCATACTTCTTCTGCTCTCAGTCCTCCGATCATAGGAGTCAGGGTCTTCCGCGTACTTCTTGTAAGTGTTGTATGCCAACTAGATGTGTCAACAACCAATTTAGTACATACTTTGAGTGCATGAAAGAATATGTGCGTTGACACTTACTATCGTAGGCGTATTTGAAATCCTTGTACTGCATTTTGTCCGTTCAACGCAAGGAGTCAAAAATGACCACGTGACCTTACAAACACAGAGAAAAAACAAATAAGCATACCGGCAAAAGAAAAATGCATCGGAGTATTAAATATTGATGAAAACTTAAACTAATTAAATGTTTGGACACATGCATGCATGGAGTACCAGAAATTCCAACACACTCCAGCATCCAAACACCCCCTGATCTAGATCTGTTATTCTCTCCCCTCAATTTAGATCTAGATCTAGATCTAGATCTAGTAAAAAGCACCTAAATAATGCAAAAGGAAGAAAAATGAGTTTTGAAGAGTAAAAATCAACCTCTTGCGATGTCCTCCTTCACTAAATTCAAGGGCCACCCCCCTTAAAATGGCCACTTAAGGACAACCGCCTCGGTTAACCCATTAACCAAGGTGGTTGGTGGCTAGGAACCCATGGCTTGGCCGGCCTCCATTAACGGAGGCTGTTTGCGTGGCCGCCCGCCTCGGTAAAAAAAAAAAACAAACGTCTTCCAAAATCATTCCTGTAGAAGTGTGTGTACCCCCAATGGAGACTAGGGTGCTTTGCATAGTTGCGGACGTACATATGAAAACTTCCAATGGCCAGGTGGTTAAAGTCAAGTATCTTAACGCTGACCTTAACTTTTACAATTGACCGCCCTGGGATGCGCGGGCATAGGTTAGACATAGGGTATCCTGTGGCCATTGGAGACCTCAGCGCCGGCGGCCGTGCCCTACTCTGGTGCTGCTCTGGAGGCTCTCACCCGCTAAGAGACGGGGGGAAAGGTGAAGCTCGGTCTTTCTAGGGGCTTATGTGCAAACCACATGACTCTCTTGAACAGAGTGCATAGTATTTTTAAAATTAGTTAAATTCAGGGTCCTTCTTCTTGAACAATAAAAAAATCATATTTCTTGGTGGACCTCACGTAGGCTGGTCTTTTTACTAGCTAGACCTTGCTAGGCCGGAAACGGCTTGCATCCCCTATTTTTTTTATTTTTCAAAGTGGACGGAAGGGTCAAGAAAATAAGCAAATTTCGTTTTAGAGCCAAATAACAAAGTTCGATGAAAACAGGGTCAAGAAACTAAGTCAAAATTTTTTTAAGGCCTTAAAAATAATTATCTCTGTTTGTTTACATTGTTTATCTATGGTTGGACCTGGGCCTATGGCCTCATGGCCTTGTGGCCCTAGTAGTGGTCCAGAAAACTCGAATACCCTCACGTAATTATGGCCCACGAACACCATGCCAGGTAATTCCATCTAGGGCCTGTGTTGATCGTAACCTGGCTAAAAAAAACCCGCCTAAGACTATCTCCAACAAAGCTACCCAAACGCAAAATGCATCGCGCACAGTACGTTTGGGTAGCAGAATCATGCTCCAACAGAGAAGCCATACCACAGACGCATTTTGCCTACTCGCCGATTGGAAACCCAAATATGCGTCTTCTCGAGAGTGAAGACCCATAGCTGTGCGCACGCAGTGGTCGGCCCGGCCTAGACGTGACGCGGCGGAGCACGGCCGGCACCGAGCGGCTTGGCGGGCAGGGAAAGCGCGACGAGGCCGGGGATGCGGCGGAGCTCGACGAGGCCGGGGATGCGGCAGAGCTTGACGGGGAGGCGGCGGAGATCGATGGGGAGGCGGCGGAGCTCGAGGAGGCCGGGGATGCGGCGGAGCTTGACGGGGACACGGTGGAGATCGACGGGGAGGCGGCGGGCGAAGCTTGGCGGGGTGGGATGCTGGCGGCGGATCCGGGCTCCTCCTCGCCTGCGGCCGCCGGATCCGGGCTCCTCGTCCCCGTGACCGCCGGATCCGGAGGGAGGAGTGGAAGAGGCGTGGAGGAGGCGGCCGGCGCTCGGTGGTTTTTTGGGTGCGTTGTTGGAGATCGATGGATTTGGGTGCTAGTGCTTTTTCCTGTAGCGCAATGCATATGGTGCTTTTGGGTCTCCGATTTGCCTCTTTTGTTGGAGTCAGTCTAACAAGGTAACACCGACACGATGAATCCCTTCCTCGCACGCCTCCACTCCGCTTCTCCACACTTCAATCCCGTCGCCAACGGCCCACCGCTGAATCACCGGCCGTCATAGGAGAGCGCAGAGGCAGGGCGCTAAGGCCTGCTGCTTGAGGTAAACAAATACTGTAGAACCCAAAGGCACAACTGAGAAAAAATATTAAAGGTCATTACAACCTTCAGATGACAGTAGGGACCAAAGAAATGATATAATCAAAGAACAGGACATAGACACAGATTTCAACATCTAGCCAGGACAAAGATGGCAATCAGTACATTGTCATTCCAAACATGGCAGTCAGCATAAATATTTTCATGATACCGGCACTGTCGGGTTTACAGGTTCAAATCAAGCACTAGCTCAAATGGTCACACGTACGCATCACATGTGTACGGCATGGTTTTTTATTAGTAAAGTAATAAAAAAGGAAGGAAAAAAAAATGAGAAGGATACCTGATTTGGTAAACATATGCAAGGGCCCTGATGGAAGAAGTGTTCGGCCACACGCAGCATAACGACGATAAACCAGTGCCAGCAAAAGGGATACAGTACAAACCTGATAATAAGATATTTAATTTGGCGAAGCCGTATGTGTATGCTGTATGCACGTACATACGGTACGGTGGTCGAGGTCGACGACGTCTAGTAGTAGTTGTAGTCGTTGCGGCTCCATATCCGATCCTCATTGAACACGAGGGGGACAACTTTGAGTGCATCTTCTGGGCTCGTGATTCCCATCGACTCAAGCATCTCGTGTCGAGGCCATGCTTGGTAGGCGTGATCCTTCCAGTCCTGCAGTGCTCCTGATATTACTGGCCACATCTCTCTGTAATGCTCCAGTTGTGGCTTGGTGAGTTCCATCTCGTCTTTATTATTCCAACCACCAGCAATGGCTTCGCGGACAGGTTCCATCCTCGTTGAATCGCAGAACATGACAATCAGGCCCATCAGTGACTGCATGGCATCCCTATTTGGCTCGCTATATTTGAAGCGCGAAAGGTAGCGAATGGCATCCTCCGCGAAGTTCTTGTCCAGTTCCCCACAGATTGTACCGTAACGCAGGTCCATGTCCCACCTAGGATATTTTGCTTCATATCCTGATGGGAGCTGCGGCGAGGAAGTACTAGCCCGGTCGTCCTTAAGCGCGTAGCAAACACCCTCCTGGTTGATGAAGCCTATTACGTCCAAGTTGTCATCCCGCATGAATAGGATTATCCATGACTTCTCCACGCCCTCCCCCACTTCTAGTTTGATGTGAAACAACCTATCTGGGTTGACTTCTCCTGTACCACGTCGCCCTTTGAGGAGCACTGGGTGGTGGTTAGGTTTGGAGGAGAGTTCTGGATGGTCGGCCATGAGATCCTTGCAGCGTGGGTGCTCCGTCACCAATCTACGCAGCTCAGTGATGAAAATACTGAACCCTTCTACATCATCCCCAACCTTGTACGATATGTCAGCTTGGTGCGGCCGCCACCCCAATCCCGTCTGCATGCGGTACATATGTAGTAGTGATGATCAAGCGAAAGACAACATATGACACATATGATGATTATCGAAAAAGAAAAGGAAAACATAAGAAATAAATGTGTTGAAGGTTTGCCCCAGCAACAAATGCTCAGTAATGTTTTCATTGTTTACCTCCGTTGGGGGAATCCGTTTTGAGGAAGGATCTGGGTACCAGGCGACGTTCACTTCAACTTCATCACCGTCGTCCAGTTTGTGACGTTGACTCAAACTGCCACTGTCGTGGAAGCTGAGGATAACATTAATTCTACGCGGATTATTACTAACCACTTGGTTCTCAGAAGTTTCAGTGGTTATCAGCTCCATCTCAATGAGAAGCTTCTGACCACATGGCACCGCAACCACATTCCTGGCCAGCTTAAGGTACCACGTTAGCCTACGAACTCTAGAGTCAGTAGGAGATAAATGCTGACCCATCCCCTGTGTACGTCTAAAGAGGATGATCCGGTGGCCTTCCCAGCCACCGATGCATGCGGTGATACTACCATGGACGCTACGAGCACTGTCCCCATCTTTGGTCCGCAGCTTCACCTGCACTGTGGCCTCCCGGGCGTCGGACATCACCGCATAGGTGGCCTCAACATTGCGGCCAGTTCAAACGGCAGTTCAGCACGAGGTAAATGTCCTGCATCTGTGGAGTAGGGTACATATTGGCGTATCCTTTGCTCTTCCACGTCAACAGCTCGCCTGAACTCCTCCCATAATTTATCACGTCACGCATCACATTGCTGGTGCGACACATGTTTTTGCTCCACCGACCTGCAATGTAATTGTTGACAGGATTCATCCTTGCAGACTCGCAGACCATGATCATCAGCCCCGCTATGGCCATCCTTGGGTTTATTTTTGCCTGTGAAGCTGGAAAGCGCGACAGCGCGTTCACGGCCTTCCTGAAGAAGTCACGGCCCACCCTGTCAGGTATCTTCATGAGATGATCTTCGGTGTCGACTTCCAGTAAGGATCTGTAACCGACGCCCCAGCTTAGGCGTCGGGGACTGTATTCATCAACTGGGAGTATATCGGCGGATCTATCCAGGTTCTCTATAAGCTCGAATGAATCTCCTTGCTGGTTGATGAAGCCACAGACGTACAAATTGTCATCCCTCATGATTAGAGTTGTCGAGAACATCTCGTCTCCCTTCATTGCTTGCAGCTCGACGTGGATCCACCTCCCTGGCTGTTCAGCACGTTGCTTGGCGAGCACTGGGTGTTTTTCGGTGGAAGACAGACTTGAGAATGTTGGGTATCCATCCAAGACATCCTCGCGGTCTGGGTGGTCAGCGAGGATGCGACGTAGAGCCACTATAAATTCAGTGAACGATTCTCGTTCTTTTTTTTAAGGGCGGCAAAAGCTTTGCCGTATTTTTATTAGAAGAGGAAAAGAAAACAATACAAATTTTTTTTAATTAACAAGACTCAGACTTCCTTAGCCTACCTGCATTTGAAACTACCACCCTACCAAAGTCCGAGAAAAACACGACCCAACCAAAAAACACTCTAAAACACAAAGCCCCACAAACCCAAATGTGTACTCTAAACATTTTGTGTTCTCCTCGCCATATGCTGCTGATCTATATCTTCTTTGCAGAGGAACGCTATTTGTCTTGGCTGCAGGAAAGCGTTTTGAAAAGTCCTTCTATTTCTCTCCTTCCATACGTTCCACCAAAAGTAGATCATTATCCCGTCGAAGACTTTCCTGTTTTCTTTCGCTATTTTCCTGCGGCATCTTTGCCAATTATTACGAAGAGACCTATTTGATGTCACTGAGTTGAGACATGAAAGCCCCAGCCAGCCCCTTAGTATATCCCAAACTTCTTTGGTGAAGGTGCAGTCCTTGCATAGGTGAGTTGGAGTCTCTGGCTCAGTACCACATAGCCTGCATAAAGGGTCACAAGGCCAATGCCGCTTCATCAAATTGTTTGCTGTCAGAAGAGTCCAGGCGAAGAATCTGCACTTAGGCTCCGCTTTCGCTTTCCAAATTGGCAATAGCTTAAGCTTACTAAAAGAGCTTTGGAACTGCATGTTGTACGCACTTTTGGTCATGTATTCCCCATCGATCGTCCATCTCCAAATTATGCTGTCCTCCCTGCTCTCGTCTAGCTGCAACTGATTTACGGCCTCCCATAGCCGGATATATTCACTCAACTCTTGGGCCGACGAGATTGGTGTGACGTGAGCTATCAAGCAGTTCCCCTGTAATGCCTTGCACACCGATATGTTTTTCCGCTTTGCTTTCTTGTAAAGCGAGGGTGCAATGTTTTTAGGAGCTTGTCCTTCCATCCATGATGATGTCCAGAAGGATGCCCACTGCCCATTCCCAATGGTGACTCTAGTAGATGCCGCGAATAATTCTTTGTCAGTCTTATTGCATGGAAGGTCCAGATTTATCCAGGGCTTGTCCTTGTGTTTCCAGCGTTGCCATAACCATCTCAACCGCAGGGCCCTAGCAAACCGTTCGAGGTCCAAGCCCCCTTGTCTTTAGGCCGGCAAGTAGTTGCCCAATTGACGAGGGAATGACCCCCGGAAACCTTATCTGGAGTTTCACCCCGGCATAGGAAGCTTCTTCTGAATTTGTCGATTCTCTTTAGAAGCCATTTCTGCTCCTCAAAAGCTGTCAGATGGTAAATCAGTTGTGACGATAGCACCGACTTTACAAGAGTCTCCCTACCAGCTGAGGACAAGAGCCGTCCTTTCCAACTCGGTATCCTGGCTCCTATCTTATCGATCAGGGGTTGTACATCAATCCGACGCAGTTTTCTGGTGTGCAGAGGAAGGCCCAAGTATGTTCCCGGGAATTTGCTGACCTTTCCTGTAAAATTTTGGAGCAGTTGGTCCACTGTGCTGTTGTCCATGCTTATAGGAAAAATCTCTGTTTTGGCTAAATTTACATGGAGGCCCGAGCAGTCACCAAAGAACTTCAGGATCTTGTGCAGATTATTTAGTTCAGTTATGCTCGGTTTCGCGAACAGCGCCGCATCATCAGCATATAGTGAGCACCGCAGGGCTGCAGCCCTGGGGAGCACCGGCTTGAGTATCCCTTGCCGTACCGCCTCCTCGATAATGCAATGTAGGGGGTCAATGGCTAGAATAAACAGCATGGGTGACAGTGGATCCCCCTGGCGTAATCCCCTTGCATGTCGAATTTGCTCAGTTGGCTGTCCATTCACTAGTATCCTGGACGAGGAGGTTCCCAATATAGCCGAAATCCAGTTCCTCCACCTAATGCTGAATCCCAACTCATCTAGCACTTCCAGCAGGAATCTCCAGTCAATCGAGTCAAAGGCCTTGGAGATGTCAAGCTTGATGAACAGTGAAGGCTTCCTCTTCTTGTGTAGTGCCTGGATTACACGTTGTGCATAGATGAAGTTATCGTGTATGCATCTCCTCTTTATGAAGGCATTCTGTGCGTTCGAAACAAGGGAGTTTAATTTCGGTGCCAATCTATTCGCAAGTAATTTTGTTATGATTTTGGCCACGCTGTTGATGAGGCTTATCGGCCTGTAGTCCTTTATCTCTACAGCTTCCTATTTTTTTTGGCAGTAGGACAATGTTAGCATCATTTATTAGGCCCAATTTTGAAGTCCTGAAAGTGTAGAAGTACATGATTGCCTGGATAAGGTCTTCCTTTATAATTGGCCAGCATAACTTGTAGAATATCCCTATGAAACCATCCGGTCCGGGCGCCTTCCCGTCAGGGTTTTTTTTTACCGACCGGTTACCGCGGTAACCGGCCGGTTACCGGTCATACCGGTCCGGACCGGTACCGGTACCGGTCGGTTTGAAAAAACCAAAATTTTAAATTTAAAATCGGTGGAAAAAAATGGTAAAAAAATTCCTAAAAATACTTCATGATTTATATATTCCAATGGTGTCAAAATTTTTCAAATTTGACTACATTTAGAATTTTTTTCGAAGTCCCGAAGTAAAAAAAAAAAGGCCCATTAAGTCCCGTTAGGCCCATTAAATCATGAAGGTCGAAAAATATACTAAACGCACTCAAATTTGAAAAACTTTGACATCATTGGATTCTATAAATCATGAACTATTTTTAGAAATTTTTTTAGCATTTTTTTTTAAAAAAATAAATCTGTATTCTGAAAATACGACCGGTTACCACCAAACCGGTCGGTAAACCGCTCAAACCGGCCGGTAACCGGTCAAACCGGTCGGTATACCGGTCCGGAACCGATTGAACTGGGGTTCAAACTCAAAATTTGAATTCGACCGGTTTCTACCGGTAACCGGTCAAACCGGACCGGTATACCGGTACCGCCGGCCGGCGGTTACCGGCTACCGGTCGGTAAAAAAAACCCTGCTTCCCGTAGTTCCAACCCGGCGGGCCTTGCGGTTCGGATAGCCTCCGGATCTTCCACGTCCCTGCAAAAAGGAAAGGTCCTCCACCACCTCGATGTGATCGCGAAGCAGGTATCTGTGGCCGCGCTTGAGGTCTTCTGGGTCATCGTGGTACGGTGATGGCGGCAGCGGGACTGAGATCGGCGGCGGCTCCGTGTCAGGCTCCGTGACAGTGAGCCACACCTCCGCGGGAATGTCACAGGGGTCGCAGCACCAGGCCCAAAGGTCGTAGGACCTGGTGCGCTGCCTGCGCCGCGTCTTCTCCTCGATGCGGTGGATCGCGCAGCTCCTACCGAGCGCCAGCGCGGCCACCTCCTCCGCCCAGCAATGCACAGGAACACCCTCAATCCTCACCTTGACGTGGTACTCCCAGTTGACACTGGTGGCATACCGATGTTCGTTCCAGGCGGGGAAATGGAACACCCGCCCGTTGTCGTCGTCGACGGCGCCCCTGTCAACCACCCTCTGCCAGACCGCAGAGTCATAGAAGATGACGAGGTATTGCTCGGGGAAGTGCTTGATCACCTGGAAGTCTTCATGATGAAGGTTGAGCCTGCTGAGCAATGCTTCGCCAACATGGTATGGCTCCGTGTCATGGCTGCTGCCATCGATCCAGTAGACTGCAGCGTGCCTGATGAGCTCATCCCTGCGCCTCCTGATGAGGCCAGTGGCCGCCACTGCACAATGGCTGCGCGCCGGCCGCGCCCTCGGGTCGCCTGGATACCTCGCCATCGCCATCTTCTCTCCTCCACGGACCACCTCTGCGAAGGAACGGTGGTTGGTCTTCTGTGAACCCCAGGTGGGGAAGGTTGTGGCTATGGGTGTTGGACTGGTTCGTTGCTCTTTCTGTTGCCTTATATGCTGCGTTCCTCCCTTGCAATCCACCGCTCTATGCCCCGATCGGTAGCATCTCCAGCACCTCGGGCGACGCTGGCAGGTACGAGCAAGGTGATTTGGGGAAAAGCAGTTATAACACCGGCCTTCCAACTTCGATTTGAAGAACGCTGCGCCCATTGATGGGGGACGTGGTTGGTTTTGGACTTCATGTCGATTTTTCCTGTGGATCTTGGCTGGTTCCCATCCTTCTTCTCCTGGTGAGTCCCATCCTTCCTCGCTGGTAATGATGTCCAGTTTGGGTCTTGGCAGAGGCGTGCTTTGGAAAGCCGGGGACTGGGGCAGACTTGCGCTGGAGGAAGCTGGGGGAGGAGTAAATGGCTTCTTGCTCTTCCATGTCGAGTCTGGGGGCTGGGAATAGCTGACCTTGTTGTGCTCCTTTTGAATGCTTCCCGTCTCACTTATTGCTTTCTCCTTCTTATCAGCAGGAATCCTGGAGCGGAGAAGCTGGGCTTGAGTCCCTGCCACATCATTGATGTCTCTCTCAACATAATGTTTGCCAGATTTTCCAGGAATCGATCTGCCTGAGGTTGGAGGAGGATTGAAGGCCGTATCTCTTGCTTCTGGCACTGAGCGCAGACTACGGATTTCCTCGCTGCGCAACTCTCTCGCAAGCTCAGGGAGCAGCGACCAAGCCTGCGCCTGGATCCCCTGGTTGATCTCCTTCGGACTCTCCGGTCCCCTGCTTCCCCCCTCGAGACTCCCGCCGGAGGGAGCAGACGAGGGCGCCAGGGGGGCGCTGGACGCGGTGGTGGAGCGAGGGCAAGACGCCGGCCCCCCGTCACGACCCTCAGGGTGTAGATCAGGGGATGGGCTTTGAGGATGTGGTGTTGGATGAGTGTCGGAGGCTGTGTGGGCGGCGGATCTGGGCGGCGCCGGCGCCGGCGAGGCGAGGGCCTGGGGAGGAACGAGGGGGTCGGGGTCGGGCTCTTCCATTTCCTGGCCAACTTTCCAGCGCTTCTTGAATGGCACAATTGTTTGTACCAAAAATTTCAACGATTCTCGTTCTCCAATGGTGTATATTACAGTTTGATGCCCAGACACCATTTTGACCTGCATATATGCAATACCCGAGAGTTTATTTAAAAGAATGTACTAGTAAGTGATAATAAATGTCTTCAATGTTTAGCAAGCTCTGTAGTAGCTAGTGCTCCTTTAATTTACCTCCAGTGTCCCACTGATTTTTTCTAACGACGGAGCCGTAATAGATTTCTCCTTATGAGCTTCTTTGATGGTTTGCTCCATCGGGTGACATAGTCGTGCGATCTGCAGTGGATTAGTAGTATATATATAATAATTAGTCTGTATACAACAAGATTATTACTATTCTTCAAAAGAATAAGAAATGACAAAAAAATGACTTCAATATAATGTTTACCTCTGGGTACCAGGTGACTTCCACTTCCAGTTCAACTTCATTGCCTTTGTTAGTTTTGCTTGAACAAATTCCATTGTCGAAGTGAAGATGAGCTTTCATCTCAACTTCCTTGCCGTCCTCAGTTTCGATCTGCAGGTGCACCTGTATGTGAAGCACCCTACCACATGGCACTGCAACCACATTCCTCGCCAGCTCAAGAAGGAACCACGAGTCGTCATCGTCTGTACGTGAGAAATACCGACGCGTCCCCTTTGCACACCAGAAGAGGATGCTCCTGTATTTGTCCTCGAACCCATCGATACGTGCAGTGATCTGACCACCGATGCCAGCAGCCATCTGCCCATCCTTGAGCCGAAACTTGACGACCTGCACAGTGGCCTCCCGAGCGTTGGACATCACTGCGTAGGTCAGTTTGTGCTACCTCGCGGCCGTCTTGAGCCTTGATGGTGTGGTGGGCGGGTCGTGGTGTATCCACTTGGGCAGCGTACGTTGGGTCATCGCAATCCCATTCCCATTTTATGATATGATGCTTGTCGCCGCCTTTGCTTGGGACGTCGATTTTGATGGAGAAACACCCGTACTCCGCCGAGATGCCTCTGTAGGGTCCAGCCAGTGCCAATCTCTCCATTCCCTACCACTAGCAGAAAAATGGTTTCCACTAACGCTAGCAAATTATTTTCACAGGCCTTTAGCACTGGCGGCGCTGAAAAACACCAGTGAAGGGTGTTCTGGAACCGCCTGTACAAACCTTTTTTTACTAGTGTACATGCATGCATGCATGAATCGATTAATATTGTCCGGTTGTGAAAATATCCACATATACTCCCTCCATAGCCGTATAACTTGTTATTTTGGACAACGACACAGTCTCCAAACCAAACCATAACTATGACTTCATATTTATATAAAAATATTTATTAAAAAGTGATATAAAAATCATAGGAGCCTGGTTCAGTTAGGCGAGTAACGTATTCATACTCCTTGGCAGCAGAAGTAGTTCACAAAATTGTTGGGGTTGCAGTATTGTATCATCTACAAGAAAGGTGTAGAAAATGAAGCTGCTGATGCGCTTTCTCGTCGTCCTACAGCTCACTGTGATGCTATCTCAGTCTCCCAACCTCAATGGATTGTTGCAGTCCTGCAATCTTATTCAGCTGATTCATATGTTCAGTCATTGCTTGCCAAACTGGCGCTCGATTCTGAAGCTGTCCCTCACTTCTCCTTTACTGATGGACTTTTGCATTATAAGTCTCGCATTTGGGTGGGCACTGATGCTGCATTACGTTCTCAGTTGATTACAGCTTTTCACTCTAGTGTCGTGGGTGGTCACTCGGGGATACCTGTCACCTATGCTCGCCTCAAGAAGTTGTTTGCTTGGACTGGTATGAAGACATCCGTCCAACCACTTGTTGCTGCCTGTGCCATTTGTCAACAAGCGAAGCCAGACCGCACTCGTTCACTGGGCTTGTTACAACCCTTGCCAGTTCCTGATCGGGCCTGGAAAATGGTTTCGCTTGACTTCATTGAGGGTTTACCATTGTCTGGTGGCTTCAATTGCATATTGGTCGTGGTGGATCTGTTTTCCCAATATGCACACTTCCTTGGGCTTTGGCATCCTTTTACTGCGGCCACCGTTGCTAAGGTGTTTCTTTCTCAGGTCTACAAGTTGCATGGCATGCCAGTGGCGCTGATTTCTGACAGGGACAAGATATTCACCAGTTCTCTATGGACAGAGCTCTTCAAGCTCGCCAAGGTTGAGTTGCGCATGGGCACCGCCTACCATCCGCAAACTGATGGGCAGACGGAACGCGCCAATCAATGTTTAGAGACCTTCTTACGGCGTTATGTTTATGCTTGCCCTCGCCAATGGAGTTCGTGGTTGGATCTGGCAGAGTTCTGGTATAAAACTAGTATGCACTCCGCGCTCGGGCGTTCCCCATTTGAGGTTCTATATGGCAACACTCCTACTCAGTTTGGACTGACAGCATCTGCTGACCAACCGGTGACTGATATTGCTTCTTGGCTTCATGATCGGGAGTTGATGTCTGATGTTATCCGTCAGCACCTGCAGCGTGCTAAGCTGCGTATGCAGAAGCAGGCCGATTCCAAGCGTTCCGAGCGTTCCTTTCAGGTGGGCGAGTGGGCTATCTCAAGCTTCAACCTTACGTGCAGTCATCTTTGGCAGCTCGTTCGCACCAAAAGTTGTCTTTCAAGTTTTGGCCCGTATCGCATTCTGGCACTTGTTGGGACCGTTGCTTATAAGCTGGAACTTCCCCCGGCTTCATCGGTGCATCCTATCTTTCATGTCTCCCAACTCAAGAAGGCCATTGCTGCTAATGCTTCTGTGACTGCATCGCTTCCATCGTCCTCTGCGGTTTGGAGCGTTCCTCAGCGAATTCTGCATCACCGCACCATTTAGAAAGGTACGCATTCCGTTTCGCAGGGTCTTATCAAGTGGTCGCAGCTACCAGCCTCACTGGCGACATGGGAAGATCTGGCTTTCCTGAAACAGCAGTTTCCTCGCGCTGGGATTTGGAAGTATCCAAGTGCGCAAGGCGGGGGGAATGTTAGTACTGGTGTTCCGGAAGCTAGTGATCAGTCAGGCTCGTCATCGACACCGCCTGAGCCGGACACGTCCACTTCACAAGTCAAGGATCAAGCTGCAAGGCCCAAGCGCAGGAGAGTTCCCAATCCTCGCTTCATCAGCCCATAATGGAGAGCCCAGTAGTGTAGCTTAGTAGGCTGTGGTCCACTATTAATAGGAGCACCTTCTTCTGAGAGGGGTATGGAAGAACATTGTAACAAACCTATCGTGTACTAAGCACTTATCATCTGTTTCCGCCTCTGCTGTTCTTCCTCCTCCTATCCAATTCCTCCATCTCCTACCCTTGCTGTTAACACTATACAGCCAGCAGTTGGCTATATTATTAGCTTTGCTTTAAGAGCGGGATCACGTGAGGCCCAGCGTCCCGGTGGGAATTGATCATGGAACGCCAAAAACCGGATCACTTTCTTAGCTCGGAGCTCACTCTTTTGCATTCTACCCGGTTCCCAATATAAAGACAGGATCAAGTGATCCACATGTATACGTCCAATATGAATTCTTTGGACCCCACACGTCGACGTCTGCGTCCAATTACTGTGGTTCGTTCAAAAAATGGTGGTCCCACTACAAAGCATATAGCATATATATCTAGTTATGTTATTAAGATGGAGTAGAGGAGATCCCTTAGATCGTTTCACCCCTATCCTTACTTACTCTACCCTGAAAGGAAAAAATTATAATTGTCAACCGTAAGACAGTAAAAAATGAAAATAAAAATTCAAAGCTTCCAAATAGGCCCTAAGGCCAAGTGGACAAATGAAACGAAAGGCACAACTGGTAAAAGCTCATTGCAAACTTCAGCAAACAGTTGGTATATATAGTACCTAAGGAATGACATGGTACAGGACATAGGCACAGATTTCAACAACTAGTAGAGATGCCAAGCAGTACTACTATATATATATAGTGGTCCCAAACCATTACATGCTGAACCCAGATAGTGTTCACAGCTGCATCCCGTAGTATCGAGTTCACAGAGGATGAAATCAAGCACTCGCTTAAATGACACACACATCACATCTAGACGACATGATCTATTTATTTGGCAAATACATGCATGGGCCCCAATTCAACAAGTTTTCCGGGCCACGCACCAGCAGCGCAGCATATAAAACGACGATAAAGCCGTGCCCGATATACACGTACGATTTTTGCCACAACACAGATTAAATGGGAGACAGTACAAGTAATAAGATAATTAATTTGGCGAAGCGGTAGATAGATATGCCGTATGCGCACTTACGGTGGTTGATGTCGATCGAGTAGGTGAAAATCCGACTCCGATCATATATTGTGCACGAGACGGACGACCTCCAGTGCGTCTTCTGGGCTCGCGATTCCGATCGACTCTAGCGTCTCGTTTTGGGGCCATCGTCCTTCGTAGGCGTGATCCCTCCAGTCCAGCAGTTGTGCTGATATTTCTGGCCACTTCCGTCTGTAATTGTTCAGGTCCGGGGTGAGTCCCATCCCGTTGTCCCAGTTACTTGCAATGGCGTCGCGGACAGGTTCGATCCTCGCTGAATCGCGGACCATGACCATCAGGCCCACCAGTGCCTGACGATACTCAGGATGCGAAACCCTTATGAATTCGAAGCGCGAAAGGAAGCACACGGCGTCAGCCGCGAATGTCTTGCCCACCGTCGTGGAGTCATCTACTAATAGACCACCCTGGCCCCATGGTAGACCTTTTGATTTATATTCTGGTGATGGGAGCTCAGGCCTCCATTCGTAGCCGCGAAGCTTGTAACAATCTCCATTCTCCTTGATGAAGCCAATTAGATCCAAGTTGTCATCCCGGATGACTAGGGTTATCGATGACGTTTCAACGCCATCCACCGCTTGCAGCTTGATGTGAAACAACCTTTCTGGTTTCAGGTGAAGAGGCCTGTTTTGTATTGTTATATCACGTCCATTGCGGAGCACTGGGTGGTTACGTGTGGAGGAGAGTCGTGGATGATCGACCATGAGATCCTTGCAGCGCGGGTGCTCCGCCACCAATCCACGCAGCTCGGTGATGAATGTACTGAACCCTTCTGCATCATCCCCAATCTTGTACGATATGTCAGGTTGCCGCCGGCTCATTTCGTTCTGCAGTACATGATGTGTAGTAGCGATCAATCAATAGACGACATATCTGATGATTAGTCAAAACAAAACAAAAAGGAAAACATATGAAATGGATTCCTGTAGGGCTTTGGCCCCTCCAGTTCAGGCAAAAAAAAAAAAAAATGTGTTGAAGTTTGCCTCAGCAACTAGTGCTCATCAGCAATGTTTTCAGAGCGTACCTCCTTTGGATCATCATCACTAATAGAATCTGGGTACCAGGCGATGGTCACTTCAACTTCATCACCGTCCACTTGGTGACGACGTTGGCACCAAATGCCATTGTCGAAGTTGAGAGTAATATTGAAATCCTGATTACTAATCCCTTGGTTATTAGAAGTTTCAATGTTCAGGCGCATCTTTATGTCAAGCTTCTGACCATATGGAACCGCAACCACATTCCTTGCCAGCTTAAGGGACCGCCCCAGCTGAAGAATATCCAAGTGGATAGGAGAGAAATGTTGTGCTGTCTTCTTCGTATGCCTGAAGAGGGTAATGCTCTGGCGTTCGAAGCTACCAATGTGAGCGGTGATAACACCGTGCACGATACAAGGGCTCTTCCCATCTTTCATCCTCAGCTTCACGTGCACTGTGGCCTCCAGTGCGTCGGACATCACCGCATAGGTGACTGCAACATATTTACCAGGGTCTGAAGAGCTTATGTTCCTCCAAATCTGGGGTCCTTGGTCAACTAAATTTGCATATCTAATGTCATAGCAATTCCATTCCCATTTGATGGAACCACCGGCATCACCTTTGCTGCTACCTGCAGCTGTTCCTGGTGGGATGTCAATTTTGATGGCAAAGCACCCGGATGCTGAGATGCTTGTGTAGGGTCCAATCAGCACCAAATCATCCTTTCTTTCCTACAACCATGTATTGTTATTCAAATTTTCAGTGAAATTTCTTAAATTTTGTTAGTGTTGGGGGTTCCAAAAGAAAAAGGAAAATATTTCATTACATTAATACATGTGTTATTTTTGGAAATACGTAGGTCTAGACTCAAAGTTTCTATTGCTTATGTTTCAAATTCTTTTATTTACTAAATAAATTTGTAATCATAAAGTCGTGCATTCTAATATTTTATTTAGATGTACAAATCAGGCTTTATTTTAAGTCTAAAAAATTCAACGAAATTTCAGTTCAACTCTTGTGAAATTTCGTAATTAGGAGCTGGCAGAAAAAATTATAACGATGAGACTGGAAAACCTAGTTAATATTACTGCTTTCCGGAAAAAAGATTCTTATATGGAATTATCGGTAACAGAGAGCAGACATGATTTATTGTGATATAATATACCTTTTCTTCTTGTTGATCCTCCATATTGATGATATGGCCTCGTTTCCCGTCGAAGACTGTTATGGTCGTGCCAACCCTAAGGTCGCTGGCATGCATGGCCAATAGCTCCACCCGGGGATGATTAGGTGGACGATGATTCAAACAGTAGTTCAGCACGAGGGAAATGTCCATCAGCTGCGACATAGGGAACGGATCTTTGTATCCTTTACTCTTCCACATGGCAAGACTCTTGAAACAAAGCATAGATATAGACTTGCCAGATGAGACATCCTATGTCGTCTTAAGGAACAAGGGGGCTTAGGTATCTTAAATTTGCAATTAAAAAATAAATACCTACTAGCCAAATGGCTGGTTAACTTGCTCAATACAGATGGCATGTGGCAATCGCTTTTAAGAAATAAATACCTCAGGTCCAAGACCCTAACTCAAGTGGCAGCCAAACCCTAATGATTCTCATTTTTTGAGGGGCCTCATGCATATCAAAGATGAGGTGTTGGCTAAAGGTTCCTTTATTATTAAAGATGGAACCAACACTAGGTTCTGAGATGATACATGGGTAGGAGATAGGCCTCTAAAAGTTAAATATCCATCCTTATATAATATAGCGCGTGATCCCCAAGCAACCGTCTCGAAAGTGATGGCCACAAGTCCTTTAAACATCTCTTTTAGAAGGGCTCTAGTGGGTAATAAACTTACAGAGTGGCTGGGTCTAGTAGCACGGGTCTTAAATGTTGAATTGGTGGAAGGTTCAGATTAGTTTAGATGGAACCTAACCAAATTAGGGTTATTTACTGTTCGATCTATGTATCTCCACCTTATTGATTCACAACCACGTTTTCGTCATAAAAAGATCTGGAAGATAAAAATTCCTCTCAAAATTAAAATCTTTCTCTGGTTCCTACAAAGGGGTGTCGTCTTAACCAAGGACAACCTTGCTAGGAAAAATTGGAAGGGCAGTCAGAAATGCATTTGTTGCAATGGGAATGAGACTATCCAACACTTATTTCTAGATTGTCCCCTTGCCAAAATGATATGGAGGATTATCTTTTTTTCTACTTGTTTGAACCAACCAAGATTCATAAGCCATATGTTCGGCACTTGGCTTTCTAATCAAAATAAAAGGATTAGAAACCTGATCTGGGTTAGGGTGGCGGCTATATGCTGGGCTATCTGGAGATGCCGAAATAATGTTATTTTTAATAAAATGAAAACTAACTCTATTATGCAGGTAATTTTCAGGGGAGCATATTGGTTACGCTCTTGGACCCAGTTGCAGCGTGACGAGGCAGCCAAAGACGCACTCTCGATGACAAGCAAGAAATTAGAAATAATTGCTTTAGAGATATCCAATAAAGAATGAAAACATTTATATTGTTTGCTTTAGCGTTCTGGTCGATCTATAAGACCATGGCTGTCTCTTTGTTTTATCCAAAACGTGTAATAATTGACTGTGTACATCCCTGGATGTAGAGGCCGGATATTGTTTATCCATTATTAAAAAAACAGCTAGTGTGAAGTCCTCCTATAATTGAACACATAATCACGCAATTCATTATAGGGCAAGGAGGAATCGTTGTTCCACTGAAATTCAAAGAATTTGTTGACACGATTCATCCTTGCAGACTCGCAGACCATGAATATCAGCCCAGCTAGTGCCACCCTGGGGTTGATATTCATATCACGTTTCACACAACCTGGGAAGCCTGACAGCACGCCCACGGCGTGCACCGCGAACTTACGACCCATTGTACGCTCTCCAAGTCTTGTTAGAAGATCATGTTCAGTGTCGGCGTCTAGTAAGGATCTGTAATCAACACCCCAGCTTAGGCGTCGGGGATTGTATTCATCAACTGGGAGCATACCGGCGGATCTATCTGGATTCTCTATGAGCTCGTACACAACCCCTTGCTGGTTCATGAAGCCACAAACGTACAAGTTGTCATCCCTCATGATTAGGGTTGTTGACGATGTTCCCTCTCCCTTCACTTGCAGCTTGACGTGAATCCAACTCGCCGGCTGTTCAGCACGCTGCTTGGCGAGCACTGGGTGTCCTCGGGTGGCAGAGACAATTGAAGTGTTGTGGTGATCCAAGATATCCTGTCGGTCTGGGTGGTCAGCGAGGATCCGACGGAGAGCCACTATGAATGCACTGTATGACTGCTCATCTCCTATCGTGTACAGTACTTGATGTGGCATTTTGACCTGCAGTAACATTCGGCAATTCATCATCTAGGAAAGTAGTACCAGAAATTCAATGTCTAGTATCTTTATTTACATCATCAGCTAGTGCTCGCAATGAAATCTATTCAATATTATTTACCTCAGGCTCAGGGTACCAGGTGACTTCCACTTCCAGTTCAACTTCATTGCCTTTGTTAGTTTTACTCGAACTAATTCCATTGTCGAAGCAGAGAGAAATTTTCACTTCGGCTCTGTTCGCTGAAACTGAAAACCGCTGAAAATAAACGCTGATGCTGATTTCTTGTGAGAGAAAAATACTGTAGAATGGCTGAAAAATAAGCGGTTTTAAGCTCAAATGAACAGAGCCTTCAACTTCCTTACCATCTTCTGTTACAATCTGCAGGTCCACCTGCATGTGAAGCACCCTACCACATTGTGAACAGCAGTAAGCAGGGTAGGTAGGATTGGAGAGGAAGTAAGGGGAAACAGAGAATGAGGAGATGGAGATGAATTCAATTTAGCACATAATATTCTTCAGTACCCTTTACAGAAACAACTAGACTCTCTTATAATGGCCGCTCGCAGGCAGGCAAATGCAACAGCGTCATTGGGCTGAACCGACGAAATGTAAATTGGGCCGATCACTTGGTCCACTGGTTTCCAGTCCAACGGCGATTCGAAATGCGCTGGCGCTCGCCGCGACGAAGAGGCTTCTCCAGGTCCTGTGTCGGGGTCGTGACATTCTCCCCTCCTTGAATCGCCGCTTGCCCCCAAGCGGGCGCAAAGGGAAACACTTGCTTCATGTAGTCGACGTCTTCCCAAGTTGCCAACTCTTTCGTCCAGTCGGACCACTGCACCAACACCTGGCGAACAGAATCAATACCTTTAGTGAAGATCCGGTGCTGGAGGAAGCGCTGAGGAATCCGAGGAGCAGCCAGATCATCCGGCAAAGGGGAGACAACTGCTGGAGGAAGAACGGCGGCCTTGAGCTGTGAAACATGGAAAACTGGGTGAATAGAAGATGTTGGTGGGAGCTGCAACTTGTACGCCACCAACCCGATGCGCTCAATGATGCGAAAGGGGCCAAAATACTTGAAGGCCAGCTTCTGATTCAACCGAGGAGCCAAGGAAGCTTGAACGTATGGCTGTAACTTGAGATATACTGAGTCTCCCACTTGAAAGGAACGCTCTGAACGGTGCTTATCCGCCTGCTTTTTCATACGCAGCTTAGAGCGAGTGAGATGCTGCTTAATCAACTCATCCATAGATTTACGGTTAGTCAGCCAAGAAGACAGTTCTGGAGTAGCCACAGCATCAGCCGAATCAATACCAAAATGACGAGGGGTGTAACCATAAAGCGCCTCAAATGGGCTGCGGCCAATAGCAGTATGATGACTGTTGTTATACCAGTAAGCTGCCAGAGGAAGCCACTGAACCCATTTGGAAGGGCAAGCGTGCACGAAGCATCGTAGGAAGGTTTCCAATGTCTGATTTAGCCTTTCCGTCTGTCCATCCGACTGCGGATGATAACTGGTGCTCATGCGAAGCTGGACATCGGCGAGATGAAACAATTCTTGCCAAAACTTGGATGTGAAGACACGGTCGCGATCCGAAATAATAGCAGAAGGCATACCATGCTGACAGTAGATAGAAGTAAGGAACAACTTAGCCACTGAACTAGCTGTAAACGGATGGCGGAGAGGAAGAAAATGACCATATTTAGTAAAGGAATCCACGACCACCAGGATACAATTGTACTGATTTGAGACCGGCAGTCCTTCGACGAAATCCAAAGAAATCACTTGCCAGGCCGCATCGGGCACCGGAAGGGGCTGCAAGAGACCAGGTAGACGAGCCCTATCTGGTTTGGCCTGCTGGCAAACAGAACATGTCCGAACAAAGGAATGCACCGCAGCCTTCATCCCTGTCCAGGCGAAAAGCTTCTTCATCCGCATATAGGTAGCCGGAACGCCAGAATGCCCGCCCACAGCGCTAGAATGACACGCTGTCAGTAACTGCTGTTGTAATGCTGGATTGGCGCCGATCCAAATACGATTCTTGTAACGCAGGATGCCATCCTGGAGTGTAAAATGGGTCACGGCAAGAGAATCAATGGAAAGCTTGGACATAATGGCCAGAGTAGCAGGATCTTGTTGATAGCCCGAGACAACGGACTGAAGCCAAGCTGGTTGGGAGACAGACAGAGCAGCACAAGAGGACTCATGAACCGATTTGCGAGACAGGGCGTCAGCGACACGATTATCAGTGCCCTTCTTGTACACAATGCGATATTGGAGACCCAAAAGCTTAGTGTAAAGTTTTTGTTGCCAAGGAGTGTGTAATCTCTGCTCAGTTAACTGCGTAAGGCTACGCTGATCAGTGTAAATGATGAACTCATTATGCTGCAAATACTGGCGCCAATGCTGCAAAGCCAAGAAAATGGCGAGATATTCTTTTTCGTAAGCAGATAAGCCCAAAGTGCGCGGTCCCAGAGCTCGACTGATGAACGCCAGTGGATGCCCAGACTGAAGTAATACTGCACCAATGCCGGTTCCACTGGCATCTGTCTCCAGAGCAAAGGGTTTAGAAAAATCCGGAAGTGCCAAAACTGGAGCCTGAGATAAAGCGGTCTTTAGGGCTTCAAAGGAAGTGTTGTGAGTTGAAGTCCATACAAACACTGTGTGTTTCTTGAGCAGTTCAGTAAGAGGTTTGGAAATAACACCAAAATGCCGGACAAACTTCCGATAATAGCCTGCCAATCCCAAAAAACTGCGCAGTTCCTTTTGATTAGAAGGTATAGGCCACTGAACTATTGCAGATACTTTGGAAGGATCTGTGGACACCCCGTGCTGGCTGATAACATGACCGAGGTAAGCAATTTCCTGCTGAGCAAAAGAGCACTTGCTGAGTTTAACCTTCCACTGATCGCGCCTTAAGAGCTGAAACACAGCCGACAGATGCTCAAGATGGGACTCATAAGATGGGCTGTAAATGAGTATATCGTCGAAAAATACAAGCACAAACTTTCGCAGACAGGGTTGAAGAGTGGAGTTCATGGCTTCCTGAAAGGATCCTGGGGCACCAGTGAGACCAAACGCCATAGCCCAGAATTCATAGTGGCCACAATGTGTTTGGAATGTGGTCTTGTACTCTTCCCCGACCTGCAGACGGATTTGATGAAATCCGGCATGAAGATCCAGCTTGGAAAACCAGCTACAATTGGCCAACTCATCCAACAATTCATCAATAATGGGCACTGGATACTTAGCCTTCACTGTGATGGCATTAAGATATCGATAGTCCACACAAAAACGCCAAGTGTTGTCTTTCTTCTTAACGAGCAATACAGAAGATGCAAAAGGACTTGAACTTTTCTGAATAATACCACTGTCCAACATTTCAGCAATCTGCCGCTCGATCTCAGACTTCAAAGCCGGGGCATAACGATATGGGCGCACCTGAACTGGGGCTGCTCCCTCCACCAAAGGGATGGCATGATCACAGGCACGGCGGGGAGGCAACTCAATAGGAACCTGAAAAATATCAGAGAACTCATCCAGTAATGTCTGAACCTCATGAGGCCAACTCAAAGGTGCAGTAGTATCTAGTTCAGCTGCTCGGACTTCCACTAAAGTATCTGGAGGAATAACGGAAGCATGCTGACCATAAAGAAGAATAGAACTGTCTTTGTATGGAATAGCCATCCACTGCTGCTCCCAATGCACCTTCATAGGACTATGAGCACCCAACCAGTCCATGCCAATAATGAGATCGTAAGATGCGAGAGGAAGCAATTTGAGGTCAGAGCAAAACTCATAGGCATCCAAGTACCATACAGCAGCTGGTATATGAGAATCACATTGAATGAGAGATCCATCAGCCACTCGAACTGACAAGGAATGCGGTAATAGAGCCACACCAGACAACTGAGATGTCAGCCGATCACTCAGGAATGAATGAGAACTGCCTGAATCAATCAAGACTCTGAGAGGAATATCCTGTATAGTGCCCTGAATACACATAGTTCTGGAGGCCTTCTCACCAGAGAGAGCAGCCACAGACATGGTGAGAAATAGCTGAGAAGACTGATCAGCATCCGCTGGATCTGCCACTGAAGAAGAATCAGACTGAAATAAATCCAAAACTTCCTGAAGAGCGTGAAGTTGGACAGAATCAGCACAGCGATGGCCGCGAGACCATTTTTCCGCACAACGGTCACACAAGCCGCGCGCACGGCGGGATGCCCGCAGTGCAGACCACCGATCAGGTGTTTGACGAGGCGGTGGAGGCACAGTCGGTGGAGGTGGAGCCGGAGTAGCCGCAGCGGGACGGGCCACCGAAGACGGTGGTGGAGGAATGGGGTACCCAATCTTCGGAGACGGCTGACTGCTCGCCGAGTAGTTGTAACGAGAGAATGGCTTCGGCTTGGTAGGATCCGCCACTTCTTCCTGCAAACGAGCGAGAACAGCAGCAGTATCCACATCCACAGGACGATGAATCAATACAGCAGCACGGATGTCAGGGCGCAACCCATCCACATACTTCATGGCAAAGTACAGGGGGTCACGAGAAGAGTCATAAGAACGCAACTGATCCATGAGTGCTACAAACTCGCTAGTATACTCAGAGACGGAATTGGACTGGTGGATGGAAAACAATTGCCGAAGCAAAAGCTCGTGATGCTCCTTGCCGAAACGCTCAAGCACCAGTAAACAAAATTCCCCCCAAGAGCAAGTGCGGATGCGGGACTCCACTGAGGGGTACCAGCGTTTAGCTGCCCCCTGAAAATGCATACGGGCTACAGTGACCCAACGATGTGGCTCAACCTGATACAGATCGAAGTAGTCCTCACATAAGGAAATCCAGTGCTTAGGACTGTCCCCATCGAAGAAGGGAAAATCAAATTTCGGCAAACGACCCGTACCACTGTGCAAACCCACGCTCGAATGTGGAGGTGATGAAGGAGGGTGATATGGGACGGGTGGGGGAAAAGGACATGGAATCGAGGGAGCGAATGGCGGGTGATGCATACCATTGGCCGGGGGAAGGACCTGGGTGGTAACCCACCCATATCCATCCGCCCGTGGAGTCAAGTCGACGCGGCGCCCACTGGGCTGGTTGGCTGGTAGTCCGGCAGGTGAGCGCTCGGCAGCCGGTGGAGGCGGCAGGACGACGGGCGGAGGCGCGGTAGGTGAAGCAGCGAGGACACCCGCCGACTTCTCTGCGTGATCCGCCACCGCACGCTCCCAGTGCTGGGAGACCTTCTGGACCTCCGTGCGGATGATGTCGATCGAGTGTTCGACGGAAGGTCGCCACTCAGAGAACTCCGCCGCAGCCTTCTCAAGCTCCGCAACGCGGCCTTCCTGCGCGCTGGAGATAGCGTCGAACTTGCGATTCCACTGCGAGTGACTCTCGGCGATGCGCCTGTCCACCCGCGACTCGTGCTCGGAGAAGCGGTCGTCGAAGCGACGAGTCATCTCATCCAACAGGAGCTGCATCTCCGGAGTCATGGCGCCGAGACGACACTGAAGACGGGTGAAGTGGTGGTGGGGTAGGAGATATGGATCCAGGATCCAGGGTCTGGGTAACCCACAAATCGAAGCAGCTGGAAAGGAATTACGGGACACCACGCTCAATTCAGCAGAATGCTGAAGATCGTGGCGAGAACCAACCAAATCCGGTGCCGCTCGCGATCGATGGAATGCGATACCCAGGGAGAGCCGAAGGATCGGTAGCCTGATACCAATTGTGAACAGCAGTAAGCAGGGTAGGTAGGATTGGAGAGGAAGTAAGGGGAAACAGAGAATGAGGAGATGGAGATGAATTCAATTTAGCACATAATATTCTTCAGTGCCCTTTACAGAAACAACTAGGCTCTCTTATAATGGCCGCTCGCAGGCAGGCAAATGCAACAGCGTCATTGGGCTGAACCGACGAAATGTAAATTGGGCCGATCACTTGGTCTACTGGTTTCCAGTCCAACGGCGATTCGAAATGCGCTGGCGCTCGCCGCGACGAAGAGGCTTCTCCAGGTCCTGTGTCGGGGTCGTGACACACATGGTACTGCAACCACATTCCTCGCCAGCTCAAGAAGGAACCACGAGCCGTCATCGTCAGTACGTGAGAAATACCGACGCGTCCCCTTTGCACACCAGAAGAGGATGCTCCTGTATTTGTCCTCGAACCCATCGATACGTGCAGTGATCTGACCACCGATGCCAGCAGCCGTCTGCCCATCCTTGAGCCAAAACTTGACGACCTCCACAGTGGCCTCCCGAGCGTTGGACATCACCGCGTAGGTCACCTCTGCTACCTCGCGGCTGAGCACCGAATCGCTGATGAGTTGGGTCACAGGTAGCTCTTTATCAACTTCGGCGGCATATTTTGGGTCATAGCAATCCCATTCCCATTTGATTGGAGCAGCATCTGGGATTTCAATTTCGATGACAAAGCAACCGTATGCAGAGATGATCTGGCCTCGTTTCCCATCGAACACGGCGATGGTCATGTCGGCAACACAAAGGTGGGAACGCACGGCCAAGGCCAACAGCTCCACACGAGGTCGACCGTTGTACTGAGCGCCATCAGCCTCCCTGCTGGATGGGCTGGGGTCTCCGTCACCCCCATTAGGTTGACGAGCAGAACCACCACCGCTGCCACTCCCAGTACTGTCGGTCCCACCGGGTTGGCTAGCAGAACCACCACCACCACCGCTGGTATCATCGGTTTCCTCTGGTTGGCTAGCAGCAGAACCACTTTCGTTGATGGTATCACCGGATTCCCCGTCCCCAGGATAGCTAACAGGGCCACAGCTGCTGCCACCGTCACTAGCATCCTTGGATTTGCAAGCAGGGCCACCACCACTACCGGCGGCGTTGTCATCCGTGCGAGTCCTCTTGACGGGTCCGCCTCGGCCTTGCGGCCAGCCGTCGTTGCTGCCACGCCTGGTACCATTGCCAGTAGCTTTGGGTTGCCTAGAGGAGCTGCTAAATCTGCCGTCGCGGTAGTTGGACTCCCTCCTGGGCCCCCTTTCAGGAGCCTCATTGCCACGGTCATCATCAGGCTTTTTTGGATGGGGTTGATTCTTGTTATTTTCTTCCCTTTCAGCATGGCGTTCAGGGGTGTTGAGCACGAGGTAAATGGCTTCTAGATCCTTAATGGGGTAGTGCGGTTTTTCGTACTGTCTACTCTTCCATTCCCGCAGCTCGCCTGACTTCTTCCCGTAATAGCCCCAAACGTAATGATACATCAGTTGCTCCGTGAATCCATCCTAGCTGTTCCACTTACATGCAAAGGACTTGAAGATAGGATTCATCCTTGCAGACTCGGCGATCATTAAGATCAGGCCCGCAAGTGCAATCCTGGCCTCCTTTTCCTCATGCACCGAAGCTGATTCCGTGTAGAGCGAAAGCACACGCACGGCCTTCTTCGCGAAGACACGTCCCAGCCCTGCGCCCTTCAGTTTGCGCACAACCTCATCATTTCCATTGAGGTCCAGTATGGTTCTATATTTGAGGTCCCAGTATAGAGGTTTGGCTTTATATTTTTGTGGGAGCATACAGGGGCTGCTCGAGTTGAAGAGAAGCTCGTACGAAACTCCCCGTTGATTCATGAAGCCATGAACATACACGTTGTAATCCCGCATGAGTAGCGTTGTCGATGACGTTTTCTCGCCCTCCACTACTTGCAGCTTGACTTGAATCCACCGATGCGGTTGCGCACTATTCTGCCTGGCGAGCACAGGGTGATCTCGAGTGGACGAGAGATTTAACAATCTGTGGCCGTCCAAGATATCCTCATGGTGTTCGTGGTCGGCGAGAATGCGACGCAGAGTCATTATAAATTCAATGAATGACACTTCATCTCCAATAGTGTACACTATAGTTGGATGTGCATATGTCATTCCGAGGACCTGCAGAGATGACATGGGAATTAATTTACTCTTAATTTATTTACAGTTTTTGTGCGCAGGTGAAAAAGTGTCGATATTTATACCTCCACTGGTGGACTCAGTTGCTTGCCAATATCTTCGTCGCTGTGCAGCACCGGAGACCAGCTGACCGTCACATGAACTTTATCGCCTCCGAGAGTTCTGCAGCACTTTGTCCTTGCATTCGAACTTCTGTGGAAGTCCAGAGTTTCTTTCAAAATGTAGGCATCGCTGTTGTTGCCAGTTTTAACATGCAGGTCTACCTCTATGCATAGGACACATTCACCGGCGGAGCCAAGGCCCGGCCACCCCGGCCCGGTGGCCGGGCTCCCTTGCTGGCTGCCGTTAAAGTATACTCTCTCCGTCCTAAAATAGATACTATTTTCATTTCCTAAAAAGTCAGCTTTTTTTACTTTGACTAATTTTTTATTAAAAAGTATTCATATCGAACGTACAGAACTGGTATCATTGGAAAGATCTTTAAATCTAGTTTTTAACAAATTTATTTAGAAATAAAAATGTTGCATATATTTTTTATAAATTTAGTCAAAGTTAAGAAAGTTTGACCCGCACGCTTCCCATAGCATCATTTAATATGGGACGGAGGGAGTATCTACCTATAGAATCTTTATTCTGAAAAAAAGTTAATTAGGTAAATAAGGTTGAGAGCAGGTGGCGTTTAGGACTTAAGATTATTTTAATTTAAATCTAAAATTATTCTGGCTGCCGAATTTTGCTTGCATATACATGCTATTTTGCGTAGCTTTATTAAAGTACTAATAATGGTTGAAACCACATATAGTTTCTATTTCTATTGATTTATACAGACACTATATATATATATATATATTAAAACTTTATTTCCAACAGATAGTTTCTACGGAATAATCTTTTGTCCAATCACATGTTTTTTCTCTCCCTCATCTACTTATCACATCTCTTCATTTTTTATAATCATTACACTGTATTCTGTTTTTAATTGGAGGACCGCATCATCTACAACATGTGGTTTTAACGTTTGGAGTGTCCTCATTATTAGGGTCTATTTGGAACCTAAAAATGAGCAGCTAAAATCAGTACTAATAGATTCAAATAGAGCTACTAATAAACCTACTAACTATTAACTAAAAGGCTATTAACTATTAGTTAAGTTAACAGGTTTGATGTTGCTCATAGGTGCTAATGGTTCATATGCACCTTCAATTTTATATCCAACATATTTGTAGTTAGATTTAAGCAACCCCTATTAAAAATGAGCTAGCTAAAAATTAGTAATTGTTAGCTATTAACTAGCTAATTTATTATACTAATGCATACAAACAGACGCTTAGCATATCTGCATAATGCTATGTCTCGCCTAGGCTCTATAAAATTTCTGGCTCCGCCACTAGGACACAATCAACAGATGGAACAATAACAGCAGATCTCTCCAACGGAACCCTGCCATCCGAGTTGGACAACATCAGCTCATCCACCCCCTCTGTACGTGCCAAGAGCATGCTCCCGACTCGGAAGATGCTGGTATTGTCCTTCATGAGTGCAGCGATTTTACCATAGACTCTAGCTTCTTTAGTTTGGACCTCTAGTTTGACTTCCACAGTGGCCTTGTACATTTCTTTGTTGAACGTGTTCGGGAAAATCCTCTTGACCATCTCCGGGTAAGCGTGTGCCAATAAGCCTGCCATGGTGTATTCCTATGCAGTACCACAGATATAGTTGAAATTAGTCCCAACAATTCTTTAGGACATTCTCAATGCATAAATAATGGTAGTTTCTCATGTAAGCAATTTAGGGCGTCCGCACCGGTGCATATTGTACCGTGAAGACAAACACAAAGGCTTAGACAAGTGTACGAAGTGTAAAGCTCCACGGTACAAGGAAGGGCTACCAAGGGGCTGTTTGGTTCCCTGTGTCCGCCTGAACCAGGCTGATGGAATGCATGATGGTCATGTTTGGTTGCCTGTATGGGGTGTCAGGCCAGGCTCTGGCAATGCAAGGAGGAGCCCCCAGCCAGGCTCCAGAGAAACACCGGAATCGGCCGTTTCTGCTGGGCCAGGCTGGCTCGGTGCAACTGTTTATGCGACTAATGATGTATTAGTGTATAATTAGTAAATACCAAACGATATTAATATATTTTAAAGATGATTAAGTCATAATTAGATAAAATAAGAACGTTAAAAGTGTATTTGTAGAAAATAAAAATCCTAATCATTATTTTATAATTTTTTATCTTATGCAACATATCTTCATACAGGCAACCAAACAACATCTCTTCCCAGCCAGGCTAAATTGATACAGTCTCAACCAAACACGATACCGTTGCAACCTGTCCCAAGTGAGCCTAGCTCTCAGGTACGAGCCAGGCTGAGTTGGTACGTGAACCAAACAGGTCACAAATGAGGGTACCAAAACCACAGGAGACCCATAAAGATTGTCTGGTATTTTACGATAGCTCCATGGGTTTATAGACTATTTGCATGTACAAGGTCAGCCAAGCTATTGCATTGGCATGGCCAAGAGCTTATGAAAGATATAATGAAGGCACCTCACCGATAAGAAGGACTAGAATACTATATTCTATAACAACATCAGTGGAAAGGTATGGCACGACTTGCTCTGAGCACACATGGGACAAATCCTTTTGATCTGGTTAGAAGCAATCGCAGCACCTGGCTAATGATGCTCTATATAGCCTTTCCGCGAAGCAATGCTCCACCCGCGCCGCCATTTGCTGCCCTCGCACCCTCCTCTTCCTGCCCCAGCGAGGAAGTTGCCCGACGCCTTCCCCCACCCCGTTTGCCTCCACGCTGCGGTCCTCCACGCAGCACAACCATCTGCGACCCCAGCAATCTTCTTTCTTGACCTCGGCTTTCACACCAAGACCTCCATAGAGCGCCGCGGACACCTTCCCAAGCCACCCGTCACACTGACACACTGACGAACTCAAGAGTACGCGGATTTCGGCTAATACACTTTACACGGTGAGCACCTCCCTCACTACCCCTCAAGTGTTTGACGTTTTACCGGTGAGGATAACACTCACCTTCTTTTGTCATGCTGCCACCAATGCCACAGTGTGATTTACCCCTGAGATGGTTGCTTGAGATTTTCAGAGGTAAATTCATCCCTGCAGTCATATTGCTTCAATTGCTACGAAAATTTTAGGATATACTATTCATACCATGCTTGTACTGTGATAAAATGTTCAAGTTCATTGGTGTATATATGACTGAGCTATTGATTTACCTAGGTTTATACTTGCTAATGTGTATAATTATTATGTCTAAAATCAAAAAATATGTCCCCACCTAGCTAATATTTTCTGAAGTTGAACACTGCAATAACCCGAGTTTTTCGCTAACCAAAAGTACAGACTTTCTAAAATTTTTCTTGCTAGTGAAGCATGTAGCCTCTAGGTCGAAACCGGGACTAAACCACTAACCAATCGTAGCATTCATATCGAATTGTTTGTAGATGGGTACCGGTGTCATGAGTCGGATCTAGGATTCGAGTTTCGTTTCGTATTTGGAGAGCACAAGTCCATAGCAACTCTTCTAAAATCCTGCACAAACTCTCTCACCGATCCCTAAATTCGAAAGCACTAAATACCTAGAAGGATGAAGCCTGTTTTCCCTTTTCATCTCAAGACATTTTAGCAAGCGGAGAAAATTCTTTTTCTTTTTCTTTTCCCAAATCTCTTCCGAATCTAATTTAGTCTATCCCTCACATTCCTTGAATTAAACTCATCAAGTGGAAGCTCGTTTTTCCTTTTTCCTCCCTGAGAACCCTACTAATCCCATCTCATTTTCTTTCCTATAATTGTACATGGAAAGGAATGATTCTTTTCTAATTTCTCCCTATTCCACATTGCACTAAATAATAAATGGAAAAACCTTTCTCTTCTCTGCTCCTTCCCTCTTTTCCCTTCTGTGCGCGGCCTACCAGCGCCCCCACAGCCCAAGCAGCAGCCGATCAAGCCAACGTGCCTCCCCTTCCTCATGATGGACGCGAGCACGCACGGCCCAGTAGCCCTGCGTGGCCCACTCACCCTTGCCCGCAGCCCCTCCGGCCCAGCTGAGGGCCCAGCTCGCCCCCACACCACTGGCCTCGCATGTGCAACGTCCCGCGCCTCGACGTCCGTACTGCCGCCCATGGGATGCGCGCCGCGTGTCTCTGCTTCCGCACGAACGCCTAGGATAGTCGACACTGTAACACCCCAGCCCGTTAGAAGCTTGTAGTAGTTGTGGAGTTGTAGTTGGTGGGTTTAGTACCACCTTGGAAGTTTAGGAGGGTGAGGGCCAGCTTATAATCCTTGTTGTTCCAAACGTAGCACCTCCGGGTTAACCCTTTTACACGAAGCGAGGACGAAAGTGTAAGCGAGGTGCTACGCGTGTGCAGGCCCGTTCCACGTGTGGAGTGGGCCATATAAGCAGTTTTTGGACGCGGGGTGTTACAAATGGTATCAGAGAGTAAACCCTTGCTGCCCGTTGCCCGTGGAGGGGTGTACCAAGGGGTGATCCTGAACATCTGCCACATATATGTGGTGAGCTGCCGATAGCATCAACCCTTAAGGGGGGTGTAGTAGTTGTGGAGTTGGCCCATGTAGCCCTTTGACTCATGTGGAGTTGTAGTTGGTGGGTTTAGTACCACCTTGGAAGTTTAGGAGGGTGAGGGCCAGCTTATAATCCTTGTTGTTCCAAACGTAGCACCTCCGGGTTAACCCTTTTACACGAAGCGAGGACAAAAGTGTAAGCGAGGTGCTACGCGTGTGCAGGCCCGTTCCACGTGCGGAGTGGGCCATATAAGCAGTTTTTGGATGCGGGGTGTTGCAGACACCACTTCGGAACCCTAGCGCGCCCTTATAAAATCGATACCACGACCCTGCTCGTCTTCTTCCCCGAGACGCCGCTGCCATCACCTCCTCTGCAGCTCGCCTCACCGCACGACCGACGCACCTCGTCCTCGACCCCGACACCGTTCCGAGCCTCCACGACAACGAAGTCAGCCACGAACCACCGCGGCACGAACTCACTCGGCTGCCCCGCGGCCATGTCGCCGACCATGGTGAGCCCCGGCCGGGTGCCCAACGTCCGCCCTGACCGCGCTCAACCCGACACCGCCATTTCCTCTTCGTCAAGCCCTGAACCGAACTTGCCATCCTCCACGATGTTGTCTGCTTCCTGTACACAGTCACCCTCCTCGCCTCCTCGACAAGCCACAGCCACAACCGCTGTGCTCGCCGCGCCCCCGGCGCCAACGCGAGCAGCATGCCAGCGGCATCCACCACACGTGGCGTGGCTCCTCGTCCACGAAGCACAGTGCAACAAGCGTTGCCTTGGCTACCTAGTCCTCGTCGTGCCCGTCCCATGATGAGAAGAACCAACGACAGCCTCATTGGCGTACTACAGCAGCGCCCCATAGCGTCCCTGTCCGCGTTCGAACCGGCCGCGCTCGCCATCGACCCCGCAGCACCCTCGCTGGAGTCGCTGGTGAGCACCCACAGCTCCAAAGGAGCCGACCTTTCCATCTCTCCGTTGGCCGAGAGGAGTCAGAATGCACAGCACCAAGCCTCGTCGTCTTCCTCCAACCCACGGTGAGCACCGCCACCATATCGGGCTGCCATGTGCGCCACCGCGTTCCACACCAGGGAATGCACCGACCAAGCCCCTTCTCGTCTTTGGAACACGTACACCGCACATACGCGGACCTGCCTTAAGCCCTGGGATAGATTCATCTTGACCACCATTGACCCTTGATTGAACCCTAAAGCTCCACCCTTGTCTGTTTCATCCCGGTGACCGGCCCTATCCGGCCTTCGCGCCTTACCCCGTTGCCAGACCGTGAGGCCCCATAGATAATGCTGTATGGTTGGAAAGCCAATTTGATATACGATGCGGGACTATTGGATTTTACCTTCTCGTACATCTGTCCATCATAAAGTACCCTATCCATACAATTTGTCTGTATTTGTATCTGTTGTACCCTGTCCTTACGATCTGTATGTACATGTATCTGTAATACAGGATCCATCCATCTTCGAGCTATGGAATTGTGCTACTCCACTGTCTTGTCGAGTTGTTTTGTCTTTTGGTTGTGTCATTGGTTCTTATCATTGGTTGTTGTGTTGTTTGTCCCTGTGTCGTGCCTTCGAGCCGGTGTTGGAATTGTACTTCATTCGGACATTGCGATCGCGGGACGATTCATCTCGCCATGGCAGTAGTGCCGAGTGTAACTCAACCTTGCCTTATAATTGGCCCGTAGAACCACGAGTGTTAGCCCCTACCTTCGACCCTAGGACGTGGTCATGTTGGACTCGATATTGATGTCAGTATCAATACGGATCTTACCCGCTCACATCGATCCTATCGTGATCTGGTCCTATGAGAGATGACCTAGGAGATAACAACCGTGGAACAACGGGTGCCAACTCTTCTTGGTATAGCTTGTGGCCGCAAGTACGCCTCACCATGACTGTAGAGCCGTACCCCGTTTGTCGTTCTCTAGTTCTTCATACCCAAGCCCTCGTATGCTTGTACCCTGTACGACCGTACATTTCCTTAAGGCTTCGTTTGGCTCCACAGGTATTGACGTGGATCGGCCCTCAAACCACGTGGGTCATGGAACATAGCCCACGTCGGGGTGAGCTCCCACTCCAGGTCCAAATTCGCATTTGGCTAGCCGCGTGTTGGTGTGGATCGCGGCCCAATCCACGCCGACCCACGGGTGAGAGAAAAATCTCCACACGGGGCGTGGAACGGTGACCACGAGAGTCGCGCACTCGCGCGTCGGGGCGTCCTCCACAGCTCCGCTCCTCGCGCCGCCGCCTCTCGCCGTCTCCAGCCTTGTCGCGCACGGCGGTCCTCCATCTCCGGCGAGCACGTGCCATCCCCCGCCTCTCGTCAAGACCTCCATCTCCGGCGAGCACGGACCTCGGGACCTCGCGGCGGGTGCTCCTCCTCTTGCCGCTGTCGGATCCTTCCACTGTCTTCTCGCCGGCGTTTTATCAGGTATGTACTCTGTCTCCTCCTCAGCCTGATCCCTTCCTCCATTCCCTTCTCACTTCTCGACCGTTTTCCCTTGTTAGGGTTTCAGTACACCACGGAGGTCTGACCGTTTACTCCAAGATCTGGATCTACAGTGCCATTTACTCCAAGATCCCAGGTCTGACCGGATCTCCCTCTCTCTGCTCTCTGTTGATGCATTGTGGCATCTCCCTGTGAAGCTGGGCCTCGTAGTAGTAGTTGTACGTGACCTCGTGGCCGTATCGCTCGTTCTCCAAGAGGCTTACAAGCAGTTCTTGTTTGATGCACTATGGAATCTCCCTGTGAAGTATGTTAACTGAAATTACTGATATATCTTGTGCATGTCTTTTTTTTGTGTGACTTGTTTAGTTTCAAAGATAAATACTAGCTGGTAATCATATGATCATATTTGGGGAAAGATAAGATTAGTATAATTAGTATAATGCATCCACAACTATAATTAATCGGCCACTGCTACTACTGCTTTATTGGTAGTTCATTATGTATGGGCTGTCCAGATTGCCATTTAAAATAAGTTAATAAAAATTTAAATAGTTTGTTTTAGAGTATGCAATTTGGAGTGTTCAGATATTCTACATACTTGGATTCCTGGTATATGCTGTGATATTTATGTGATCAATTTATATATATTTAATGGTAACTAGGGCCTAGGGAGCTTACATTCCTGCTACCAATTCATACTCTATGATGGAACTTTCTCACCAAAACTTGACCGCCTAATTAGAAACTGTTACACAAATCTGCATATAGTTATAACAGTATGTATGTATGAGAAGTGCAGTGTGCATATCTAGTATCTACTATATTTAGCTACTCATGTTTCTCTGTTATTGACGTTCCTTTACCTCAGAATGCTTTTCATTCTGTGCCTTGCCTTGTTGCTTTTCTGATTTGTCATGCATAGTAATTAGTAAAAAAATTTTGTGTGCTTTCTGATCTTATATACTGCTGGTGGCAACCCTACATTAAGCTATGATTGGTGGGTATTTAGTTAACTGGATTTTGGTTTAGGTCACATGGATGCTCTAGCTAGGAAAAGGAGTGATGACGATGATGATGAGATTATTTTCTTTCTTCTGCCTGCTCTACATCTATTGGGTAGTACAAGGGAGCCCCGACAAAAAATACCTAGGCATACATCAAGGTTGCCTGGAAAGGAGCGTCTCGAAGAAGTACTCAATGGACATGTGAAATATTGTTGCGTTGCCTTCCGTATGGAGCCCAACATCTTCAGAGCCATTGCAACCTATCTTAGGGATGAGCATTTGTTGTGGGACACTAGAGGTGTTAGAGTCGAGGAGCAATTTGCTTTCTTCATGTATATGCTGTCTCACAATGCAAGCTATGAGGATATTCAGTATGAATTCAAACATAGTGGAGAAACCATACATCGGCACATCAAGTCAGTCTTCAATATAATCCCAAATCTTACTTGTAGATTTGTGAAACCTGCTGTGGTAACTGAAACTCATTGGAAAATCAGCACAGACCCTAGGTTCTTCCCTTACTTCAAGGTGAAACATTTGAGACTCTCTACTTAGCAATACACACCTTTTTTCTTTTATATAGCTATAATAACATACACAATTCACTCTTTCAGAACTGCCTTGGTGCTATTGGTGGGACCCATATTCCTATTACCATCTCTCAGGACAAGCAAGCTCCATATAGGAATAGAAAGGGCACCCTCAGCCAAAATATCATGTTGGCTTGTGACTTTGATTTGAACTTCACCTTCATCTCATCAGGCTGGGAGGGGTCCGCAACTGATGCCAGGGTCCTTAGGTCTGCTTTGCTTCGAGGCTTTCGTGTACCCGAGGTCAAATTTTTCCTCGTCGATGGTGGCTATGCTAACACTCCGTCATTCATTGCTCCTTATCGTGGTGTAAGGTACCACTTGAAGGAGTATGGGCGTGGTCACCAACGACCAAGAAATTACAAGGAATTGTTTAATCACCGCCATGCTATTTTGAGGAACCATATAGAGAGAGCAATTGGAGTTCTGAAGAAGCGTTTTCCTATTTTAAAAGTAGGAACATTACATCCCATCAAGAATCAAGTGAAGATACCTGCTGCTGCTGTGCTATTCCATAATCTTATCCGTATGCACCATGGGGATGAGGAGTGGTTGAGGAACCAGCCAGATAACATCTCTCCTAGTAGCTTTATTGATGTCCCTGGAGGGGACAATGTATATAGTAATGATGTGTCATCGTTTAGTAGCCAAATAGAGAATGGAAATTCTGAAAGAGATGCAATTGCATTGAGTATGTGGGCAGATTATACCCATAACCAGTCATGATGCGTATTTAATTTTGTTTTCAGTCGGTGCAAATTTTAAGGAATTTGTATGGATGCTTATGTAATGGTTTATTTATCTATTTAATTGCCATCTTGACTATAAGTTGCTGGTGTCATGATGCCATCTTGTTTATGTAATGGTCTATGTACTCTCATTGAACTGAAGCAGGAACAAAGCTATGATTGGAAGGGGGTCTCCAAAGTTCAATCTGATGCAAGCCGCAACTACGAAGAAGAAGAGAGCATCACCTAAAGCTGGTGGAAAAGGTAATAAACCATTTTCGAGCTGTAAATAGATAAACCAAATACTTGAGTTCAGATTGCAGCAATATCTTGCATGTGCTTTTTGTAATATTTTACAAGTATGTGCCTCTCAACGTTTTCATGTAAAGTGATGACCTTATACATGTGCAATGGATCGCTCAAGAGCACATTGGAATTTAGGACTGGAAAAGGCTTTGGTTGAGCTGCTCCATGACCACAACAATGATTACTATAGGGGGCAGAATGGATGGACTACGGATGCATGGAATAGAATTGTGAGATTGTTCCATGAGAAGTTCAAGCATGTCTCATTTTCCAGGCAACAGATTCAGGATAAGGAGAAGGAACTGAAGAGGGAATACAGGATGCTCAAAGAAGCGTAAAAAAGACAACAAAGTGGAGCGTCGTGGAACGATAAGTTGTGCATGATTGAGGCTGATGGGCCTATCTGGGAAAACATCATCACGGTAATTTTTAAACATTCTATTCCTTTACCTCCAAATTATGTTACTGCTACTGCTGTTTTACCACTTGTAGCTCTAAAATATCATGAATTTCTATTTTCACAGTCATTTCCAAAGGCTAGCAAGTTCGAATCGAAGCCTTTTCCCCTATTTGAGACATTAGGAGAGTTATATGATGGCCATATAGCTGAGGGATCCTTGAACTTGACATCTCTTACTGATCCAACACCATCTGCACACAAATCAGTGGTGATGATGGATTAGAAGCTCAAGAATTTGAATCCACACCAGTGCTTCTTCATGATATGGATGAGGATGATGATTTGAGGATATTAGACCATCCCAGTGGATCTACTGCAGCAAGAAAAGCAGATAGTTCTGCTGTCCTTGATGGGGGGAAGAAGGCTCAAAAAAGGCAGAAGGAAGTTGTTGTCTCTAATGGGGGAAAGAATGTTCCAAAAAAGCAGAAGAAGGAAGCTGAAGTAGCTCACAAGATGGAGAAGTATCTGGAAGTAAAAACTAAGCAAGTGGAATGTGAGGTTGCAGAGAAAGCAAGGGCAAAGAAAGGATTGGATGAATACTCCATCAAGAATTGCATTAGTGTCATCAACACCATGGTAGAACTCACCGGCGAGGAAAAGGCTGAAGCTTATGATGTTTTCAAAGATGCTGAGAACCGGGAAATCTTCATGAATGCAGATTCAGAAACATGCCTGATTTGGATAAGGAAGAAATGGTCAGTTTTTAAGTTTTGTCTTTGAATTTGCTGACATTTTCTTATTATTTTCATGAACTCACTACAAAGCTCTTGCATTGAAACAGTATAAAGACATAAGGAAACCGAGGAGTAGTACTAAGTTTTGAGTGTGAGGTTAGTCTTTGGTTTTGCGCATAACTCTTCACCTATCCTCTTTTAATCTCTTATTTGATATTGCTTTCTTCAGTGCAAATGGAATGAAATAGAGAACTCTTGCATGTGGCATCTCCCTGTGAAAAGTAGTTTCATCTTGCTCCTTGAATTGCCAGTTCAAATATTTAGTGTATCTTGTTGCTTATTGATGAACCTGCTCTCTGAAATGGCTCATGAGCATCTGCACTCTGTGATTGGCTAGCTGCCAATTTCTTATGTTCATTAGACAGTTTATTTATTTGGTCTACTTACAAACGATTTCTATGTCCTTTCCATTTCATTAGTATGCCAAATGGTTAAGATATGAACTAATATCTCCTTTGCTACTTGCATTTGTAGCAGGTTCAAGTTGGAGCTGAAATGTTAAGATGGTTATGCAAGTAAGAGTTGACATGCAGGAGAGTTGTTATCAAGAATCAGAGAGATTAATGTTGATTTGTTATGAGATAACTAGTTGAGACCTTGCAGAGTTCTAGCTTTAGTTACTATTCATGCATGCATAGTTTCTGGTCATGTATAAATATTTCAATGTACTGACATTTTTACGGTTGCTTTTGATTTTTTTTTTGTATTTTACTTGAACTTTCAATGTGAGGATGATTGATTGGCAGACACTTGTATCCTTCTACCTAGTTTGTGATGACGTTTTAAAGCTTGATCTACTTGTGATGCCCTATTTGTCTTGGGTTTCAGTTCTACTACTTCCACATTGATCCGTTCTCTAACTAGTATTTTATTGTTTTTTAGAGATTGTTTTTTGATTTTCTGTGAATTTTAGTCTTCTCTATGTAATCCGATCTCCACCGGCTGGAATTGTACTAGTACTGTATTGATTTTTAGAGCTTGTTTTTTATTTTTGTGAATTTTAGTCTTCTCTATGCAATCCAATCTCCACGGTTCAGGGCTTTGCTTTACGGGCTCACAGCTGCAACGGGCCAATCCAAATGCAGCTTCACGACATCAACGAGGCAATCCAAATGACCAACGGGATTCAAGGGATTTGAGCACCAGGTGTGGGTGGGGATTGGGTGGGGTGCAGGGGATCACCCAATCCCGACGTGAGTAGTCTACCACGTGAGTGCAGATCCCTGAGTGCCAAACGAAGCCTAACTCTTGCGGTGACAACCGCACCACTATGGATTCGAGAAATGACATAGTGCCAGTGCACCTAAGTCGTGGTACCCTACGAGTAGGTTGCGTACTTGTATTCTTTTGTGTGTCGCTCCCTTCTGATGCCCCATCTATTGCCGTGGCGTGTGCGTTGGAAGAAGTAGACCGTCGCCCTCTAGTGTTTCTTACTATTTGTCCCCATTTAGCCCACTCTGTTCGATCCCGTCTTGTTCATGGCGATTGGGTCAAAGACCGGACTAATCCTTTTTAGTTAGCGAGGATATGGTCTAGGTCAAGATCTCAAACCTATGCGAGTCGACTCGATCGACCGCTTAAAACCATCCTCACTGAAGATGTGACCGAGAAGACGACATGGATGTGCCTAGCTAACTTCTCTTTCTCTCTCTCGATTCTTTGTGTTTAAACACTTGTAAGATTGAACCCGTTTGAACCACAACCATGGTACCCTACAAGTGAATTAAACCCTTGCACTATCTTGTGTAACATTTCTTATCAATAATCACTCATTCTTCTCTTTTGCTTGGCTCGTCCTCTAATTCCCGCCACCTCCATGATGCCCGGATCGGAAGATCGTGAGCCATGGTGTTTGCTTTGGATAAGCTCTGGCATAAAACCATTGATCATAAAGCCATATGGGCTTGGCTATGACTTAAACTTGTGCTTAGCAAACCACCACTCTTGTTTCTTTGGCCCAAGGAATCGGACATACGCCGAGAGGGCTAGGTTGAGTACCTCTTATTATTTATTATTTATTATTTCTCTGGTGTTAACGGATCTCTCTGCGTTTCATTGTCTTTTTAGTGTATTGAGTGATTTCTTGTTTCGAGTCGCTTTGCGGAGTAGCCTGTTTCGATTTTAACGATGAATGGAGCGGAACCACTGGACAAGGAGATGATGACAATAGGATCCTAGGAGGAGGTGACCCAGCTGATCAACTACACTAACTGGAGAACGCTTGTACCACTACTATCTCGACAACACAGGTGTCATGGCAGCACCTTCTTTTAAAGAATCCTATTAGCATTGCATATTTAGAAATGCTAGCACTTTATATTTACTCCTTTGCTAGTATATGATGCATGCTACCATCTAAGCCATTATTATTCTGATTGCAGTCGCTCCACCATATCACCCCGCTTTGCGTTCACGCTCTATTATATATTTACCTTCTTGCTTGCATGTTATATCATCATACTTACTATAACTCCACTCGCATTGTATCTCTGATGTGATGCTGGTGAACCCTTGGGAATGGTTTGGCTTGGGATGTCGGACTGGCGGACTATGAGCGTGCAGCGTGTGTCTTGGGTGTGTGGTGATGGTTGTGTCAACCGAGCAGGAATATACGACGAGATTGTGCAAGTATTGCCGGGGGGTGTGACCTAGGCATCCCCACGAGAGGTACCTGTGGCGGGTATATGTGGTGAAAGGTGATCCCGGGGTGTGAGCCTTGAGGGGCGAAGCCTGGGAGGCGGGTGCTGTGGTGGCACAGAGAGATGATAAACCCCATGAGAAGATGTCCTACTTGGTCAAACCTTGGAACTGGCTAGTGACTGAAATTTTAATAGGGAGAGATGGCTGAACTACTTGGTAGGGCGGTGCCACTACTGATAGGTTGTGAGCTGAGAGGGTGGGCGGTAATGGATGCCAGAAGTTCCCATACTGTCCTAGTCGGCAGTATCACTCAGTACTGCCTCTCCCAGTCTCAGCATACCGGTTTTTACCCGGGGTGCCCCAGGGCCGAGTGGTGGTAGGGTGGCATTGACCTAGCAAGGAAGCATTTGGAATTCTGCCTAGATGATTATACAGAATCGATGATGGCTAATCTTGTGGGTAGTAAAACCTCTGCAGAGTGTTATGGTTGATCGATTGATACATATGCCGATTCATTGGTTATGGACCTTTCCTAATGTTTCTGGAGCCACTATTAGGAGTGGTGTATTCTTTTCTCCCCCGGATGATGATTGTCCGGCAGTGTGCTCGACGTGGCAGCGTGCCGTTGAGGTAGGACCCGAGAGGGAGTTGGGCCTGTCTACTGAGCGTAAGATGTGTGAGATGGTGTATGGGCTGGATGGATGGGATGTTGTTGTGATGGGTTAAAACTTGACAAACTATTATAATATTTACTTCTTGATACTACTCCGCATGCGCTAATGATGCAAACCACAACGAAATACTAGGATTGCCAGATCCCTGATTTTCTCTTTTCTAGTAAAGCTCATCGGTGTTGACCATGGCCTGCACAAATCTGGCAGTGTGCAGATTTCTTGTCTAATATAGATGTCGAGATAAGAAGAATTAGAAGGTCTCATGCCTACGCTCAAGTTTGGTTCAGGAGATGAATATTATGTTGCGCCAAGAATAACTTTGATGATGACCGTGAAGGAGGAACCTTCACTCGACGACATGTTCCACCAATTCTGATGAGGTCTAGATATGGTTCCACTAGATTAAACCTGTAATTGGTGTGATCTCAGTTGATGTTATATATTGTAAGCACTTACGTTGTATGACTGTAATATCAGCTGATATATGATAATGTGATGGAATCATTCTTTGGTTTTATCACATTATAACTCATTATGTGGATTTTCCCTTCGTGGAAAATCAAGGATGTTTCAAACATCTAGGCATGCAATATGAGAAATTGGTTTAGACTTGCTAAATGAAGTTAAAAAATTTGTTTATGATCTATTAATTTTCTGCAGTCATATATGAAATTGTTTAGGTTTGCTAAATGATATATAACTCATTGGTCATTAGGGCAACCATGGAATGGTATGTAGTGCATGTTGGTCATGTGCGTGAGATCTATCAAACTTTTGGGAAGTCGTTATACACAAATCAATCCCAACGTTGGTAAATTGTACATAAAATACGACACAGAAGTTGAGGGCCTACTATGGTGCAAGGAGTGCAAGCCTTGGATTTTGATTGCTAATGCACCCAAAGTTAACCAACCAACAAACAAAAAGGTCATTGAGTGGCAGTGTAACAAACTTGATGACCCAAAAATTTACATCACGCATCAAGAAGAAAGATTATATTAATTAGATTTTTAATCTATGTGCCTCAATGCCTGAGTACTTGAAGTCTAAATTCGAAAGGCAAACATAGAACAAGTACGTTTCAAAAAGAGATTCGACGAAACACACCATGAAGATTTCAGGGTGATACAGAAGTATGTCGAAGACAACCCCAAATTAAGTATGGGAGAGGTCGCCAGCATCTATTATGATGTACAAGGGATGACAAAACTGCAATGAAGTATGAAAGCGGCAATTTTGTGGTTTCCGATAACAAGCTTAGAAATTTCCCAACATTTATGCGTCAATTGCATGAATATTTGTGGGGGTATGGACCCGTATACCCACACGATGCTACAAGGGTCATGTCATCCAAGGAGGCCCATATCACTAGGAGCATTGTCTGTATGCTTTGCTAGGTCATCACATGCCACACGGCAGTTGATCAAAGCCTTGGCGGCCAAGGAATAAGCCTCCCGGTTTATTAGATATTCTTGTTTCCTTTTAAACTAGATCTCATGATCTATTAGGAATCAGAAGAACAATCTGTAACCCTATTCCTGGACTATATAAGGAGGGCAGGGGGCCCTCTATTTCCACCTCATATCGCAATCCACAGAACAAAGGATGTAGGGTATTACATCAGATTCAATGGCCCAAACCTGTCTAATTAGCCATGTTCCCTGCTCTTGTGTTATGCTAGCTCATCTCAAGCGTAGCTCCACCAACTCATCTAGTACTGCGGGCATATCCCTCTGTAGACTACTGACGATATTCCGTCGACAGTGGGGCGCCATGTAGGGGGTGTGCACTCTGAGTTTATGGCAGGCCAGATGGTGACTTTCTGATCCTCAAGGTACTCCCCGAGCCATGGCAGATCTTCACGTGGGATCCATCACCAGGGTTATCAGCACCGATGGCAAGGGCGAGATCATGGAGGTGGCACGGACACCATCCATGCCAACCACATCTGCAACAACTTCTCCTGCCAGGAGCTTCCTTGCAATGTCCGGAGAACCATCGACAACAATGACCCTATTGGATCTATCGAACGGCTCACCAAGGGACTCTCCGAGAGTCTTGCGCTCCGAGAATCGATATTAGATCCGTCCAACACCAATGGTCGCCTTCCTGCAAGGCCTCGTCACCAACCTACACCGCTAGTACACCATCGACAACCATCGCCACGAACGGCGGCACTTTGACCTGGTCATCACTGCTAACCCACATAGGCGCACAGTCCAATTCAGACCACATCGGGCTACCGACCTATGGGCCAGTGACTACGAAGGTCCCTCATGAGGCTTCCTCCCCTTCGGCATAAAGAACGGGGTGGCCTCATAGTAGGCCTCTCCACGCCATCACGTCAACTCTGACCTGGGGTGCACAGACACAGCCAGCCCATCGCCGGTGTTGAACACGGTGGATCTCCGACTGCTCGGAGAGGTATCGCTCCACATGAGTCTTGAAGAAAGCACGGGGGTCTCAAACCAGAACTATTCTCAGACCACTCCCTCGATGTCACATCCCTGGAGGACTCTGTTGATTATCTTCGACGAGTTTCCTCCACCTCTGCTATGCTTCGGTGGGTAAATCTTTAACATTAGCGCCAGTACCCTGCAAGGGTGGGAGAAACCGAGCAAGAGCGCGAAGCTCGGGAGCAAAGAAATGCTGATCGTTAGAAGGAAAATAATGGAAACAATCTAAGTAATTAACTTCCATTGATTTCAAAACATATCCTACCCATGCTACCCTTTTGTGGTCTTTGATGACAAAGGGGGAGAGAATGCACCAAAGCTATGGAGGTTGAGTGATGAACGCTCATTAGACCAATGATGGAAGAGCAATGGGCCAAGTGAGAGGGATCACAAACTTTAAAAATTTTGATCTCACACTTATGGGGAGCAAGCTCACAAGGATGTTTGCAAGCATTTGATTATGCATATTCATATGTTTGTTACATTGCACAAGTATTTAAATTGAATATACATGCTTGTTTGGTGTATGCTAGACTTAAGTTGTGTGGTGAAATGAACTACTAGCATGCATAGGAAGTGGTAGCTAGATCTTGGCCTTTTCCAAGTGGTATTAGAATCTTATTTCTAATGTCGATCTCACGAGGTATTCTAGTGTTATTGATTGCATGAAAAGTTTCAAGTGGAATCTTGCTATCCATGGTGCTAAGGAAGGTTTATACATGCACTTCGATGGTATCGCGCTTTAAAGGTCCAATTTTATCTCTCACACACTACTTATCCAATGCATATGTGCAAAACTTCTCAAATCCAAACTCTTGGCACATATGTAGGGGAGCTAATACTACCAAATTGAATTCATTGTATATCATTGGAGAGGTTGTCATCAATTACCAAAAAGGGGATATTGAAAGCCCTAGTTTGGTTTTGGTTAATTGATGACAACTATTAACTAACCATGTTCCTAAGTGTTGTGATTACAAGGATGGTTAGTGGAACCAAGTGAGGAGGTATGACGACGTCCATGCAAGTGGTGTAAGCCCATCAACATGTTGGATCAAACGCTTCTCAACTTGGGTTTTGGAGAAGAGCTCAAGGCAAAGATATAATCCATAGGGCTCTTTTCATTTTAGTGATTAAGACTCCATAGAGGGTGTGATCACATTTAGGATAGATGACCATACTATTAAGAGGGAAAAAATTCATTTGCAACCTCGGTCATCAAGTGCCTCTAGATGAATTAATTTGAGCATTTGCATTTAGATGTAGAGCACTAGCTTAAAGCCCTAATTGCTTGAAAAATGCTAACACAACTTGCACAAAATAGTGAAACACTTGGTGCTGTCAGCACATTTGAAACCACGAGCTTGCGAGGTATGATTCAACAATTTCGGTGAAGTTTCTTGTAAAATTTGTGCACCGGACGCTAACTCGTGAGCACCGAACGCTAAGTTTGCGTGTCTGGTAGCTAACCCTAACTCGGACACTTCGTGAGAGCGCACTGGATGCTGGGTCATCCAGTGATCACGCACTGGACACGTCCAGTGTCGTTTTGTGCTCCCTGGAACCACTTTGGTATTCCACCAGACACTGGAAGAATGATCATGTCACGTCCGATGGCATCAAACGTGTGTCCAGTGAGAAAATGAGTCGAGCTGACTTCATGAGAGCACCGGATGCTCCTCTATCTGGACATGTCCGGTGTGTCTGGGAGCTCTCTGGATGCTTTCTAGAAAATCATCGGACGCTGGCGGTTGCGCATCTGGTGTGACGTGTTTGGCATTCGGTGAGAATTTAACAGCGCATGGTAAGTTTTCAACCATTGGAATCGAACGAGCGATATTCAAAATGGGGATGTGTGGGGTGCATTCCTGCACCGGGCACAGGCACCTGACGCGCCCGCATCCAGTGGCTCAGCGTCCTGTGTACATGCAGAAACTGCAAAACGGCTAGTTTTTCACCATCACTTATATATAGCCATTCTAACAGCTTGGGAGGTCACTTTTGTGCATTACACTCATTGCTAAACATCTCCTGAGCCTTCCCAAGCCTATCCCACTCACTCTTGACTTTGATTCTCATCCTAGTGAGTTTGGGAGTGATCCAAGCGCATTTGCTCATCTAGATCATCTCTTGGCACTTATTGATCCTTGTTGCTGCAATTTTCTTCTATTACTCTTGGTGATTGTCGTCACCTAGATGATCTTGGAGCAGCGGAGGAGTTGATGGAGTTGGAGATTGTCTCTAGCCACTCCCATTGATCGTGTGAGGGGTAGGCACCTTCCCCGGCGGAGTGCCACAAGGTAGCTTAGTAAATTGCTCGTGTCATTGAGTTACCTTGCTCGTAGTAGGTACTCATGGCGCTCATTTGTTGAGCTTGATCTTGGTGATAGATTAGCCACCGAACCACCGAGTTGTGGTCGACACAACGAAGACGTAGCGTGCCGACAAGCACTTGAATCTCAGAAATAAATCATTGTATTCATTGTGTTGATATCCGGATTTCTTTGTGACCATCACCTTCAAGTGATTGGGTTATTCTTTGGTGATTGGCCATCTTCACTACTCGACGATACAACACTCTACACCTTGCTCCTTATTTTAATTTTTACTTGTGTAGTAGTTGTAGTTGCAACATAAGCTAGATTGTGTGATATTAGAGACTTAGTTTAGAACGGGTAAGAGGCTTACAATTTTAGTAGGCTAACGCAACATTCGCTTCGCTTGTTATTATACTAACCCATTGGTTGAGTGTTGTTTGTAGAATCTTTAATTAGGCTATTCACCCCCTCTAGCCATTTAGGACATTTCACACTATTAGTTGGGTAGATAGAGCAGACTAGAAAAATCAAAGGTGCACATCATGCTAGTTTATGTTCTCAAGTAGAGCCTAACACTATCAGAGACCGCTTCTTTGCCGAGTGTCCTACGGTTTGCTGAGTGTATATCGGGCACTAGGCAAACAAGCGGTTTGCCTAGTGTTGCACTTGGCAAAGAAATTTATGCCGAGTGTCGGGCTAGGTATAACTGTAACCCTCGACACAAGCCAGGTTTTCCGAGTGTCAAATGTCGGCACTTGTAAACCTATCTCTTTGCCCAGTGTCTAACGTTGACACTTGGTAAAGGCCTGCCACGGCAGCCGTGGTTAACTATCGTTAACCGTTTGCCGAGTGTCCGCTCCATGGCACACGGCAAACAGCGGCTTTGCCTAGTGTGTCAAAAAGCAACACTCAGCGAATGAATATTTTTTTCCTATTTTTGCACCCAAACTTTTTCCTTAGTCTTCCTTAATTCTCTGGTACTCCATTTTGAAATTTAAACGTTTCTCCAACTTTTTGCTATATTTGTTCAGTTTATTTCATTTAATTGATTTTTTGGGATAAGGCGAATTTGAATAGGACATGAACCGAATGATGCAAGTAAATTGATGGAAAAATTATTCATGTTACTGTGTCAAACCTAAGGCCTTATATAGGAACAGGCCAAAATTTTCGAACATCTTTTCCATGAAATTGACAACGAACTTGAGGATGAGTTATTTTTTAATTCTATAAAAGCAAACAAATTAAGTCAAAAAATCATGAAACTTGTCGAGGTATCATGATATCGTATGTGGAGGCTATGATAAAAAATTGAGAAGGCCTCGTGAAAGTTGGCAAAGACATCTACACATGTGATATCATGCCCGAAGTTGAGTCATGATATATATGTGGAGATGTTTAGGTTTGTTATCACCTTACACGTTACACATTGTGTTTCGGGAAACCTTCTCAATTGACACCTCGACATGTTTCATGATTTGTGGACTTCGTTTGCTTTTTATAAAATTAAAAAACAACTTGTCCACAAGTTTGTGGTCAACTTTTGTGAACAAGATGTTTGAAAATGTTGGTCTATTCCAACATAAGGCCCCTACGTTGGACACAGTAACGTGAATATAATTTTTCCATCAATTTACTTGTATTATTCGGTTCACTTCCTATTCAAATTTACCTTAGCCAAAAAATCAATTAAATGAAATAAACTTAACAAATATAGCAAAAAGTTGGAGAAAATGTTCAAATTTCAAAATAGAGTACCAGATAATTAAGGAAGACTAAAGGAAAAGTTTGGGTCCAAAAAGAGAAAAAATTAAATATTTGTCGAGTGTCGCTTTTTGACCTTTGCCGAGTGTCTGGATGTAGACACTTGGCAAAGGACAATTTTGACGGGTGTCTAACAGGAGCACTCGGCGAATCTTTATTTTTTTCTAAAAAATAAATTCTAAAAACGTTTGTTGAGTGTCTCAGATCTGACACTCGGCAAACCGCTCCTTTGTCGAGTGTCGGATCTGAGACACTTGGCAAACCACCCCTTTGCGGAGTGTCAGATCTGAGACACTCGGCAAACCATGAAAACCATACACAGATAAGCCCACACACCGACATTGCCACACACCCCCACACAAACACGCATGCACGCACGCACTCCGTCGCCAGTCACCGCGCTGCGCTCTCTGGTGGCCTTGTGCGCCCGTGCCAGCCCCACTCCGCCTCCCCGTTCCACCACGCCCTCCCGCGGCCGCACCGGCCACGCACCGCCTCCCCGAGCCCTTCCGTGGCCGCACCAGCCGCATGTCCTCGCCTAGCGCCCTCCCGCTGCCGCGCCGGCCATACCCCACTGCCTCATGCCCCTGTTCCGCCTCGCTGTCTCACCGCCTCCTGTGGCCCTGTCCCCCCCCCCCCCGAGCTGGCCCCATTGCGCCCCCACGCTGGCGGCTCTCTTGCTGGCCACGTTTCGCCCACGCGCCTGCATGCGCAGGCCCCATCCCCTGGCAAGCCGGTCGGTCGCCCCTGCGCCAACCCCCGCAGGTATGGTGTCTTCCCTTCTCTTCCCCTTCTAAACATTGTAGAAGGTGGTATGGTAGAATGGACGTCAAACGGACACGAGATAAAGGCCGTGTTTGGAGTGACAGAGTGGTTTTTGGCGGCGGCGGCGGTGGTTTTGTTGTGGCGGAGTGTATTCAACATTGATATATATACATACATACATACATACATACATATATATATATATATATATATATATATATATATATATATATATATATATATATATATATCATGCCATATGTTTTGTTGTGGGTTTTTGAAACCTCACCGCGCAGGGGAGGTTATGCCAAAATTTTAATTTAGCCAGTTTGTTCTTTTCCAGAGAAGAGCCCATCGGAGACAAGCCAGACCACGTCTATTCTACCTACACCGCATCCTCTTGCCACTGCACCGAACCGCCACTGCCCCGCTAGCCTTGCTCTGCCGTCACCCGAGGTATAGCCTCTTTTTCAGTATCATGGTCATGTATCACGTAAACCAGTTTGGTGTCTCCCATTCGAAAGAGATACCATTGAAGATATGTAGATTTTTTTCATATCTTTGACCGTATCTTTTTAGACCGTATCTTTTTCGTATTGTCCATGTTTTCTTGACTGCCTGTAGATTCGTAGATAGGGTTAGTTTCCATGGTCTACTCCGATCCAATGACAGAGTTTTGGCATCATCTACCGGTTGTTCTCCAGATACACAATCTCCCTGCCAGGACGTGTATTCGGAGAATAGTAAGGAGTGCTACCAAAATTTTGTCGGATAGGAGCAGACCATGGGAACTGACCCCATCTACGCATCCGCGGGTGGGATTAGGACCTATCCTCACCTAGTAGATACTAGGAACATTGTGGATGCAAGTGATGGTTATGTTACTTGGTGATATATGTTAGAGGATGCATGACCATGAGTGGATGTACACGGGTTGCCCAAGTTAGGGTCAGTTCAGCGATGAATGGATCGACAAGACAGATGCTTTTTTAGAATGAGCTTTTGGAGAGGGTGCTAAAGGAGCTAGTCAAATCTGGTGTCCCTACAGCAAATGCGCAAACAGGAAAATGCAAACAAAGAAGGTCATGGGGCTATCTTTGCAAGAGTGGATTTACGGAAGGCTATACCCAGTGGGTCTTCCATGGTGAAGCCGATCGTATAAGAGATGAGGTGGTGAGTCTATGCCTCAAGGATTATGATGCTGATGCTAGGGTAGCAGACATGTTAGATGACTTTCATAAGGCATAGTTTGTTGAAGGACACACGGAGGAGGAGCCAGAGGAAACCGCAAAGGCATTCTACACAATGTTGGGTTCGGCAAAGAAACCCCTTTCGGCTAGACAAATGTTTCTCAGCTAGATGCCATTGGACGGATAATGGCCTTAAATTCTCGATGTAGCATGAGTCAAGATGCCTTCGATGCTTTTGAAGGGTCACATTCTGCCAAAGAGCTTGTACGAGTCACATAGACTACTTCGTGCACTTACAATGACATATGAGAAGATGCATTCTTGTCCAAATGGGTGCATCCTATTTAGAGGAGAGCACACTTCCTCTAAGTGTTGTCCAAAGTGTAAATCCTCTAGGTTCCTAGAGGTAGATTCTAGTGACGGCCAGAAGAGGCAACTTGAAAACCTCATGTCAATCTTACGTTACCTTCTATTTATATCGAGGATCCAATGGCTATACATGAATGAGGAGTCGATGAAATAGATGACATGGCACAAAAATGGCAAACTGATACAATCCCTACAATATGGTACATGCATCCGATGGTGAAGCATGGAATCACTTTGAAGCAATTCATCAAGAGAAATCTAAATAAGCTTGTAATGTATGTGTTGCCCTAGAAACAGATGTGTTCAATCCTTATGAATGATGACTTTCCCATTCATATTTTGGCCTGTGTTCGTTATCCCCCTCAATTCTCCCCCCCCCTCGACGTGTGCTTTCATCGTCAGAACATATTCTTGTTGTTAATAATTCCTAGGCACCTGTGGAATCACATGGGTGTATTCATGGAGCCTCTGGTTGATGACTTGGTCCATGCTTGGAGGGAAGGGGTATGGACATACGACTGAGCTACAAGGAAAAACTTCAAAATGCATGTTTGGCACCACTACTCCCTGCATGACTTCATGGCGTATGGTTTATTCAGCGCGTGGTGTGTTCATGGGAAGTTCCCATGCCCAGCATGCAAGGCCCGTCTGAGGTTCATTTGGTTGAAGATGGGTGTCCAGTTTTCTTCATTCGACGAACATCGATAATTCCTCCCTCTAGACTATGCATTCAGACAAGACATCAAAAACTTTGCGAAAGGTGTGTCATAGTGACTGACCCTCCGACCTATTCGATGACTAGTGCTAGGGGTTCATGAATAGATAGATGCTCTTGTGGTCAATGAAGAAGGTGGTTTTGTGTGATATGGTGAGCTACATATGTGGACTCATAAGTTGGGCTTCACTTGGCTCCCCTATTTTGATGACCTTCTCCTTCCACGCAATATTGATGTGATGCACACTGAAAAGAATATTGCCTGAGGCACTTTGGGCAACAATCATGGAAATTCCAGATAAGACAAAGGACAATATTAAGGCTAGAGTGGATCTGGCAACGTTATGTGATAGACCAAAGCAAGAGACACAACCCATACTCGCGGCAAGACATGGAGAAAGCCTAAGGCGGAGTTCATCCTGACGAAGGACCAAATGAGACATTAATGTTCCCTGATAGGTATGCAGCTAATTTGTGGAGGGGACCTGAACTTGTCTACTATTCGAGTCTTAGGGATGAAGAGTAATGACTTCTACATATGGATCGAGTGGCTTCTTTTGGCGATGGTTTGAGGCTAGTCCCTGAGCATGTCTGGCTAGTGCTGGCAGAGCTGAGCTATTTCTTCTGCCAGCTTTGTGCCAAGGAGTTATCTCGGACCATGGTTGCAGACTTAGAGAGAATGGCACATGTGTTTCACTATAAGTTGGACAAGATATTTCCACCTGACTTCTTCTTGCCAATGCAGCATCTGATTGTGCACCTCCCATACAACAAACATATTATGGGGGCCCGTGCAGTTCCGTTGGTGTTATACAATTGAGAGATGTCTAAAGGCTCTTCGCAAAAAATGTAGAAATAAATGCAAAATTGAGGCTTCCATGGTAGAGGCATATATTCTACAAGAGGTCTCTCACTTCACAACACATACTATGGTGAAAACCTTGCTAGTGTGTATAATCCACCCCCTCGTTACAATACCAGGAAAAATGAATCGAACGTCAGCCTTTTCTGAGGCCAACTCAGCACCGCAAGTGCATCGACCCCAAAGACCCTAAAACCTGAAGAGTGGCACAGTGCCATGCTATATGTGTTGACCAACCTTGACGAAGTGGAGCCATACATGCGGTAAGTTCTCAACGAACTTATTCCATAAGCTATTACTATTCTTCAACCAACCCACTTGTTTCTCGCTAATGCAGGGAATTCATTCAATGATTCTGGAATCAATCAAGGGTACCCCTCAGGAATTTGATACCCATCTTAGATAGGGTGTGGGGAGTGGAATGCCCGATTTCTTAGAAGGGCCAAAGTGATGCATCAATGAGTGCCGAGTTGAGACAGGTTGCCGATGGCTTTGCCTATAGGGTTTTGTCATATAACTATTATGACATGAATGGATACCGTTTTCACATGACAACCTATGAGCAGAGCTGGCCCAATCAAAGAACCATAAGTTCTAAGGTTTTTACGCTCGATCTTGATGGGGTCGAGTACTATGGAAGAATTGAAGAAATATATGAAATCAAGATTCATGGTACCAAACCTCTTAATCCCATCATATTCAAATGTCATTGGTTTAATCCTAAAGCAACAAGGTGGACATATTCTCATCTTGGGCTAGTCAAAATTAGACAGGATTCCTTCTTAGCACGAGATGATGTATATATTGTGGCCCAACATGCCACTCAAGTTTACTATTTATCAGTATGCGTGCCAAACTAAAGAGCATCTCAGCGGTTAGGATATTGTGCACAAGGTATCGCCACATGGTAAAGTACCTATACCAAACAATGAAGATTACAACTTAGACCCTAACACCTATGATGGAGAGTTTTTTCAAGAAGAGGGGCTAGAAGGGAGGTTTGATATAGACTTCACCGAAGCGATCCGAACGGAAGTCGACATTGAAGGGGTTGTTGACGAGGACGCTGCAGATTAGATGCAAAATTTGAAGGACAAATGCTTGAACGATTACATTTAGGCAACGACAATGATGACAACATTGGTCCAACCGATAGTATTGATGATGACATGGTTGATAGTGATGATGAGCCTTATTATCCAGCTAATTCTGACCATGAAGATTATTTCCAATACATGTAATTGTATGTTATTTTGTAATTATTCCTAATACTTGTAATATTATGTTCTTTTGTAATGCATCTAATACATCTTCATTCCTCTTTTTAATTGCAGGTGGTTGAACGAAGATGGTGGGCGGTAGTTAGAGGAGGGTGAACTCGCTCTACCAAAGAGCTCGCCCTACATTGATCACTGAAGGTATGGAGCCATCGGGGGGAGGAGGAGGGGCCACGGGCAGGACCCGTCACCTGCCACCCCATCGCGTGAGGAGGAGGAGGGGCAGGTTTCCCGGTGATGGGCACAGGGACAAGGACGAGGAGAGTGTTGCGCAGACGGAGAACGAGAAGGTGACAGGAGGGGTTCCTCTGCCTCTGCTTTATCGACTGTGTACTTGCGAGGTCCTGCAAGCCTCCCTCAGCAACCGATACCTCTTGCCACATAGCCGCTGATTCGACCGATGGGGAAAAGTATGTAACTTTTGCTGTTATCACTACTTTTTCATATGATATGTTTGAAATTACAATGTGATCTAATAATATTTTTCCTACTCACTTATGCAAGGGTTGGATGATTGTACAATCTGCAGGTGGTCACACGCGCCAGGTCAATGGCATCCTGGGGCTTCTGTGCAAGCAATACTTTCCTGGCATGGTTCAGCACTGGCGGAGTGGTGGAGCCGGCCTACACCTTCGACCACTATGGCAACACCGCAGATGCTAGAGATCGGGACGACAGTCAATACCCAAACAAGGCCACGCGGGTGATGGCGGAGCTGTGGGTAAGTCTTTCTAGGACTATGACACTCAGTACATCGCATTCATTGCACATTAATCGAATAATGAATGGATACATCGCGTCTATATGCAGGATTTCTTCAGATGTGAGGCTGGGTTCGAGGGGAGGGCAGCTTTGATGGCTACCAGAGTCTGTAGAAAGCTCATCAAGGACATGCACTACGAGGCATGCATCTAGGCCGTGATCACCTACCACGGGGTGTTCCTTGGCACGAAGGTCACCAAAGCTGATGCAAGAAGCATGATGCTGACCCAACAAAAGTACATAGAGGTAAATACAGAACATCGCTACGTATTTCTTTTGAGATTAACTGGACTTAACATGTGATGACATGCATGCGATTCCGTATTGGTGTGCCACACATCCCATGGGTTGGGCATATATGGTCGACAAGTGGTGCAGATTCGAGTGGGAGGAGATGCACAATGCTTGCCAAGAGCGGCGTATGATGATGCAAGGTGTGTCACGCCATCAAGGCAGTCGCAGCCTCTCTGGATACATATATACATGAGTATCTAAATTCATTTATTTATTCTAACACACAATTCTGCATGATTATTACTAATAATCTTAATGTTTTTTCGCAGTCGGCGTCACATGGCGGCCAGCCTTGTTCCCAGTTCAAGGCATTAGCTATGGCCCACAAGGGAAGGCAACATCTGATGTCGAATACAACCTGGAGGACCCTCCCTCGGCGTACAACAATGAGTACACAGTCGATAGCAAGGGAGGTCCATGTTCCAGAGTATGATCCGAGCACCCAGAACCTTGATGGAGAACTCGTCATAAGGGTTGGAGGAGGCAAGAAGCATGGGTAGTACTGGCTCAGCGACGGAGTCATCGACAACACCGCTACTTTCTAGACTCTCCCAGATTCGAGCAAGGAGTACGGGCGCAAGCCCTGCCATACGACCTCGATAGGACACTTCACTGCCATCAAATGGAGTCACTACAGGTTATTCCACTTTTAAATGTCGTTCGTTCTTTTTCACATACCTTACCTTTGCATTATGGCATTATTGTAGGCTGAGCTAGTAGAAGAAAGGAGGCAACTTCTGGACTTGGAGGGAAGGATGGCGGCCCAAAAGCAGGAATTGGTGGCGAGGATGGCGGCCGAGCGGGAGGAAAAATCTAGGCAAATGGCGGAGCTTCTTCCGTACATGCAAACTCTTAGCGCCGCCCAGGGTCTACCTCCGCCACCTAACCTATTCGCGACACCTCCACCTTTTCAGTTTTCTCCTATGAGTACCAATGGTTTAGTCATATATGATTTATATTTATCTTGTCTCACATGCAATCTCTTCTCTTTTTTCAAAGAATCCATCGGCGGCATCGAACGACCCATAGTGCAACCTAGGAGCATCGCCAGGATCCTTGATTTAGTTTTCGTTATGATGCATTTGTGATTGTGATGCACTTTGAACACTTGTGTGGTGCACTTTGTGATTGTGATGGACCTGTTATGTAGCACATCTGATGCTTGTGATAATAATATGATATATGTGATGTTTCTAGTGCAAATGTAATGTTATATGTGAGGCATGTGTTATATCTGCTGTTTGTATGGTTGGACTGAAAAAAAAACAAATAAAACATGATGTATTTGGTTGATTTGCTGAGTGTCAGGACCAGGACACTCGGAGGGTTTACAATTTCGGCGAAATATCGCCAAAATTTCCGAAATATCGTCATTTTCGCCGAGGACCGAAAAAATTATTATATCGGTATTATTGCAACTCAACGTATTGCCTCTGCTCTACTTATGTGAGATATTGTGTTATTTCATTGTTGTTATATAAATTCATGATGGATGATGGATTAGACAGTTTTTTCTAATGAAATGATACCATTTTTTAAAAAAATGAATTCAAATTTAACCCGATATTTTCAAAATTTCCGAAATTTCGTATTTATCGCCATGGACCGAAATTTTTTTTACCGGTATTGTAAACCTTGCACTCGGCATGTCGACCATTTCCAGGCACCTGGAGACACGGTTTGCCGAGTGTCGTCAAATGTGACACTTGGCAAAGGGGGAGGTTTGTCGAGTATATGCATGGGACACTCGGCAAAGGGACATGGTTTGCCGAGTGTTGTGCATGTGACACTCGGCAAAGTGTAGAGGTTTGCAGAGTGCCCTCCGTCAAGCACTCGGCAAAACTTCTGTCAACGGCAACCCGCCGTTAGGGCACATCTCTTTGCCGAAGGCCGTTTTAGCACTCGGCAAACATGTTTGGCACTCGGCAAATGGTTTGCCGAGTGTCCGATATAAATCACTTGGCAAAGACCTCGTTGCCAGCTTTTTTTTCAACGTATGCGTAAAGAGTTTGCCGAGTGTCCCTGGCACTCGGCAAATCTCAGCCGCCTCCTGTAGTGTAGGATTATGTTTAGAGACCCAATTCAGCTCCTCCATCTTTTGGGTCTCTCTTGGATCCAAGGACTCCTGGTTCCCTTTGCACATGTCCATTACAGTCCAAATGCCAGAGCCCAGCATATTACATGCACTACTAGACTTAAAGCTTTCGACTCCACCAACCTAGAAGGCCACACAAGAAGTTAAGCTCAAAACTCATGATAGATCGAGATGGTGCTTCATTGCTATAGGTCGTGACTCAACAAACTCGACGTTAAACAATTAATGTTAGAACTTAATTATATGATAAGGTATTAAGGTTGGTGTTTCATTTACTGCCTACTTTTTTTCAGCTTATGGTAGCTGCTTAGGCAGTCCCTATGTGTAGAAACCATCTACGAAGTCCAAGAGAGCCACATCAATAAAAATCCAAATGTAGAAACTAGTTCACACAATGGAAGTTTCTTATCTAATAAATATTAAACTTATTTTATTCTCTTATCCCTTCAATACTATCTCTCTGCGCTTCTCTATCAACACGGTGGCGCAGACATACTAACGAGCGCGCGGCCAACGGTGGGCACCGTGGTGGCCGGCGGAGCGGGCAGCGCAGCCGACGAGCGGGCGGATCGGGCAGCGTAGCCACCGGTGACCAGAGCACGTGAGCGCGGCCGACGGAGCACGGTGGAGCACGCAAGCTGTTGTCGGAGCACGAAGGAGCAGGTGAGCCCCATCGACGGTGCGCGGCGGAGCACGCGAGCTGTTGCTGTAGCCATAGCATTTGGAGGTAGCCATAGCATTCCATTCTTCCCTCGGTAGATTCGTCTTGCTTGGTGTGGTATTGCCTACGGTGTCTTATCGACGATGCAGATGCAGATGCAGCAGCGGGCCGCCGCGGCCGCCGCCGCCAAGCCTCGGCGAGCTGGAGAGGTGGCAGCACCACCACCAGCAGCAGCAGCAGGTGGAGGCTCCGCAGACACTGTACCTGCGCACCATCAGGCACCGCACGACCGCGGAGGTTGATATTGTTAGGAATAAACTTGATCGTGGTTAGTTCGCGGTCATGTCGTGTGTTGTGTACGTCTCCGCACCATTGCAGGCGAGCTAAAATGGGAGGCTGTGTCCAGGGTCTGTGCATCCAGGTTGCCAGGACTGGGTCAGTGCATGGCTATTTTAGGAGTTAAGGAGTTTGTGGTGTGCATGTAGCATGGATGAAGCCGCAGTACAGGGTGAGCGAATGGCTCCCTGGTGTCGCTGAGCGCAGCAGCGACCGGCGAACGTGGAGGCAGCGAGCGCAGCCCGGAGCTCGCGAGCACGGCGGGTGGCCTGGAGCTTGCGAGCGCGGCGGCGCACGGCCGGCGAGCACGGAGGAGCGAGCGGGTGGCGGTAGCCGGCTAATTCCAGTGTGGCGCTAGCGAGCGCAGTGCGGGGACGGCAACCGGCGAGTCTCAGCATGGCGTGGAGCTCGCGAGGTTGGTGGCGGTCAGCGAATACGGAGGCAGCGAGCGCTAGAAACCGGTTATTTCTCCACAGTGGTATTTTGCTGGTTTCTTGGTGCGTTGGGGGAAGTGAGGACATTGTTTCTTACTGAGGAAACGATTTCTATTAACTTCTATCTCTTTTCTCATTAATTAGAATGACATTTAAACATTTTGCTGAGGTGACATCTTATTTAATAGAGATAGAAACTGATTATTAATTACCATTGGAATTGCCTTTTGAAACAAGAACTTGAAACAAACTAGAACCTTACAGATTACTTGTGCGGTGTAAATTAAAGTAACATATCATGCATGCATGGAGGAGTCTACACGTTCCTGTAAGATGTAAGGACCTATTTGGTCCGGTTACATCCCAAGTCATCTCCTTATATATGGAACGTCCCATAGGGAGTAAGTATTTATTTGTAAACGGAAACTGACACATAGGCTCAACTATCGCCATACTTAATCACGGATCTAAGTAACCCGGTTACTAGCAGAATACAGTACGGACGTACTATTGCCTTGGATTGAAAAGAAATTAGTGGCAGAATCGCTCGATCACTAACCTGTTAGGATTGAGGGCCTGAGGCCTGCACGGATGATCCAATTGCAAAGCTGCTGCCTTCAGAAATCAGAAGTACCTGAGAAGAATGGGGTCGCTTTCATCGTTGAGGCGGTAGGTATGGACTAGGAGGAGCCATCCAGTGCCTGATCTCGACTTTTATGTAATCTACTCATGGAGTTTTTTTTTTTTTTTTTGAAGAAACAGGAGGAGCCAGAGGCTCTTACTGAAAATAAATTAAAACCAAATAGTACAAGAAAACATGCTGATGCCTGATGAGGTGGCCCACACGTAGGGAACGGGGAAAGACCCTTCCCAGTGGACCGCCTCGTAACATGCTGATGCCTGATGGATTGGTGCTTATGGCTTTAGTGCAAATTTTAAATTTAGGCCACTGGCTGCTGGCAGCTGCGCTGTTTAAACTAGTGTGGAGTGCTGAAAAACTTAGGAGCACCTAGCCAATCTGCATGCTCTGTGCTCAGCACCCCGTTAGTAGTTAACTGCAAACTAAAACAGATACTTCCTACTCAGCTTATTAAAAACTGCAAATGTTCAAACTCAGTGACTGCATTGCTAATCAAGTAGTAACAATTGCACCTAATACTGCCACTGCTAGAAGATGATGCTCTGTAGATCAAGACAACAGGAAGACCCAATTGTCAATATGACAGCAGACTAGCAGTTCCATGTGCTGATGTTTTTCACATGGTCACACCGAGAGGACAACACACAAACTTTTGGATTATTACTCCTAGTTTAATGAAGTTTGTTGGCATCGTCTCCAAGGAAAGAGAGGGACCTATGAACTACTAGTACCAAACCCCGGCCAGCCTTGGATGGTCGCTGAGGTTGATTGCACCAACATAACTACAAATTTCTCCATCTATGTTATTTGCAACTTGAAAGCGTTTTCGACCTACATAAAAGTTTTCCCACAAAACATATCCTAATAAACTATTAATTCAATTCACAAGTAAGAAAACAACATACTAAATTGTGAAATGAAAGCCACCACACAAGCTTAATTATGTATCCACGAACACTACTAGACAGAGAATTTTTCAAGGCGCCTCTTTTTTCATATGGTTGTAGTTCTAAACTCAGAAAGGCTGGGCTAAGTAATGGACCATCCCTGAGATTGCAAGAATTTCTAGGACACTTGATAACGTGGACCATCCTTAGAAAATCGAATTGTAGCCTTGTAGGTATTAAATACATTTTTTAGATAAAGGATAGACAGACTATCCGGCTTCTTTCATTCGAAACGAATGAAATCATGCCACATTATTACAAAAAACGTTCAACACAAAAAGGCACAAGCACCAACACAAAAAGGCACAAGCCCCACAGACACACTGACCACCGTCGTAGTTGCACACACAAGGCAAACACTAAACTCAGTTTAAACCAATCCTGAAAGCAGATAACCAGCTAGGAGAAGAAAAAGGCTGGAGGCATGCCGACTCGAGAGTTTGCCACGCGACAATCAACTCTTGTTGATGTTCCTCAAGGCACTGCAACTGGGCCCATTGCCGTAGCCAATAGGTCCCTCTGAAAAGAACCTGCAAAAAAGATTTAGGTCAACGTTTGTCAAAAATAAGTTCATTTCTAGATATCTACAGTGACCAACATAATGCTGCAGCGGCAGTTATAAGAATGGGATTATGGGTTGACCCCCCACCCTTGGACCAATGATTAAATAGATCATTGGGCGGTGAAATGCCCAAAATCATGTGAACTGATACACAACAACAACAACAACAACAACAACAACAACAAAGCCTTTAGTCCCAAGCGAGTTGGGGTAGGCTAGAGATGAAACCCATAAGAGGCCAAGATTAGATAAACACAGGACAGACACAAGATGAAAGGTAGAGTTAGGAGTAAATAGAAAAGAAAACAAAGGTCACGGTTCAGGTACATTGATTGCTAATCTCCAGGCGCTCCTATCCATAGTTAATTCCTTGGAGATATTCCACTCTTTAAGGTCTCTCTTAACTGACTCGTCCCAAGTCAGTTTAGGCCGACCTCTACCTCTCTTAACATCGTCGACCTGCTTTAGGACACGGCTGCGCACCGGCGCCTCAGGGGGCCTCCGTTGGACATGTTGAAACCATCTCAACCGATGTTGAATCAGTTTCTCCTCAGTTGGTGCCACCCCGACCATATTCCGAATGTCCTCGTTTCGGATTCTATCCCTTCTCGTGTGCCCACAAAACCAGCGTAACATACGCATCTCTGCTACACTCAGTTATTGGACATGTCATCTTTTTTGTGGGCCAGCATTCAGCACCGTAGAGCATCGCCGGGCGAATCGCTGTCCTATAAAACTTACCTTTTAGTTTTTGTGGCACCATCTTGTCACAGAGAACGCCAGAAGCTTGACGCCATTTCAACCAACCGGCTGAAATTCTATGCCTAACGTCTTCATCAATGTCGTCATCCTTTTGAAGCATCGATCCTAGATACCGGAAAGTATCCCTCTTGGCCACCACTTGTCCATCGAGGCTAACATCTCCATCTTCAAGTCCAGCCGCGCTAAAACTACACATCATGTACTCAGTCTTGGTCCTACTAAGTCTGAATCCTTTCGACTCTAACGTGTGCCTCCACAGCTCTAACTTCCTATCAACTCCTGCCCTACTCTCGTCAACTAGCACCACAAGCAAAGAGCATACATTAAGGGATATCACCTTGTATGTCCCTTGTGACCTCATCCATCACCAAAGCAAATAGATAAGGACTCAATGCTGACCCCTGGTGTAGTCCTACTTTGATTGGGAAGTCACTGGTGTCGCCATCCCATGTTCGGACAGACGTCATCGCATCGTTGTACATATCCTTGATGAGGGTAATGTACTTAGCTAGGGCTTTGTGCTTTTCCAATGCCCACCACATGATGTTTCTTGGTACTCTATCACATGCCTTCTCGAGGTCAATAAAGACCATGTGCAAGTGCTTTTGCTCCCTATATCTCTCTATTAATTGACGTATTAAGAAAATCGCCTCCATGGTCGACCTTTCAGGCATGAATCCCAAACTGGTTCTGGGTCACACTTGTCACTCTTCTTAAGCGATGCTTGATAACCCTCTCCCAGAGCTTCATTGTGTGGCTCATCAGCTTAATCCCATGATAGATAGTACAACTTTAAACATCTCCCTTGTTCTTAAAGATCAGTACTAAAAAGCTTCTCCTCCAATCTTCGGGCATCTTGTTGAACCGAAAGATAAGGTTAAAGAGCTTAGTTAACCATACTATCGCTCTGGCACCCAGGCACCTCCATGCCTCAATGGGAATACCATCGGGGCCCATCGCTTTACCTCCCTTCATCCTCTTCAAAGCCTCCTTGATCTCTTTCTCCTGAATTCTCCTCACAAAGCGTCTTTTGGTATCATCAAATGAGTCATCCAATTCAAGGGTTGGACCCTCATTCATTCTCCCCATTAAACAACTTCTCAAAGTAATCCCGCCATCTGTTCTTGATCTCCTCATCCTTCACTAGTAGTCGATCTGTCTCGTCCTTGATGCATTTGATTTGGTTGATGTACCTTGTCTTCCTCTCACGAATCCTAGCCATCCTATAAATGTCCTTCTCCCCTTCCCTCGTGCTTAGCCGTTGATAAAGGTCATCAAAAGCCTGACCCTTTGCTACACTCACAGCTCACTTTGCAACTCTCTTCGCTCTTTTGTAGCCCTCGACGTTGGCTGTACTGTGGTCAAGGTGGAGGTGCTTGAAACACTCTTTCTTCTCCTTAATAGCCTTTTGCACCTCGTCATTCCACCACTACGTATCTTTTGCTTCTTGTTTACCCCCTTGCTCACGCCTAAGCACTTTTGAAGCCACCTTCCTGAACACATGTTGCCATCCTTAGCCACATGTCATCTGCATCTTCTCCTTCTTCCCAAGGCCCCTCGCCTAGCATCCTCTCCTTAAACGTTTGCGCCGCTTCCCCTCTAAGTTTTCACCACTTCGTTCTCGCGATCTTGGCATGTTTGACCCCGGTGAATTGATGTCCATAAAACTTTAGCGTATGCACAACAAAAAAAATGATAAATAGATTCCAGAATGTTACAGAAAGAGCATTCCTTAGATCCATTCCAATTTATTTTTGCTAGATTGTCCTTTGTGAGTAGGACTCCCTTTTTCAGATACCACATGAAAACTTTGATTTTCATTGGTAATTTGACAAGCCAAATTTCCTGAGAGACCCGCACGCCACTGCTAACTAGATAAGCATACATTGATCTAACCGTGAATAATCCACTTGAGGTTAAAGACCAGACAAAAATATCTCTTTCATCCTGTAGATGAACATTCGCTACCGTTTGGATTATCCTATTCGAATCTCGTAAGTTATTCCCTACTAGTGCTCTTCTAAAGGAGACATTGAGCGGCTCAGCAGACAACACTTGTGCGACCGTTGCATGTTTTTGACGCACAATGTTGAACAGCCCTGGGTACCTCGTTTTGTGAGGTATTACCCATCCAGACATCTTCCCAAAACCATGTCTGAGTTCCATCCTTTACTATAAATTTTCCCAATGTCAACATATGGTCCTTTATATTTAGCAGTCCCTTCCAGAAATGAGAATCTGATGCTCTCTTCTAAACTTCGCCGATAGTTTTATTACTCAGGTATTTGTTCCGCAACGGTTGTTGCCACATGCCATCTTCATTATACAACTTAAAAAGCCATTTGCTTAATAAACACTGGTTCTGAATTTCTAAATTAGTTACTCCTAGCCCTCCCTGGTTCTTAGGTTGACATATAATACTCCAATTTACTAAACGATATTTTTTCTTTTCCTGTTCGTGCTGCTAGAAGAATCTAGATCTAAAGATCTCAATCTTTCGTAATACCCCTTTAGGTATTTCAAAGAAAGACATCATGAACATCGGTAAGCTTGAGAGCACCGAGTTAATCAAAACTAGACGCCCCCGACAGACAGTAATTTTCCTTTTCACCACTTAGTTTTTTCTCAATTCGCTCTTCTATGCACTTCCAATCCTTGTTACTTATCTTTCTGGTATGCATGGGAATTCCCAAGTATCTAAATGGGAATGTGCCTACGTACACGACAACCGAAAAGCTCTGCATAACTATTCTCTCACTCCTTAGCCTGGCCAAAACAGAATAATTCACTTTTGTGAAAATTTATTTTTAACCAGGACAATTGCTCGAAGACACAAAGTATGAGTTTCATATTTGTAGCCTTTTCCAAGTCATGATCCATGAATATAACGGTATCGTCTGCGTACTACAGAATTGAAAGACCATCATCCACTAGATGTGGTACCACTCCCTTGACCGCACCATCCAACTTAGCCCTGTTGATCATGACTGCTAACATATCAGCAACTAGATTAAACAGGATGGGAGAAAGTGGATCCCTTGACGCAATCCTTTTTTTGTTTGGAAATATCTAACAAGCTGATCATTGATTTTTATTCCTACATTACCACCCCCGGTTACCATTGATATCCATTGACACCATCTCTCCGAGAAACCTTTCATTCGTAAGGTTTGCTGCAAAAAAGACCACCTTACCTTATCGTACGCTTTCTCAAAATCGATTTTAAAAATAACTCCATTTTGTTTCTTGGTGTGGAGTTCATGAATTGTCTCGTGCAGGATAACAACCCCTTCCATAATATTTCTATTTGGGATAAAGGTTATTTGTGTGGGGCTAATCACTTTTCTGCTATCTGAGTCACCCTGTTTGTTACGTAAAAATCTTGAAGCTAACATTTAATAGACAAATCGATCTATAATATTGTATACTTTTTGCCTCCTTAGTCTTTGGTAATAAAATAATATTCCCGAAATTGAGGCTGTGTATTAGCACAGTCCCCGTATGAAAATTCTCGAACAAAGCCATCAAGTCTTCCTTTATGAGAAACCAGAAGACATGATAAAACTCTGGCGGGAATCCATCTGGTCTCGGATCCTTATTGTGTTCCATCTGAAAAATTGCCTCCTTTACCTCACCTTCCGTGAACTTGTCTATTAATAATTCATTTTCCAATAAGGATACCCGGGGAAGATCGTCTGTGACTGCTTCGTCCATAGTAACAGTGGTACTCTCGGATGGCCCGAAAAGAGACCTATAATATTTAGTAATATACTTTTTTAGTTCAGCTTCTCCACAGATTAGACATTCATCTTGTTCCAATTGGAAAATACGAGTTTTTCTGTGTCTCCAGTTTGCTACCAGATGATAATACTTTGTATTTGCATCACCTTCTAACAAATTCTTTAATTTCGCTCGTTGGTACCATTTAATTTCTTCTTCTCTTAACAACTGAGCTAGCTTATTATTAAGCACATACTTCAGGTCTATTTCCCATGGCTGGAGATTTTGAGTCTCAGCATTTTTATCCAGCACGTCTAGCTTATCTAGGAGTTGTTTCTTTTCTTTCCTATATGTGCCACTAGTATTCTTGGCCCAGCCCCTATAAGGTGTTGGCGCAGTTTCCTAATTTTCTTTTGCCAAGTATCCATAGGACTAGGACCAGGCGACACACTCCGCCATACCTCACAGATCATATCTTTGAAGCCATCACGAAGTAACCAACCTAGCTCAAACTTGAACTGGTACTGGCTACTCGTAGACCTTTGGCCTGTGCTCAAGAGCACCGGGGTATGGTCAGATATGTCCCTAGAGAGCAACTGCACTCCTATCAAGGGAAACTTTACTTCAAGGTCAGTGCACACTAGAACTCTATCCAATTTCTCAAAAGTCTGAATATCCAGATTATTGCCCAAGTGTACTGTCTTCCCGAAGCTTCTATCTCTCTTAAATTGAAAGTGTCTATAACTGAATTAAAAAGAAAAGGCCAATGCTCATTAAAATTAGCATTATTTTTTCATGAGGTGCCCGTAAAATGTTAAAGTCCCCTACCTATCATGACAGGTACGGTTTCCTTAGAACATAACCGGACCAGCTCAGGAAGAAAAGCAGGCTTGAGTTCTTCCTGCGCTGCCCCATAGACCGACACTAGGTTCCAAATAAAGCCATCCTCTTTAAACCTAATTTTGAACCTTAAAAAAAATCCCCTTCCTCGATTTCACCTATGTCAAAGACTAACAAGTTGACTCCAACTAAGATGCCACCCGAACGACCCCTAGGAGGTTTCACATGCCAAAGAAAATTCTTAAGAGAGCAAAAATTATCAAGTATTGATTGTGAAAAAGAATCTCTCCCTGTCTCAGATAAGGCAATAAAGTCTAAATCATGGTCTCTTGTCAATAGAAATGCTAAATGTTTGTTTTTAAGGAATCCAGCACTCGATTTTTAAGGCGTGCGATCAACACCCCGGCCGGTTTAAGCTTTTGCCATCTAGTTGGCTTGGTTAAAGTTTCGGTTGTCACTCCCTTACTTATTCAACTCTAGTGGGCTTAGAAAGAAATTGAGGACCTGTGGTGGCGATGGACGTAGGGCGGGGGTTGTTACGGTAATGCTCTGGTCAAGTTGGGTTAGCGTGAGTGTGTGGGTGGTGATGAATTTTTTTTAATTGTCACCGGAGGGATTACTCCCCACCTAAATGTATCCAAAAAGTGCCCAAAACTGGCTGATTTACAAAAGGTTTGAGGTTTGAGGAGGAAAAACAACAACAACACCTGTCCGATGCCCTAACACCCAAGGATGTAGTGCTGGCCACCGCCACACCATGCGGAGCCAAAATCGGATTCGTCCAGCGACAGTGGGAGGCGCGCACTGGCAAGCGTCCACGCCGGGACGAAGAGAGGAGGGTGCTGGCAGCCGGCACACCATGCGGAGCCGCTTCCGTACTCACCCGCAATGGTGGGAGGCATGCACCGGCCAGCGCCCACGCCTAGACGGGGCGAGGAGGATGCCGGGCACCCTGCACACCATGCGGAGCTGCTTCCGACTCGCCCGCAATGGTGGGAAGCATGCACCGGCAAGCGCCCACGCTTGGACGGAGAGAGGAGGGGTCCCGACCGCCTCCACATCATGCGGAGCCAAAATCGGACTCCCGCGATGGTGGGAGGCGTGCACTACCAAGCGTCCATGCCTGGACGGAGAGAGGAGGATGCCGACCACCGGCACACCTTGCGGAGCCGCTTCTAGACTCACCCGCAATGGTGGGAGGCGCGCACCGGCAAGCGCCCACACCTGGACGGAGAGAGATGAGGCGTGTCGGCCGCCGCCACACCTCGCGGAGCCAAAAATGGACTCTCCCGCGATGGTGGAAGGCGCACACTGGAAAGCGTCCATGCCTAGACTGAGAGAGGAGTGTGTCGACCGCCGGCACACCACGCGGGGCTGCTTCCGGACTCGCTCGCAATGGTGGGAGGCGCGCACCGGCAAGCGCCCACTGCCTAGATGGAGAGAGGGATCTCGGCCGCCACTACACCATGCAGAGCCAAATTCAGGCTCGCCCACGACGGTGGGAGGCGCGCAACGGCAAACGTCCACGCTGGAAGGAGAGAGGTGGGTACCGGCCGCAGCACACCATGCAGAGCCGCATCTAGACTCGCTCGCAATCGTGGGAGCTGCGCATCAGCAAGCACCCGTGCCTGGAAAGAGAGAGGTGGGTACCGGCCGCAGCACACCATGCGGAGCCGCATCTGGACTCGCCCGCAATGGTGGGAGCCACGCACCAGCAAGCACCCACGCCTGGACGGAGAGATGAGAGAGTTGGCCGCTGCCACAAGATGGGAGAATAGGATGAAGAGATGTCCAAGGAGGAAGCGACATCCGCAGATGTCGCCGTCCGGGCTTTCTTCCTATCATCAAACAATCCCGTCTTCTGCGACCTTCTGAAGATATGTGGTACTGGCCCCCCAGATCAACGGAGCCCCTCCGAGGTCCCTCACACTAGTATAGGATTGGATTTTACTCCCGGTTAGGAAGGGCTCTTGCTCCCGGTTTCCCAACCGGGACTACGAATCCGGGAGTAAAGGTCCCGTTACCATGGATTGTCTTCATTGTTTAGTGCAATGCTTGGGACCTTATTCACTACGAACGACAGAATTTGGTCATGCTTTTCATATTCCTCTGATAGGTCTGACTGATCCTCGAATCCCACGATGTTTCCTGAAAGAACAATGTGGCGCTTTGGCTTATAGATTGAGTTGTCGTTTCTTCCTCTCTTTGGTTTCGTAGACATATCCTTAACATAGAACACCTGATTGCCATCCTTGGCAAGGACAAATGGTTCATCTTTGTACCCAATATTGTTGAGATCCACAGTCGTCATTCCATACTCATTGTCGACTGTTACCCCGCCGCTGGTCCCTTTCACTCATTGACACCAAAACAAAGGAACTTTAAAACCAGGTCCATAGTCCAGTTCCCATATGTCCTCTATGCGGCCATAATATGTTTGCTTATTCCTATTTGGATCTGTGGCATCTATGCGGGCACCACTATTTTGGTTGGTGCTCCTTTTATCTTGGGCCACTGTGTAAAATGTGTTCTCGTTTATCTTGTACCCTTTGTAAGTGACAATATGCCACGATGGTTCCCTGGCCAACAAATACAGTTGCACATCAAGACTCTCATCACCTTGACATTCTTTTCGCATCCAACCACCGAAAGTTTTCTCGTGGTGACATGTAATCCAAGCTTCAGTTTTTTCTACAAACTCGTTTCTTAGGATTTCCTTATTGTCTCGATATACGGGAGCCACCAAGGAAGAGTTTTGCGGAACCGTGTAGTGTGATTTATTAAAATAATCATCATCCGTACAGATATATATTTTCTTCCCTTACCACTTAGTCTCTCCTCGTATCGCGATTCAGGAACACCAATTGGGTCAAGGTCAGGAATGAAGTCAACACAAAACTCAATGACCTCCTCTATTTCGTAGCCCTTTGCTATGCTTCCTTCTGGTCAAGCACGATTGTGTACATATTTCTTCATGACTCCTATGAACCTTTCAAAGGGGAACATGTTGTGTAGGAAACACAGGACCGAGAATACTAATCTCTTTGACCAGGTGAACTAGGAGGTGAGTCATGATATTAAAGAAGGATGGGGGAACACCAACTCAGAGCTGACAAGGCACTAAACCACATCATTCTGTAGCTTTGCTAGATCCACTGGATTGATTGCCTTCTGAGAAATTGCATTGAGGAATGCACATAGCTTCATGGTGGCTAAACGTACATTTAGAGGTAGAATTTCTCTCAAAGCAACTGGAAGCAATTGTGTCATAAGCACGTGGCAGTCATGGGAGTTCAAGTTTAGAAATTTCTTCTCCGCCACGTTGATTATACTCTTTATATTCGAGGAGAATCCAAATGGGATCTTGATGCCATCTAGATATTTGAACATGCTTTCCTTCTCTTCTTTGCTAAGAGTGTAGCTAGCGGGTCTTAAGTAACGGCGTCTGTCACCTGTCTTCTCTGGATGTAGGTTATCACGTTCTTTCAAACGCTGCAGGTCCTATCATGCTTCAATTGTGTCTTCGTGAGGTGCATGACGTTGATCGAACTGCAGACCTCAAGGAGTTGCCAATAAAATAACTCCCAAAATATGGACTTCTTCTTCCACATGGGTGCGCGCCCGGTAGCATCGTTCGGAACAGGTTCGCTGCCAGGTCCCTTTCCAAAGACCACTTTCACATCATTGACCATATTGAGTACATCTTCTCCAGTTCGGTTGCGAGACTTGGTTTAGGAGTCTGTCTTATCTTTAAAATGCTTGTCTTTCTTTCTTAGTGGGTGTGTCACAGGTAGAAATCGGCGCTGGACAAGGTATACGACCTTTTGACATTTTTTCAAATATATGATGTCGATGTCCTCAAAATGGTGTGTACAGGCATTATATCCCTTGTTTGTCTCTCCTGAAAGATTATTTAGAGCAGGCCAATCATTAATTGTTACGAAAACAATGCTCGCAGGTCAAAGTGTTCCTGCTTGTGCCCATCCCACACACGTACACCAGGTTTACTCCATAGAATTAGAAGTTCATCAACTAAAGGCCTCAGATAGACATCGATGTCATTGACAGGTTGTTTTGAACCTTGGATGAGCACTGGCATCATCATGAATTTTCGCTTCATGCATAACCATGAAGGGAGATTGTAGATACATAGCGTAACAGGCCAAGTGCTATGACTGTTGCTCTGCACCCTGAAAGGGTTCATGTCATCTGTACTTAAAGCAAACCTTAAGTTTTTTGCATCATTTGTGAACTCAGGAAATTCTCTATCAATTGCTCTCCACTGAGATCCATCCGCTGGGTGTCTTAACATATTGTCTACTTTAAGGTCTTCTTTGTGCCATCGCAGCAACTTTCCATGGTCTTTATTTCCGAATAAACATTTCAACCATGGTATTCTAGGAGCATACCACATAACCTTGGCAGAGATTTTCTTTCTAGGACGTTCTCCGTCGCCCTCGGCATCACCAGGGTCATCTCTCCTTATCTTATAGCGTGATGCATGACATACCAGGCATGCTTCTAGATTCTCATAGTCCTTGCCACGGTAGAGAATGCAGTCATTAGGACATGCATGCATCTTCTGAATTTCTAACCCGAAAGGACATACAACTTCTTTTGCTTCATATGTAGTGGAGGCCAATTAATTATCCTTCGGTAGCATTTTCTTTTGGATCTGCAGCAACTACCCAAATCCCTTATCGGATAAACCATTCTTTGCCTTCCATTACAACAACTCTAGTATTGTACCCAACTTTTTCTGGCCCACATCGCAGGTTGGGTAAAGCAATTTCTTATGATCCTCTAGCATGCGATCAAACTTGACCTTCTCTTTTTCACTGTTGCATTCTCTCTGTGCATCATAGATGGCCTTGACCAAGATCATCAGTGGGGTCATCTTCACCAGCTACATCTTCTTCGGCTTTCCCCTATTGCAATATCATGTAAGGGACTGTATTGGACAAAAATATCGTCATCTCCTTCTTGTTCATCTTCGCACTCTTCCATTACAACCCCATTTTCTTCCATGCTTGGTACAACATATATAGTTTGGCATGAAACCCGAGTTAAACAAGTGCGAATGGAGAGTCCTTGAGCAAGTATACTCCTTCAAATTCTTACATACAGCACATGGACAACACATGAAATCATCACGCTTGTTTTCCTCAGCCACACTCAAGAAATAATGCACGCTCGTAATGAATTCCTCGGAGCGGCGATCAGCGTTGTACATCTAGTGTCGGCTCATCTGCATTACATGACATACCGTATAAAAATCTTGAAGATATATACTTAATTACACGACACCAGTCATCATGTTCAATTAAAATGCGATCATACAGACACAAACTAATTAATTTATGTTAGTCTCACTACAATGTACACAATCCCTACTAGCACTAAACAAACTAAAACTAAAATGTACTTCAGCAGCATAAGGATCTGGTGACCAATCCCAACTAGAATAGACGGATCATTCGTTTCCTCTGTCTTCACAGGCTGCTTGTGCTAGTTCACTGCCTCACCCGACTGATTGTTTTGCACGTGTTGAACATACTCTTCCTCCCAGTACTATCCTTTACATCCGGTGCCGTCCCACTAAAATTAGAACAAGAAATTAAGAACTTTAATCAAAATCATCCAGAGAATGAAAAAAGTAACCACAATCGTCAAATGACATCCAATAACTCACATTGCGATCTGGACACTTGTAGAAGATACGACCTTTGTTGGGACACTTCTTCCTCACTCGGAACTCCATGACAATCTTCTGCTTACACTTACCACAAGCAATGAGAAGGAGTTGTCATCTACTCTCTATATTTATTTTAAATTTGCTATAAAGTTAAGCTTAAATGCCCACAAATTAAAAAATACACTACATAAATTGCTATAAATTCCTCATTTTGTAAAGTGATATATTTAAAAAACCACTAATTACTCTCTATATTCATTTTTGTAAATTGCTATGAATATTCACTAATAATATAATTATTAAGCTATATATGAAAACAAATAAAAGGTCCATACTAGTTGAAATAAACAACTATAAGCTTTCACCATCCAAAAATACAAACTATCAAGTGAACACAAGCATAAATGCCCACAAATCAAGAAATACATTACAAAACCAATGAAATTAGTAACCTCTAAAATCAAACATAAATGACCGTAAAATAAGATATAGATGTAATGAAGGCGTGAGAATGAAGTTAGTAACCTCTAAAACCAAAGAATCGATGTAGAACTAGGAAGAAATCGTGTGATGGCCGAAAAACACAGGAAGAACACAAGCAAAGAGGAAGAACAGAGCTTGCTCGGGCTTGAGGTGGAAGAAGGAAGTATGGAGCTTATATAGGTGGGGACTTTTAGTCCCGGTTGGGATTACCAACTGGGACTAAAGGCTAGTTTTTAGACCCGGTTGGTGCCTCCTAGCCAGGATTAGACATTTACTCCCGGTTAGGGCTACGAACCGGGAGTCTTTACTCCCAGTTCGTAGCCCTAACCGGGAGTAAAAGTCCCCTTATACACCTACACAGGCCAGTAGCCGTTGGACAGGGGGCCTTAGTCCCGGTTGGTGTTAGAACCAGGACTAATGCTCCCTTTATTTCCAAACACAAAACAAGTCAGGACTAAAGCCCATTCCTGGTAGAGGATTAAAAGTCCGTTCTCTACTAGTGCCAGGGAGCCTAGGTCTTTTGACCCCTGCCTGCTCTGATGAATGTTGAACTTCGACGATGCCTCCAAGGAGGTACGTGACATGGCTGCGCCACCGTCGCCGACCCGGCAGACTAGGCAAGGTTTTCACCCAGTTACTAGACGTCGACCACCCATAGCGGCCCGGGTTCCATGACTGCAGTGAGTTAAGGCAACCCTACAGGGGCTAGCCGTGGCCCAGGCAGCCAGAGAGCCGGCCAGCCAAGGCCCAGCCCTGGCCAGGCACCGATCGGTCCTAGCCAGCCAGCCCCACACTGGCCTAGGCCAGCCGCGACCAGCAGCCAGAGGTCTGGCCAGCCAGCCTTGGCCAGCCATGGCCAGCCGACTATAGGCGGCCAGCCAGCCACTGCCGGCCATTAGGGGTGCCAACCACCGACACAGGAGCCATCGACAGTGGCCACCAGTCCCGTGCCTAAGCCACCTCAGATGAGGAGCAGCCGCTCGCCGAGGCAGACCACCCGCCATGGCTACTGTTGACGGTCATTAAACACTAAATATAACCATCAACTATGGCATAAAAAGATATAAAATAAATTACAAACAATAGTTGTAGGGTTTAAGACTAACGAGTTCCACGAGTTTTGGTGTTCTCACTTGTATTGTAGGAATATGTAATTTTCCATCAATAAAAGTATCTCAAATAAGAAATTGGACTGCACCATTGCGACGGGCTCGTCGAGACGATCGAAACAGACCTATCATTTGGTATATTCGGAGTTCGGACTCAAAATCTGCGGCCCAACATACACTATTGGACTACGGGAGACCAAAGAAGACACGTCGGCGAAACGAAGCCCATTTGGGCCCAGGGGAGCGCTGGCCAGCCCTAGGGTGGGGCCGGGTGGCCCCCCACTGCGCTGCCTCGCCTCCGGCTTCTGGAAACTTCCTCCCACGCTTCCTTGGCATCTAAGCAAAGTATCCCAACGTTGATCTAAAGTTGGTTTGATCCGACGGTGCATATAACATGAGACGCGGATCGATGATGTGGCGGTTCCTTACCCTCTACTCCACCTCGGCCTATATAAGGACGCCCCAGGCTCCCTCCAGAAGGCATTCTACATCCCAGAGCTCATTATTCTTCATACAAATTAGGGTTAGTAGGGTCCATCTAGTTCTTCTAGTTCTAGTTCTAGTTCATCTAGATCTAGGTCAAGTTCTAGTTCTAGGTCAAGTTCATCTAGTTGTAATTAGAAAATAGGGAGAGAGAAGAGGAGAGAGATCTGAGGAGGAGCCGGCCTGTCGGATCTTCCTCAACTTCATACCTCTACGAAGACAATTCTTCATCGATCCATCTTCAGTTCTTCAGTCGGTAATTCTAAGTTTTCTATTTAATTAAATTCAGTTCTTTCTTTACTTTGCTTATTGGATCTCCGCTCGTATTGAGTGCTTGTAGTAAAAGTACACGATTAGAGTAGTATTCATCGGTGTAGACGTGGTGTCTAGGCTAGTGTTTACCTGAGGTTGCACCCAATTCTTACGGTTAGTTGTGGTAGCCGCAGAGGTGACAGCTCTATCGGTCTTCGTATTCCACCACGTCGGAGTTGGTGTTTCGTAGAGCTTTTTGCCAGCCTTCCCCGATTACCCCTTCCCAGTCTATCCGAGAATCGGAAAGGTACTGTTGCTCCAAAGTAGGCTTGGTATAGTAGATCTGATCCTTTTTCATCTAGTTGACTTTAGATAACCCCTCTCTATCCACCAAAAATATATATCTCACCTATCCTTGGACGTTCTTGATTTGTTTCTAGTTCACTTCGCGTTCCCCGTGGAAAATCGATACCTTGGAATACTCTTAGGTGAAAGCTACAGCAGTATCCGTGCGCTTGCGGATTAATCTGTTTGCGTTAATAAATACCAACAGCTACCCCCGACGCCACCAACTTCTCCACACCACCAGCGACCCAGCCCCAGCACGGAGGCGACAGATCCGAGTAGCTAGGCACCGGATCCAGCCATACCGAGGCCAGGGAAGCACCGTCGACCACTGCTCCATGCACCCCTCGCAGCCGACAATGTACTCCACAAAGAGAGAGAGGGGGGGGGAGGGAGGGAGGAAGGAGGAGGAGGAGGAAGCAGCCCCACCGCCGCCCTCCTCGTTGCACGTCGGACCCCCGGCCAGCAGATCTGTCAGTGGCGGAGGCGCTGCTAGGGTTTGGTGGGGGCGCGAGGACGCGGTGTCGCGAGCCGCCCGAACCACCCTGGAGGACGACGTGGGGGCGGGTCGGCAATCGTGGTGATGAATTTAGCGAAGGATAGGGAAAGATAAGGTAGATGGATGGTGCAGGGGTAAGGGTGCAAAGGGGTAACTTTTAGGTGCACATCCAAATCTCTTTAGTTTAAATATTTGTACTACTTTTAAATTTTTTTGGAGAAGTAGTATAAATATTTGAACTAAAGAAGTTTAGTGGTGCGCCTAATGGTCACCAATTTGCACCCCTATGCAGGGGCCTCTTGTGGCAGATGCCATGAAGGACCCATAGAAGAAAAATTGGGTGTACGGATGCTTTGCAAACACTCTTTCGTCTATCAATGATGGAAGCAAAGACGTGGCTAAGGAACGGGCCACGCCACGACGCTGCACAGCGCGGTCACATGCATGCTTCATCACGATTCATGCACCAAGCACCAAAGCAGGCTTCTAGCTAAAAGGCAATACCGACATGTATCGACGGAATCCGAGGAATCACAGAATCTATAGCTAATCTAGCGCGTTCAGAATAATATAGGCCCTGTTTAGACCACTATAAATTGCAATTACAACTAGTCACATCAATGTTATGGCACATGCATAGAACATTAAATGTGGACAAAATATTTGCATGTTTATATTTTTTACATGTACATCACGAGACGAATTTTTTAAGCCTATTTGGGTTATGATTAGACAAAAATTGTTAAATACAAACGAACATGCTACATGACAGAATTGTAACTGTAACTGGGATCTAAACGGGGCCATAGCAATCGGATAGCTGGTAGAGAAGACAGTGGCTTTGCACCCAGAATTTGTCCCTAGCTAGATGCTACCTTCAGGCTCGCCAGCCATTGTCTGTCACTTCGAGGTACGAGGAGCCATGCAGAGGTCTGTCTGTCTGTACTATGTGGATAAATAAAGCCAAGGATTGATCTCGACTTCTGATTAATCTAGCTTTCCGTGTTCACTGCGTCTTACGTACTGGACAATAAATCGCAGTTACTCATTGGGCCGTTACCAGGGCCGGCCGGACGGGAATGCATGCAAAGCATGAGCTGTAGATTTAGATAGCCCTGTCCTCAATCAAAGAAACCGAGGCAAAGAAAGGAAATTCAGCAAATTGCGATATTTATATTAGATAGCCCTGTCTGCACCGCGTACTGCATCATGTCCGCTATGCGCGCATGCAGTATCAAATTCGCTGTAGCGCCATCCGCTATGTGATACTGTAACATCCCGCTTCCGCTATCTGTGGCACCTGCGAGCTCACACTGCATCCAGCGCATCATGGGGCCGAGGGAGGGAGAGCGTGAGAGAGAGAAGAGAGAGGGAGTTGTAGGCCCCACTTTTTTAACTCGCTAAAAATGTTGTAATAACTCAGAAACCAAAAATCTAAATTATATTCCGATTACACCATGAAGTTCGTAACAATAAATCCTTCAAAATAAGATCTTACATGGATATATTCAGATAAAATTTACTTACAGACATGTAGGTCCCACTGTGGATAGAGGATGGTATAGATGATTGATGGGTGCGGGAGAAAGTGATATAGCCAAGCAGTGGCGGAGCTAGCGCTGAAAGCAAGCAAGGGCCAAAACGGGCCTCAAGAACATACCACTACACGTAAGTATGGCACCATGAGCTGCCTGATAGCTAGCAAGCTTGTATACAACAGACATCAGTCAGTTAGTAAGGTACACCCTGTTCGCTTATGCTGAAAACTTGGCTGAATACTGTTCCGTGGCTGAATTACTGTGAGAGGAAAATACTGTTCTGTGGATGAATGTAAAATGAATCTAGCTCAAGCAAACAGGAATAATACGCTATAACAGACACAACAGATATGCATGCAGCCTTGCGAGTAGATTGTGAAAATATACATGCACTTACATATGACCAGCTACGTAACATATGCACGGCAAGGGGAAAAAATTACATGAATAGAGTATGCATTCAGCCTCTGTGCATCCAAGAAAATCCGATGCCTGTACTCATCCGCTGCTCACCCCTTGGGTTCCCTCCCATGCGGCCCGCCCAATCAGGTGCTTGTGGCTCCCAAGCATTCAGCAGTTGAAAGCGCTTGCCGTCATATCCAGACTGTGTCCACGCGGCAGCTATCAGATGCATGTATCCATGACTACCAACAGCAAACCGTCTCCATGGAATTTTTTTCCCGGCAAGGGGGTACGTGCCATGACCCCGTATGGCCTTAATGTAGCTCCGCCAGTGTAGACAAGAGAGTCTCGATGATTAGGACAGAATATTCTTTTTAGAGGATGGATTTGAAGTACGCGGATAGCCTAAAGCATTCGTCGACGATCCTTTGGAGGACAATCCAAATGATCTGGGATCATATATACGAGTAGAAAGGGATTGCGCGCCCTGCTGATGACTCGTCATTATGTTTCAAATTAGAGACGTCATATATAATAGCATTTGCGAATGATGCCACAACCACAAGCTAATCATGAAGCACTTGTAAAGTCTGAACTCGAAATTAAAGCAGCCTAGCTAGCTGGTCAAGTCTTGTGCTTTAATTCGTTCATCCTTAATTAACTCTTGCGGGATAATGCGCCATCTACGTATCAATGACCGAGACTTATGCCATCGATCGGCCCACCAGCGTCAAGTCTCTCTAAAGAATTGTTTTGGCTCATGCATGCGTCATATCGGCGCTTTCACATGTACTCTTCTCCGGCCGGCGTTATCCAGGCAGCATCTATCTACCTACCCCTACCCAATGAATTTCAGATCCTTTTGGTTTTCGGCAGATGATGAAGTTTCAAATCCTAGTCTTAGCAAGCGGCAGGATTTCAGAATATTTTTACATAACACCTGTCAAATCGCTACCTCTCTTGATATATAGGAGTACAACTCCCTATATCTAATTACATGGTGACATTAAAACCACGCAGTGGGGTTCGGAGTGCAAGCTAGCACGCATGCTGGCTGCAGGGACACATCATCGTAGGCTCACACAGCTTTTATTTGCAGCAGCTGATAGGCAGAGAGAGATGGTGCGCGCGAGACTAGGCAATGACGCGCGCAGGAGTGCTCAAAAGCGCGTCAGAGAGGAGACCATGCGGAGTTGGCGAGCGAGGAGGATCTGGCGATCTGCTATCATGGCGAACGAAAAGCAAATGGCCCGTGGCGATCGAGATAGCTAATCTATTGCAGGCCTATTTTTTACCAAAGTCTTCAAATTGGATTATACAGCAAGAGATATCAAGTCTCTTGGAGTTACACTTTGACGTCCCGCATGTGCGAAACCAATCGGAGCGAAGGAACCAATAATTCTGCGGATTATATCGTGCTGCCGCCCGAGCGCGTAACCTATACATATAGACCTGTAAAAAAAGGAAACAACTGGATCGAAGGAAACAATTGGATCTTAGGAGAAACAATCTTGTGACACGTACTACCGTGCCATCGCGTCGGGCAGTCAGGAAACAATCCTCAGCGTCGTTGGGCAGAAACACCGCGGTACTGATTCTGCGCCGCGCATACATCCCGGGGTTGACGTAACCTCTCAAACGTGTGTGATCCAGAAGAGCTACGACGGGAAGCCGTTCGTGGTAAGCCCTAGCGTCATGGTACCCGTGGTCGACAAGGGAAACGCGCGTAGGGATCGCTGGCCACCGGGCACATGGGCTGATGGGCACATGGCTCGGGCGAATATTCAGCATGTGTTGCGTATGGAGATCGGTGATAAATTGACGGTATTCAAGTGTTGCGTCAAGGCCTGATCTGCAGGATCGGTTCGTGTGAGAAGACAAGGATTTGGGACACGCAGTGGCGCCCAATAGACGATTTGTTGCGACCACATGGAGCAGCAAAGCCCAACCCGCCACAGTTAGTCAGTGAGCTAATTGTGTCGACTTTGCGGTGTTGGGATACTTAGAGAAGCTAAGGGAATTTATCATGCCGAAGCACCGGGAAAATATTGAGGGTATATTCCTTTGAGCATGATGTTGCAAGAAGGTTTATGGGCATGACACTACGAGAAGTCCAGTGTCTTGATGGAAACGGATTGGATACGCATGTAATCGAATTCAGATGTTACCTTTTACCACATTTTAATTCGAATACGAATATGGATTCGAATATTTCCGAATACAAAACGGATGGATTGAATGTAGATCGAAATCAGATATTTACTCGATCTAACTTAAAATGTACGTTATGAAATTTAACATACATGAATAAAATTTTATTATTAAGTACATCGTTAGCCAAAGTGAACTAAATGAAAGTACACTTCTAGTAATTTCTAAGAGCAAAGTAAACTAAATTACAATGGATAATATTGAATAAAATAATAGATCAAGTGAATAAGTTCAAATAAAAATGGTAGAAACCAAATAGCCATTTTACTTTATAATTAGTACTGAAATTACGTAATTATCACACAACTAGAGATAAGGCATTTGTGTATAGAGCATAGACAAGGATAGCACAAAAAATAATATAGTTATCAATACATATTTAATAACTAAATATATCAATCAATATCATATTTATATAAATATTTATTATGAAATTTTAAATTTACATAAAATAATTTATATCTATAAATAAAAAACTAAGGGATTAAATAATTTAAAAAGGATAAATATATTAGAATAACCTAATTATAAAAGTGCTAAAATTAATTAATCTTTTATGTATCATTAATAATTTAAAATTAATACTTAATTTATTTTTATATATACTATTAAATATGTTACATGCATTATTAGTAATAATAAAATTGAATAATATTTCCCTTATTATGGAGAGAAAACTTTTAAATAAGTTCGTGGTACCCTATTTTCTATTCGTATATGGATGTTGCCAGATATTGTCGAATACGGATCTGGAATCGGATAGAGAAAACAATGAAATACGAATACAGATGTATGCATTTTGACATCCATTTTAAAACGGATATGAATACGAATATCCATATATACAATTTGAACGAATACGAATACGAATAATTCGGACATCCATTTCCATATTTCCATCCTTACTTCACAGTCCGGTTGGCTCCCTTGTAGCCAGGAGATGAATTCAGCTTGGGTGGAGGACCGCCCGAGCAATTTGGAAGCTGGATCGTAGGAGAAGGAATGGAGCGAGTTATGGAAAATCAAGTGTTGACAGCCGAAACGGGACAACACACCAGCAATACTGAACCGCACAGTTGCACACGAGGCGAAACAGAGCGGAGCAGCAGGGAACCGTGAAACCCGGCCTGGCCGACTTTGACAGTCGGCTGGGCCGGTTTCCTCGGGTTCGCCGAGGAAGCTAGGGCTTTGGTTTTCTGATTGTCGGGACGACCGGTAACTGCAGCAGAGGACGTTTGGTGGTCGATGTAGCGCCCGTCCTTCGCCGGAAACTCCCGAACACCCCTCGGAAAGATCCGTCGGAGAGACGCACGTAGAGGTTACCCTAGGGATCGCGGAGATCACCTAAAACACCGACTAAACTCGCGGAGAGTCGAGCCGAACAGCAGGATAGAGATGAACCACCGTGAGAATCTACTTTGTAGATGTGTTTTGACGATTGGATGGTTAAGATCTCAATCGGCCATGATCCTCTCATATATATATAGAGGGGGTGGTCTTATTCCAGTTGGAAACACGTATCTAGGCAAGTCTCCAAGTTTCCCACGTCCAAAAACTACCAAAAACCGATTAGATCTATTAATCGGCTCGAACTCTGCCAAACTCGGCCAAGCCGGGTTTAATGGGGCCTCTGGGGGCGCCACGTGGCAGCCTGCCAAAAGTCGGCGCAGGGGCCAAACCCGGCCAAGCCGGGTCACCAACCCGGCCAGGACGGTTTTGCCAGCCAGCCCGAAACGGGTGCAAACATATGCTCCCCATGCTTTCAGGCGAATTTTCTGCAAATAAACCTGAAAGCAAATAACTAAGCAGCAATGATACTTAACCCAATGGCTGTTTAGTAACTAAGGGTGATGTATACATCTGCCATGTTTTTTGTTCTAAGGGCGATACATGTACCGACCATTGCTTAGAGAGCTCTCAGGCTTCTTGCCAAACACTTGGAAAGTATTTTTCAAATACCTCCCGTTAATTGCTCTTGGGAAACGATCACCTTGCAAAGTCTCTAACCTATATGAATTTCCGAATATCACCTTGATCACTTTATAAGGACCTTCCCAATTAGTTGACCACTTGCCGAACTTTGATCTTCACTTTCTTGTTATAAGCTCAAGCAACTTGGACCTTTTCCTTTTCCATCTCCTTTAGAGCCGCTAATCTTTTGTCAGTCACCTCGTCAATGTTGTCCATCATTAAATCATGATACATAACGGCAGACAATTCATTTTGCTTAGCGAGCCGATACGCATTTAAATTCACCTCGACGGGTAACACAGCCTCTTGTCCATATACTAGCTCAAAAGGAGTAACCTTTGTAGCACCATGACGAGATATACAATGAGCCCACAGAGCCTCTGATAATACCTCGTACCACCTTCTTGGATTGTCCTATATCTTCTTCTTGATAAGCTTGATCAAGATCTTGTTACTAGACTCAGCCTAGTCATTGGCTTGAGCATAGTATGGAGATGAATCGAGCAACTTAATCTTATATGATTCGGCAAATTCTCGCACCTCTTTTGATATGAAAGATTTCCCCTGGTCTATAGACAAAGTCTGAGAAATGCCGAATCTATGAATAATATGTTCAGTCACAGACTCAATCACCTCCTTATGTGTCATATTCTTCAAAGGCACCGCTTCGGTTCACTTAGTAAAATAATCCGTGGCCACCAACACGAAGCAATGACCCTTTGAAGAAGGGGGATAAATTTGGCCAATAAAGTCTAGCCCCTAACCACGAAAAGGCCACGGTTTGATTATAGGATGAAGCATTGCAGCAGGCACTAACTGAATATTACCAAACCGTTGACACTCCTCGTATCCTTTGTAGTAGGAAAAACAATCGGCTATCATAGTAGGCCAATGAAAACCAGCCCTTCTTAAAAGCCACTTTATCTTAGGAGCCGATTGATGCGTACCACAAACACCTTCATGGACCTCTCCCATAGCCACTCTAGCTTCTTCAGGTCCTAAGCACTTGAGCAATAAATCATTGGCGGTTCTCCGATAAAATTCATCGTTATGCAAATTGAACTTGAATGCGATCCGCCGAATGCTTTTATCGGCTTTAGCGCTGGGATCTCGCAGAAAATTCAACAAGGGAGTCCTCCAATCACCAAAACCGTCCCAACCACCAATTGGGAAGATCTGCAGCCGATTCGCGGTGAAGCCGCAAAAATTGGCCCGGCCGATTACTGTACCCGGCCTGGCCGGTTTCAGGCCAGAGCCGGCCTGGCCGCCTTCGTCACCCGGCCTGGCCGGGTTTGGCCCAGATCTGGCCTGGCCGACTTCCGGACCTGGCTGGGCCGGTTTTCACGTGCCTGTACAGAAACCTAAAAAACACTTCGCACCGGCTTTAAATCTTTACGCCCACCGACGTCGAAGCCTAATGCTCGTTGAGCTAACATGTTGGCTCATGAATTCTCATGTCTCAGTATATGCCGAATTTTAAATTCAGCGAAAGATGCAATTAAATCAAGACAAGTATCAAGATGAGCATTAAGTGATTCTCCAAAACATTAACATTTACCAAAAACTTGTTGCACAACTAATAAAGAATCACCATAAGCCTCAACATGTTTTACTCCCATGGAATTTAACATCTCCAAGCCGCAATAAAGAGCTAAATATTTGGCTTGATTATTAGTGCAATAATTTTTTAATCAGTTTGACACATCCATCTCAGCTCCATGCGGTGAAATAATAACAATAACAACACATTCGCCGTGTTTGCAAACCAATCCATCGAAATAAAGTTTCCATGGAATAAAAGTTATGTAATTGATCTCATTTCCTAAATCAATTGTATGCTCAACAATAAAATCAGCAAGCACTTGACCTTTCATGACTCTCAAAGGCTCAAAAGTCAAATCATACTCTATCAACGCATATGCCCATTTACCGATCCTTCCACTAAGGATTGGCCGACATAACATATGTTTAATTACATCGGCCTGGCAAGCAACAATACATGTACTAGCTAATAAATAATGTCTCATCTTAGTACAAGCAAAGTATAATGATAAGCATAATTTTTCAATATGGGCATACCTTGTCTCGGTATCAAGAAGACGACGACCAATATAAGCAATAACATACTCCTTGCCATCATCCTCTTGCGTCAAAACCGCACCAATTATTTTTTCTTCCGCAGCAATATATAATTTAAAAGGAATTTCTCTCCTAGGAGCACGAAGAACTGGTGGTTTTGACAAGTATTCCTTGATCTTCTCAAATGCCTCTTGTTGCCTTACCCCCCAAGCAAACTCACTTTCATCTTTCAATCTCAATATGGGGGTGAAAGGAATAACTTTCCCGGACAAGTTAGCAATAAATCTTTTCAAGTAGTTCACCTTTCCCAGAAACTTTTGCATGTCCTTTTTACATGCAGGCGCCTGAACTTGCTTGATACTCTCTATTCTCTTGAGATCAACTTCTATGCCCTTCTCATGAATAACAAATCTCAAGAACTTGCCCGCCGATACACCAAAAGCACATTTAAGCGGATTCATCTTCAAACCATACCGGCGCATCCTCTCGAAAGCAAGACACAAATCGGCCAAGTGAGAATTATTGGCAGCCGATTTGATCACAGTATCATCAATATATACTTCCATGATTACGCCAATTAAATCATGAAAGATTAAATTCATAGCACGTTGATAGGTAGCACCAGCATTCTTCTGTTCAAATGTCATGACAATCCACTCAAATAATCCAATAAAACCAGGACAAACAAAGGCTGTTTTGGACGTGTCCACTTCGGCCATAAATATTTGATTGTAACCAGCGTTACCATGAAGAAAACTAAGAATTTTATGTCCTGAAGCATTATTAATAAGCATATCGGCAATAGGCATAGGATATTCATCTTTTAGAGTGGCTCTATTCAGATCTCTAAAATCAATGCAAACTCTAATCTTGCCCGACCCTTTCTTTTCAACGGGCACAATATTAGAGATCCACTCCGCATATCTGCATGGGCGAATAAATCACGCTTTCAACAACCAATTAATTTCTTCTTTAATGCGGTCGTAGATTTTAGTATGAAAGAAACGAGGACGTTGCTTATGAGGCCGGAATCCAGGCTTAATGGGAAGCCGATGCTCAATAAGCTCTCGGCTCAATCTGGGCACCTCATTATAGCTCCATGCACACTACAAGAAATAAGGCTTTACATGACGGTTTACTGATGACGTTCTAATAAAGCATCATAGAATTCTGTTGTTTGTGATGGTTCATTCATGAGGTAATATATCTACGATGACTCGTTTAATTGCCGTCACTGTTGGATGTCACGGATCATACTTGAGCTAGATCCAGAGTGTTGGATATCCAGCCCAAGACCTGCATATATAAGCCAAAACTTAGGGTTGCTCAGCTCGCTCACCCTGTCCGTCTCCCTCAGCCGAGAGCGGCGCGTACCCTCACCCTCTCCCTCAGCCCAGCAAGTACATCTCTCCCTTCCTCTCCATCTCCCTCTCCCGCAGACCCGCACCCTCTCCCTCTCCTCATATCTCCGAGCAGCGCGCACTCCTAGGGGATGGCGGCGACACTCCCAGGCCCCGCTCCCTCTCCCTCCCCTCCGGCGTGGGCGACAGCTGGATCCAGCGTGGGCGACGGCGGTGGTGGTGATGGGATCCCAGCGTTGGCGGTGGGATCCCAGCGGCGGCGGCCACTGGATCCCGATGTGAGCGGTGGTGCTGGCAGTGGTGGGATCCCGGCGTGGGCAACGGCGGCGGCGGCAGGTTCTAAGCGCGCTAGCGACAGTATTGAAACCCATCACTCCTGTGCTAGTTCCTCACACTTCTGTGATGCTTCCTCTTGTTGTCTCTCTATTTTAAGATTCGGTGACCTTGGATTCAATCTTGGTTCGAGCTGATGGTGCCTAGTGCCCGCTGCCTGGGATTTGGTTGGTGTACTGAGGCACAAGATGTGGTGCTGCAGGGGCAAGATGGCAAGCCAGATCTCAGCTACCACCACTATAGATCAGGATTGGGTATTTGCAATTCTTGTGTGGTAGGTAATGCGCTCTGGGTAAAGAAGCCACATATGTGCAATTTAGTAGGCACATAACTTCAAATTCCTGCACTACTATATTTCATTGTGACTTACTGCCTAGTGCCTAGTGCGTACCTATGAATATGTTATATGTTTGCAAAGTGGAGTAGAGAAGAATGATTATGTATAAATTTATTTGAACACATGGATGAGGAATATAGGAACAACAATGATTATATATAATTGTGAAGCAAAAACTTATATAATAATTGTTTGCTGCAGTTACTGGTCAGCTTAGAAACCCAATTAGATGCTTTCGTGTACAAGTAGGTGAGTGAGCTTTCTTGTAATCATTTTTCTTATGGCTTTCAATTGATCGGACACTGCAGCTAGAATACTCTAGAATACATACATGCATCTCAGGTTGATCTGAGCCTCTTCTAGAGTACATACATTGCGTCTCAGGAGATGTACTCTGTGATTTCTAGTTGTTGTGATGATGGGAAGAGGTGCTGGTATTAATGATGCAGCCTAGCATATGGGAGGACCATTGTTATGAACTGAAGACTCACTATTTAGTACCTGATATCTCTACCTCCGTGCTTCGATATAGTATGGTGCTCAATATAGTACCTGATAACTCACTATTTAGCTGCAGCAATTTACTGTCCTCTTACATGTTTGCAGAGAGACTCAGTCTGCTCAATATAGTACCTGATAACTCACTATTTAGCTGCAGCAATTTACTGACTCAGTTCAGATGGCTACTGGCAACAATGAGTTTAAAGTCATGACGTCAGCGATGGAGTAGCAAGCACAGCCAAGAAATGGTAAGCTTATTGTGATACTTGTCTGCATTGTTTCAAAATTTGTCTTGTCATAATCTAGCTCATAACCTGTCCATTTATAATAGTATTTAAGAAAATCTCATTTTCCTAGTACTTTAGAAATGTTGCGTCACTTAGTTTGTTGTAAATATCATTGAACATGACTTTTGGACCAGAAATTTAGATGTGTGGTGGATCTGTACTCTTTTGGCCTTAGTGTTTTGTTTATAGCTAATTATTTTCTAAGTTTCTGGTCTGGAACAAAAAAAAATTAAGTTACATTGATTTCTTTGATATTTTAACATATCCAGAATGAGAATATATCCAGGCATCTGACACTGCATACATTGAACTAGCCTGTGTTACTCCAATTGTAAATTCTGTAGGCTACCTGATTTGAAATTTGTGCTAGATTAAGTTGCCTAAAATATATTGGTTGTGCTCAATACTAACAAACAGCGGTGTCTCCTCTGAACATTGCAGGCTAATTGTTCAAGTATGGTGCAGCTACAGCACATTGCCGCTCAATGTGATTATTTCTCTGATACTCTTCAAAAGCAAACCCAATGGATTGTTAGCTAAGACCTGTGCTCTCTGAATTGTGGCAAGAAGATTAAGGTGCCCATGGTGGCTATTTTCGTTAGTTAGGAAAGATTTAGTTCTTCTGAGCAAATCAGTTATTTGCTGTACAAGCCAAAGTTTTGTAGATACTTGAGTGTAGCTTGGTTATTGCCTTAGTATTACCCATGGAAATTTGTACAAAAACAAATGTTGATGGTTTCAATGAAAATTATCAATTGTGAGCTTTGTTCCAGTTTATGTGTTTCATGAGTATCTTAATGTGTGACAAGGTTAATGCCGATTGTATCGTGTTAATGCTATAATGATTTAGCATTGATTTGTCATGTTCTTTTTCGTCACTATGGTTTGGATCTGGGCTTGGATATGGGCTGGTTATAGGAGACGGGCAAAATTCATGACGGACACAAATGTCATTTTGTGACAGCTCTAACCAGTCTAGCAAATGTATGACGCGAGATACATGACAGATTTCTTGATCGTCATCATAAGTTAACCGTGACGCGTTTCTGACTATCTATGACCAAAGTAAACCGTCATGTAAAGCCTTGATTCTTGTAGTGGCAAAGCAATCAGTATATTCTTTCAAAAGCGCGATTAATTCAGGTTTATAATCGGCTTTCAAATTTTTATTAATAAACGTCAGCCTAGATGTAGAACCATCCCCAATGTCAACTTCTTCCAATGGGTTGGCCGACGTGAAACCTTGGCCCAACTTATTGAGCTCATCAAAATCATCAATTGTTTCACAGACATCGGTCATAGAAGCCCGATATTGATCCACACGAGGTTTCAACCATTCGATATTAGCATCCATTGCAAAAAATTAATTACACAATTATATTGAGCCGATTATCAATTGGCTTCAAAGACACAGGCACAAATCCTTCGTTAATGACGCTAATAAACTCAACGCCAAACAAGTCATGACCAGATAAGTAAGCAATACCATCGTGCCCCCCGAGCGAAGGAGCATCGGCCGTAGCAATGGAGGCCGATGAATAAGCATGAATAACCTCAACTTGATCCCCATCCATTGAATTAAAGTCTGGTGCAAACTGGATGGAACACAACGATTGGTATGAATCCAATTGCGACCAAGGATGAGATTATAACTACCTTGTACTTCGGCGACGAAGAACGCAGTTGCCAACGTTTTGCTGCCGACGGTCAACTCCATCGTCGCTACGCCCAAAGCTGGAAATGGCTCGCCGCCTCCAACTCCGGTGATCATCATGTTGGTCTTCACTAGCTCCCCCTCCGTGCCGCCGAGCTTCTTGTAGAGCGAATGCGGCATTAGATTGACAATCGCGCCGCTATCCACCAACATATGATGAACCGGCGTGCCGTTGATGTGCCCCTTGATATGCAGCGGCCGAAGGTGGTTGACCAAATCCTCTGGCTTCTTGAACACGGCATCCTCGGCGGCGAAGCAAAACTGAGCCGTCGCCGAACCTTCGTCCTCATCGATTACATAGTAATCGGAAGACAAGTAAACGACGTTAAGTTCGGCGCGGCGGCGTCGGCTCATAATCGACCATGTCCTCATCTTCTGCGTCACCAGAATCTGTAACAACAGAAGAAACAGCGGCGGCGGCGGTGAACGACGAAGTCACGAAACCCGGCCTAGCCAGGTTGGACCCGGCCTGGCCGGCTTCAGGCAAACCCGGCCTGGCCGGCTCGGGCCTGGCCTGGCCGGTTCCTGGGCAACCTGGCTCGGCCGGCTCTGACCCGGCCTGGCCGGTTTCTGCGGCCCGTGCAGCGCTGGTCTCCAACAGCACCTCCTGACAGCACGCTTTTCTGCAGCTTTTGCAAAGCACGCCGGATCACTTCCCTTCCAATTTTGTGGAAAAATTGGATGTGCGGCATTGAAGATCTCTTCTTTCATCTTCTCCAATTTCTCTAGCTTTTGTTGAGTTTGGCGCCCTCGTTGCAACTTCCGCCGCTGTGTCTTGGTCAATCCTGGCGGACACCACTTTGGTTGCAAATATTTAGGATTCTGTGGCTTTTTTCTTTCCCACAACCTTGGCGGCGCCCTTCGGAGCAGAGGAAGATGGCTCCTCAATTCTCATCGGCTCATTGTTATCGACGATAGGCACTTCTTGTGAGCCGATAAGAATTGTTGCCGAAGGCGCTTCATTCGGCGGCGGTGCTCTAGTAGCAGCGGGTGTAGCGGGAGGCTCCACATCCTTCTTAGGCATATAAACTTGACGCGTTGAAGCCTTCTCTCTTTCACCATTAATCACCAACGTCGGCGGCGGCGGCGGTAGCGATGACCCTTGGCCACCGTAGCTCGATTGGCCGTAACCCAATCGGCCGAATACCGATGGTGGAGGTGCTCCATTCATCGGTTGCTGCTGCATGAGGAAAGTATAGGGCACAAAAACTCCGTTGGGCCCCCAATGCGGTTGAGGTGGAGGTGGAGGACCCCAACGAGAGACAAGGACGAGCAGTTTCTTGTGCCGGAGGCGCCGCCGGAGCCACCGTCATCTTCTTCGGTTGCTCATCTCGACGCGGTGGCGTAGCCACTCTTTTTTTTTATGGGCTGATTCTGAGAATCAGTCTTTTGTTGCCGGTACTTTTCCATGAGCCGGTCAAACGTGCAAAGCTTCTTGGGGATGACCTTCCCCTTGTTTGAATTCATCTTTCAAGTGCCAATTTCTGGACGCTTTGGGATGAATGTCCTAATCATCTGGAAGTCACCAGCGCCGGCGGCCTTGGGAGCAGCAGAGGAGGAAGAGGAGCTGCCCCCGACAGAATCGGCTGAGCCGGCTCCAGCACCCGGCCTGGTCGGGTTGGAGCCAGAACCGGCCTGGCCGGCTTCTGTAGCCGGTTGGGCCGTGTTCCCGGCTGGGCCGGTTCCTGGAACCGGCCTGGCCGGCCTCTGTTATGGCGCCGTGGCCTCCCAGCGCCGCTGCGGGGATAAGTACTGCGACGACGCTGCAGAAATTGTCAACCTCGTCTTGCCATCTTTGTCTTTCTCAAGCACCACTTGACGCCCCAAAACTGGTTTCGGGACATCCCGTGGCTCGCCGATGATCACGTTCTTGCCTTGAGTGGTGTCGGCTTGCTCTGGACGGATCAAAATAGCGAGCTCCCCTTTCTCGATGATATTCATCGGAAACGGCACCTTGTCAACCATCATCTCAGCCAAGTTCAATCGTCCTTCATTGAGGGCCGATTGTATCTGCCGGCAAAAATAGTTGCAATCATTAGTGGCATGACTAGAAGAATTATGAAATTTGCAATACGCCCGCTTTTTCAATTCTTCACTAGATGGCAAGGTATGAGTAATTCTAATGTTACCGGTTCTAAGCAATTCATCAAAGATCTTATCACATTTAGAAACATCAAAAGTAAATTTAATTTTATCCTACCGATTTTTAGAAATTGGTTTCAGAGACGGGCAAGAAATTCCTTTTTTATTTGGAGACCAAATAAATTTAGCAGAGTTACACTCCAAATTCTCATTGTTCTCGTTGTCGGAGCATTCCAACACATGGGTCTGATAAGACTTTTTGGATTCACTTGCTAAACGACATTCTACAGCAATAGCCTTTTACAACAATTGATTAATGCTATAGAATTCATAGTACTCCAATTTCTCTCTAATATTAGAGTTTATACTATTAAGAAATAAATATGCCAAATCTCTATCAGAAATATTCAAATTAAAGCATTGGTTCTTAACGTCCCTAAAACGTTTAGCATAATCAAGCATGGAATCACGCCCTTGACGAACCGATGTGAGATATGACAGTTTAGTTTCTTGAACACCAGTGAAGAAATAATTATGAAATTTTTCCTCCAAATCATTCCAGGTATTAATTGAATATGGTGGCAATGAAGAAAACCATGCAAATGCTGTACCAGACAAAGACAAAGGAAAACATCTAATTTTCATATAATCATGAGCACTAGCTTCTCCTAACTGAGCCAGATACATGCCAATATGCTCCATACTGGTTTTACTATCATCACTATTAAATTTTTGGAAATCGGGCATCTTCCACCCAAGCGGTGCCAGCAAAACGTCATAGGTTGAAGGATATGGTTTCTGGTATGAACTCTGAATAGGCTTAATGGTTATCTCCAGATTCCTCTCAATGGATTTAGTCAAGCTTTAAACCGATTTACGATAGTGTCTACATCGGTTCTAGGGGAATCGGTGACCGCATTATTAGCCACTGGAATCTGACTAGGTGACGGCGGGGGATTAGGTAAAACAGTGTTACGACCTGCCAATGGCCTAGTCGGATTTACCTGTTTAGCTGAAGAGCCAGCCATGCCGTGATCAGTTTTATCGGTTTCATGCGCCGAAGGACCCGATTGAAGCTGACTAGCTATAGCAAAATTAGGTTGATTTTCATAAAAATCGAAAGGCATACCAAATTCAGGTTGATTATCAGGATCTGAAAAACCAACTAACTTCTCCTAAATTTTAGATATGCGCTTGCCAATTTTAGCTTCGGATGCATCAATAGAAATTTTAATTTGCTTACCCATATCTTTAACTAGATATGCAAGACCATCATGGGTAGTAGCGGAGGGGTTCTCATCATTATTTACCTTAGCCTTGAACTTTTCCTCCTCCTTGGTAGCCTTCTCCTCTTCGGTCTTCCCGCCTCCTCCACGGGATGAAGAAGATGAGTCACCGAAGTTAGGCTCGGAGACTTGGGTGACCTTGTTGCGCCGGTCCTTAGTACCGCTCTCCAGGAAGGTTTTGGTATCGGCTGCAAGCTTGGCCTCCAGCTTCTTCCGGAGCTCCTCAGGAAGCTCGTCGATAGTCTTCGGGCGGACGACGTTGTCTTCGTTGACATTCTTCTCGGTCTTCTTTCCGTCGTCATCTGCCATGCCGCTAGTAGATTGGATCTGGGATTGAGCTTTCTTCCCCAACGGAGTCACCAAAAAGTGTGTTGACGACGAAACGGAACAACACACCAGCAATACAGAACCACACAGTTGCGACGAGGCGAAACAGAGCGGAGCAACAGGGAACCGTGAAACCCGGCCTGGCCAGTTTCTAGAGCCGGCCTAGCCGCCTACCCGGACTGGCCGACTTTGATAGTCAGCTGGGCCGGTTTCCCCGGGTTCACCGAGGAAACTAGGGCTTCGGTCTTCTGGTCGTCGGGACGACCGGTAACTGCAGCAGAGGACGTTTGGTGGTCGATGTAGCGCCCGTCCTTCACCGGAAACTCTCGAACACCTCTCGAAAAGATCCGTCGGAGAGATGCACGTGGAGGTTTCCCTAGGGATCGCGGAGATCACCTAGAACGCCGACTAAACTCGCGGAGAGTCGAGCCGAACAGCAGGATAGAGATGAACCACCGCGACAATCTACTTTGTAGATGTGTTTTGACGATTGGATGGTTAAGATCTCAATCGGCCATGATCCTCTCATATATATAGAGGGGGTGGTCTTATCCCAGTAGAAAACACGTATATAGGCAAGTCTCCAAGTTTCCCACGTCCAAAAACTACCAAAAACCGATTAGATCCATTAATCGGCTCGGACTCTGCCAAACCCGGCCAAGCCGGGTTTCACAGGGCCTCTGGGGGCGCCACGTGACAGCCTGCCAAAAGTCGGTGCTGGGGCCAAACCCGGCCAAGCCGGTTCACCAACCCGGCCAGGCTGGTTTTGCCAGCTAGCCCAAAACGGGTGCAAACATCAAGGTTCCATCCATGATCAGGGTGTTCCTGTGGAGATTGGCTAAGCAATCAGTTCCGACGGGTGATGTAGGCACCATAGGAACATGGCTACGGACAGGGGTTGCTCCTTATGCAGCACAGATGAAACATGGAGGCACGTCCTGATGGAGTACAACCGCCTAGATTTGTCTGGTCCCTAAAAAGGGAGTTAACCGATACAAGGTCACAAGGCTCCGCCACCGTTGAGCCCGTCCACATCATCAGCACTTCGCAGCCGTCTGATCCGGCACGCATCCTCGGACTTTAACGAAATCAACCCGCAGTCCGATTTCCTCTCACAGAAATTTGTTCGGACTTTAAAAAATTGATCTGTAGTCCAGGCTTCTTAATGGGCCGGCCTGCCTCAATGGGCCAAAAACGGCCCGTGATCCTCTTCTCCTTTTTTATGTTTTAATCTTTTCTTTTAAAGCTAGAAACCTCTCAAAATTCATATAAAATCATAGAAAAATCATAAAAATACCAACCAGTTTTGTTGGGTTTGTTATGACTAGATCTATACAATAAACTTAAAATATCATACTTTTAGTTCATTTAATTAGGTATAATGTATATCTATGCTTTTACGTGATTGATTGATTTGTGTTTTGTACCATGTATAAACTAAAAATATCTCCTCTACCTTAACTCTAATATCATATACCTTTTCTCATAAACTTTAATGGCCAATTAATTTAACGCCAACACGAAATATAGATACTCGAATATAAATTCTAGCGTACATACTTATGCATATAAAAAAATACTTGAACACAGAGTATATGATATTCCGTACATTCGCATACGCAAGCACATCATATCCCATACATAAATACTTCAAATGAATATACACAACCAGAATAATATACTTGCACTATATGTGATGCATATAGCGTGTAGATAATCACCAAAATATACAGCAGCCAAATACCCAAATTATGTATCGTTGCCAAATCACCGAAATTTATTATTACTAGTTCTTTATACCACTACAATTTATTGAGGCAACACCCCAAATGCACGTAACCGACCTAGTAGGACCCCCCCCCCTAGCGCCTCCAACGAGCGACTCGAGAGGGGGGAGGGGAGGGGCGACTGTGCTACTGCCTTAGCCCCCCTTTCGTCGAGCTCCTCCGGCCGCCGTCGCCGCCCACCGGCAGCCCTGAACCAAGGGTACTGGCCGCAGCCCCCCCACCAACTCTTGCTTCTCCCTCCCTTCTCCACCGCCTCACCCTCCACCACCCCTCTCCTCACCTTTCTCATCTCCGGCGAGGGTGGACTGCCGGCTAGCCGGATCTGGGCTGCTGGAGGCCAGATCTGTGCATCGGGAAGGGGCTGGCCACTTCCGACACTGCCTGGACATGGGAGCAGGTGCGCCGCTGTTGGCCTCGCTTGACGGCTACTAGGGCTGGGCCCCACCTCGACGGCGTCCCGTCGCGTGGCCCCACCTTAGACGGCGAATGGAGGCGACGGTCGGGGTGGCTCTAGGGCTGTGCGCTCCCAGCCGCCTAGGTTGGGCACCACCTCGGCGGCGACCGTTCTCGCAGCTCCACCTCAAGGCAACTGACGGCGACGACCTGTGGGCCTTACGCACCTTTGATCTAGGAGTTGACGGCTAGTGCAGCCACTGGCCTCTCCCTGCCGGGGTCCGCCTCCTGGGGTTGGTGGTTGAGGCCAGTTACTGTGGTCTTGCTGCCAAACTTAGGGTGAAAAGCGGGCACTACGTTTGGCCTACTCTGAAGGATGTACAACTGGGTGAAAACCTTGCCCGGTTCTTCCGGGCCGGCGGTGGTGCTATCTGTGCCTTGTTCCTTCTTGGAGGCGCCGTCGAAGCTCATGTCCATCGAGATTGGTTGTTCCTACTCTTGTGCTCTTCCAGCAATGTTGGTGTCCGCAGATGTCAAGATCCTTCCTAAAGGCTTCGTTGGAGCACTGTCGCAGCCCATCTCCTGACGCGGCCGCTGGAGTCGCTCCTTCTTGACTGTGCCTATAGGTGCATCTTTCTCGTCTTCGCTATGGTTGTCCAGCATGCTTGGTGTCATTGTCGTGTCGTTCGGGCGGATGCTTAACCACCGATGTTTGTGGTACCAGCTCCCTTGACGGATACTTTGCCGCCGAGGTTGTAGCCGAGGTTACACGACTGTTGTGGTTCCGGCTCCCTTGGCGGATACTTTGCCATTGAGGCCGTACCTGAGGTTGCGTGACTGTTGTGGTTCCGGCTCCCTTGGTGGATACTTTTCCGTTGAGGTCGTACCTGAGGTTGCGCGACTGTTGTGGTTCTGGCTCCCTTGGTGGACACTTTGCCGCTGAGGTCGTGGCTGAGGTTGCGTGGTCTTTCCTGGGAAAATACTTTGCCGCCGTTACTTTGAAAGCTCGCCTCTTCTATGCGGCTTCACTCTGTTGTTGAATACCATAATGTTGTTCTCTTATTTTATGCTCAGTCGGTTGGGGTTTGTGTTGGAGGTTCCCCCTTCCTTTTCTTCATGTTTGTTTGTGTTTGTGTTTGTGAGTTTGTGCGGGCTTGTACGGCTCCATGCCGTCGGCTATGTGTTTTCTTTTTTGGCTTGTATTTGGTTTTGGTGTTATCTACTTTCTCTTAATGAAATATGTGCTACAGCGGCTCGTTCGCTAAAAAAAATACTATTCACTAAGTGATGGTTAACAAGGGGTTAATTTAGAGTTTAGCTCACACATGTTTATCCCGTTCCCTAAACTCAAGTCTAATGATTTTTTTCTTAGCCCCTCAAATCGTAGCCTTCCACTTCTCAAATAAAGAGGATACCTATTCTCATGCAACCAACTGCTTTTCCCATTGAAAATGGGATTTTCTTTGTTTTTAGCCTGGACTCTATACAAGTTGTAGTATCTGTACTTCACAACACACACTTCACCACACATACACCCCTTAAAAGCTACAACTAATACACCTCATATGTTTTTGCGGAGATCACCGAAGCCACGTAGCCTCGTAGAGGATGAACACGTCGTAGTCCCATTAACTGGAAATCGAACTTTTTTTTTTTTTGATAGTAACTGGAAAGCGACCTGGGTGGGCAAACCGGAGTCCTAGCCACCGCGCTAGGAGCGCGTTCGCGGGATTTTCTGGTTCTGCTACTGAGAAGACCCTAGAACACTTTTTTTTTTTATCTCCCCAGTGAGTTGACTCCCGCATCCTCCCCTTCCGCATCGAAGAAGCTCCTTCCCTGAACAGAGAAGAATCCCCGGCAGAGCCCATCTCGGCCCAGATCCAGCCACATCCGCCCTCACATGAGCGGGCGGCGGCGCCGACCACGCGCGAGCGCCGGCTCGGTACGTGCGATGAGCGAAATCGGACGTGCGCCCAGCCTTTGCATCGTGCGGTGCGGCTGGTGCCGTCGGCGAGCCCCTTCGGGCGTGAGCGTGACTACAAGAAGAAGAACTCGGACGACTCGTCCAAGCTGCGGCGGCGAGCACGGCCACCAGCGTCTTTGACTTGTGAGCGGCCACCAGCGACCAGCGTTTACAGCTTGCGAGATGGCCGCGAGCGCCGAGCGCCGAGCATCAGGGGAGCAACCTAGCAGGTAGCAGGAGGAGGTACGTCTCGTCCGTTTCCAACTGCAACTAGCCTAACACTAGCCACGGCCTCACGGCGAGCGCTAGCCACAGCCCTAGGGCGAGCGAGCGCCGGAGTCTACCGCAGCCGTTGTTCGTGCGCATGGTGGCGTCAGATGGCAACAGGGACATCCGCGCCGGGGATTGATACCCGGTCCCCGTCCTCGACATCACTTATTTTCCCTGCTCCCCGTCCTCGATCCTCGTCCCGGGGACGTCTTTCTCCCGTCCCCGTCCCCGATTTGTAGCCTCGGGGCCCCGGCCGACGGGCGCCGCATACCCGTGAGCTCGCACACCCTGAAGCGCAGGCATCGGAGAAGGACCAGAACAGGAGCAAGGAGCAAGCATCGGCACGGGAGAATCAGCATATGATCAGGAAGAGAAAAAGAGCAGGGAGATCGAGAGAAGGGAGAAGAACATCAGTAAGCATCGGTATTAGTACGAGAGGAGGAAGACGAAGAGAGGTAGAAGCAGGACTACCCCGTTGACCCGTTCTGATCCCCTAAGGCTTTGTATGGCCGCGTACACTATTATGTGCAGCCATACAAGCTGTAATGGATGAATTCCCCGTCGTCGGAGATCGGATATCGATCGAGGCCTATTGCCATCTCTCAAGCTCCTGGGCGCTAGCTGAACTGAACCACGCTGACAGGCAGCAGAGGAGAAGAAGCCTACTCCCTGCTCCTCCGTTCAAAAAAAAAAAAAAAAAGTCGTTTTTGACTTTCAGGCAAGTTTTTTTTTACCGGTAGAAAAAAAATATCGGCGTCCACCGAGAAATACCATATTTCGGAAATTTCGGAAATTTCAGATCAAATTTAAATAAATTTGAATTTTTTGAAAAAATTTGACAGCATTTCAGCAAGAACTATCTCTAATCTGTTAATATCACATTTGCTTATAAAAAAACAGTAAGATATCACTAGTTATAGCACACAATTGATATATCCATAGCATGGTGCTTCATGACGATGCAAGCTCGCAAATATTAGTAGCCTAACATTATCAAATAGTAGTCTTAACAGTCCCAATTACTAGTTAGTAGGCTTAACAGTTCCAAAATATTACACACGTAGACTTGGAAAGTCCCAATATAATATGTCCATGTCATTGTAAACTAATGAAGTGCCCAATGTTTATATACATCCCAAAATATATGTAAAATGATGGAACTTGCACCATACTGCAGCTCCATATCGTCTCCATTGGGGCTTTAATTTGCATCAGCATCACCAATATATTTAACAATTTCACATGTAAATTTTATCTAGTTAAGTAACTATGGGAACAAAGTTGATAGCTAAACGCATAACTAAGTCAATGGAGAGATTCATCTAACCCTTTACAGATTTTGGACACTCTTGAGAGTTGGTTTCTTCGTTCTAGTTGACCTTGGACGTACATGAACCAGTTTCCCAATCCTAGTACTTGAGCTACCACGAACTGTACTACCACTAGCACCTTCAATTACACAATCATAGTTTTCATAAAGGAACTTAATGTTGGAAATAACCAAAGCAGTTAAAGCAAACTGAAACTCACCATTTCCTTGGGTTACACAGGCCATACCACGCTCACCTATGTCTCCCTCCACATCATCACCTAGGAAGCAAATAAGATTTTCAAAAAAATTACATGTTATTCACTGTAAATCAGAAAATCACAAGTGCTAATTTATTTGAACAAAAAGCTCACGATCACCTTCATTGTCAGAACTAGCAGAGCTGCTGTCTTGTGACTCAGCATATACTGGGCTACCATGTGGAGAATCTGAATCTGAGCCACCTTCAAATAAATCTTCAAGTTCATCTTCCTCGAATTGCCTCTTCTGTTTCTTCTTACCGCCCTTTCGTCCAAAACAAAGTTTCCTCTTGAATGCATCCACTTCCGATACATCCATCTGTAGCTCATCAATAAGAAAGCCTCCAGGCATGGTCCAATCATCATCATCAACATCATATTCATCCATTACCGGTACAGACTTAGACCTAGAGTGGCATAGCCAGTCTATGATGGGGTTGGCTTCATCAAAAAAAGCAACATACATCATCAAGCTATATGGATCTGTCTCCTCTTTGAGACTTTGGAAATCAGCTTCAAATTGTTGGATGTACAGCTTCAGGTTATAATGAACATAGACTAACCTCATAAGCTTGTCATAACTCAACTTATTTCTCAATTTACTATGAACCAGAGAAAAAGTACTCCAGTTTCGCTCACATCCACTTGATGAATTGCATTGTGAAACAATGCGTATTGCAAGTTTTTGTAAATCTTTGCACTGACCTCCATATGAATTCCACCAATCAGCTATAATTAATTAATTAAATTTAGCATTCAGTTTACAAAAATAAATATGCAAACTGTAATGGCTAGAAAAATATAATACCTGGACTGGTTTGACCACGAAGTGCTGAGCTCCGAGCCTCCAATGACCCAAATAACATTTTCTTTTGGCTAAATATGTTTGTAAACTGGTTAATAGCTTTCGATGCCTCATCTGGTGAGCTTGCTAACTTTTTTAGTGCAACAACTACAGCTAGTACAGCAGAAGAACTTTGTGCAATTTTTGAGTTATACAGTGCTTCAGGATCAAGTGCAGCAGCTAGGAATGGGAATAAGTAAAGAATTATTAGTCAAGAAACTCCAACAACTAAAATAGAATGCAGCAGCTAATAATATTGTAAGAATTTGACATATTTTCAAGTAAAATCAGCAATAAGCATGGTTGACTTATACAGCTAAAGCAATGTTTATGGCTGCAATTATTGACATGAACAGCACAATAAATGCATGACAAACAATATAGGTCAGTCTACAAGTCTACCGGTTGTATGAGAAAGTTCAACAAAAATATACATAAAAAAGACAGAGGTTGTATTTTCAGTGTAGCTCTTAATTCCGTACCTGCAAGCATGAGAGTTTCATTGAGAAGATATCGAGTTCTCCGATTTATTACTTCATTGATCCTATCTAGGAGATCCTTTGTAGCTTTTTTTGTCATGCCTCAATTTAGCAAATATTTCTTTCTGAGCTCTTAACATCCTTGGAATGAATCCAGATATTATCCCATTCTTCTGTTGATCAGCGAAGCGAAGCACAGAATATAGTGGTGTGACAGCTTTCAACACCAACTCCACATCTTCCCACCACACCCTACTTGTCAAGCAATCATATGTGAATTCATAGTCAGGTTCATCTTTCCATTCACTATTTGCCCACTCATTAGGACACCATCCATGCTTGAAATTTATCTTTTCTGTCCCAAAAACTCTGCAAGAATAGGAAAACCGTGCCAAATCTTGTGGCATTCCATTTAGTCAATTCGCCACCTATCTTTTCTCTCATCGTAGCATGAAGCCTGGAAAAATAAGGAGATGTGAACTGCAATAGATAGTATCTATGTTCAGCAGCTAAGAGCTATAATCAGCCCTTTGCATGAGAGAAATAGAAAGAAGCTATGTTCAGTAGCTAGGAGCTATAATCAGTCCTTATTTCGCATGTGCAATAGATAGAATCTGTGCTCAACAGCTAGGAGATATAATCAAGCCTTACTTTGCATGTGCAATATATAGCAGCTAAGAGGGTTACCTATTATGACTGTGGAAGAATTTACATATCCATTGTGCACTTCGCACTACTTCATTAACCTCATCAAAAGATGATATTTGTTTCAACATCAAGTTGATAGTGTGTGCTGCACATGGCTGCCAAGTGATATGTGGATGTTTAGCTACAAGTTGCTTGCAAGCTGCCTTGTAATTGGAGCCATTATCCGTCACAATCTGAACAACATTCTTTGCCTCAACATCATCCTTCAACTACCTTTCTAATATGCCCATAAATAAATGCAGTGTTTTGGGAATGGCCAGATGCATCTATAGAACTATGGAAAAACATGCGGCCATTGCAAAATATCATGAAGTTAATGATGCACATCTTGTATGGTCCTGTCCATGAATCACACATCACAGTGACCCCATATCGAGCCCAATTTTGCTTATGCTCTTCCATCTGAGCTACCATGTCTTCATAGTTCAAATCCAGCAAAGGGCCATCTATATCTCTTCCCGAGGGAATGGCCACTCCTTCTCCAAGCTGTTGAGTCAACTTAATGGCTGATGTAAAATATGGACAGTTAGCTTTCCTTCCAGGAATATCATTGGCATGGAACCATTTTGTCCCAAATTTTTCCAAGTCTCATTTTGGAATCCCCCTGCAGCATAATGTTCCACCCGAGGTTGCGATGGTGCCTTGCTGCGCGCCAAGTCCAAATCAAATGGATCTTGGGAAACACTAGGACTCCGGTAGAACCTATTAATTGTAGTTTGATTCTTCGAGCCACTTGCTCCCCCAAAAGGTGGAGTGTTACTATTGCATCTTTCACCACGTACAGGCGGGCTGCTGCTGCTTGGCCTAAACTGTGGTACATAGCTAACACTGACCTCCTTATGTCCCTCATTGATTCTCTTAATGCCCATTCAAGCTGCCCATCTTCATCACGAGGAATGGTAGACCTTCTAGCATCTCCATAAGCTTCCTCCATAATTGCCTTTTCCACAAAAAGGCCATGTTCCTTAGCATCTATCCTGTTCTTCTTCCCTTTTGCATTCTCTCTCAACATTATCTCCCTCACAAACCTGGGCACATTTTCGCATGACACTACATCCCCTGCCAATCCAGCTAGATGATTCCTCAAACGTGTCACACCACCACTTCCTCTTTTAACCGGACAATAAGCACAACTGAAACCATTGTTCTTCCACTTATCACCATGGCTCCAAGCATCCGTGATTGGTCCTCGTAGACGGATCTCAGTTCCTACAGTTCAAAAGAAAGAAAATAAATTAACTAGGTACTAAGATGTACTTCAATGATGCAAACATGCATTTATATAAATAAATATTCACACTATGCTTTCTGGATACATAAAAATTATAGAAGCTATCCTGCAGATGTCTGATGCTACTGTAAAAACTGTAGAGCAACTAGAGTTAACATGTAAGTCTTAAAATGCTACTGGCAGAAATGCTAACACATAGTCAAAGCTCAAAGTACAATATAAATATGTGATGGATAAAATTAAAAACACTGAAAAATAGTCAAATAGATCTTGTAAAACCATTGCAGTGCACCGCCATTGCCAAATCATATGCAAGCTCACCTGTTTTACTCCTCACAACATCACTGGCTCCACCGGAGCAGCCACCGCCTTCACCAAATACCTTTCCTTTCCCCTTGCTGCAGTGTTGGCGCTCTGTCACAGCCATTCTACCTTGCCCAGCAATTGCATTTGGATCTGGTTCTTCAATCCTCATCACGGCGCTGTGATGCTGTCACAGAGTAAACATACATGTTAAATAATCTGAAACTTTTATCTATTTTTCATACACCTCAAACTGAAACATAGAGAGGTAACTCCAGAATGACTTATCTTCTGAGGTGTCAATTTATATTTATTTAATACCATGTTATAACAAATTTTTCGCAACTTTTAATTGCACGGTTTAGTCCAAATAAATGAAACAACAATTTTTATCTATTGAACTTTTTCCAGTAATCATGAGAGGGCTAGATGTCTATCAAAATCAATCAGCCGAATCAATCAATTATAGATATCTAGTTATCTATCAAAAATAATAGCACATTAGCAGGTTGCACCTGCGGATCAACAATCGCTCGCTAATCATCAGCTATGATTAATAATTCTCATGGACATTAGTCATGAAAAACAGTCAAAACAACTGATTCAGGCCAGCATCTCCATGACTAATTCACATGGTAAAAGTCTAGGTGCCCTGGCTGCCTGCTAGCTTTGCCCATTCCCGCGTCCGTGATGCATAAATCATAATGCTACTGCTGAATATGAACTGAACAGTGAAATTGCCGGCCCAGGCGTGCGCTTTCCTTTAGGCTGAAGACCTTCACTGCTGGCGGGATTGACGAGTGCTTGGCTGCTCGCACACGTCGGCCGTGCGGTGTCGACGAAGGTTGCAGGTGGCGGCGCGGTGCACTCAAGTCGGATGGCACCGGCGAGTGGTGGGAGGCACGGTGTCGTCCGAGCGGAGCAGCGCCATCAGGACCTCCGGCCGAGGGGAAGTGGGGAGGGGGGAGCGAGCTAGCGGTGGGGGAAGGTGGTGGCGCTGGCCTATGCGGCAGCCGCGTCGCCGTCGAGGTCGACGGTCGAGCTCGAGCTGCTCCCGCTGGATGTGTGGATTTTGGGGGAAAATGAGTCTGATTTAGGGTTTGGTGGGGATATATGTTGGCCTCTTGGGCTGGCTGGGCAGGGGAATTGTGTTTTCGGCCCGTTTGGCGCGAGGTTTAGGGCGGGTCGGCCAAATTCGACTGAAAAATTTGACCGGCACGTGAAATTTTTCGGTGCCCACCGATAACGACGAAATTTCGGATTTTTCGGCGAAATTTCGCCGAAAATGTTTTCCTTGCTTTTCAGGTATTGATCGTTTGTCTTATTCAAAATCTTTGTGCAAATTATAAAATAAATAATTTAGTATTAAAGTATTACTAATGTTAAAATAAGTCATAACTGTTTGTAAATTTTTTTTAATAAGTTGGATAGTCAAATAAGATGTCTGAAATTATAAAACGACACATTTTTTTTTTAAAAGGAGGGAATACGATTTCATTGAAAGTGTCTTTTTTTTAACTTTTGAACTTTTTCTTTGATGTTTCTTTTTTTTGAAATTTTTCTGCGAATAATAAAAAAATCATTATTAGAGTATCTCTAATAATAAAATAAGTCATAATAAAATAAATAATATTTGTAAAAAAATTAATAAGACGAACAGTCAAATAAGATGACACGGAGTCTGGACCTAAGAGCATCTCCAAGAGTTTCTTAAATTCACTTCTAATCCGAGGTTTTTAGAAAGAGGAGAAAAAAGCCCTCTCCAACAGCTCCTAATACCCACTCTAAAATTTACGCGCTTGGTAAAATCACCCCGGTTCCGCGTAACTTTACGTGCAGTTGAGTCGCGCAGATCCTTCTTCCCGCGCGTTGTGCGCTCAGTTTGTTTTGCCGAGCGTTCGTCTTTCGCGCGTTTCTTCTTGCCGCCGGTTGTCGCGACTCCATCGACGCGTCGCCGCGACGAGGTGTAGTCCGTTGTTATCCGTTTTCCTGTCATCCTGCCATGTGGCTGCCGGCGCCGACCGCCACGGGCTCCTACCGGCCGCCGCGACTGCCGCCATTGCATGTAGATTGTAGAGCCGCCCACAGTATCGTCCATGGTCGCCGTAGAATCATTCACTAGAATTGACCGGCGAGCTGTCGTGCTTTGCTGTACCCCGCCATACATGACCATCATTTTTTCTAGTGCACCTCGAACCTATATGAGCAGAGTATCATGTCGATTTTGGTGTGGGGAAGCCCCTCGGGCTAGTGGCTCGCCACCGGAGAGGCCATGGTCGGCCAATCGGCCTGCACTAGGCACCGGCGACTGTACTCGATCTGTTGTGCGATTGAAGACGAAGAGGGGCAAAGCGAGAGAATAATGAGAACCAGAGGGTTCCTAAGCAAAAATGCAAGAGATAAGTGAAATTGTGGAAGGGGCTGGTGGTATTTAGATGTAGTTTAGGGTTTCTGATGTAAAAGTGTAGGTCTAATTCTTTGGTATTTTAGGATTTAGTTTTTAAGAACTGTTGGAGACACCATACTTTTCTACTTCCAATATGTTTTTTAAGTTGGGAAACGCTATTTTTTAAGGAAAATTTAGCAAACACTTAGGAGATGCTCTAATGGGACAGGGGCACGCAGGCCACCTGTAGCCGGCCTTGAAGGCACCAATGCATGCAGTAGAGTGCACACTGGGCACCTGGAGACTGAGGCAGCGTTTAGATCATTGCAAGTTGGAAGTTGGAAGTTGGAAGCACTGTAACAGCGGAGAATTTTTAGGTAATAAGTGTCTAATCATGGCCTCTTAAAAGATTCGTCTTATGATGTATATGCAAACTGTATAAACATGCAAAATTTTAGTCTATATGAAATACTCCATACATATATTGTAAAATTGACGTAACTAGTTGAAATTGAAAGTTGGAAACAGGGGCTCGCATGCTGGCTGTAAGGACGCATCATCGTAGGCTCATGGAGTAGCTTTTATTTGCAGCTGCAGACAGGCTGCGAGAGAGAGACGATACACGGGTGACTGGGCAATGTCTGCCGCTTTCTTTGGTTACCTAAAAATCTCGAACTAGACAACTTGTTATTTTAAACTATCAGATACAATAGCTGTTGGTTGGACCCTTTGTTTCTTCTAGAAATAGTATAATTAGAACAACTTTAGTAGGCCCTCTATTAGGACACCGAAATTTATGTGGGCATCAAAATCAACCCCTCGGCCCAATTCCAGGGGCTCACCGCTCATCCCCCACCTCATGGTTGATGGCGGTTCGTCTCCTGCGCTCGCCGGGAAGCACGTCATGTGGCTCCCCCTTCCTCTTCCCCACGCGGCAAGGACCTCCGGTGGCGCTTCTCTCCAGCCCATAGCCGGCGCTGAGCTCCACTGGGTTCGGCGGCAATGGCGCTTCGCTCTCTCTTCTGGTGGTTCGTCTCCCTCTTTCCTACAACGGGTGGGTGAAGCCCCTGTCATGGCCGCCGCGAGGGAGCGACACCGGATGGAGTAGCCCCTGCAGGAGCGCAGCACCGTCCGCACGGGAGTGGCACCGACCTGTTCGCGCCTCCCTCCGCCACCCTCCAGTCGATGTCTCCCTCCACCGCGCGCCACTACTCCACCGCGCGGTCACGCGCCGCAGCTCCGCTGCTCCACTGTGTGCGCGCCCCCGCCAGGCGCGCGTCGCTGCTCCACCTGCTCCGTCGTGTGCGTCCTGCCCTTTGTGTGAAGGATGGAGGGGAGAAGAAGGGTATGTCCCAATGACAAGTGGGTCCCTCATTTCATAGTCTGCTCATATGAATTTGGGGGCCTTGATTTGGGTGTGGTGCTACTGGAGTGGAAGCAAAATATTAGACCAACAAAAATGGCGGTAAGCACCCCAAATAAAAGGAGCTCTGTTTTAGGGGCTATTTGCTGGAGTTGCTCTTACAAGTCGAATATCAATCTATTTGCCTGGCTCTTATACATTTTCCATTCTCCGTCCAAATGCTTCGTGTTTGATTCTTGAGTTCATATACCTGTTACTGTTGAGCAGGCCCATGCTATTCTTGGCTCTGACGATTGTCAAGCTTAGCTCCCCTGTCGAAAAACTATCCAAAGCACCAGACAAAGTCGCCACCATCGTGTCATACAGCGACACAATGCCAAACATTTCTGTTAGTAGGGCTAGGACCGTCATCAGTAACCTTTTAGGTAAAAAACAAATGATCAAAGCCGAGGAGGCAGCCTTTCGTGTTGCTTTTGTTATCTTTGTCGTTGCCACCTTGCTCCTCGCCCGTGGTCCCATGACATCGACGTTTGAAGGTCCCATGACATCGACGTTTGAAGCCATTACACATAGTTTTGAGGTTTATTGATTCTTATTTGTCTGATTGTTATGTGTACTAGTAATGTACCAACAAGGCTACGCTGCATTTATCGTGGCAGCGATTTGATTACTGCCAGATTTGTAACTACAGAGTACATATCCCACATGATGTAGCCAAACTCTTATCTAGGGGCAACCTTAAAGTTATGGACGATACAACGGTGCAAAGATAATGCCACGTCAGAGTGTCTAAATTAGGAAATTTCACTCTAATGTATAGGGAGCTGTCAATCAAGTATAAAGGAAAAAACAATCTTTCCACCATATCCGTCTCTTGCCCAGCACTCTGGAAGGTGGTGCCGTCTTCTTTGGTTTTCTTTAGAAGAAAATGATTTTTCATTGTTAAGAACTTGTTGCCAACTCAAGCTTCGGTGCCAAAATTTTCATGTTTAGCGCAGGTGCTGCATTGTATTGCAACTCTGTTGTTTATCTTTCTCCCTCTGGCCTCTGTATACACCCTAGGTAACAAGGTTGAGCTACCCTGGGGTAAACTTTCTCAAGTTTGACTAGGTTTTTAGAAAATATTGGTAAAATTTGTATCACCAAATAAGTATATTATAAACAAACATGACGTAGCCAAACTCTTAAGTAAAATTTGTAAAGACAAACATGTTGGTCTAAATATTAGTAAAATTTGTATCACCAAATAAGTAAAATTTGTAGCAGGAACTAACTGAATTCATGTACTGGCAAAGGAATTCACCATGGGAGGTGTGCCTGACCGGGTGATGTTGGACGTGGAGTCGGCTGGTGACGGTGAGCTGCAGGTCGAGCCGGGGTTTCCAGCAAGTAGCCCAGCGTTTGGCAAGCTGAGAATCTGTGATGCTGCAGCAAATCAGGAAGAACCAGTGAAGGTAACATTTCGTCGCTCGCGCCGTGGTGCTTCTGAATCTTGTGTAGTATTGGAATTTTCGTCCGTAAAAGATCCTAGTGTTGCTGGTGCTTCTGAATCTTGTGTAGGAATCTTGTTCAGTGTCTATTTCCTAAAACTTACCAAACTGGACTTGTATGATGTGTGAGCTATCTCTGAATATGGGACCTTCTCTTTTTGCCTTCCTTACTTAGGGGGTGTTTACTTTTCAAAATTTTTTCTCTTTCCCCATCACATCGATTGTACTTTCCGCCTGTATTGAGCACTAAATGAAGTAGCAACTATTGCATGTTTGTACTTTTTGTCTGGCTAGCTTCGAAATAATTTTTTTAGTCTACTTGGACCATGATTGAACAAAAGTTGTCAAATACAAACGAAAGTGCTACAATGCACTTTTCACCCTCTTTTCACCCATCTAAACACCCCCTCAATTTGTTTCATGCCACCAGTTGCATAGCAGTAAGAAAATCTTGAGAGCAAGTCTCTTGGAGTTGCTCTGTAAGTCAATTTTTTTTTGTAGTGTTTTATTTTAGAAAATGGCTAAATTATGGATTTTGGAATCTAATTTTAGCTACTATCTTGGAGATGCTCTTAGCTTCTTGCGCGCTCGTGCATGCAGTTTAAAATCATACCAGCTGGGTTGCAATCTAAGCCATCTGACCGCGATCTCTCCTGATCTGTGTTGTTTTCCTTTTTTTTCATTTTGGGAGTAAATCTGTGTGTCTCAAATTTCGGACAGAGCTGGTGCCTTTATTTACACATTAAAACACCGGATCTACTGCCATGTCGTCTATGTCACACTACAAAAGATTCATCACTCGACTATACATGTCTGGTTTCTGCCTAAGTGTTCATGAGGAATAGGGGCCTAGTCGCATGATTTTGTAACATCTTTTATTTGGTGGGATCTCTTGAAATCCGAATATGTTACTACTCCTGCATACACAACTCACAACAGATACTAAAAAATGGCCTTTGAGGTACATCTGAATTACGTTGATGTTCTTGGGGCTAGCGCAGGATGAAAATTAAACGTGAAAAATACTCTCAGAACATTTTTCTTGAGAGAGAATCTGTGTCAAATTTCGGACAGATCCTACCCGCTGGTGCCTTTATTTATATGGAATTAAATCACTAGATCTTCTGACATGCATGTCCTTATGTCCCAATAATAGTATAAGATAATAAAAGGTACAAAAGGTTCATAAGTGATGTCTGTTATTGACTGTTCGTGCAGAAAAAGGGGCTCGTTGCATGATTCCGTATCCTCATTTATCTGGAGAGTCACTTTACATCCAAATGTGTTACTCCTCCAGGATTCCTCACAACAGATACCATAAACTGAGTAATTGGGGGTACATGATGCATCTGAGTTAAGTTGATGTTTTTTTGGCATGCACAGGACGACAATAGGAAAAATAGGCTCAAAATATTTTTGTTGTTCCATTTTGATATGTCTTGTGGTTTCAATATCAGCATAAATCATGCTTCAATTGCCCTCTTTTGGTACTCCCTCCAGCTGTTCTAGATACATAGTTTTTATATTCCGGTCTAATGTATATCTAGGTGCATGAATGATGTGAACAATATTTTATCTCCCAAGATGGTTACATGTGCGTAATGTAGATGCAAATCAAGATGTTATTTTGAACTATTTTATTTGTAACGAAAGTATGAGTATTTTTATTTAGAAAACAGAACAGATTTAGTGGTTACAATTATCATTATACGGAACTGATGTCCGGATGTTTCTTATTATTTTGTATGATAATTCCTTTGATTTACTTTTTTCCCTATTACGTATGGTAAGGATCAAATTTGAGCCTCCATTTGGAACATCTAATTAGTAATAGTAATATTACTACACTTTTCGTTGGGGACATCTAATTCAACTAGTCACATAGGGGGTGTTTGGTAGAGGGCCGAGAGGGTGGCCCGAGCCCCCCTAGCTGCAGTTGCCCGTGTTTGGTGCACCTGATGGAGTCCGCCCAGCATGGAAATTAAAGCACATTGGGCTAGGCCCTCGGAGAAACGGAGGAGGGGATCGTTTTTTCCAGACAGGCTCGTTGAAGTCGTAACGCGCGTGATCCAGTCACCTCCTGATTCCTCGTCGTCTCTCACCCGTCGTCTCTTACCGAAGGGGTGGCCGATGAGGTGGAACGCATGGGGGCGGATGCTGGCGAAACACGTGACCGGGTCTCGGATGAACACTGATGAACTCCCCACCAGGAAGTTCGGCGGCAAAGCCCACACCGTAGAGCTTGACTGTGCGCCGCGTGCGCATCCCAGAACCCCATCGAGTCGCGGATCATGTGCGCCACGCTGCCGAGGAACGGCACCATGAGTGGCGGGTGGTAGGACAGCTGCTCCACCACGAAGTTGAAGGCCACCGTGGTCACCAGGAACGGCGCCGCCGCGCGGAGGTCCAAGGAACCAGACACGAACACGGGCAGCAGAGCTCCGCGCCTCCTCCGCCGCCATTGCTCATCCTTCTCCTCTAGTTCAAGATTCTTCAGTTTGTTCTGTTCTTGTTGTTGCCTTGATGTTTCCTTCTCTGTTCGCTTCCTCCCGTTGGTTTGCAGTTCCATCTGCTAAAGCTGCAGAGGGAGCACCAGATTGCCATGGCAGCAGAACTGGAGCGCATGCCAGGTGTTTGATGAAATGACAATGTCGATGGTTGAGGGGTAATCTTACCTGATTTCAAGTCCAGGTCATCCTTACTCTTTTTGTCCAGCAAACAAACATGATCTGAACTGAGCTCAGGTTCTGCAGAAACGTGCACCAAACATGAACACTTGTGTCGTTTAGACCAGGCTCTGGCTGGCCACAGCCAGGCCGGTCGGCCAGGCCACCCAGATGCAGCCTTCCAAACACCCCCATAGTTTTGGGGTGTGCAGCCGGTGACTTTTGGACTCATGCCCCTCTCTCTCTATGGGTGTGTTTGGTTCGTTTCTTAGACAAGCCTGGCTAGCAAATCTAAGCCTGGATAGACTTAGCCTGTTTCCACGAAGCCAATCTCTAATTGTTTGGTTGCTAACCTCATCTAAGCCTGGCCAGACACGAGTTTGTTTAGTTGGTTGACTTCCATTGCTCCTCCGCTAGCTCCTCTTTCAGGCATTTTCTCGAACACATGCTGGGCTTCGTCGTTCTCGTCACCATGGCTAGCACGCCGCTAGCGCCAACGGGGTACACTGGAGGGCGCTAGTCGGGACACCGGAGCACGGCCGCGGGCACATCTGCGACCGCAGAGAAGACGCCATGGCCGGGGATGGCGGAGCTCGAACGGTGCTCACGGGATCTCACGCGTAGAAGATGCCATGGCCAGGACATGGTGGAGCTCGTGCAGATCTTCACGCAACGGCATGGCGGAGCTCAGTGCTCAGTGAGGAGCTCATCGAGAAAGAGATGGGGCGCTGCTCGAAGCTCGTCGGGGCGGCGTAAGGAGCCCATCGGGGCGACGCGAGGAGCTCGTTGGGGTGGCGCGCCGAGCTCGTCAGGGCGGCGCTCGGAACTCGTCAGGGGTTGGGGCGACACAGCATCGGAAGAGTGGGCGGAGGAACGGAGCTCGTCAAGGTAGCACGCTGAGCTCGTCGGAGCAGCGCGCGGAGCTCGTGGGGGTGGCAGCTCAGAACTCGTAGGGGTTGGGGCAATGCGACACCGGAGGAGCGGGCGGAGGAACATAGGAGCGGGCGGCTGGGCTAAGCCAGGCTCCGCGGAAACGATCCCCCCAATCGTTTCAAGCAAGCCTGGCTTAGGGGCCGGTGGGGGCTTACTGGGGCCTGGCTAAAGGGGCTGGCCAGGCAACTAAACAGGCTCAAGTTGGCTTATGGAAGTCTGGCCAGGCCCTAAGCTAGACAACCAAACATACCCTATATGACTCTTTCTTCTCAACTGAAAGACAGAGCTCTTTTCACTTGCATTTTAGAAAAAAAGAGAGATTCAACTAGTCACCTGACAAAAGATTTGTTTCTTTTCTCATGTGCATGGATCTTAAAGAAGACTTGAGCTTCCTAGTAATACGTATGCACATGGTTTTGAGGTTTATTGATTATTTCTCTCTTTGTTATGTGTACTAATGTACCAATAAGGCTACGCTGCATTTTCCGTGGCAGCTATGTGGTTAATGCCAGGGTTGTAGTGTAGTTACAGAGTACATATCCCACATGATGTAGCCAAACTCTTATCTAGGGGCAACTTCAACGTTTGGAAGATACAATTGCGCAAAGGTAATGCCACGCCTAGCAAATTTCACTCTAATGTATATGAAAAAAAATATGAGAGCCACCATCAAGTATAAACAAGTAAGAATCTTTCCACCGTGTCCGTCTATATAGCCTGTCTCTATTCTTTTTCTGAACACAACCCGTCTCTATTCTGGGCTAGTGTCTGGCTGGTGGTGCCGTCTTCTTTGGTTTTCTTTAGAAGAAAATGATTTTTCATGTTAGGAACCGGTTGCCAACTCAAGCTTCGGTTCCAAAATTTTTAGGTCCGGCACAGGTGCTGCATTGTATTGCACCTCTGTTGTTTTTCTTTCTCCCTCCGTATACAAGGTTGAGTTACCCTAAGGTATACTCTATCATTGCTTCATGTGAAAAACGTGTTGGCCAAACTTTCTTAAGTTTGATTAGGTTTTAAGAAAATATTAGGGTCTGTTTGGATGAACTAGGACAGTGATTAGTTAGGACTAGTGATTAGCTGGACTAGTATTTAGTTGACTAGTAATTAGTTCAGTCATGTTTGGATCTAAGGACTAACAAGTGCTAATATAGACTAGAACTAGTTGTTAGCCACAAATAGTTGGGTTTTATGGACTAGTGAACTCACTAGTTCATCCTGTTTGGATCCTCAAGGACTAAACTTTAGTCAACTAGTTATTAGTTCATGGGATCCAAACATGTTCTTAGTAAAATTCGTATCGCCAAATAAGTTTATTACATTAGTACACAGAACACTAGTACAAGCGGTTGTAGACCTATTTTTTACAGGTGTTTTTTGCAATTGACAGTGGGAAAGGACCAGTGAAAATCAACATTTCCACGGGCGGTGACTTGAGAACCGCTAGTACAAGAAAACAGCTTGTATAACCTGCCGCCAGTACTAATGTTTTTCCGAAAATTGAGTTTTAAAAATAACAGAAAAATATTTAATCATAGGAGAGGCCTACTAGTCACTCTTATCTAGGGACAAGTCATGTCATTTTTCGTGAAAAATTCACGTGCTACATCAAGACAAACTGTCTGTAGAAAAAAATACCCTCCATCGAAAGAAATGAGTTTTGTACTAGTATTTTAAGAATATATTTAATGATCTATCTAATGATACTAAACTCATTAAATATTAATATTTTGACTCATCGAAAAGCGTGAATAACAATTTTTATAAGACAGGCAATAATTTTTCTGATGCAACACTGGGTAATTAATGTTAAGCAATAGTTGTGGTAAAGACAAACATGCATGGTCTAAATTCTAGATTAACCCGTTATGATTCAGTATAGCAGGAAATAACTAAATTCATGTACTGGCACAGGAATTCACCATGGGAGATGCGACTGAGCAGGAGATGTTGGACGCGGAATCGGCCGGTGAAGTTGAGCTGCAGGTCGGGCCGGGGTTTCCAGCAAGTAGCCCAGCGGTTGGCAAGCTGAGAATCTGTGATGCTGCAGCAAATCAAGAAGCACCAGTGAAGGTAACATTTTGTCGCTCAGTACGGTGGTGCTTCTGGCCTGCAGCGGGCAGACAGACCCTGCAACTTTGTGCCTGTGCTTTGGGACGCAGGACAGATGAGGGAGTTTTTTTCTCCTCTGGTAGGTGGTCAAACGCACCTGTGAGCTCGAGAATAAATATACATAAATTCCCCCAGCAAGCGCTCTATTAGGGGTTTGAACCTAGCACCTCCAGGAGGGTGCCATCCAAACGCCCTGACCAACTGGTCTATGGACGTGGTAGCCTGAACTTTGTTTATGTAACAGAACCATCTAAATCACGTGGCCCACAGGCACCTGTCAACGTCACTAATGACATAGGACAGCGGGGCCCGTGTTCCATATGACCTAGGTGGGCTCTGCCGGGCTACATAAGCACCCGTTATCTCCGACAGGATCCCATTGCGAAGCCATTACAGAGTTACAACATTTCATAACAAAATACATCAGAGTAGAATTTGCGGAAGAGTAAATAGTACTTAAGATTACAGACCAGTGTTCGAATAAATTAAGTGCAGTTATTACAGACCATAAATTTAAAAGAGTAGCAGTAGTGTTTGGAATAACAGTACGACAGATAGTTTAATATTACACGAACCCTGCCCAAGGGTTTAATCTTAATCTTCTTCACTCTCCTGGACGATGGTGACACAGCACGGAGCGAGACAAACTTCAGTCTCCTGCTGCCCTCCTGCAACGGGGTTATCAAACCCTGAGTACATGGGGTACTCCGCAAGACTTACCCGACTAAAAGTGTAAGATTAGACTCAGGAATGCAGGCTGAGGGTGAGTCAAGGTAAGGCTTTACCAAGAGTTCAAGAGTTTTGCGGAAAAGCATTACTAGTCCTATCTCAATATTTTATTTCAATAATACAATTCATCATTATCCATTTCTCCAAGTTCTTTCTCATATATCAACATTCTTTCATTTGCTTAATCCCTTAAAAAAACAATCCTGTTCCGAACCACTTTCCGATGTAGGGGTGAGGATCAAGTCTCCATAACCGAGGAGCAACGACGATTTGAATCGATTAATACCCAGCTGGGGATCCCTATCCACACTGCGTATGTAGCGCTTAACCTTGCATACGTCAACCCCGCCTACCACGGCTTTTCATACCCCATCCTGCGCCACCCGAGAGCACAGTACTCCTCTCGTCTCCAGGCACGACGGCCATGAGGGTACACGCTACTCTCGTCAGCTCTCCACTCCCAGTGCGTGGTTGTCGGTTCGAGCAGTAGAGCCACCGGAGTCAGAAGCTTTCCGTAGTATGTGGCTAGTTGCAAAGTCTTGATCATAGCAGGCCTGACAACGAACGGTCCCTAATATTTTTCCGCTAGAAACCATGCATTGGGACTCTAACCCAAGTACACTGGTAACTACTCGGTTTTCACATCCCTTTCCGATGGCGAGGATCGTTGGGACTCTAACCCAACAGATGGTCGACCAAACGGAACAACTCATCCATGTGGTTGACAATGAACTAGCTAGGCACACTGCCAACCAACAAGGACATAACCAATCCCATAAAGTGATTCATTTGTTTCATATCATCACAGTTTTTAAAATAGCATTTTTGCAACTCTATCATTAAGCATGACTAAGCATTTCTCAATACTTTTAAATAAATCAGGGTCTCAGGTATAATATGTGGTCAAGGAAAGATAATGCATCAATAGGTTATCACTCAACTCCTAATAACCTAATGCAGTAGATTAACTCAAGTGATAAATATTTTTAAATAACAAGGAGGGGCTGAATGCACCAGGACTTACCTTGGATTGCGTAGAGTGTCGGATCCGGGTCAGTACCACAAATATCAAATCTTTGCACAACTTCCTGAGCAGTCTCCTCAGATGGACCATCAGACTTTACCTCCGGATTCTCGGTCACTACTCGTTTGCAATGAATGAATGTATAAATATGATGCACATGAAATGACAGAATAATAATAAGTAATGCACACATGTGAGCAAGATCCTACCATAGGCTAGCCATGATTACTCTAATTCACAATGTCCTAGTCCATAAAGGTGATTGACCTAGAATCTCAATCAATCCAAAAATCACACCATCCATTAATTATTCCATTTACTATTCCTATTATTAACCATTTAAACCAACATCTAATTTAATAAATAATTAACTATTCCCATTTGATGCCAAATTTCACCAACAGATAGATTTTAGTACCAAACAGTGGCACAATAAATTTCATGATTTTTGGAACATCACAGAAATTATTAAAAATCATAAAAGTTCCTTTTATCATTTAATGTGCTGATTTTTAATTAATACAGAAAACACTCAAATCATGCAATTAATATTTTTATTAAATTCTACACATCACAGAGAGTATCTAGAAATATTTTCATAATTTATGGTGCAGTAGATTAATCCACACAAAAAGATTAAAACCTAACACTATTCATTTTAATTAAAAATGAAAAATCTTTTGTAAAACAACCGGAAAAATGGAAACGGCCATTCGGCCCAACTTGGCCTAACAGCGCAGACCGGCCCAACCGCACGCGCTCGCGCACTCGTCCGCGCGCTCGCCCCGGACCGGCCGCTGACAGAGGGGTCCCAGCCGTCAGCCCCGCGAGCGCGCGCGCTCTCTCACTCTCGGTCGCTGACAGGCGGGTCATCCCTGTCAGGGTCATCCCCGACCTCCGGTCGGACGCTCCCGCGCGCACTCGTGAACGGCACGGCGCGGACTTCGCCGCCGGCGACCCCAACGGTGAACCCTAACGACACTACAACTCCCTTAGACCCTAGCCGGCCACTCTACTAGCACATCCTACGCCCTACCGCCTCCGGCGAGCTCGTCGGGAACAATGGCGGCTCGGCGGCGGCGGCAAGCCACACGCCGGCGAGCTCAAGCTATAAACGACCGAGATGAATCGTGTTAAGGCTTCAGGGGCTCACCACGGTTTGGTCTGGCTAGGAGAATCGTATTACGACGGTACGGGTAGGCGAGAACGGCGACGAAGGTTGACGGGACGGCGCAAGTTCCACGGCGAGGTCCTGTTCCGAGGTACCTAATGACCTAAACACGGAACCCACGAGAATATGAGCATCACCACACTGAAAGGAGCACAAAACGCAAGCCAAAACGGAGAGGGAGCTCACCGGGACGGGTTAGCCGCGTTGATGCCACCCGCGGCGGTGTTCGGCCTAAGCGGAGGAAGAAAAACGAACGAGCGGCGCACTCCGACCACAAACTACCATCACAAGCGGTCCAGAAGACGCGCAAAGAACCTAACCGGACTACTGCACGAGGGAAGAGGTGGAGGTGGTCGGAGCGGCGGCAATTTGGCCGGCGACCGAACGGGAGTGGGTGGGAAGAAACGGACGCGGCCGTCGCTTTTAAACCGTCGAAGCTCGGGGATAAGGTAGGGAGGGGTCCCGGGGCCCTCAGGCGGTCGTGGCTTGATGGCGACGGGGCCATGCCCCGGCCGGACATCGCCGGCGTGCGGCGCAGCACGCGCGCATACGCGCGGCCACGCGGCCGGAACAGGGGGGGGGCCCCGGTACTGTAGCAGACAGGGGTCAACAGCTATAGATTTGAAATTCCTCCCAAATCGTGCAGCTACAGTAGGTGCTCCAAAAATAAAAGTTGTGCCAAATTTTATTTAGAACATCTTTGCTTCTTACACCATGTTCAAATTCTACACCAATTTGAATTTATACAAAAGGGGGTAGAATTAGGTTTTGAATTTCAAACTAAAATTTTAAAATTACTTTTGATTCTTCTCAACAACTTGAAAATTGGTAAACATGAAAGTTGTTCTACTCAGTGAGTTTGACAACTTCTATTTAGGAAGTTTTTGAAGATTCTTAATATTTTTGAAAATTGAAGTTTCAAATTTAAATATCAACAAACTAAATTGAGTTTAATTTGAATTTTTATAACATAACTTCAAAATCTCCAAAAATAAAAGTTGTTCCATTTTAAAAAATCTACAACTTTTATTAAGACACTTTTCCTATATTCCTTATAGATTTTGAATTGGGCTTTTAGATCAACTTTAGGGTTTAACTTGATTTTTGTTTAATTTTTATTTTTGATTTTGATTAAGGACTTAATTACACAATCAATACTAGCTGAAATCAAATCACTCTAGGTCCTAAGCACAATCATATGTAGATGCTTAAATTTAAATATGATGACATGGCAGATTAATTATGTTGTAATACCAGAGGTATTACAGCTTTCCCCCCTAAAAGAAATCTCGTCCCGAGATTTAATAGAAATATTAACAGAAACCAAGTAATGGAAAAGAACATGTCTCAACTCACTAGCTCTAATCTATCTGCTAAAAACAAAAGAACGTTTTCATATGTTGAGACTAGGAAGTTTACATTCTACAAGGTAGCAAAGAACTCGGGGAAATTTTCTGCGAGGTAATCTTCCGATTCCCAAGTGGCTTCTTCTTCGGAATGTGCACTCCACTGGATCTTGTACCATCTGGTTGTATTCCTTCGCGTGACACGATCTTTTATGTCCAAGACTCGAATAGGATACTCCGAGTATGTCAGCTCAGGTTCAAGTTCCACTCCTTCCACTTCGACAACTTGATCAGGTACTCGAAGACATTTCTTGAGTTGTGACACATGGAATACATTGTGTACCTCCGAAAGATGCTCTGGCAACTGTAGCTTATAAGCTACCTTTCCCACGCGTTCTATGATTAAGAAGGGTCCAACATAACGCGGGGCCAACTTGCCCTTGACGCCAAATCGACTGACTCCTTTCATTGGCGATACCTTCAAATACACATAGTCTCCTATCTTGAATGCCAAAGGTCGACGTCTTTTATCGGCATAACTTTTCTGTCGAGACTGTGCTACCTTCAAATTTTCTTGGATCTGCCTAACCTTTTCTTCGGCTTCGTTGACCAAATCCACTCCATAAAACCATCTTTCTCCAGGTTCAGACCAATTCAAGGAGGTTCGGCACCTTCGACCGTAGACTGCTTCAAATGGAGCCATCTTGATGCTTTCTTGATAACTGTTGTTGTACGAGAATTCTGCCAATGCCAGACAGTCATCCCACTTGTCAGGGTAATTGAGCGCACAAGCCCTCAACATATCCTACAATACTTGATTGACTCTTTCCGTCTACCCATCCGTCTGCGGATGGTAGGCAGTGCTATGCAGAAGCTTTGTACCTAAGGACTTGTGGAAAGCTCGCCAAAACTTGGAGATGAACTGGGTACCTCGATCAGAAACGATGGTCCTCGGTACACCATGTAACTTCACCAAGTTCTCAATATAAAGCTTTGCATATGCCAGTGCCCTGTATTTCTTCTTGACAGGTAGAAAATGAGCTTGTTTGGTGAGGCGATCCACAATAACCCAGATGGAATGAAAACCTCTTGAAGTCTTGAGTAATCCCACGATAAAATCCATGCTGATGTCTTCCCACTTCCATACAGGAACAGGCAATGGTTGCAATTCTCCTCCAAGTTTCATATGGACAGCTTTCACTTTCTGGCAAGTGTCACATCTTGCGACGTATCGAGCAATCTCTATCTTCATCTTTGTCCACCAGAATTTTTGCCTCAAATCCTGATACATCTTGTTGCTGCCAGGATGGATGGAAAACCTTGTCAAATGTGCTTCGTCAAGGATCTTCTGTCGCAACTCCGACACCTTTGGAACTACCAGACGATCTTTGAACCACACGACACCATTATCATCAATCCGGAAACAATCTGCCTTGCCAGCTTGAACCTTTTCCTTGATGTGCTTGATTCCATTACTTTCCCGCTGAGCGGCAATAACCTCATCTCGGATGGGTGTTTCAATACTAATATTGGTCAGACTGCCTTGTGGAATTATTTCTACCCCTAATTTTTCCAACTCATAGCACAAGGACATATCATACGGCTTGACTGTCAAACAATTGCAGTGCACCTTACGACTGAGTGCATCAGCGACCACATTCGCCTTGCCAGGGTGGTAATGCACTTCAATATCATAATCCTTGATTAGCTCGAGCCATCTTCGCTGTCTCATGTTCAACTCTTCTTGAGTGAAAATGTATTTCAGACTCTTATGATCTGTATATACATTACAGGTACTGCCCAGCAAATAGTGACGCCATATCTTTAAGGCATGTACCACAGCTGCTAACTCCAAATCATGAGTGGGATAATTCTCCTCATGACGCTTGAGTTGCCGTGAGGCATAAGCAATGACTCTTGCTTCTTGCATCAAGACACAACCAAGTCCGGTACCAGAAGCATCACAGTACATATCAAAGGGCTTTTCTATATCTGGTTGGGCCAGTACTGGTGCAGTGGTTAACAACTTTTTCAAGGTTTGAAATGCCTTCTCACATTCTGGCGACCAGATGAATTTGACCTGATTCTTCAACAGGTTGGTAATGGGCTTGGCTATTCTTGAGAAGTCTGGAATAAACCGACGGTAATACCCCGCCATTCCCATAAAACTACGGACTTGATGAATTGTGGTTGGTGGCTTCCAATTCAAGATTTCTTCCACCTTGCTCGGATCCACGGATACACCTTCAGCTGATAAAATGTGACCGAGAAAAGGAATTCGATCTAGCCAAAACTCACATTTGCTAAACTTGGCATATAGTTGGTGGTCTCTCAAACGGGTCAGGACAATACGGAGGTGGTTGGCATGTTCATCAGGGGTTTTAGAATAAACAAGAATGTCATCGATGAACACTACCACAAACTTGTCAATCTCGGGTATGAAAACAGAGTTCATGAGGTAGGCAGGTGCGTTGGTTAGGCCAAAAGACATGACCAGATACTCATAAAGGCCGTATCTGGTGGTGAATGCTGTTTTAGGAATATCCTCGGGACGGATCTTTATTTGGTGGTAACCAGACCTAAGGTCAATTTTGAAAAAGACCTTGGCTCCAGCTAGCTGGTCAAAGAGTAGATCAATGCGAGGCAAAGGGTATTTAGTTTTAATAGTGACCTCGTTGAGTGGGCGATAATCGACACAGAGTTTGAGTGACTTGTCCTTTTTTTCACGAATATAGCAGGACAACCCCAAGGAGATGAACTCGGTCTGATGAAACCCTTATCAAGCAGATCTTGCAGTTGAATTTTAAGCTCAGTCAATTCCTTGGGAGGCATCCTATAGGCCCTGGGGGATATAGGTGCAGTTCCTGGCTTTAACTCAATAGCGAACTCTACATCACGGTCAGGTGGCAGACCGGGTAGATCATCAGGAAATACATCTGGAAATTCACAGACTACCGGAATATTTTGGGTTTCTTGAACTGAGGTGGCACACAATCTCTGCACTGTCTTCTCAATCATTCTCACGGGTAGTGGCAGTTGGATAAGAAGTTGAGATTGACTACCAGGTATGTTGACTTTTATGGTCCTATTCAGCACATCTATCAGTGCCTTGTGCTGATACATCCAATTCATACCTAATATGACATCTATGTCCTGATCCTTGAGTATTATCATGGTGGTTGGGAATATATGCCCGCCCAATTCGATAGGTACTCGATGCACTACCTCCTTAGTATTTATACGCCCTCCGGGCGAATGTATAAGGAAGTTTTCTTTTATTTCTCCAATTGAAATCTCATGTTTTACCACAAATGTACGATTGATGAATGAATGTGATGCACCAGAATCAAAATGTGTAATAGCAGGGTGGCTGACAACAGAAAACCTACCCATCATGACGGGTTCTCCTGCAGGGATGTCATCCACATGAGTATAATAGACATGTCCAGCCTTTTTGACAAGCTTGACCTTTTGAGCCTGGTGCTGCTGGCCACGGTGCTGATTCTGATGCTGCTGTTGCTGTTGCCCAGGACCCTTCTGGGCATTTTGATTGTACTTCTTGGGATAGGGACAGTCACGAGCCCAATGTCCCATTTTGCCACAGTTGTAGCAAGGATGATTGTAGATGGTCTGAGGTGTATTGATACGAACGCCTGGGGCATTCGGCTGAGTGGTGTTCTGTTGATTCGAGGTATGAGAGGTAGCCGCAGTGCGTACCACGACTTGCTGCTGAGGATAAGCTGGGCAGTTGTGGTGCGTAGGATGATAGATGATCTTCTGGCGTTTTTGACCGCCAGAAAATCCTGATTTCTTTTCTTCTTCTCATCCTGATGCTTACGATCACTTTCTTCGTAAGCAATGGTACTGTTTACAGCTTTGTGATAAGAGCAGTTGAGGTTGTTAGATAAACTACATTGGATCTTGAAGTTTAGGCCCCTGACAAAGCAATCTTTCTTCTTTTGGTCAGTATTGGTGTGTTCAGGAGCATACTGGGCAAGATGGTTGAATTTGTTCACATATTGCATCACAGAAGAATCTTTCTGTTGCAGAGCTAAGAACTGGTCCAGTTTCATTTTCATTACACCTACTGGGATGTAATGTGCTCGGAAAGCTTCGCGGAACTCTGCCCAAGTAAGCTGATGCCCCTTGGGCTGTGCAGACAACAGGTTGGCGTACCAGGCGCTGGCCGGACCTCGCAGTTGCTGAGCCGCGAATAGTGGCTTTTGGATTTCCGTGCAGCGGACCAAACTGAATTTCTGCTCCATAGTACGAAGCCAATCATCGGCCTCCAAGGGTTCTTCGGCTTTTGTGAATACTGGTGGACGGGTTTCAGTGAAGTCCACATAGGTGGTTTCCTCATCTTCGCGGCGGCCTCAACACCCGCCATGGTTTTCTCGGTTTTGGGCCATAGCGTTGACTGCATTAGCCAGGGCCGCGATGGCATCTGCTAAGGTTGGTGGAATGGGTGGTGGATAGGGAGCAGCTCCTTCGTCAGAAGTACCAGCACCATTCGAGGGAGTGTTGACCATCTGTTTTAAGACAATCACTAAGGACTCACATTGCATAATTAAAATATAGTAGCATTACAACTTAGAACACCAAATTTAATAAGGTTCAACACACACAAATCACAATAAGCTCCACCCAGGCTATGGTTCTTGGCACTATGATTATGATACTCGGATACAGAAGACTAAACCTCACTAGTCGTAAGACAAGCTTAGTCAATAACGACAACCTCTTCCTCGTCGTCCTCCTCGACGACTACATCCTCCATTAGGTCGACTGCCTCAAGGTAACCGTCCTCTGAGGCCTCACTGTCATAATACTCCTCATCGGGTCCTATGACCACACCCTCCTCAAGCTCCTCCTCTCGTGGAATCAGAATCGGGTTAAACTGATCGTTCAGCCTATGCACCTCCTCGTGCAGCATTCCGTTGTTCCACTCAAGGTTCTCAACGTACCCCTCCAGCTCCTCAACCCGATCACGTGCCGCGCCCACTTGCTCCAAAGCCTGATCCCTCTCTTGAGTCAGGTGGTCGATCTCCCGCCGTAGGTCTCTGTTGGTCCTCACATCCCGGTAATGATCAGCCCGGGCCACCTGGAAGTCCTCCCTCATGAGGCTTATCTCACGGTGCAGCTCCTTGATTTCTTTCTTCAATTCCTTGCGGCTGCGGCGGGGTGGACGGCTGCTGGACGCCTCGTCACTGCCGCGGGGTGCCAACTGGTGGCGCGGAACTCCACGAGGGCCAGTCATCTTGCACGAGGTAAGTTTGAATTAATGAGGATATACTAGGCTAGCAAGAATAGGTGTGATAATTCCTAACCCATATACCCACTTTTAAGGAGGAAGTTATTAACATGGGTGATTATAATGATGCATGCACGTACTAACGAATATAAAACCATGCAATACAAATCAAAGCATAATTAGTTTAAACATAGGGCTAGTGTTAATAATATTGTTCCACCTGCTACCGTAACTATAATAAGATAAATTACAGAACAAGATAAGAACTACTGAGTAAGGTAAGATTGTAAGCAGTTTGGATTCAAAATAACAGTTTAAGTTTTTATGATCCAAAACGTTTTAAAGTTTTCGAAAGGTAACCTGCAATGATTTAGCAATGGAATTCTCTGATACCAGCTGTAACAGAACCACCTAAATCACATGGCCCACAGGCACCTGTCAACGTCACTAATGACATATGACAGCCGGGCCCGTGTTCCATATGACTTAGGTGGGCTCTGCCGGGCTACATAAGCACCCGTTATCTCCGACAGGATCCCATTGTGAAGCCATTACAGAGTTACAACATTTCATAACAAAATACATCAGAGTAGAATTTGCGGAAGAGTAAATAGTACTTAAGATTACAGACCAGTGTTCGAATAAATTAAGTGCAGTTATTACAGACCATAAATTTAAAAGAGTAGCAGTAGTGTTTGGAACAACAGTACGACAGATAGTTTAATATTACACGAACCCTGCCCAAGGGTTTAACCTTAATCTTCTTCACTCTCCTGGATGATGGTGACGCAGCACGGAGCGAGACAAACTTCAGTCTCCTGCTGCCCTCCTGCAACGGGGTTATCAAACCCTGAGTACATGGGGTACTCCGCAAGACTTACCCGACTAAAAGTTTAAGATTAGACTCAGGAATGCAGGCTGAGGGTGAGTCAAGGTAAGGCTTTAGCAAGAGTTTAAGAGTTTTGCGGAAAAGCATTACTAGTCCTATCTCAATATTTTATTTCAATAATACTATTCATCATTATCCATTTCTCCAAGTTCTTTCTCATATATCAACATTCTTTCATTTGCTTAATCCCTTAAAAAAACAATCCTAGTTCCGAACCACTTTCCGATGTAGGGGTGAGGATCAAGTCTCCATAACCGAGGAGCAACGACGATTTGAATCGATTAATACCCAGCTGGGGATCCCTATCCACACTGCGTATGTAGCGCTTAAGCTTGCATACGCCAACCCCGCCTACCACGGCTTTTCATACCCCGGAACCGGTCCTGCGCCACCCGAGAGCACAGTACTCCTCTCGTCTCTAGGCACGACGGCCACGAGGGTACACGCTACTCTCGCCATCTCTCTACTCCCAGTGCGTGGTTGTCGGTTCCAGCAGTAGAGGCACCGGAGTCAGAGGCTTTCCGTAGTATGTGGCTAGTTGCAAAGTCTTGATCACAGCAGGCTTGACAACGAACGGTCCCTAATATTTTTCCGTTAAAAATCATGCATTGGGACTCTAACCAAAGTACACTGGTAACTACTCGGTTTTCACATCCCTTTCCGATGGCGAGGATCGTTGGGACTCTAACCCAACAGATGGTCGACCAAACGGAACAACTCATCCATGTGGTTGACAATGAACTAGCTAGGCACACTGCCAACCAACAAGGACATAACCAATCCCATAAAGTGATTCATTTGTTTCATATCATCACAGTTTTTAAAATAGCATTTTTGCAACTCTATCATTAAGCATGACTAAGCATTTCTCAATACTTTTAAATAAATCAGGGTCTCAGGTATAATATGTGGTCAAGGAAAGATAATGCATCAATAGGTTATCACTCAACTCCTAATAACCTAATGCAGTAGATTACCTCAAGTGATAAATATTTTTAAATAACAAGGAGGGGCTGAATGCACCAGGGCTTGCCTTGGATTGCGTAGAGTGTCGGATCCGGGTCAGTACCACAAATATCAAATCCTTGCACAACTTCCTGAGCAGTCTCCTCAGATGGACCCTCAGACTTTACCTCCGGATTCTCGGTCACTACACGTTTGCAATGAATGAATGTATGAATGTGATGCACATGAAATGACAGAATAATAATAAGTAATGCACACATGTGATCAAGATCTTATCATAGGCTAGCCATGATTACTCTAATTCACAATGTCCTAGGTCATAAAGGTGATTGACTTAGAATCTCAATCAATCCAAAAATCACACCATCCATTAATTATTCCATTTACTATTCCTATTATTAACCATTTAAACCAACATCTAATTTAATAAATATTTAACTATTCCCATTTGATGCCAAATTTCACCAACAGATAGATTTTAGTACCAAACAGTGGCACAATAAATTTCATGATTTTTGGAACATCACAGAAATTATTAAAAATCATAAAAGTTCCTTTTATCATTTAATGTGCTGATTTTTAATTAATACAAAAAACACTCAAATCATGCAATTAATATTTTTATTAAATTCTGCACATCACAAAGAGTATCTAGAAATATTTTCATAATTTATGGTGTAGTAGATTAATCCACACAAAAAGATTAAAACCTAACACTATTCATTTTAATTAAAAATGAAAAAGCTTTTGTAAAACAACCGGAAAAATGGAAACGGCCATTCGGCCCAACTTGGCCTAACAGCGCAGACCGGCGCAACCGCACGCGCTCGCGCACTCGTCCGCGCGCTCGCCCCGGACCGGCCGCTGACAGAGGGGTCCCAGCCGTCAGCCCCGCGAGCGCGCGCGCTCTCTCACTCTCGGCCGCTGACAGGCGAGCCATCCCTGTCAGGGTCATCCCCGACCTCCGGTCGGACGCTCCCGCGCGCGCGTGAATGGCACGGCGCGGACTTCGCCGCCGGTGACCCCAACGGTGAACCCTAACGACACTACGACTCCTTTAGACCCTAGCCAGCCACTCTACTAGCACATCCTACGCCCTACCGCCTCCAGCGAGCTCGTCGGGAACAATGGCGGCTCGGCGGCGGCGGCAAGCCACACGCCAGCGAGCTCAAGCTATAAACGACCGAGATGAATCGTGTTAAGGCTTCAGGGGCTCACCACGGTTTGGTCTGGCTAGGAGACTCGTACTACGACGGTACGGGTAGGCGAGAACGGCGACGAAGGTTGACGGGACGGCGCGAGTTCCACGGCGAGGTCCTGTTCCGAGGTACCTAAAGCCCCAAACACGGAACCCACGGGAATATGAGCATCACGACACTGAAAGGAGCACAAAACGCAAGCCGAAACGGAGAGGGAGCTCATTGGGACGGGTTAGCCGCGTTAATGCCGTCCGCGGCGGTGTTCGGCCGGAGCGGAGGAAGAAAAACGAACGAGCGGCGCACTCCGACCACAAACTACCACCACAAGCGGTCCAGAAGACGCGCAAAGAACCTAATCGGACTACTGCATGAGGGAAGAGGTGGAGGTGGTCGGAGCAGCGGCAATTTGGCCGGCGACCGAACGGGAGTGGGTGGGAAGAAACGGACGCGGCCGTCGCTTTTAAACCGTCGAAGCTCGGGGATAAGGTCGGGAGGGGTCCCGGGGCCCTCAGGCGGTCGTGGCTTGATGGCGACGGGGCCATGCCCCGGCCGGACATCGCCGGCATGCGGCGCGGCACGCGCGCGTACGCGCGGCCACGCGGCCGGAACAGGGAGGGGGGCCCCGGTACTGTAGCAGACAGGGGTCAACAGCTATAGATTTGAAATTCCTCCCAAATCGTGCAGCTATAGTAGGTGCTCCAAAAATAAAAGTTGTGCCAAATTTTATTTAGAACATCTTTGCTTTTTACATCATGTTCAAATTCTGCAACAATTTGAATTTATACAAAAGGGGGTAGAATTAGGTTTTGAATTTCAAACTGAAATTTTAAAATTACTTTTGATTCTTCTCAACAACTTGAAAATTGGTAAACATGAAAGTTGTTCTAATCAGTGAGTTTCACAACTTATATTTAGGAAGTTTTTGAAGATTCTTAATATTTTTGAAAATTGAAGTTTCAAATTTAAATATCAACAAACTAATTTGAGTTTAATTTAAATTTTTATAACATAACTTCAAAATCTCCAAAAATAAAAGTTGTTCTATTTTAAAAACTCTACAACTTTTATTAAGACACTTTTCCCATATTCCTTATAGATTTTGAATTGGGATTTTAAGTCAACTTTAGGGTTTAACTTGATTTTTATTTAATTTTTATTTTTGATTTTGATTAAGGACTTAATTACACAATCAATACTAGCTGAAATCAAATCACTCTAGATTCTAAGCATAATTATATGCAGATGCTTAAATTTAAATATGATGACATGGCAGATTAATTATGTTGCAATACCAGAGGTATTACAATTTAGTATTAGAATTTTCTTCCTTAAATGATCCTAGTGCCGTACTTTTTTGTTGGTGCTTCTGAATCTGGTGTTGGAATCTTGTTCAGTGTCTATTTCCTAAAACTTATGAAACTGATCTTGTATGATGTATGAGCTATCTCTGAAGGGGACCTTCTCTTTGCGCCTTCCTATACCCAATTTGTTTCTCGCCACCAGTTGCATAGCAGTAACAAAATCATGAGATAAGAAGCCGCTTGGAGTTGCTCTATATTCAATTTTTTTTAGTGTTTTCTTTTAGAAAATGGCTAAATTATGGATTTTGGAATCTAATTTTAACTACTATCTTGGAGATGCTCTTTGCTTCATGCGCGCTCGTGCATGCAGTTTAAAATCTTACTTGCATGTAAGCCATCTGACCGCGATCTCCTCTGATCTTTGTTATTTTCCCTTCTTTTTTAATTATATGATAAAATTGTCATTGTAATTAGCATGATATCCACAAACAATTAAGGTTCTTCAAACACTCTGACAGTTACGCGGTTGTTACACCTATTAGCACGTAAAGCCATTTTCTCAAAGAGGCCGTAGTTGAGTGCGTGTCGTCTGTTCAATTCATCCATCCATATGTGCCTTGTAGTTTCGGAAGTACCATAACTCATGCTTCAAATGCCCTTTCTTGAGTACTAACCAGTAAAAGCACAAATTATATTCTTTCCATCCCAAAATAAATCAATACAATAATCATCAGGTTTGATCAACTTTATAAGAAAGGGTAATAATATCTATGACACCAAATAAAGTTCCAGCAAAACACGTTGCCCTCATCAAGGACATGTAATATAATGCTCTAACTAGTGTTCAAACAAATAGTGGTAACACAGAGTACTTCCCAATTAAGATATGTCTTCGTTAAGGGTCAGCCTTAGCCCGTATCTCTTTGCTTTGGTAATAGATGAGGTGACAAGGAACATATAAGGGGATATTCCTTGGTGTATGCTTTTTGCAGATGATGTAGTGTTAGTTGATGAGAGCCAGGCGGGAGTAAATAGAAAATTGGAGTTGTGGCGGTAGACCCTTGAGTCCAAAGGTTTTAGAGTAAGTAAAACTAAATAGAATACATAAGATGCAACTTTGACACCGCTGCACATGAGGAGGGAGATGTAAGTTTGGAAGGCCAAGTAGTGCCTAAGAAAGATAGCTTTCGATATCTGGGATCAACGCTACAGAGGGATGGAGATATTGATGCAAACGTTAGCCATAGAATCAAAGCAGGGTGGATGAAGTGGCGCTAAGCATATGGCATGCTCTGTGATAAGAGGGTACTTCAAAAGCTAAAAAGCAAGTTTTATAGAACGGCGATTAGACCAGCTTTGTTGTATGGAGCAGAATGTTGGTCTAAAAAAACGACATGTTCAACAACTGAGTATTGTAGAATGCGTATGTTGAGCTGGATTGTGGTCACACAAGAATGGACCGAGTGCAGAATGATGATATACATGATCGTCTAGAGGTAGCACCAATCGAAGAAAAACTTATCCAACATTGGTTGAGGTGTTTGGCCATGTCCAAAGGAGACCTCAGAGGCACCAGTGCATTGTGGAGTTCTAAGTCAAGACAGTAATATGAGGAGAGGTAGAGGAAGACCAAAATTGACATGGGGGCAATAAAAGAGGTATGAAAAGAATGGGATATACCTAGAGATATGTTTTTGAATATATAGGAGTGCTTGGAAAGCAACTATTGACGTGCCTGAACCGTGACTAGGGGCTCTTGTGGGTTTCAACTCTAGCCTGCCTCAACTTGCTTGGTACTAAAAAGCTTGGTTATTGTTGTTGTTGTTGTTGTTGTTGTACACCAATTAAGTATATTACTCCATAAAAATATGTTCCATGATGTTCCTAGTGATACTAATTTTGTGTCATAAATACTGCTTCATGAAACATAAAATTATTTGACTTAGGACAACTCTAGAAGTTGATTTAATTTTGGGACCCATGGAAGTATTTGCAAAAGTACAGTTCCGAGTGTTATAAAACCATTCCATTAATTTGGTGGGACCAAACCATTAGAACTTGATAATTAATGAGAAGATGTATCACGTCAATCCATGCTCAAACAAAGTTAGCTACCTAGGTTTGGAGTTAGATTCTAATGGTCCATGACCAACCCCCTCACTAAACCAACATCCTGCAAGAGATTAGATTTGCACTGCAAATCATTTTCCATGCTTGCATCTTAGTTATGTGATTTGTTTTCTTTCACGGATACTTAGCACTAGACTATACCACCGTAATAATTTGGTGGGACCAAACCATTAGAACTGGATAATTAATGAGAAGTTTTATGATGTAAATCCACAAACAAAATAAGCTAGGTAGGTTTGGAGTTAGGATCTAATGATCCATGACCAACCTCCTCACTAAACTGTGTGCGGAGACGTAGAAGAGGGAACTATCTAATAATGTAAACGCTGCGTACGGTGACATCAGATGTTTCATTGAATCATGCTATGTGCTCATATGCACATCACCTTCTAATCTTATGTGAGATTATTCAACCAAAAATTTGAGAAAAAAAATAGTTTCCCTTCTCATGTGCATGAATCTCATAGAAGCTTTGAGTTTCGTAGTGCTAATAATGAAAAAGTTCAAATTACTCCCCCCAAGTTTGGCATATGCATATAACACTCTAAACTAACATTTGACGATAATGATTCGACCAGTCTTAGTGGGATTTCATCTAGGTTTTATTTGGATTTAATATTGTGACAAATTATTAGATTTGATGACTTGGCAGGTTAATTATGAAAAGAGAGAGAGAGGGAGTTTTATAGAGTTTCATCTGGATGAAACCCGTTGGCATAGTTATAACACAAAAGCTGACCATGGCACTCTTAGTACCATGAAACTCACCGCTAAGACTAGCCTTAGAGTCGGTCGGGTGTTTCTGATTATTTATGAGAATTTTTAGAATTTAGTTTTTTGGGCGTGTCTCGTAGAATTGAGGTGGTAATAGTAAGATAAGGTATTTGACAAGAATTTTTGATTTGTGGTAAAGATCAAGTAATATGCTCTAAATTATATATTAGACCCATGCCACTCTGTGAAGAAATGTTGGAACTAAGTATACGTGCATAGGAACACACCATGGGAGATTTATTGCCATTCGCTTACCCGGAGATGTTCAAGAAGATGTTCATGGCCACTGTACAGGTCAACCTGCGACGGCTCAATAAGAAGCCCATGGACAGTGTCTATGGGAAAATCGCTGCGTTGATTCGAGATGAGCACAAGCACAGCGTCTCCTTCCAAGTTGGGAGCATGCTCTTCAGACGTACAGAGAGGACGTGGCAGAATGTTGGCAGCTCGGAGACGAGGCTTGACCTGGCGAGGTCTGTTATTGTGGTGCCCTCTGGTTGGGTACTTCACATAGAGGTTGACCTGAATATTAAAACTGGAAACAAGAGCAAGGTCAACAATCTGACAGCTATTCTTGACTTTAGCAAAATGGAACACTGCATTTGTCATGCCAGAAGCGACGAGTTTGAAGTGGAGGTCACCGCATCTTGGTGTCCTAAGGTACGAAATGAAGATATTAGCAAGCAACTGAGTGCCCCCGTGGAGGTAAACATCGAACATTAAAAATATTTATTTATCGTGGCTTTCCTCCTCCTCCTCCTCCTCCTTCTAACTATATTCCCATGGTGCAGGTCAAAATGGTGTCTGAGGAATATATAACTGTAGTCTACACCATCGGTGATGAACTGTCGTTCGCTGAATTCATAATGACTCTACGTCGCATTCTCGCTGACCATCCAGACCGTGAGGATATATTGGATGAACACCCAGATTTCTTAAATCTCTCCTCCACCCGACAACACCCAGTGCTGGCCAAACAGCGTGCTGGACAGCCCGCAAGGTGGCTCCACATCACGCTTCAAGAGGATGGCAATGAGGCTGCTCGCTGGACAACCCTGATCATGCGGGATGACAACTTGTATGTTTGTGGCTTCATGAACCAGCACGGAGTGTATGGGCTTGTCGACGCTGATGACAAGAGCAAGCTGACGCTCCCAAGAAAATACTGTGACAAGGCTGTCCAACGCCTAAAATGGACCGTCCAATACAAATCAATCCTGGGAGCCGGAAGTCAAAAAGAAGTCATAAACAAACTGGATAGCGTGCATCTGGGCAAGACCTTCGCCGAGCACGCCGTGGACGTGCTCTCGCGCTACAGCAGAGCGGGTGGTGAGGAGGACGGCGCCGGGATGGCACTGGCGGGCCTAATCGTCATGATCTGCGAGTCAGCAAGGTTGAATCATATCCACGACTCCACTGTAGCTGGATGGAGTAACGGCACGGGATTCACGAAGGAACTCATGCGCAATTGCGTGTGGGCTTACGGGAAGAAATCGGAGGAGCTGCGTATGTGGAAGAATGGAGGGTACGTCCAAACGCCACAGGTACCGCATCCTATTGAAGAGCTACAAGCAATTTGCCTCGTGCTCAACACCCGTCCACCAAAACATAAGAACCAACTGCAAGCAGGAAAAAACAATCAACATGGGAAACCCAGCAACGCCGGTAATGATGGTGATTCTACTAGTAACTTAGTAAGCCCGGGGCCACCGGCAGAGGTGGCCATGCTAGCGACAACAGAGGTGGCCGCAGTGATGCAGGCCGATGTGCCTACAACTTCTTGAGCAATGGCGGCCCGCAACGCCAACACAAGAAGGCTTGTATCGATGGCAGTCCTGCTAGGAAATCCGAGAAGGCTAGTGACGTTGGCAGCGGTGGCGGCCGTCATAGCAAATCAGAGGAGGCTATGGATGCGGACAACAGCTGTGGCCCTACCATTAGCTCTGGCGGTTCAGCTAGCCAACCTGGAGAGGCTGGTGATGGCTCTGCTAGCCAAACTGGGGAGGCCGATGACGCTGGCCTTGGCCGAGGCAATAGTGGTAGCCAACCCGGGGAGCCTGACGATGACCAGCTCTGGCATGGTCGACCCCGAGTGGAGGTGTTGGCCATACGTGCCGATCTTCAGGTCAAAGGCACGGAAATCGCTGTCTTCGACGGCAGACGAGGCCAAATCATTTACACGAAGGAGGAGCCAGGACAAGGAGAAGAGGTATATATGAATCCAGTATGTGCACGTATCTATCATGTCTAATGTCTCGTGTTTTGAAACATATATATAGATCTTTCCAAGCAAGCATATTGACGAAGCAATAATGTGTGCATGTGGTAGGGAATGGTTGATTTGGTGCTAACTGAACCCTACAGAGGCATCTCTGCCTATGGGTACTTCGCCATTAGTATTGATATCCTAGCAGCTGCTGCTGGTGGTGGTAACTGGAGTAGTGATGATGCCCTCGAATATAAGGGAATGGGATTATTGTTATAACACGGAGTACGCCGCCCAAGTTGACGAGCCACCAGTGAGGCACACTATCCACACTCGAGTAGGGCTGAAAACAGATCGGATACGAACGGATATCACTGATATCATATTTGTTTTCATATTTCTGGTCGGATTCAGATTCGAATACGGATAGTATCAGCCATGCCGGATAGGATACGATTGGATGTCGATATCACAAATATACGATTTCAGTATTCGGATACGGATATGGTATCGGATATTGAATATCCGGACTCGGATACGGACAGTCCTGAACACCTCTAAATGGATTCGGTCGAACGGACGGTCGAATAAATACCCGTACCATTTTCATCCCTACACTCGAGACGGCTGTAGAGAGGTTGCAGAGATCACCTATGCCGTGATGTCCAACGCTCTGGAGGCCACTGTGGAGGTGTTGCTGCGGCTCCAAGATTGGCAGAGCCCTGGCGGTGGTGTCTACGGCGTAATCACCGCGTACACCGGTGACTTTCCAGACGGGAGTGTTCTCTTCAGACGTAGACAGGGGACACATCAGTCATACTCCCCCTCCCCTAATAATGATGGCTGGTGGCAGGGTTTTTTTTACCGACGGAATACCGCGGTAACCGGCCGGTTACCGGTCATACCGGTCCGGGCCGGTACCGGTACCGGCCGGTTTGAAAAAACCGAAATTTCAAATTTAAAATCGGAGGAAAAAATGGTAAAAAAATTCCTAAAAATACTTCATGATTTATAGATTCCAATGGTGTCAAAATTTTTCAAATTTGACTACATTTAGAATTTTTTTCGAAGTCCCGAAGTAAAAAAAAAGGCCCATTAAGGCCCGTTAGGCCCATTAGGCCCGAACGGGCACAAAACGGCACCCTGGGTCACGGGGGGGGGGGGGGCAGAGCCACCCCCCATTTCCCCCCTCCGCGCCGCAGCAGCCGAAACCGCCGCCTCCCCGCTCGTCCGCTCGCCTCCGCTTTATTACCGGCCGGTAGGACCGGTATACCGGTCGGTAAGACCGGGATACCGACGCGCGCGCGGATCCTCCGGGTACCGGGCGGTTGCACCGGTTTCTCGGCCGGTTTCAACCGGTAACCGCGCGGTTTCTCCGGTTTCGGCAGGTAAAGTTGTTTCCTTTTTTTTCTTGAGCATTTTTAGTAGGATTAGCTTTAGCATTTGGAATAGCAAGTAGTTATCTATTGATCTAGGGTGGAGTGGTAATTTGATTTAGGATTTTAGTAGGATTTATGGAGTACTTTTGCCTTGCTTCATACGAAGGTTCGCAATCGGTTGTCCCACAAAAAACTAAACAAGCTTGTGTATGTTAACTACAATCTTCGGCTGCGACTAGCGGATATCTCTGGACCGCCACTGCATGATGACGAAGATTTCATTGACAAGTTCGCCGAAGTCTCATTCTATGACTCGAACAATCCAGTTAGGCAATGGATGGAGTATGGTAGATCAAACCAGCCACCAGTTCTTGATGAGGATGATGACGAAGTAGACGCCCCTATGACATCACATATTGTCAGGTATAATGTGTGTCTCTGTCTGGCTTTCATATTATGTATGTCCATTTTATTTATGTGATTTATTTGTTTGTGCTCGTAGTGACCACATAGACGCCCAAGATCTACGTCAGGCCACGGGAGATGATTCCATCAGTGATTGGGCCCGTAGACATGTGGGTGATAGTCACCTCGGGAAGAGGAAGATGCAGATGCCGCCTAAGAAGGGTGACCCCAAGCGTCAACGCGGAAAGAAAAAGCAAGTGACCAGTGACACTGAAACTGAGGATGAGGCTCAGCGTAGTTCACCGTATCAGGAGTCTCAGGATAGCAGCTCAACTAATGACGGTTCTGATGACGACAGTGACGGTGGCAGTGATGGTGATGATGATGGTGATGGTGATGGTGCTGGTGGTGCTGCTGGTGGTAGTGGTTCTGGTAGTGGTGGTGGTGGCAGTGGGTTTGGTGCTGGTGGTAGTGGTTCTGGTGGAGGTGGTGGTCTTCGTTTCACAGGTATCCATTGCACCTACGTACGCACAATTGTTTCTGTGTATGACTTCTAAACTACTAATAATGGTTTTTTGCAGGCGAGACCCAGTTCACGCATGCTACTCAGGACCGCGACCATGGACAACCGGAGTCGCAGAGGACTGTTTATGCACCTACAGACTACGACACTCCGCAGCATTCTTCTTCCTCGTACAGTGATACCTCCCAGGCAAGCTATAACTATCACATTCCTGACATTACCACGCAACCTGCGACCAGATGGGTGTATGAATGGGAAGACCCCCATTTTTATGCTATGTTAGTTCAAGAATGGGAGACAACAGCGGCATGGACGGGCCAATCTTGGAATGATTTTAAGGCCGAGTTGCTTAGACTGCGAGGTATCGCTTTGATGTCCACCGCCGAATATCAGATGTCTTGCAGCATGGGGGCCTTTCCATACTTCATACAACGTTGATTATGCCTATGCCGATGACTATCACATTAGTTCGTGTATGAGACTAAGAATATGCTATTTATATGATACTATGTATTGATGACTTTGATGTGCCTTATGTATTGATACAATACAAGTATGTGTATGCCCTATGTATTGCTACGGCAATATTTATCCCTGAAATGTATGGTGTTTATACCTCATTATGTGCAAAGGCCATTAAAAAAAATTTGTTTTCTGCATTAAAAAAAAGAAAATCAGTTGGTTTTGACCGGTTACCGTTTATACCGGTCATACCGGCCGGTATACCCGTCTAAAACCGATTGAGCTGTGAGTTTGAATTCGATTTCGAATTCGGCCGGTTTCCGGCCGGTTACTGTTTATACCGGCCGGTATACCGTTACCGCCGGCCGGCGGTAACCGGATTTCGGTCGGTATAAAAAACCCTGGCCGGCCCGTTAAGGCCCATTAAATCATGAAGGTCGAAAATATACTAAACGCAATCAAATTTGAAAAACTTTGACATCATTGGATTCCATAAATCATGAACTATTTTTAGAAATTTTTTCAGCATTTTTTTTAAAAAAATAAATCTGAAATTTGAAAATGCGACCGGTTACCACCAAACTGGTCGGTAAACCGCTCAAACCGGCCGGTATACCGGTCCGGAACCGATTGAACTGGGGTTCAAACTCAAAATTTGAATTCGACCGGTTTCTACCGGTAACCGGTCAAACCGGACCGGTATACCGGTACCGCCGGCCGGCGGTTACCGGCTACCGGTCGGTAAAAATAACCCTGGCTGGTGGTGCATTGAGCTGGCAAGGAATTTGGTTGCGGTACCATGTGGCAAATTGCTTCACATAAAGGTGGACCTGCAGCTTGAAACTACTAACATCCATTTGAATAACTTCTAACATCCTTGCCGACCACCCGCACCGCGAGGATATTTTTGAGCGGCACTGTGATTCAAATCTGTCGTCCACAAGAGAACACCCACTGCTTGCTATGCCACTGTCACACCCAATTTTAAGGATAAAATTGAATGAATCAACTTATATGTGCCCAGAGATCAATGACACACATAAGCGACAAATTATTTAGTACCATCAAGGTTTAATACATAATGAATAATATCATAGAGCCTTTACATAAATAGCAACGGAATAATATAGATAACTCTCTCGCGGAAGCTCCATTCTACAGGGAAGTAGTTGACTGGTGAACCACAATCCTAGTAATCCTCAGAGGAATCATCATAGTCATCTGTTACCCATCCGGGATTTTTATCCAAATATGAAAAAATAAAGCAAGCGTAAGTACATGTCGTACTCAACAAGAATAGCACGGGTTTATGAAGCTCAAATAAGGCATGACACTGGTTGACAACGGTTGCTTTTAGTTGATCATGTTTTAACAATTAAGTAGCATCAAGTGGAATAATCCAAGGGACGAGGTCACATGATCATATAAACATGATAATTAATATAGAATAAACATCAATAGAAACTTCAAATAAATCAATATTCAATTATTTAAATTCCTGTAAGACGTCCAAGGCCGCTCGTGACCGTGAGCGCGGCTAATATATCAGTTTTACATTCTGCAGAGGTTACACACTTTCACCATGAGTCGTGATTCCCATGTGTCGGGGTTTGCAAGACCCACGCTACACTGCCAAGGTGCATAACAGGGTCTCACTATGAAGTCTTTCAAAAGGCTCTCTAACAAATTACTAATCAATCCAGGCGCAATGGCAAGGGGCGGTAGAGCCCTCCTTCCAAGTGGCACACACACGCAGCAGTACACACAAAGACAGGAGCCGCAAAATAATCAGCTCGGCAAGAAACCTTTCAAGATTAATAGCATGATAGAAAGTAACTTGCTATTTGACTAAAGGCAGAGCCATATAACTCTCATGGTTGCGCTGTAAGTCCCGGTGTCATACTTACAGATAAGTCCTTAGTTCATGTTGCTAAAAAGCATCTTTTAATCTTTATTTCATAATTAATTATTCAAGTTCACAGGATTATGACCCATCAAGCACTAGCATCACTACTCAAATGCAATCTCATAGGTAATAAGGATCAAGTTATCAAAACCTGGGAATAACCACTACAGTTGCCAAGGTAGACACATGCATCATGAATTTAATGATTAAAGTGAATAGGCAACAAGGATGGTCCATGCTATACTTGCCTTGATCAAAGTCATCCTGAGAATTTGGATCCTCAACAGAGTACTCTTGATCACCAACGTATTGCTCACCATCTGAACTCGATCATAAAATGACCACACAATCATCGAGGCAATCATACACGAAGCAAACAAGACTTATTGGAAAGTGTTTAAAAATAATCTACACGTCGCTACGATTCCAACGATATAAAGATCAAGAAAATCAGGAGTTCAAACGGAGAAGTTATGAATTAAACAAGTTTTACTTTAATAAAATAATAGATTAAATATAACCTCGAATTTTAAAAGTTGTAAAACATGTGTAACAGTAGTATCATCAGATAGATTACGAAATTACGAATCTAACGAGACTGGAACGGATCAAATCGGATCTAAAACGGAGAAATTATGGGCAAAATAAAAGTAGTGGCAAAACTGTAAATTAGGGAAACGTATTTTGAATAAACCGAAAGAATTACGCTTTCTAGCTATGTAAACACATTCTACTGAAGCCGTAATGGACTACAGGTTTGAACATTAAAAACACTAGGGGGTTTTTAATAAAAAGACCATCGAAGGAGTATGAAGGGATCTGGTTCATTGGATCTCTTATGGATGGCTGAGATTAGATGCAAGAAGGCTGAGGGGGCTCTGTTTCGTTTGGGAAGGAAGGAGCATGTTGGAGGACATGGCCGGCGACGCGGTGACCTCACCGGAGAAACGTGAAATCAGGCCTACAGGCCACGGTTTTGCTCGGAATTTGCACGGGGAGGTAGAGGGGCTCAAAGCGAAACCATCTAGGGTACTGGAGAGTGCTGCGATGGCCTAGAAGGATGTGCAGCATGGGCGATGGCGGCTCTATGGCGGCGGCGTGCTTGCTGGGGAGGCTATAGGGCACGAAACTGAGAAAAGATTGGCCGGGGAGCTTTCTTACCTCGAAAGGAAACTCGGGGATCGATCAATTTGGACGAAGAAGCTCCGGGTCGGCGTTCTTGGCGTCAATGGCGGATGCTGTTCCCTGCGTACGTCGTGGGGGTCAGCAAGGGCATGGGAAAAGAAATTGAAGTCTCCTGTGGCTTCACAATCTCGAAGGGAACCTCGGGGAAACTCCAATTGCGACGAGGGAAACCTCGCAGCGGCGAAGTCGATGGCGGCGGCGAAGCTCTCTGTGGCGGCGCGGAACAGGGGCTTGCTGCGTGCGCGATTGAGGGTGGCGATTGCGGCTAGGGCTCGTGGGCAGCACGGCAGGGTGATGGGGCCGCTTTTATGGGGACGCGAGGAGGCGTGGACGGGGCGGACTCGGCCGAAGATACGGCGGCCAGGCGGTTGGACGCCTTGGTTCATATCCTGCTCGGACACGAGCTGAAGGTAGGAGAGGTACCTGAGCAGCGGGCCCAGCTGGTCAGCCACTCAGAGGGAGAGAACGGGCTGCAGCGCTTAAGCGACTTGCTGGGCAGCGGACGTTCTGCCTTGTTGGTCTTTGGCACAAGCAGAATGGGAGAGCATCAGGCCGTCGGCCAAGAGCAGGGAGGGAAGGGATCGGCTGATTGGCTTCAGCCGAGAGAGCTAGAAAGGTTTTACAAAATTTTATTTTTTTTCATCTCATTTTCAAATAGATTTATGAATGTTTTGCAGGCCAACCAAATAATGCAAGCAATATAAATAAATATTTGGACAGCATGAATGCAACACAACACGTTTCCATTGCCTATGATTTATTTTAATTGGTAAAAATTATTATTTACTAGATTAATATGCCAAACAATTATATAAAAAAATTAATTTATCTCTATTTAATAAATTGAAATTTTTCGGGTGTTACAGCCACGTGCTGGACAACAGACAAGGTGGGTTCACATCAAGCTTCAAGTAGAAGGCGAGGAGGAAACGTCGACGACAACCATAGTCGTGCGGGGTGACAACTTGTACCTTAAGGGCTCCATGAACCAGAAAGGAGACTGGTATGAATTTACCGACATGGACTGGAATAGCGCCCCGTTGCTCCTGGAATAGTAAAAAGTTGTGCGAGGCAGTGGAACTGGGGGCGCTTGTCAAGCGCGCTGCTGCGGTGGAGGAGCAACGGCTATGTGGAATGGCATCGAGAGGCGGAACTGGGGAGTTCCGGGATCAAGAAGCATAATGCACTCGGGGTCCTTAAAGATGTTAAGTTGGTGCTGAACGCCCCCAATTATCTGCTGCAAGCACCTAGCAAGGCCGCCCTTGATGCCCCTGGCTATGTCAGACCCTTGGTGGAGATTTTTGCCATATGTGCTGACCTTTGTGTCTATGGCACCATCACCGTCTTCGACGGAAAACGGGGCCAGGTCATCTACAGGAATTGGGAAGGAGAAGCGGTACTGTCTCTCTCTCACATCTCTCTCGGTGTACATCTACATGTACATAATCCATCATAGTTCTAGGGAAGACGTACGAGACCAGATCATCTTACATAGTTCATGTGCGTAACCCAATGCTGCAGAGATCAATGACGATGGATGATTTGGTGCTTATTGGACCCTATAAACCCGTCTGCGCGTACCGCAACTTCGCCATCCAAGTTGACATCACAAGAGGCAACGAGGATGAATATAGCGGCAGCGGCGGCGACGTTAGTGAGGGAGGTAACATCTACTGGGAATGGGATGGCAACAATCCGGAGTACGCCAACGAAGTTAAGAACACCCCAGAGCTTGTGCGCCGAAGCATCAGCAGTTCATATCCCCGTCGCGGTATACAGATTACCTATGCGGTGATTGCCAACGCCCTAGAGGCACACGTGCAGGTCAGGCTGGGCCGAGCCTTCGATGAAAGCAAATATTTCTGCGCCTACGGTACAATTACTGTGCGCGCCCATGGATTCCAGGTCGGGAGCTTGCTCTTCATCCATAACGAGCGGAGGACTATGGAAGTCGACTACGTGGTTGCAGCTGGTGGTATCATTCTGCGGACCTAAGTGGGAGACTTAGTCCGGATTGTGACGAGTGATTGTTAACGGAGTTCACTTGGCATGTTGGTCGGTTTGTGTTGTGCAGGTGTTGGGCTCGGATGCAGTGGTGGATGGCGGAGTGAAGGTCAAGTGAGCGGGCCGTGCCGATGGATTGGGAGCGGTGAAGGACGGACGGGGGACTTGGGCCGAGGGACTTGGACGCTAGAGTGCCAGCTGCGGTAGCGGACACTGCGACTTCGATAGGCGCGATCGAGCATGGCCAGGAAACTCGAGCGGTGCGTGGGCCGGCTGGACGCGGCCCAGGATGGTTTTCGGGTTTGGGCCACAAAACCCGGGCGGAGCTGCTTCCGACGGGAAGCGGGGCGACACGCGGCAGCATCTCGAAGATTGCGTCAAGACGACGGCAACTCGAGGATGGAGCGGGGTCGTCCGACCGTATCTTCACTCACAGGCTGTTCCGGAATATCTCCGGATTAGCGGGCTCGCCTGTTTATCACTTAGCAGTAGGCAGGGGGTTAAGTGTAAAATGTTCATGACGATAAGAAGAGGGGTATGGCAGCCCTCCTCTCTTCACCTCCCTCATTCCATTTTCCCCTTCCCTTTCTTAGGGTTAGAGCTCCATTAGAGAGAGGTCCACTCCCAACTCTTGGTAGTGTAAGAACTCGTGATTTTGCTGGGAAATCGAGGCCCTAACTTCGTGTCGTCTCCGGTGTTTGGAGTAAGTTCTTGTGCTTGTATGGTGACCTTCGAGTCCTCTTGTGTTGTGAGCTTCGATTCACGAGTTTCTTGTTGTTTCGATTCGTTTCTCTTGCTTGTGCTTGATGTCTACCATGTGAAGAATCTTTCCACCAAGGAAAATCGATTGATTTGAGCTATACATGTAGATCGGGTGAATTCTTCACCATGGGCGATTTTGAGAGCAAGTTTGGGGGCGTTTCGATTTGTCGGTGATTTGCTTCGAATTGGACCTTGATCTTTTAGGGATGTGTTCTAGACTACCTAGGGACCTTATGGCCGAAATTTCATGGTAGTTCATCCCCGTTTGATCAAATCCCTTTCGATTCTTGATTCGGGCGATTTTGGTTCGTGGTCTGCTGCCCAGGCTCGGACAGTCCACGGGGGAGGTGCGGACAGTCTAGGCTAACGGGGCCGAGTACAGAGGGTCGTAGCAACCTACTCGGTGAAAAGGGGCGGACAGTCCGTGGGTCTTGTGCGGACAGTCCGCGACCTCCACCCGACAGCAGCTAGTTCGTTTGATCTCTCGGGTCTTTTAAGCGACATAGTGGCGGATAGTCCGAATAGGCACTGCGGACAAGCCCGACGTTGAAGTCTGCACAGTAAGCAGAACTCTGTTCTCTCGGTGTTGTTTTTGATTTTTCTTCGCCGGACAGTCCGAGAGCTTTGCGCGGACAGTCCGAACTCGGATTCAGAAACTCTCCCGAACAGTTGGTGTTTTGAACTTTTGCCGTCGGACAGTCCGGCCCTTCAGCGCGGATAGTCCGAGGACCTACAGCGGATAGTCCGTCCTCTGTGCAGCGGACAGTCCGGGTCTGTGCAAGAGTTCAATCACTCAGTGTTTCGCTTCCGTGTCTTCTCCGATGTTTCCGAGTATCCCACTGTGCTCCTCTAGCACCCAGTCACTCGTTGACTCGTGGATATCTCGTGAGGGTTTGTTGCTTCTTGGGTAAGTGATTAGGACATTGGTCTCACAAATATTTCGGAAGAAATTTTTGAGGCTCCTATTCACCCCCCCTCTAGTCGCCTTGCTCGGTCCTTCAATTGGTATTAGAGCAGGTTAAGGATCACTCCACCTTAATCGGTCCGTGATCCGCGAAGGCGACATGGATCGTGGCGCCGGAAAGCCACCTCTTTTCGATGGATCGAACTATGCCTATTGGAAGATTCGCATGTCCGCGTATCTTCAAGGCCTCGACTTCACCGTGTGGGAGATTGTCGAGAACGAGGCTTATGTTGTGTTGGGTGTGGCCGCTCGGATCACTCAAGAACAAAAGGACCAACACAACGCTAACTCTTGTGCTCGAAGTGTTCTTTTCTCTAGCTTGTCAGTCTCGGAGTTTTAGAGGGTTTCGGATTGTACGACAGCTCGTGATATATGGTAGAGGCTTCAAGCCTATCACGAGGGCAATGCCCAAGTGAAAGACCATCTGTACGAAACGTACAAGAGCGAGTACGAGAACTTCAACCAGCTAGATGGAGAGTCGATCGATTCCTTATTTTCACGTTTTCAAACCGTGATTAACAAGATGAGGGCCAACAAAGCGCAGCTTCCCTATGATGACCAAGAGAGAGCCCTAAAGCTTCTTCATGCCTTAGATCCGAGGATTTGGGGTATGCGAGTGTCTGCCATTTCCGAGTCCACTTCCTATAGCACCCTTACGGTAGATGAACTATACAGCAAGCTTAAGGCTGCTGAGATAGATCAAGCTACCCATGCCAAGATCCGTGGTTACACTTCACCATCTATGGCTTTGGTGTCAGGTAATGGAGGTAATGGCTCACTTTCTTCTTCTAACCCTTCACAACTGTCCTTTGCTTTGTCCTCCCTTGTGACTGTGACAGAGGAGCAGCTGGAGGTGCTTGGTGACGATGAGCTTGCTTTCGTCATCAACCGATTCTCCCGGTTCCACAACAACCGGTTGAATCGCCGGCGCGGAGGTCGCAAGGAGGGATGCTTCGAGTGCGGAAGCTTGGACCATTTCATCGCCGATTGTCCCAAGCGGGGCAAGACTTCTTCCAAGCCCGAGTACTCCAAGCGGTGGGACAAGAGGGAGTACACCTCCGACAAGCACAAGGGGAAGATCTTCGACAAGGAGGATTACAAGAAGAAGCTTCACAAGAAGATGAAGGCGAAGCAGCGGGCCTTCCTCGCCTCTCTCCGCGACATCGACGACGACTCCGGCGATGATCATGGTGCTTCTTCGAGCGATGATGAAGACACCAAGAAGGTGGAGGACAAGCTCAATGGCTTGTGCTTCATGGCCACCTCCACTCTTGGGGGGCTTTGCACCATGGCGCTTGAAGACGCCGAGTTGGAGTCCGGGAAGAGCAAAGCACTTGAGGATGGCACCACCACGCAGGTATCACTCAACCCCGATGACCTTGTTGCTGAAATTGAGACCTTGAATGATACACTAGTTAGCCAGGACAAGTTGTTAAAACGTGCTGCCGTTGAGAGAAATGAGTTCAAGAAGAAGTGGGAGGTAGCCGTGAAAGAACTTGAGTTGGTTAAGTCTAGTGTGGTAGTCACCGATGAGTTGAGTGTGATGAGTGTGCTGTGCATATGGGTAACCTGGCATCTTTGCAGTCTAAGTACACCCATGCTTTGGATGAGTTAGCCGAGGTAAAGGCTAGACCAATTCTCTTGGGTGCGTGCAAGTCTTGCTCAGGCTTGCAAATCGAGTTGGCAGAGAAGAATGCCAAGATTGTCTTGCTTGAAAAGGCCAATTCGGTTAGCCCCAATGATGGTAAGTGTGCTTTGTGTGAAGCTTTGGAGATTGAGCTTGGCAATTGCAGGCATGCCAAGAAGCATGTTGAGAAGGAGAACACCTATCTCCGGACCATCTTGAGTTGGGTCTCTTGCAATGAGCCCCAATTGGGTATGATGGTGAGTAAATTCCGTAGGGGGACGGATGGCTCGGGTTTAGGCTTTGCTTTAGGTGGAAAAGAAGGGAGTGCCTTTGGGAAGGTTGGTGAAGCTAGTGGCATGACCCCAAGTGAGAAAAACCCAATTCCACTCAAGCTCACCAAGTTTACCTCACCTAAGTCCCACATCCCGTAGCCGGAGATGGTGTGATTGTTGAGCCACCCAAAGCTCCTCCGGCTAAGAAAGTGTGGGCTCCCAATCCAAACCACCTTCACAACTCTCTTGACACTTTGCCAAACGTCCCTAAGGAAACCCTTCCTAAAGTCCAACCTCCACCAAGAGTGAACCACAAGAGTGTGAACCCACCGCCCAAGGTGAGGTATCATTGTGAGTATTGCAAGAAAGATGGTCATCTTGTGGAGTATTGCTTTAGGAGGAAGAGGGATGAGAGGCATGAGTTGGAGGTGAGGAACCAGACCATGTACCGCCAACCCCATGGTGGATACATGCCACCGGTTGAGAGGCGCTTGGCTAGGCCAAGAGGTGCAATGCCTCAAGGTACTATGCCTTTGGTTGTGAGACCACGAGGGCGGTCGTGCTCGGAGAGGTCCAAGTCAAGGTCGGAAGGGCTATTGGGTCTCATGGTGAGAGTTTTGTGTGCTACCCTCCTAGCGGACCATGTTTCCTTTCTAGTGGTGATCGCTTCTCTTCTTCTTTGGGATATGGTCAGTTTGGTGCTTTTCCTAGCATTGCTTGGAAGCGGATGGGACAATACCTGGTATCCTTCCTATGCTACTAACCCCAGTGTTGCACCATACGCTTATCCTGTGTCTTATCCTTGATCGCAAGATGAGGGCTTGGAGAACACATGGCTCATCGATTCCGGTTGTTCACTGCCACATGACCGGAAATCCAAAATGGTTCTCCAGCCTCGACCCCAGTGCATACCAAAGAATACATCACCTTTGGGGACAATAGTAGGGGTAAGGTCCTCTCTAGTGGCACCATTAGAGTGAATGATGCTTTTATCTTGAAAGATGTTGCGCTTGTGTCGAATTTACATTTCAATTTGCTTTCCAGTGTCGCAAACTTCTTCAAGATGGCTTTGAGGTTCGTTTCAAATCCGGCTGTTTTAGAGTCTTGGATTCCTAGGGTGATCTCGTTTGCCGAATCACAGCCCTTTGGCCGTGTGTTTAGAGCTGATTTTTCTCGCTCTTTCGGTGCTTCTCAGGTGTTTGATTGCGGGATCTTCCTCCGAGTTATGGAAGTGGCATAGGAGACTTGGTCACTTGAGCTTCGATCTACTTGTTAGGTTGAGCTCACTTGGCCTAATCCAAGGATTGCCAAAGCTCAAATTTGAGAAAGATCTCATTTGTCACCTTTGTCAGTCACGGGAAGATGGTTGCTGCTTCCCATTCTCCTTGTGAACCAAATTATGACCAAGAAACCCAGGGAACTTTTACATATGGACACAGGTAGGTCCATCTCGCGTTACGTCAGAAGGTAGGGAAGTGGTATGTTCTAGTGATCGTGGATGACTTTTCTCGCTACTCTTGGGTGTTTTCATGGTGGGCAAGGATGAGGCTTTCTCTTATGCTACGAGATTTGATCTTGCATCTTCAAAATGAGTTTCCTAAGAATATCATGAGAGCAATTCGTAGTGACAATGGTACGGAATTCAAGAACACTCATTTTGAGATGTTTTGCGCTTCCTTAGGTCTTGAGCATCAATTTTCCTCTCCTTATGTCCCTCCTCAAAATGGCAGTAGTTGAGCGCAAGAATCGGACCCTTGTTGAGATGGCTAGGACGATGCTCGATGAGCATAGGACTCCTAGAAAGTTTTGGGCCGAGGCAATCAACACGGCTTGCTTCATTTCAAATCGCATCTTTCTTTGAGCAGTTTACCAAGAAGACTTCTTATGAGTTGCGGTTTGGAAGGCCACCCAAGGTAAGCTAGTTAGGGGTATTTGGATGCAGGTGTTTCATACTCAAACACGGTAATCTAGGATAAATTTGAATCTAGGTCTTCGGATGGTGTTTTTTTAGGTTATTCTACACATTCTCCGAGCTTACCGCGTGCTTAACCTAGAAACTAACCGCGTGATGGAGACTTGTGAGGTTACTTTCGATGAGACCATGCCGTGTTCCACTCCTGTTTTTGAGCATGCAGGTGTTGATGAGTGTGAGGGCAGCATCTTTGTGGAGGATGGTGAAGAAGATGTCGACTGGGGTGATCCCGAGCTGCCTCCACCAGCTGCCCCAGTCGAGCCGGCTTCCACCACTTCGGCTCACGGCCCCGAGACTTCCTCTTCGACCTCATGGGGGCCTTTCAAGTCGGTCCCTCAGCCTGTGCACGCTGCACCTGAGGAGACCCCAGTAGTTGCCGAGGAGGGAGGCGACGTCCTCGAGGCAGGCTCCACGACACATCCAGAGGCGTCATCCCGCGGAGACGATGATCGGCGACATCGACCAGCGTGTGACGTGGTCTAGGTCTATCTCTCATTTCGCTCACTCGGCATTTGTTTCCAATTCCAAACCCAAAGATATTGGACAAGCTATGTCTGATGCCGATTGGATTAACGCCATGCATGAGGAGTTAGAAAATTTCGAGAGAAACCAAGTTTGGGTCTTAGTTCCACCACCACCTGAGTGCCACCCCATAGGAACCAAATGGGTCTTTAAAAATAAGCAGAGTGAGGATGGGGTAGTGGTGAGGAACAAGGCTAGACTAGTAGCCCAGGGGTATTGCCAGAAAGAGGGGATAGACTATGAAGAGACATTTGCTCCTGTTGCCCGGATAGAAGCCATTAGGATCTTGCTAGCCTTTGCAGATTCGAAAGGTTTCAAGCTGTACCAAATGGATGTGAAGAGTGCTTTTATAAACGGGTATATAAAGGAGGAAGTGTATGTGAGGCAAACCCCCGATTTTGAGAGCCCTAAGTTTCCCAACCATGTGTACAAGCTTCACAAAGCTTTGTACGGGTTGAAGCAAGCTCCTAGAGCTTGGTATGAGCGACTCAAGTCTTTTCTTTTAGATAAGGGTCTTCAAATGGGCTCGGTTGATAGGACTTTATTTCTCCTCAAGCAGGGCGTTGATATTCTTTTGGTTCAGATATACGTGGATGATATTATCTTTGGGGGATGTTCTCATGCTCTTATTGCCAAGTTTTCAGATACTATGAGCAGAGAGTTTGAGATGAGCATGATGGGTGAGTTGACCTTCTTCCTTGGGTTGCAAATCAAGCAAATCCAAGAGGGTACCTTTATCCATCAAGGGAAGTACACGAAGGATCTCCTGAAGCAGGTTCGATATGGGTGAGGCCAAGCCTCTTGCAACACCCATGTCAGCCACGACGGCCCTTGATGAGGACAAGGAAGGAGAAGCAGGTGGACCAAAATGGAGTATCGCAGTATGATCGGGTCTCTCTTGTACTTGACAGGCGACGCGACCTGGATATCCAGTTCGCCGTGTGCTTGTGTGCACGGTTCCAGTCTTCACCGAGATCATCGCATCGCCAAGCTGTCAAGCACATCTTCAGGTATCTGCGATTCACTCCTGAGTTCGGCCTATGGTACTCGGCCACTTCCACTCTCTCGCTATGTGGCTACTCAGATGCGGATTATGCTGGTTGTCGTGTGTATCAGTAAGTCAACATCGGGCACCTAGTCAGTTTCTTGGGACTTCCTTAGTATCTTGGTCATCTAGGAAGTAGAGCGGTGTTGCCTAGTCTACATGTGAGGCTGAGTATGTAGCTGCTGTCGCTTGTTGTTCTCAGTTGCTTTGGATGGTGCAAACATTGTGGGACTATGGTCTATCTTTTAGGACAAGTTCCATTGTATTGTGATAGCACTAGCGCCATTAGTGTAGCTAAAGAACCTAGTTTTGCATTCTAAGACCAAGCACATTGAGGTTAGGTTCCACCTTTCTGCGTGATCACTATGAGAAGGGTGACATTGATTTGATTCACGTGGACACACATAACCAGCTTGCAGACATTCTTACTAAGCCACTTGATCAAACCCAATTTGTTCGCTTAAGGAGCGAACTTGGGGTGTGTTTCCCTTTTTAGTGGGGAACTTTGGACTTGTACATTAGTTTGTGGTTCTTTTTAGTTTAGAGCTTTTGTTTTTCTCCTTTGTATCATAGCTGCATTTTCATAGCATCTTGTGACATATATCATTTTGAGCTTCATGACTATAGCTATGAGTTTGCCTATTTGCTTATCTTGATATGATTGATGCATGTTTAGGCTCTCTTTGATCACTTGAATACTATGTTGAGCTAAACATGATTTTTATGTGAACTTGACTAATATTGATGAAATCTAAAATCTTGTTCACCTTTGAGTTTGGCAACTGGTATGAATGGACTTGTTGAGATCTCATATGCTATCTTGTATATACTTAGTTGCTATGGCTCATACCATGATTCACTCACTTGCTTAGATCAATCTAGTTCACATTGTGCTAAAATTTTGCAATCTAAGTTAAATGATAAAAAGATCAAGATGGATATGTATGATGGATATGTATTGTACCACCTCAAAGTATCTAGACGGCTTCCTCTTGCACATTTGGATAAACTAGAGCTTTGTAGTGGATGACCGAAACCATCGCTTTTAGCTAATCATTGTCTTTGACATAGGCTACGCATGGTTGAAAAGTTAGGCGAAACAATACATATAACCTTTCGCACACACATGTCTTGCTAATACTTGTGAAACACCTAATGTAGAGAAATTGATTGCATTGAAAAATTTCACTTGTGTTAGATTCCTCTATGACATGATGTGCGAACTTGGCTTGAGATAGTTCACTTGGTATACACTGGCTTAGCACTTGATTTGATTTCCATTCTATATATGCTATGTGCTACTCTTAATGGTGAACATTCTAAGCTTTGGTATCAAATTGCTCACTATGCTTCCCTCACATGCTTATTCTTTTGATCATCATGAGCATCTACTAGCACTTGTCCATGTTGAGCATTTTTGTCAAAATTATGGCTATATTCCTGAAGCTCTTGCATTCATGTGCATTTGCATGCCTGAACAGAGAAGGTTTTGGGAACCTTGATGTGTGCATGTGTCAACAAGGGGGAGAGATATATACATGCTTAGCGGTTGACACTTTGGGGAGTCTTTAACATTCTTTTCAGTTGAGCACACACTCAGGGGGAGTTTGGGAGCTAGTTGTGAGCCTCGCCTCTTTCTGGAGGAACTAGCTTCCCTTTGCTTGTGCTTGCTTGTCTCGACCTTGTGATAGCTTGTCATTGCTTTTGTGGTCATTTTGAGCAAGTTTTTCTCCTTTCCCGTCCTTCTTCCTTCTTCTATTCTCATATTTCATGATTATCTGTGTTAGTGTTGACAATGCACTCATCAAGGGGGAGATTGTGGACCCAAGTGGGAGACTTGGTCCGGATTGTGATGAGTGATTGTCAACGGAGTTCACTTGGCATGTTGGTCGGTTTGTGTTGTGCAGCTGTTGGGCTCGGATGCAGTGGCGGATGGTGGAGTGAAGGTCAAGTGAGCGGGTCGTGCCGATGGATTGGGAGCGGTGAAGGACGGACGCGGGACTTGGGCCGAGGGACTTGGACGCCGGAGCGCCAGCTGCGCTAGTGCACACTGCGACTTCGACAGGCGCGATCGAGCATGGCCAGGAGACTCGAGCGGTGCGTGGGCCGGCTGGACGCGGCCCAGGACGGTTTTTGGGTTTGGGCCACAAAACCCGGGTGGAGCTGCTTCCGGCGGGAAGCGGGGCGACACACGGCAGCATCTCGGAGATTGCGTCAAGATGACGCCAACTCGAGGATGGAGCGGGGTCGTCTGATCGTATCTTCACTCACAGGCTGTTCCAGAATATTTCCGGATTAGCTGGCTCGCCTGTTTATCACTTAGCAGTAGGCAGGGGGTTAAGTGTAAAATGTTCATGACGATAAGAAGAGGGGGTATGGCAGCCCTCCTCTCTTCACCTCCCTCATCCCATTTTCCCCTTCCCTTTCTCAGGGTTAGAGCTCCATTAGAGAGAGGTCCACTCCCAACTCTTGGTAGTGTAAAAACTCATGATTTTGCTGGGAAATCGAGGCCCTAACCTCGTGTCGTCTCTGGTGTTCATAGTAAGTTCTTGTGCTTGTATGGTGACCTTCGAGTCCCATGTGTTGTGAGCTTCGATTCGCGAGTTTCTTGTTGTTTCGATTCATTTCGCTTGCTTGTGCTTGATGTCTACCATGTGAAGAACCTTTCCACCGAGGGAAATCGATTGATTTGAGCTATACACGTAGATCGAGTGAGTTCTTCACCATGGGCGATTTTGAGAGCAAGTTTGGGGGCGTTTTGATTTGCCAGTGATTTGCTTCGAATTGGACCTTGATCTTTTAGGGTGTGTTTTAGACTACCTAGGGACCTTATGGCCGAAATTTCATGGTAGTTCATCCCCGTTTGATCAAATCCCTTTCGATTCTTGATTCGGGCGATTTTGGTTCGTGGTTTGCTGCCCAGGCTCGGACAATCCGTGGGGGAGGTGCGGACAGTCCGGCTATTGGGGCCGAGTACAGAGAGTCGCAGCGACCTGCTCGGTGAACAGGGGCAGACAGTCCGCGGGTCTTGTGCGGACAGTCCGCGACCTCCACCCGACAGCAGCTAGTTCGTTTGATCTCTCGGGTCTTTTAAGCGACATAGCGGCGGACAGTCCAAATAGGCACTGCGGACAGTCCGACGTTGAAGTCTGCACAGTAAGCAGAACTCTGTTCTCTCGGTGTTGTTTTTGATTTTTCTTCGCCGGACAGTCTGAGAGCTTTGCGCGGACTGTCCGGACTCGGATCAGAAACTCTCCTGAACAGTTGGTGTTTTGAACTTTTGTCGTCGGACAGTCCGGCCCTCCAGCGTGGACAGTCCGAGGACCTACAGCGGACAGTCCGGGTCTGTGCAGAGTTCAATCACTCGTGTTTCGCTTCCGTGTATTCTCCGGTGTTTCCGAATATCCCGCTGTGCTCTTTAGCACCCAGTCACTCGTTGACTCGTGGATATCTCGTGAGGGTTTGTTGCTTCTTGGATAAGTGATTAGGACATTGGTCTCACAAATATTTCGGAAGAAATTTTTGAGGTTCCTATTCACCCTCGCCCTCTAGTCACCTTGCTCCGTCCTTCACATTCCGCTGACGCGGTCTGTCGTTGCGGTGCCATTTGGTTGGGCGCTCCACATTGAGGTGGACCTGACTCTCTTTGGAAGTACCGGATCACCCAGTCAATTACAGGGATCACCCAGGCAATTCCTAGGCACTGTCTCTTCTTCTTTTAGTGAAGAACATAGGAGAACGAACGAACTGCTCGCCGAAGCATCCGGACCCGGCCATATAGTAGTGGATATCACCTGGTGCCCGAAAACGACTCCAACAACACCGGACTATGGCCTCATTGAAGAGACAGGTGTCCATGATATCATCACTCGTCAACCACAAATAAGCCAGGTCACCCTTGCTCCACCTCAATTAAGTCTCTTACCTGCTTTAAATCCTCTTGCAGTTGACAGAGATGCTGCAACCAGGGCCTGGCTGCAACCGATGAAGCTTCTTCACGGCGCTTGAAGCTGGAGCTGGGTGCAGCTCTCCCAAACAAACCATGAAGGTAAATATTAAAGATATATTGGCGAGCACTAGAATTACTACGCCGAACTACTCTGCATGCAGATGTCTATGGTGACCTATACAAAGAGCTAGTTCTCTGCCTCGCACTGAAGCGCAACTAGTCGAGTGTTTAATCATGTTTTTCTAAAACACTGCTGTCTTTCCCACTGTGCAGCACATTTCTGCTCCGTGCCTCTCTTTTCTTGGACCGTTGCTCAATAATTGACTCATATTCTTTGTGCTCTCCCTAAGTACTCGTAGTTATTTGTAACTACCTATTCGCAAAAAAAAAAAAAGTTATTTGTAGCTACCTAGGCAAGGAAATAACTGAACATACATGCATGTGCAATATCTATCCAGTGGTTAAATAAAGAGTCAAATGCACGGGCGGCCTTAAACTTGTCCCGCTGTGCCACTTGGGTCCACAAACTTACAAACGCGAAATTTAAACCCTTAAACTTATCCTACTGTGCCACTTAGGTCTACAAACTTGCAAATACGAAATCTGGGCCCTTAAACTTGTCCCACTATGCCACTTAGGTCCACGAACTTGCAAACGCCAAATTAATGGCCTTAAGTCCCCTTGCCTTTGCCTTACAAATTCGTGGACCTAAGTGGCACAACTAGACAAGTTTAGGGCCCTAGATTTCGTGTTTTCAAGTTCATGGACCTAAGTGACACAACATGACAAGTTTAACGACCCAGATTTCGCGTTTACAAGTTCGTGGATCTAAGTGGCACAACGGGACAAGTTTAAAGTTCGCTTATGTATTTTACTCAATAAATTAGTCTTATCACAGCATTCCTTTACTAATCTGATAGTAAAGAAATCCTGATGTCTGCTTCTGTTAGGAAAATTAATTGCCCCACCAGGCGAAATACTTGGGGGGGCCTTTTTTTGCCGGTGAAGGTGGGGGCGAAGAACGATTCAAACAAGACAGTACTTCATGTGACACAATTATAGCATCTCCGAGAGTATTTCTAAATTTCACACTCTAAATCATCATTTAGAGAGTCATTTGCATAAAAAATCACTTTCTATATCTCTTGAATCTCTAGTAGTTCCTCTATATCTCATGCGCACTCTAGAGAGCTATTCCTGTCTTTTATATTTGGCTAGCGAAAAATCTGGAACAGAAGATGGCTATATTATTTGGATAACCATTTAGATAAGCTATTAGAGGATAGTTTTTCACCAAAATCTATATTCCTAGCATGTAGGAAAGATTTAAAGAGTCTCTTGGAGTTGCTCTTAGAGCATCTCCAAGAGATTAGCTAAAAAGATTAGCTAAATTTAGTGATTTAGCTACTCTGTAAAATAGATTCGACAAAAGTTTACTAGATAACTCCAACAGACTGTGTAAAGTGGGGCTCTCCATATCTTAGTGAGATAGAGAGTGATGGAGGCTATCTAATAATAGAGAGCGAACTTGTTGATATACAAAGCTACTAAATTTGAAGAGTAATTTGGCTAGTCTCTTGGAGATGATTTTTTTCTACTATTTGCTATATTTAGCTTTACAAAATGACTAAGATAGTCTCTTGGAGATGCTCTCAGGGTTCATTCATTCATTAGTCTCTCTCTACATGGGGTTGCTCTCTCGTTTTATAGGTCACTATACAAAGTAGAGTCCTTTTACATTTATACCTTGCAACCGACAAGGCACATATCCTAGGGATATTCCCGTACAACTAGAGGCCTTTGGGGATGTTGGTGTTTCGAATAGGCACCAAGTAGTAAATTTATAATCACGTTTAAGGCTCGGATGGTGTGATAAGAGGACACGTAGATGTATACTGATTCGGGCGGAATGTCCCTACATCCAGTCGAGAGCGGCTCGTGTTACTTGTACTATGTTCATAGTAGAGGTTACAAACCGAGGTTAGAGAGAGCTCCCAATTCTCTCATGAGTGTGTGTGCGAATGAGTTCAGTCATTTTTAATGCCCTGCATAGGGCGCCTCCCTTTTTGTAGCTGAAGGGGAGGACAGGTTACAAAAGAGGTAGAGAGAGAGAGAGAGAGAGTCAAGAGAACTGAGAGGGCAAGAGAAGGCAGAGAAAAACAAGAAAAAGGAGGAGAGACAAAGTCTCCGGGATGGTGCTGTCCTTCTCTCCCTTCGTGCGGATCCCCCTAGTCTTGCGTGAATGACCATAGGGTCCATACCGTAGTCCTTTTTGCCACAGTGTCATTCGTGCGTATGGTGAGCCTGTTGACGCAACCCATTCCGCCCCTTCATGCGCGTGGTCAATAGTTCAGGTCAATATATAGCTGATCCGACATGTTGTCGTGCCAGAGTTAGCAACACAGTGTTCCTTTGTGTAATAACGTGAGTGCCTAGGCATGGCCCATCATGGTGAGGGGTTGCGCCGAGATACACCTGTCCCCTGTTGGTGTTAGAGGCATGGGTCAGCGTCCCAGTCCCCGTGTTGTAGTGGGTGGTGGCCTCATGGGCCTCCATGGAATGGCGCTTGGCCCATCCTGCAAGGGTCGGGCGAAGCAGAGCCCAAGAGGGCGAATGAGGCGGACCTCGCCCCCTAGGGGTAGGGCGAGGCTGAACTTAACCCCTGGGGTCAGGTGAGGCGGACCCTCCCCCAAGGGGTCGACAAGGCGGAGTCCATGCCTCAGAGGTCGGACGATAATGATCTCGCTCCCCCGGGGTCGGGCAAGGCGGACCTCACCCCCCTGCAGGGGTCGGATGAACCATGGATTTTAATCCCTAGTCTGCCTAGATCAAACGGAGATCGTGTTCGTTTAATCCCATCAGTTGGGTATCCTAAATATTGATACCTGACAGTAGCCCACGAGCCTAGAGAGCAGTGGGGTTCTCCTCCATAGGCTTTTTTCTCAGAATGGGTGATATTTTGGGCCATTTTCAGTTTCAACTCCACTCTTCCAGAGGGTGCGCTCTCAGAATGGGTGATATTTTGGGCCATTTTCAGTTTCAACTCCACTCTTCCGGAGGGTGCGCACGAGCGCACCCACTGGGTGTAGCCCCCGAGCCTCCGGAGGAGTAGGACACTCTTGCAGAGGCTTTTACATTATTTGGCTATTGGTCTATGACCAAGTTCTTGGTCTCTTCACTAATCCGAGCCCCTGAGCCCCCGCGCATTGCAAGGATCTGACCAAGGGGTCGTCTTGCCTTTACATCATCCTCCCTCAAGCGTCTTCTTCGGCGAAGACAGAGGTTGAGCTGTGCCATGCTGGACGAGTCGGGGTGCTCGATGAGATACTAATGGGTCAATTCGAGTGGGGCCCCGGCATCCCTTCATGGGGTCCGGCTGGGGTTAGCTGGTGACTGACTCCATACTCCTGGGGGCCAGTCCATATAGTTTCCCAATCCGTTCGACCAGTCCGAGGGCTCGTTGCCTTTCTTTGGGGAAAAACCATGTACCATGCACTAACCAAGACTTGAATGTAGGTCAGGATGCCCACGGCGCATGTGCGCTAGGTTTGGGCTGCTAGCAAGCCCATCCCTTGCCACCCCTCACTCTATGGGTGCCTAGAGCAGCTACGAACCGTTCGGTGGGCCAGCCTTCGAACTCATGGGTCGTATTGGGCCGTGGGAGCGTTTCAGCCCCGTATCCCTTCTTACCCTTCGGAGGTCGACAGCCCAGTAGGGCAGCCGAACTGCTTCTCGATGCATTTTTCGAGGAAGAGTGTGGGAGGTGTCCCTTGCCACCCCTCACTCTATGGGTGCCTAGAGCGGCTACGAACCGTTCGGTGGGCCAGCCTTCGAACTCATGGGTCATATTGGGCCGTGGGAGCGTTTGAGCCCCGTATCCCTTCTTACCCTTCGGAGCTCGACAGCCCAGTAGGGTAGCCGAACTGCTTCCTGATGCATTTTTCGAGGAAGAGTGTGAGAGGTGGCATGCGTGCAGCGGTTGCCAAGGACGAGTTAATGTGACAAAATACATGCGAGAATCTAAGCATTTGGTTTGCCTTCCGTTCTGCCTCCCCTATAAACTGGGGCCTTTCCTCTCGCTTTAGCCTTTAGGCACACCCAACCACACCCTCATCTACTTTGCCTCTCTACTGCAGCCGGAACCTTTTCGCTCTCCCAGCCGCCGTCAGCATTAGGGTTCCATATATACTTATATTATATCTCATGGACGTAAATTAATTAATTAAACATCCTCAGTTTTGTACTTATATAGGCTCTGTTCGCTGGAGCTGAAAAGCTAAGCTGATTTTGGCTGAAGCTGATTTATTGTGAGAGAAAATACTGTTCCAGGGCTGAAAAATACATATTGTTTAGTTGAAGCGAACAGAGTCATAGTGAATTAATTTCATACATAATTTTAGTGCGTTATTTATGTCAAATGCTGAAACAAACGTACATTAACAGCATAGAATTCGGATACAAATAACTAAATTGAAAAGAAACCATAATAGAAAAAAGGAAAGAAAATAAAAAAAGAGACACCTTTAATGTCAGTTGGAAATACCAACCGGGACTAAACATGCCTGCTCTGAGATAAGGCTTGAGGGCCAGTTAATCCCCGGTGGTAACTTAACCAAGACTAAAGGTCCACTTTTAATCTTGGTTGCAGGAAACCGTTGACAATCCCGGTTGGGAAACCTTTCCAATTGGAAATATAACTCTGTCCTGCACTAGTGTTTGGCCTGCACCCGCCGCAGCATGACCTTCACAGTGTATGAGACCAGGAACATCTCCTTAAAACATCTCCGGAAAACTCATCTTGAGCACCTCCGGGTAAGCAAACCATAATAAATCTCCCATGATGTATTCCTCTACAGCATGGTATACTGAGTTGTGTGAAGGTTGATATGTTGAATCTTGAAAGATTTTTTTTTTTTTTTTTTGTCTTTTGGGTTTCTGGAAACAAAAAACAAAGACGGATATTAATAAGGGCACTCCCAATGTCCAGTTTCTAGGAATAGTTTCTAAGAGTAATTAATGTTAATAGAAACCATTCTTTCTAACCCATAGTTTGTATAGTAATGACCATACAAAGAATAAATTAAATGCAGCACAAAAAGGAGATAGATTAACTGTGGTAAATAGCAGCCTTGGTTTGAACCCTGCTGCCCCACCGCAGTACCTCAATTGAGCAAGCCAAACAATCGTACCAATGGATGCAGCCACATATATGTCTCCAGAACCATATATTAATTAATAATATCAAACTAGAAATAAAGATAACAGGGAGTACCATCCATCATCTCTCATACATATAGTTCAGAACGTAACAGGAAGGACTAAAGTCCATGACATGCATGGTAAAGTAAGGTAGGTTCATATAGCTGGGCAACAAAATAACTAAAGTTCATGATGCTTCATCTCAATTGCACAGCATCCTCTCAGGTTGGTTGCAAAAGCTCCTCAAAAGCCATCAGGTTCCACAGCTTCATCTACAAGTGAAGATAAACAATGAATTTCAAATACCGTACTAGCAGTGTTCAGGCGCTTAAGAAAACACCATACTAACAGTGTTCAAGCAAATTACAGTGCTCAAGTAAATTAAACTTGCTGGAGAAAACTGGTAAACCCACCTGGTGGGTACATCCTGAAAATTCAGGTGTGGGCAATCAGAACACATACATGGTAACAAGCAGATGCATGGCAAAATCATTATCCTTTCACACTCAGAAAATTGTATTCAACACATTCAGGTGTGGGCAATCAGAAACTGAATACGATAAAGGTTCCGAAATACATTTAAGCTGATAGAAACTGAATAAGATAAAGGTCTGCACATATATTTAAGCTGATAAGAAAGTGATATATTAACCCTGAGTTCAGTTATTTGGACAAGAGCTTCGGTGGTTCACTTTGCCTAATACACATGTCGATTCCATATTTTAAAAGAAGGTGTCCAGTTGTACTACTAACAGAATGAGAAATCAGCAGGGTAAAAAAACTCAAATAGTAGATACTCCCTCTGTCCCTATTTGACTGTCGCCGTGGGTTTTCGTGCCATAAGTTTGACTCGATTTGTAGAAAATACATGCAATATTTGTATCTCCAAATAAATTTATTAAAAAACTAGATTTAAATATCTATCTAATGATATAAATTATGTATCATAAATGTTAATATTCTTTTATATATATTTAGTCAAAAGTTATTTCTCGGGAAGCGAAAACGACAGATATTTAGCGACGGAGGGAGTAATTCTGTAGGCATCAGTGGAATAAAAAACCTGTCCACCAAGCATCACAGACTGGCAAGTGGTGGAGAGGATCCGGCACTTGGACGGCGACCGGAGAGGATTCATCTTCACTGAAGCAAATCCGGCACTTGAGCCTCGCCCTGATCTGGCTTGCCTGGCACTTGAGGACGGCGGCTATTTGGGGACAGGGCAACCACCAGTTCATGAGAGAGACAGAGCCGGCGGGAGGGGCGATGGGCAAGCGCCGAGCGCGGGAGGGGCGAGTGCCATCTGCTCCGCGGTGGCGGCGGCGTACGGGATCAAGAAAAGACTAGAGTCTTCCCAACGGGGTTTCACTCGTTTCTAGGCACCTCGTTCCTATCGTGGACACCGTTCCTTCCATCTCGACTCCAAGCCCCCTACTTGAGGTCCTACCCTAAATTTTAGGAATTTGTGCAAAAATCCAGTTCCAATAGAGCTCCTAGATGTACTCTTATTTTTATGCCTTCTCAAATTATAATCCCAACCTTCTAGATGTAGGATCCCCTATCCCTCTCATTTTGGCCTGATTTGGGACTGTGGCTGGAGTTGGGCTTTAATTTCAGCCCTCAAATTTTACAGATAGCCTCCTAAATGAAGAAGCAGGGACCTGATTTTAGGTGTTGTGGTCGTTTGGGAGATGGAAACGTTTCGGATTCTATCCAGAAACGCTAGAATCACTTCCAAACAGCAGGTTCACGAAACGTTTCTGTCCAGAAACGGTTGAAACGTTTCTCTCGTTTTTGCCTACGCATGGGAAACGGCCAGGGAGTGGTTTCGCATGATTCCGTTTCTTACTTCCTCGTGTACACCAGCATTATTCTATTTTTAGTTAATATATTTTAAAGGTGCGTTTGACAGGTTGAAACGATCAGATTCACAGCGGAAACATTTGAATCCCTGCCAAACGGCTGAAACGCTGGAACGTTTTAGCGCTGAAACACTTGAAACGTTTCAGAATTTTGAACTAGACTTGTGAAACACCTGAATAGGTGTTTCGCTCATGAAACACTTCGGTCAAACGGTTTGGTGTTTCTGATAAAAACGTTTCTGGATTAAGACTGAAACTGTTTCAGTGTTTCAAGTAATTCTTCGGAGAATCAGAACCGTACCAAACGCACCCTAAGTGCAAGAAATTAAAACCGATTACATTTAAAGCTGTTATTGGCTCAAAAAAGTTCTGATTTTTTTTTTCAAACATAGTTTCATTTATATTATTTTTTAATGAAAAAATAGTCTTTTGTAAATCAAATTTCAGCCAACTAGCCAAACGATTCTACGAAGTGGTTCTGATTCACCCTTAGAAACATTTCTTACGAGAATCTGAATCCGAAATGTTTCTATAAAAAATCTAAATTCCTACCAAACGGACCCTTAATTGAAGGCAGGTTTCACTTCCCAATTACCAAGATATAAAACTAAAAATGAAATAGGTCTTCTCTACTGTGCTAATTTCATTACACAGTTTTATATGTTGCTGGGTCCTCTCTCCGTTCCTCTTCTTCCCTACCGCATGGTAGAGGCAGCTCACCGGAGGCTCGCGCTCGAAGGGGCCCGTCCTTCGCGCGCTCGCCTGGCGGCCTAGGCAGACCTCGCGTGGAGGACCTTGCCCGCGGCGGAGGAGCGTGCCGGTGACAGTCTCGCCCGCACGGCAAAGGAGCACTGCCCGCGGTGGAGCGTGTGTTGGTATTTATTAACGCACACAGATTAATCCGTAAGCGCACGGATATCGCTGTAGCTTTCACCTAAGAGTATTTTAAGGTATCGATTTTACACGGGAAACGCGAAGTGAACTAGAAACAAATCAAGAACGTCCAAGGAATAGGCGAGACATATATTTTTGGTGGGTAGAGAGGGTTTATCTAAAGTCAACTAGATGAAAAAGGATCAGACCTAATATACTAAACCTACTTTGAAGCAGCAGTACCTTTTCGATTCTCGAATAGACTGGGAAGGGGTAATCGGGGAAGGCTGCCAAAAAGCTCTACGAAACACCAACTCCGACGTGGTGGAATACGAAGACCGACAGAGCTGTCACCTCTGAGGCTACCACAACTAACCGTAAGAATTGAGCGTAACCTCAGGTAAACACTAGTCTAGACACCACGTCTACACCAATAAATACTACTCTAATCATGTACATTAACTAGAGCACTCAATACGAGTGGAGATCCCATAAGCAAAGTAAAGAAAGAACTGAATTTAATTAAATAGATAACTTAGAATTACCGACTGAAGAACCTGAAGATGAATTGATGAAGACTTGTCTCCGTAAAGGTACAAAGTTGAGGAAGATCCGACAGGCCGGCTCCTCCTCAGATCTCTCTCCTGTCCTCTCTCCCTATTTTCTAATTACAACTAGATGGACTAGAATTAGAACTAGATGAACTAGAACTAGATCAAGTAGAGGGATCTAACCCTAATTTATGTAGAGAATATGAAGCTCCGGGGTGTAGAATGCCTTCTGGAGGGGGCCTGGGGCGTTCTTATATAGGCCGAGGTGGAGTAGGGGGCAAGGAACCACCACGTCATCGATCCGCGTCTCATTTTATGCGCACCGTCGGATCAACCCGACTTTAGATTGACGGAGGGATGCTTTACTTGGGTGCCAAATAAGCGTGGGAGGAACATTCCAGACCCAGCAAGGGTGGTGCCGGCCGGCCCCGCCCTAGGGCCGGCCAGCCCCACTTTGTGGGATCCGGGGCCCCGCTTGCTCGGGTGTCTTCTAAATCCTTCCGGGGTCTTCGTGATGATGTTTCCTTGGCGGTTAAGTTTCGTGTCTTTTATGCTCTTTAACCCCTCTTTTACGCTTTTCTGGAATAGCCCCTGGAAAATACAGAACATGCAAAACTCGTGAAAACTGTCAGTTAAAACCCTAGACTAGTGTGTATTCATGTGTCCTTTCATGTCTAAAGTTCTAATAAAAGTTAACGTTATCCACCGTCAACAGCGTGCCCGCACGGCGGAGGACCTCACCCGCATGGCGTAGCTCCCGCGGTGGAGGACCTCGCCTGTGGCGGTCTCGCCCGCGCGGCGGAGTAGCACGCCCGCGGCGGCCTCACCCGCGCTGTGGAGCTCCCGCGGCGGCCTCGCCCGCGTGCCAGAGTTCCGATGAAATGCGCTTGCTTTCTCAGTGGAGTTTGGATCTCATTTCATCGTATTGGAAACAATATCCGACTCGTGTCGTGAGGATAAAACGAATACCTTCTCTCTTCTTCTCGTTTCACGAAAAAAAAGTCAGATTTGCTCATGTGGCACCCTAATAAATATGCATGACACCCCAATGAAACTTCCATTGAGACTAGCCTTAGAAACCGTTTCTTCATTTTGCACCCTCTTTCTTATTAATTGTTATGCCATATCAACAAAAATTACATAGATTAAAGTAATTAATAGACAGAAATCATCAGAAATATGCCATTGGGACTGCCTTAAAATCATTCGATAAAAAACGCCTGTCTTTGAAAATATTTCCTGTACTAGAGGGCCCTAAAGGCTAAAGCTGACCAGCTTTGCCCCGGATGGCTAGTTAGTGCTGGCCAATCAATTTCAACCATTTCTATCCTGTCGTCAAATCCAATCACAAGCCTGTACAGTAAAATGTCATAGATTAGAGGTATGATCGATGATGAAATTAGCAAGAGGAATAATAATGTACCAAACCTTTCAAAATGAGCAAAAATGAAACATGAATATAATTCTAACAATTACACATAGGCCCTGTTTACTTCACAAACAATTTTCTCTTTCTCCATCACATCGATTGTACTTTCCGTCTGCATAGAGCACTAAATGAAGTAGCAGCTGTTGCATGTTTGTACTTTTAGCTTTACTTTCTCGAGATGAAATCTTTTGAGTCCACTTGGGTCATGATTGGACACTTATTGAAAAAGATTCCTTACGTGTTACAGTGACTTTTCTCCCCATTTTTCACGAAGTAAACAGGGCCATAGTAGTTTATAATATATACATGTATTAGGCTAACAAGATAATGAAATATTTTTTAAGGTTACCTATAATTTAAGGAAAAAGATGCATATAGGAGTATACTCCGTACACTTGCACTGAAGTTAATTTTGCGCAGTTATGTGTACGGTTTTGTTCGAAATGATAGATAGTAGCTTGATTAAAGCTCAATTTATCACAGCTTTCATGAGCTATTTGGAGCTATTGTGTGGTTGGTTTTTCTTTTTTGGGGGTCAACGCTCCGCTCCACTTCGGCCCCAAAAACACGCTCTTCGAAGCCAGGACCTACTACGGGAGCTTCCCCAGTTCGTCGGTCCATGCGCATTGGGCCCTCTGCAAATTGCTCCTCTTCATGTGGGCACGAGGTGGACAATGATCGGGGCATGAGTCGCGGTGGACGGCAAGGCGCGCAGAATGCGGTTTTTCTTTCCTACATCCTGGGCACGCACTATCCCAGCCATCCATTCTAATCTCGAGATGCACAGCAGGCAGCAACAGCAGATTCTCTTTCTTCTCTACATGTTGGGTACCAATCTCGAGACGATGATTTAACGGTGGAGATAAGGCATGCTGAGCATGTACATGCTCCATAACATTTTCAAGGGCCACGTGCAGGTGTGAATCCATAGCAGGACGTCCCCAGATCTAGCCCTGTAAGACATGGGGCGGACATGCCCAGCCAACAGCAGCATAGGCAAACGGTCGCCAACCAAGATGTCGGGGCACCTTTTTGAGCACAACCACGGGCGGCCGCTACCGTTTGTCGAGCAGCAGCGGCGGCCGGGGGCTGCCCTTTGCTGGGGCCTTCGACGGCGGCACGGTGTGCTGCCCCCGAGCCGCCTCGGGAGACGATGCGGGTACGTGGGGTCTCACCAAAAGTCCAAAGAACAGCGTTGTAACAAACAAAGGACACTGATCACAGTAGCCTCACTTCTAGTAGGCCAGCCTTTATATAGGTTTCAATTACTGACATTATATGGCTATGTTCGCTTGAACTTACTAGCCAGCATCAGTCAGCCATTCAGCAGTGTTTTTCTCTCACAATAATTAGGTAGCCAACCGTATAGTCCAGCTAGCCGAACAGATTTGTCAAGACGACTCGATTATTAACAGTGAAACCTTGATAAAACAGAGGATATAGAAGCTAATTTATGAGTACCTTTTTATGCGCTCTATGTCAATGAATCCAAAACCTTGAATGGAACCGTCACCAAAAGAAAGTGTTTTCTCAAGCCTGACAAATTCAGAAGCACATCAGTTTCATAAAAAAAAAATTAGAAGCACATCATTAGGATAATTTGTTTTGTATTGAGAACAAAAATAGATTCATTCCACTTCTAGGTATCAACTAAACACTATCTAAACATGTGCGGGAAAAATTTATTGGTAAGCCGAAACTGATTGTCCACTCAAGAGCTATATATAAGTCACTCATATCTCGACAAATGAATAGACACAAGGAAAATAAGCTTCTTGTATTATGACGTAAAAACAGAAACTATACCTGCGTGTATCGAAGTTCCAAAGATGGATATCCCCGCGATTTGTGCCATGAACTAACAAATGACGCTCTGGGTGGCAGGCGATAGCAACAATATGTGTTTCGTCATTGTTGATGAATTCAGTCGATCCGTATTTCATCATTCACCAGAATTTGAAGTGTGTGAACGCATTTATTTGACTGCACATCCCAGATCTGATTCGCAGCAACCAAGACATGAACTAAGTAATCCATGCATGTGCTCTCCAATTTTGCTGCAAAAATGTTCGTTAACGGCTACACACCTGCACTCGTGTGGTACACATGCCGCCAGTAGCCAGATAAAGATACTTCCGACCACTATCTTGGACGCAACAGGCAACATCAGCAGGGCCAGCAGGCATTTTCATCTGATGCCATTTTGTATCGTTACTGGTCCAGATCTGTAAATTTTATATGATCATACATTACAATAATATTATAATTATAATTAAAATCAGAAAAGGGCATGATGGTTTGCTTATTAATTAGCAACAAAGGCGAAAAGAGTGCCTTACTAATATATCTTCAGTCCCGCTGCTGTCCAAGTCTTTGAATTTTCCTGACTTGTAACATCTATTGAAAAAGGTCATGGTATCCTTGGCGTTAAACTCCATATGACGCACACAATCCACGGTAAAGAATACTTGAGCAATTTTGCAGTCCAGATCCCAGTTCCACAGCGAGATGCGATGATCAGAGGAGGACAGCAGATATGGGCGAGTAGAGTGAATGGCAAGCGATTTGATGCATCCGTTGTGAGCTCGGAACCTGTTTTTTTTCTTCAGACCGTCATTGTATGTGTAGACATGGATGATTCCACGGTTATCTCCGGAGACAATCCATTGTGTTCGTGCAATAAACTTAACACAAGTAAATATATTACTGAATTCTGTAAAGGACGTCTTCGCGTACGCACTTGTCTGAAGATAATGGGCAAATGTTAATTATCTCAACATGGACAAGCATATACTCTCTCCATCATAAATTATAAGTCAGTCCAACGTTTTTAAAGAGTCAGAACATCAAGTTTACTAAAAGAAAAACATCTCGAGTTTGACCAATTTATTATATAATAAAACAATAATATTTATGATACTATATAAGTATTATTACGTTGTCTTATATTTTTATAGTATATATATTTGATGTCAATCTTTATAATTCTTTCTATGATTTAATTTGGAATGGAGAGAGTACATATTGGATCAAAGAGCAACATGCATATATGTAGGTACTCTCTGTCTCTGAATCTCTCTCACACACACACCACTATAGGAAAATTGTACTTTGCTGAGTGCTGAATGCTTTGCCGAGTGCCAAATATCGGGCACTCGGCAAAACAAGGCACTCGGCAACGACATCTTTGCCGAGTGTCTGGCCCTCGGTAAAATGGGACACTCGGCAAAGAAAGTCTTTGCGCGGCAATCGGCAACGATTTGCAGGGGACCGACGGCATCCAACGCCGTCTTCTTTGCCGAGTGCCAGCCGTTTGGCACTTGGTAAAACAGTCACTTTGCCGAGTGCCAACCCTAGGCACTCGGCAAAGTTTTTTTGTTTTTTTTCACCATTTATTTTTGAAGCTTCATTACACTAACACAAATAACATGTTCAAGTTTGGGACATTTTTATTGCTTTTTGACATATTTTTTTAGTTTATTTTGTTTTATTGTTTTTTCCGAAAAATGTTAGTTTGAACAGCAAGTGCATCAAATAATGAAACGTAGCCTTCCAAAAAATGATATTCATGTTGAAGGGTGTCTTTTGAGGTCGTATCCAGGAGCTCACCTAAAATTTTGAACGTCTTATTCGCGGAACATGACGACCCGCTTGTTCTCGGATTGTATTTTAATTATATAAAATTCAAACGAAGTCCGAAAATCATGAAACTTGTCGAGGTGTCGTGTTATCGCATGTAGAGGCTATGATAAAAAATTGAGAAGGTTTGGAGCTAGTTGCAACGTCGGATGCCTAAAACCCAGACATACTCCACACATCACAAGAACAACCCCTGAGATTGGATTAGTCGAAATTTGACAGGATTCTGTATATCAAGGAGAGAAATTCTATATTGTGGCTCAATAGGCCACGCAAGTTTATTATCTCCCATGGGTGTGCCAAAAAGACCCCCAATCTTATGGGTTGGTACCTTGTGCAGAGGGTATCGCCTCGCGGCAGACTACCTGTCCCAAACGATGAGGATTACAATTCTGACCTCCACACACAGGAGTTCTATCAACCAGAGGGGCTAGAAGGAAGGTTTGACATAGACATGTTTTCGCTTATGGGAATGGAAGTAGACAATGACATTGATCGAGGGGATGTAGACGAGGACGAGGGAGAAGGGGCGCAAGATGAGAAGGACTTACAAATGCTTGAGCGATTATAGTTAGACGATGACAATGATGATAACGATGAAGACGAGGATGGGGGAGAAGAGGTAGAAGTTGACAATATTGATAGTGATGACAACACCTATGATCCAGCCGCTGCCGATCGTGAAGAATATTTCTAATTCATGTAATACTATATTATTATTATTGTTATTGTTATTATTATAATTATTATTACTACTATGTTCAATTTATTTTGCATCTCTTTATAAGTACTTTGTAATTTAACATTACTAATTTGTTTACTCTTTAAAACTGCAGGCACTCGACAAAATGCCGGGCGGAAGACAGAGCCGTCGTGCGGTCAACTCCCTCTACATGAGGGACCGCTCACCTCCCCAATCTGAGGAGGAGCCTTTGCCGGAGCCGGCACCGAGGAAGCCGAGGACCGGCCGCCGCCCCGGCCGTCCGAGGACGCGCGTGGAGCCGACTCTCACCCCATCGGCAGATGAGGACGACTAGGCGGTGGACCTCCAGACAGGAGGGGGTGACACCTCCTCTGAGTCGTCGGACCACGAGGCGGGGGCGACCGCGACAGCTCTAGCTCTACCTCATCGGGAGTCTACTTGCGCGAGCCCTCGAAGCTCCCGGCGCGGCCGATCCCACTTCACCAGCACCCGGTGATTCGACCCTAGGGCGACGAGTACGTATCATTTCATTACAGTTTCATATGACTTGCAGACTCTTAATGACTAACAATTGTTCTTAATGACTCTTACAACAACTGGGAAGTTGTGTCCGGAAAGGGCCGCCATGTCAATGGCACGTCGGCCCTTTTGATCCAGCAGCACTACCCTAGGGTGGTCACCTACGCTGGGGTTCTTTCGCCGCCCTGGACGTGGGACCACTTCCACGACGTCGGGGACAGCGACCACGACACCGTTGTGGCGTGGATCAAGGCCGAGTTCTGGGTGAGTCTACGTCACACTAAATTGGTCACTACTATGTATTCATCGGTCGCTCTAAAAAATTAAACAATACATGATGTATGCATGCAGGACTTCTACAGGTGCGACGGTGGGTTTGAGGCCCAGGCAACGCGCGTGCAGGACAAGGTCTGTTGGTCCCGACTCTCGGACCTGTACTACGAGACGTGGCTCCAGTGCATCATCAACTACCATGCCGACGTCTATGGACAGGTGGTGAGGAAGCGCGAGGGCAGGAGCATGACGCTCGCGAGGGAACAGTACCTTTTGGTAAGAAGTACTTTCATGAACATAGGTTAGCTTCATTTTATCTTCTCACATATCAATAACTTGATGGCATGCAGCAATGTCCTGATTGGTGCGCCAGGCACCGCCTCTGCTGGGAGGCCATTGTGGACAGGTGGCTCTCGACCGAGTGGATGGAGAAGCACCAGATCCGTTGAGACTGTCGCCTGCAGATAGGTGGGGCGCCACACCACCAAGAGAACCAGAGCCTCAGCACGTACGCCAAGACATGGGTAAACTTTTTTGTGCTTTCTTCTTTTTTTATGTATTCTAACACTCAATTCTAACTACTTATAATTGTCTTTGTGTTTTCCTCGCAGTCCCAGGCGCACCAGGGCCAGGAATGTAATGAGTTCATGGCGTACGCCCTGGCACATAAGGACAAGGCGACGGCCCAGGACGTCACATGCAACCCGGTGGATGGCCCCGAGGCGTACACCAATGCGAGCGTCCACAGCAAGCTTAGCGAGTATACCACGGCGGCACGCCAGCACCATGGGGAGGACTTCGATCCGGCCCACCAGCACCTGGACACGGACCTCGTGATGAGGCTGGGAGGACGGAAATAGCACGGTGGGTACTGGATGGCGGACAGCACAGGTCGACTCCTCCTCTGTTGTCAGCCTCGCCGATATTCAAGCAAGGAGCACGGACTCCTCCCTCCCCATACGCCCTCGGCAGCCGAGCTCATAGCAGCAGTTGGCAGAGCTCCAGTTTACTAGTCACAAGCTCGTCGTTCATTGATTTTACACATGTACCTTGCCTTTGCATTGTTTAATCTTTGCGGTTGGAATGTTGCAAGAGAACATGCGGAGGTTGTAGGCCCAGCAAACGGCACAGGCAAAGGCCCAGCGGCTAGCCATGGAGGCCCAGGCGGAGGCCCATTGGCTAGAGATGGCTGCTGTGCAAGCACAAAGGGCGACCGAGGAGCAGAGGATGCGGGACATGTTCAGCTTCATGGTGAGCCTGCAGGCCTTGCCAGATGTGGTCGTGCCTCCATCGCTGCTCGCTCTAGTTGTGCCTTCTTCTCCTCCTGTTCTAGGGACTCTGGTTAGTATGTGAACCTGTTGATTCCTTTAGCTTTTGCGTCCGTCCTACAGATACTCATGATTTCGCTTCTCCTTTGTGTAGCCACAGTCGGCGAGTTCGGCCCCGATTCTGGACGGTGGCCCTTCTCCAACGTCCAGCTGGCCAACTGCCCCTCCTCCACAGTCCAAGAACAGGTGGCCCGGATCAAAATGGCAGTAGGTACCTCTTTTCATATTCTTCGAACTTGTTCAAAACCTAGACTTGTGTTCGTGATGAACTAGAGACACTAGATATATATCTATATGTATGTGATGGATTATGGATTATATACGCTGGATTATGGACGATATGTGTGTGTGATGCATGATGGATGGATGATATATGTGAATTTCGTGGATTATGGATGATTGGATGATGAATGTGATATATTATGTGCTGTGTGTGATGATGTATATGATATATATGTGATATGTCTCTCTGTTTTAATGGAAAGCAAAAAAAAACAAAAAAACGTAACTTTTCACCTCTTTGCCGAGTGCCACACTCGGCAAAGAGGCCTTTGCCGAGTGCCATGGCTCTGGCACTCAGCAAATCTGGCAAATCTGTGAGCTAGTTTTCCAGATTTGCCGAGTGTCTTGGCCATGGCACTCGGCAAAGTTTTTTTTTAAAAAAAAAGAATTAAAATCCTGTGCCGAGTGTCCCCGACTGCAGCACTTGGCAAAGTTTTTTTTAAAAAAACAGATGAGCCATTTTCTTTGCCGAGTGTGGCAGCTAGACACTCGGCAAAGAATTTTTTAAAAAAAATAAAAAAATCTTTGTCGAGTGCCATATCAGAGAGCACTCGGCAAAGAAGCCGTCAAAGTTGACGGTTGGACCTTTTTTTACCGAGTGCTGACTTGGCACTCGACAAAAGCTTTGCCGAGTGCCCGATATTTGTCACTTGGCAAAGAAATCTTTGCCGAGAGGTTTTTTACCGAGTGCCTTTTATCGAGTACATTAAGGTCTTTGCCAAGTGTCCCAGACACTCGGCAAAGAAACTGCATTCTGTAGTGCACACGTATTAGTATAGTCATTGATGTAAATCAAAGTGGAACTAGATTAAGTTATTCTATTACCAGCCATAAAGTAGTACTACTATATAATACATACACATAGAGTAGTACATGTGTGTGTGTGCGTGCCAACACAATGCTGATATGTGTCCTTGTGTGTCGACTGTGATCAGTGATTGTCAGGAGATGATCGGCTTTAAAGCCTAAACATTGCGTGATTGTGTGTGCAATATTTCTCTTGGCTATGTTGGTGAGTAGATGTGGAGCACAGAGACGGTCAACGGCCATGGAGAAGGTTAAGTAGAGATGTGTCATGCCGATGCATTAGGAGCGGTGAAGATTGGATGTGAGGCTTGGATTGAGAGACCAAGATGGTGGAAGAGTGATTGTGATGGCTGACACTTGGGGATATCAACAAGAAAGAATACATGTGCAGTGTAGACCACGTATTGACAAAGTTAAGACAATGGTTGACCGAGTCAAGTGAAGGCATTGGAGGACTGGGTGATTGGGCGGTCGAGGACGATAGTGACATGTGTGGAGATCATGGAGGAGGCATGACAGATACACTTCTTTAGAGGGGTTTGGTGGTTTGGGTCTCAAAAACCACCCGAGGACAGTTTTTGGGTTTGAGGCTTGCTTGGAGTTCCAATGGGTAAGGGACATGGCATGTGGTGTCATTGTGGCAAAAGCAAAGTCGTCAAGAGCTTGTGGCCGTCAGATCCACCGGTTTCAAGATGGACCATTTTTCCCTAGGCTTATGTGGTTCAGCCTAAAAATCTATGGACATGTTGAGAACGTGTAATAGGCCTATAAATAAGATACGAGGCTACCCCAACTAGTCATCTCTCCGGTTATCATCTCTAGGTTTTCTGTCTCTAGCTTCCTAGTTTTCCTATTGTTGAGACCCACAGTTTGGGAGATTGATACTCATTCTGTGTTTAAGTTTTCTTTAATTGTCCTATGTAAGAACTTGACCAGCTTAGATCTTGCAAATAAATTAAAGCAATCTTCATCCTTCTTTGAGATCTGAGTCTAAGTTCTTATATGATTTGAATTTGGTTTTTCTCTTCGCTTTCTCTACTTCTTCACTCTTTTGATAGATCTTGAGTTCCTAAGGTTTTGTGGTTGTTTTGTTTAGTTAAATCATGCAAAGGACCCTTGGTGAACATCCTTGCTAAGTGAATCAGGCAGACTCACCAAGAGAACGATTTTTCAGTCTTGGGATGATTTCTTGAGAAAACCCCAACTCCCTTGATGGATATTCAGATCTGTGGTTGTTTCGAGGTTTGTGGGGCTTTGGGAATGTCCTCTAATATACATAAGCATCGTCTCTGCAAATTTTAGAAATTTTTGGAGAAGGTTTTGATTCAATTTGGTTTTTGGAGAGGGACTTGGGAGTGCTGGCCACACAAATCGGCTTGACAGACTTTACCAACCAATAGGAAGAAAATGGTATGGATATTTATTCGACCTTCCGTTCGACCGAATCTGTTTAGAGGTATTTAGATCTGTCCGTATCCGAGTTTAGATATTCAATATCTGATACCGTATCCATATCCATATCCAAATACTCAAATCGTATATTTATGATGTCGACATCCAATCGTATCCTGTCCGGCATGGCTGATAGTATCCGTATTCGAATCCGAATCCGACCAGAAATATGAAAACAAATATGATATCAGTGGTATCCGTTCGTATCCAATTCAGTCCCCTCCAGCGCAAATAAGCGCTGATTTTAACTGATACTGATTTGTTATGAGAGAAAATATTGTTCTATACCTGAAAATAAGTGCTCATAAGCTGAGGCGAATAGAGCCTGCACAGCTGACCAGGCTACCTCACTAGCTAGCTAGGTCGTTTGGTAGCTGGGCAAGCCAGGTCAACAGCGTCCCGGCTTCACTGCGGCTAGCTCTTCTAGGCCACGACTGGCTGAGCGGGTCATATGCAGGCGATGCCGCTTTTGTAGTGGCCACAGCTCTAGAACCAGTCAGGCCACTGCACAACCCAGCGAGCCGGTTTGTTACTCTGTTTTGTGTCCCGTTTGTTCCGTGGATTTTTCAACTGTATCTAGGAAGGTTTCTCATCTCTCTGGTTACCTATTGGCTTTCAGGGTTTTGAGTCGGACTTTTGCTTCATCGTGATTGAAGTTGAGAGCTCCGTTTCGGGTTTGGTGTCGTGCTTGGTTTTTTGTTGTATTGAGTGTTCTGCTGTGTTCTTTGGTCATCGCCAAGAACACCGAGCCACCCATTGGCCTGAGGGCATCATTGTTGGAAGATTTGGTGTTTGTTGGGTGATTTTAGGACTACAGCCATTTTGAAAGAAATTTTGGATTGGTTCCCGTTCACCGTGCTCTGGTCGCCTTTTCTCGGTCCCTTCAGTGTGTGTATATTTAAAATGGGGGTGACAAGTAGATCCCATGCATGATTGTAACACCCCAAAATTTATATTTTGGGATGTCAATAGAAACACTAAATAAAAACAATAATTTAATATTAATGGTTTATGCAACATGTGGGAATGATAATCTTTTTTTAGCAACATGGTGAATGGGGAATTTGAGCAAGATGGACGGATTGGTATGATGGTTATTTGGTTTTGGTTAAGAAATGAGGTTCCTTGGGTTGGTGCTCATACCTAGTCTAGATTCTAAGCATCGGTTCTTCGAATCATGTAACATGGCTTAAAAACGCAATCATGGGGCTAGATTGGCTGGACCTGGCTACTTAATTAGTCCCTCCATGTTTTGGTTTGCATGGGGTCGGTTTTTGTGCCGCAGGACGTGGCTTCTACAGTGGTGTTGGTACCTAGGAACTTTTACCCTCCATGTTTGGGAGCTTCCAACTGAGCCATGTAGTGTGACCCTGCTTGACACCTAGGCAGTGTTTGACGTAAAAGGGAAATCATATAGTAAAAGTGTGCAATCTCTGCAGAATGTAAAACTGATAGATCAGTCGTGCTCACGGTCAAGTACGGGCTTGGACTTCTTCGTGATTAGCTGATTCTCTGATATGGTTGTCAGTTGGGAGCTTGGATGGAATCCAAGTGTTGATCTCTGAGGAGAAGGCATAATTTTACTTAGATAAGAAGGTGCTTAAGGGTTTAAGGTAAATAGGGTTGAGTTGTTTAGGCGCTTGTGCCAAATTTGGTAAGCCTTTCCTTGTGATGGCCCACATGTCATACTCTACACTTGTGGGGTACATATTGATGTACTCACCCTTCCTCTTTGTCCCCCTGCTACCCTCACCCAGTTGTTTGGACTAGAAGACTATGTTTTTTATAAGACGGTGTTTCCTGAAGACGGTGTCTTTGTTAGGCTGGTGTGCCCCCAATCAACCTTCCTGTCAAGATGACGTCTCTTCCGCTAGTTTAATGAAAAGTTATGTAGCATTTATTTTAGACCCATGGGTCAATTTGTAATAATGTGTTTTTGATATATAAGCAACGCTAATTTATAATGAAGTTGATATGTGTATGAAAACTGTGCATTTAATTTTGTCCTTAAAACTGGGTGTGATAGTGATATATATTAGCGATACTAGGACTAATTTCCACATGGTGCGTTATAAATATTGTACTCATTGTTAGCTATGGTTAAATAGTGTTGTGGGAAATGTATCATTAACTTTTTTTTTCTTAATTTGAGAGAATAGGTAGAGGGTGGAGCGTGTACGTTACCTCTGGTTCTCTCTTCCAAAGGCAAATATATTTTGAATGAGCCGTCACAATCCTATGTTACGTAATAAAAGAAACTGAATTGGATGTTACTGAGACTATTTGGTGCAGTAAAAGAAGAATACATATAGAAACCAACGACTCACCATGGCTGCGTGGGATGCACATCCATGCATAAAACCGGCCCGAAATCCTCATGTATATATATGGCCTTATTATCAACAAAATAAGTTTAGGAAAACATGTAGCAAAACGTTGGTATTGACTAAATTATATATATGTAGAACCAGATAAATGGGGAAGAGGTGATCACACACCAAGTGGTAGGAAAACAAATGAATAATATGCAACAGAGACTGAAATGGTGTGAGCCGTGAATGATAACTAGATCATTATCTTGGATGCACTTTTTTTTGCAAAGTTTGTGCTTATGGCTAACATAATTATTTTTGTCCTTTTCTTCATTGAAGAATTAACCACAATTCATTTCCACACATGTGTCTAGTAAATTGTTGATGGCTTCAAAATAACAGTAGATCTGTCTACTCCCCTCCAATAGTCAATACAATTTATCTATAATTTTTATGTTGAACCAATAATATGGATAATTCTTATTAGAGCTACCAAATTTATCTTGAAAATTACTTTCATAATGTACAGTTCTTTCAATATATATAAGACAATTAGTTATCTATATTTCTAGCCCCTCCATTCTTATCTATTAGTCCATCTAGCTTTCTCTCAAATGTACCAAATATAACTCCATGTTAACCTTTTCGCTTGATTCTTCCATGACCATTCTTATTAAAATGCACATTAATCAATAAAATACCTTGGCCACTCATCTCTTAACTCCAGCAATGGATGATGGGCACTATATAATTTATGATAATTCTAATCTTAATTCTTATTCCCATGAGTTGTATCTGGAATTGGAGCAAGTAGTTTCATTCGGAGGAAGGAGAGTTTTAACAGACTGATGAGGATTTAAAAGGAAGTATTACCTCTTTCCTTTTTGTCGCCTCGGTGGTTGGGTCAGCGTTACATATGACTGCCATTATTGATACCTGGCATGCCCAACCTCCTGCATCTCTGATTCTCCTTATTAGTTGAGGATGCTTGCCGGGTGGCATGGCTTTGGGGGTAAACTCCGACGAACCACACAACAAGATCTGAATGTCATCGAGATGTGGTGGTGGACGATCTTCATTTTTCATTGTCACGTGGACAGAACTTGTGGAATGTGGCCAGATACAATCTTGGTCAACGTCTATGTCGATGTACTCTCTGTCTTCTGGTGTAGCAAGTATAATAGTGAAGCAAAAGGTATGTTCTGATTTGTTGACTAGGCTTATTGAGGATCGGACAGGATTGTTTGGCTCGAATTGAAAGCAGAGCACCGAGGGGTAGATTTCGACAAACTCCGTTGTAATGGATCCACCCGTGCTTAACTGTTGCACAAAACACCCATGGACCATGGTTAAAGAACTACTTCAATTATAGCACTCAGCCAGATGTGTATGTATACGCAGTTCAAATGGAAACAAGCCACAAGAGGTGCTTTTATATATATACGATTCAGTTCTGAGTTGCATAACATTACTAGAACAAATATTTTCTCGAAAATTTGAAGCAGAGGCAAGATTTTTATTTTAGCCGAGGGAACTGCCACTTGTGCAGATGGCTCATGTGAGTTTATAGTCTATCCTTTTTTTTTTTCTTGACTACATGCATTTCAACTATGTATATGGCTGCTACTATTTTTTAGTATTGAGTAGTATCATGGATACTTCTATTTGTTACCAAAACACGACGCAATTACAAAGAGGTTTACAATCACCTATGCAACATCCAATGCTAAAAGAACTGCATGTACATGTTGAGCCACGCCCACACATGTCCAAACCAATGAATAGGGGTGAGAAGCCACTGCAATACCTCGGAAAAACATCAACCTTGCCGACTTTGCATTTTCTACCCTATATTCATTCTAACCTTACATTCTTTTTTTGACTCCATACATTCTTACATTATATTATTTACATTTTCTGTGAGACTTTCGTAGATTGAAGTGTGTAATTTCTAGGATTACCATGTAGGCGCCAAACTCTTTTTAGCACAGAGCATATATTGGATATATATATATATATATATATATATATATATATATATATATATATATATATATATATATATATATATATGACCCCTTGGTTTCTAACAGACCTAATTCATCTCACCCCTTAAGTAGTAGGACACATATTGTGCCACTTGCTTAATCATAAAAACAAAGAATCATGGTCCACGAGAACAAATGTTGATCCATTGTTTTATCTACATGATCATGGGAAACAAATATACCCAAGAAATACTCTTATATGTATACATCTGCCAACATTGAACAGTGTATATATATATATATGTATATATATAACGTTAGTTGTGAGTGTAGATTATGGAAACAGTTATGTAGGAAATTATATATATTTTATCTAAAAAAGGAAATACAGCAAACTCAAGGCAGACCCACCAGATTTTCTCTATTTAAATCCTGACAGACATCTTGTCTGGTTCTTCAATATTATGTAACAAATAAACAAACCAGAAGGAATAGATTTTTGTCCTAAATTATAGGTAAAACAAAAGTAACATGGAAGCATGGTACGTACTTTTCATAAATATAAGATCAAAACATTTAAGAAATGCAAATAAAATGTGATACTACCAGATTTTCAGCCTGGCCAAATAAAGAGTTGTGAACTCACCAGCATCGCTGTGTCTTGAACGTCCCGGTCTTTGAGAGGAGGCACTTTTAGAGAGGACTGACTCTGGGATGGTGGTACAAACACAACGTCCAACATTACATCCTGCACATCTGTCTTTTTGGCGAACAAGGCCAGACTTATGTCTTCAGGCTTGAGATTATCATTGGTTACAATGGCTCCGTGCACGGTGACGTTGTCTTTGTCCTGTGTGTTTAGTAATAATGCCTCCTCCTGTGCTTGCACCTTTAAGATGACTACCCTCGTCGACCATGGTGGCAGGATTCCCTTGCTCCGTGACAAAGAGTATTTCATGACCTTGCTGGGCGACATAGGAAACAAAAACCCAACGTAGTCATTTGTTGTGTTGGTCAACTGCAGTGAGAATGACAACACCCTATTTAGGTCATCCAGAGGGTAGGACAGCTCGTGGGGATAGACCTGGAGCAGCTCTGTCGAGTCACGCAAGCATGTCTACAGGGAAAGAAGAAAGATGGTTTGTTAATGGGAATGACTCAACTGCCGAGAGGCGGGATGAACATGTTAAACAATGTCATCCTATATTTTGGCATCACAGTTTTGTGAATGATGGAGAGGGACAGATCGATGTGGAGTCCATTCATGGTGGTGCCTATTATATGCATATAAATAAATATATATAAATAGCGTGAATGTTGGGTACTCCCTCCATACTCATAAAACATGTCGTTTTGGCACAACGATACAGTCTCTAAAACATAACTTTGACTTCATATTTTTATAAAAATATTTATTGAAAATTGGTATATACATATTTTTATGAAAGTATATTTTAAGACAAATCTATTCATATGATTTTAATATTTTTCAAACTCAATAACTTAAAAGCTATTCATGATTTATATTCCCAATATTTGACCTAAATCTTGTTCAAAACGACATGTTTTACGAGTATGGAGGGAGTATATAACGATAGAAAGTCACATTACAAGAAGGAAGCAACACAAAGAGATGTAGAGATAGCTGTAAACATCCAATATAATGCCTACCCCTAAGTGTACGTACAATACCAAAATACAAATTAACAATGTACGATACATATCAGTACTACGTACATACATAGTACCACATCACTAACATCTCATCCCCACCCGGTTACCAGTTGATTTTGTACAGGAGGGGACATCATATCCTATTTGATGAGTATGGAGGGGACATTGCCTTTTGTATTTAAATTTGCCTTTGATAATGTGTATGTCAAGATAAATGTAGATACCATTTTAAAAGAAAAAACTATGCATACCAACATGATGAGCAGGTATACTAACCGTCAAAGTCACCATATCCACCACTTTATCGGCTTCATCCTTGAACACGTCATCAGTAATATTCGCTGTTGTAAGACTCTCATTCACTCTGGTGCTCTCCACGTAAAACTCTCCTGTTTTACGATTCTTGTAGTCTGGTGCCTTTTTTGCATCCAATGTTACTGTGACTTCACAATATGACTGTCGTGGGATAATGCCCTTTTCTGGTTTTATGCAGTACGGCAGTGTGCTTGACGTTGAGGTCCTGAAGGCAATGTTGTCATCTGTTGCATTGGACAGCTTAATTGATCGTGAGATCTCACTTTGAAGCTTCATAGGTAACTGTAGTTCGAGTGGCTCAATCCCTAGCATGTCATCAGGTAATAAAGAGATATTCTGCAATTAAGTGAAGATTGATTTGGATTACCATGCATGAATATACTGTTGAGTTTACATCTGTTGTACAAGTCATATTATTGGCAGGTTTGACAAATCAAATAAGCTGCTTGAGGATCATGAATCATAAGAACATACCATGGAAACCGTTGATTCAATGGCGTTGCTGATGATGTGCCCATCAGTTGCCATTTCATTAAGCTCAATGATTATATCCTTTATATTAGGTCTATCTGTGGGATGTTCACTCATGCAGCGTAGTGCCAATTCGAGACATTTAGCTACTTGTTGGTACTCCAATGGTTTGTGCTTCCCTGATTTTCTCCACCTGTGCCTCCATCTTCTGCACACCTGGCATTTTACAGCAGATATTACAATGATGACCATGCTTGATGCCAAAAGATAAGCACATCCCAGACTCCACAGCTCTAAGCTGACATCACAACTAAATTTTTTTTTTTGGAAAACAAACCTTCACATTAATAGAGGTGGGTATCCTGGGCCACTACCTCTAAAAATGGTGAGACGGGAGGCAGTCATCCTATGTCGTCCACCTCTGTTAATCGATTAGCAGAGTCTTGCTTTGTAAAGTGAATCAATTAACAGGGGGCAACGGTCTTAAAAGCACGCCTCTATAAATAGTTGTCTGAAAAACAAATCCTTCAATGTCATTTAGTGCTCTTTTAAAAACTCATTCAGTGCACTTTTGATCAGGCTGCCATCTCTACCAAGTGGCTACTTCCTGGATTAGAGTAATGTCAAAGTGCTCTAAACCCATCACCTGGTTCCAGAGGATTTTAGCAAAAGGACATGTCACATCGAGGCGTGTTAGATTGATCTCCACCGGCTCAGTCCAACGACCAAGTCAGACCCTGACTCATACCCTGATCGGGGGCACACAACCAACTCATGGTTGGTGGGCCCCCGTCATGCTGCACTATAAAAAGAGATGGGGACTATGGCTCGAGACACGACACTTATCGTGACCCCAATCCCCACCAATGGAACCTTATGATCGATCCCTAGATGCACCGAAGCGCCGCCACCGCCTTCGCTGCCACTAAACCGCGTCGCCCTTGTCATCGACAAACACCGTTGACGTTTCTCCGTCGACCGCTGACTCATCGGTGTCCTCTTTACCGCCATGGCCGACTCCTCCAAATTCAATAGCTAGCCAATTCTAACCCCTCTCTCTAGTTCGTGTTCTATAATGAATTGCTTGTTTCACCCCGAATAGTGAAAAAATCACCCACTGATCTACACCAAGGTGATCCTAGAAGTCTATCAATTGTATTAGTTAACCTACTCTCGCGTGCAGATCTAGTTCGGTGAAGCAATTAGAAGGACATGAATGTTTTTTCAAGAATCGGAAACCCTAACCCTAACCCCAGGTAAGAAACGAAAGTAGGCCAGCGGGACTTGCCTTTCCCTACCCGTAAGCCGCCGCCGACCACTTTTTGGTGCCGCATGGGAAGTCCAAGTTGAGCCATCGCACAATGCCACTATGCCAACGCACTGACTGGCCTTGTCGCACTAAGCCTAAGGACCCGGTAAGGGCAGAAAATGAGGCACATGCAGTTTTTGCTACTAGGTAGCGTGATTATGCAACGATAATTAAAAATGAAGTACGACCTTGACCGTGCGAAGTGGGATAGTTCAGACAGCAAGTTTTGGATGGTGATTAAGACCTCCATCGAGGATCCAATAAGGAGAGCAATCGGAGAATGTACCAACACCACTGAGTATCTCAAGAAACTAGAGAGTCAATTTACCAACTCTTCAAGGGCTTATGCAAGCACTCTCAATAAGAGGTTAGTCAATGAGAAATACACTGGTGGAGGGTCTAGACTCTAAAGAGCACATATTGAGGATGAGCAACACGGCATCCAAGCTCAAGCCAGTGGACATGGGATTGTTAATTACAACTTACAACTAGATAAGTGGGACATTGAGAAGCTCATTTTCATGTGTGTGCAAGAAGAGGAGAGGCTTGAGAGCTCACATGGTGACACCATCAACCATGTGAAGGAAAATAAAAGAAAGAACTTTAACAACAAGAAAGCTCTTTTCAAATGTGCAACTCAAGACACCTTACGGACATGAGTTATCATTTTCAAAGCATTTTCAATCGCATCCTCACCACGTCACTAGGTTTAATGCATATGCACTTGTTATTCATCACTTAGTGCCACTAGATAACCATAATTACTTTAGAGTTTCCCTCTTAGTAGTATAACTATCTATTCTAAACCCTATCATGCACTCTATTGCACCTTGACTATCAAAAACAAAATCCTATTGATATAACTTTGCCGCTGGGCCTTTGCTTCCAATTTCGTCTCCTTCTCTTCTTTTCCAAGGTTGACTTGCATTTGGTTGTAAACATCATCTCTACCATCTTCTAGCCTTGCTCAACTTCAAGCATGGCACTATGGCAAGCATCTCCATGAAAGCATTAGTCCATTAATTGTCACTCAATTACCAAAATCAAACTAGCGGTTGCAACCATCCAATTCCAAATTTTGTTTATTCACTAGTACATGGACACCATTCAAAGATGAGCGATTGACCTTTTAAAAGGTGATCTACCTATTGTAAGGTCTTTGTTAATCAAAGATAAGAGAGGTGGGGTACACCTGCCTTTGTAAATTAGGAAATAACAAACACAAGCCAAGCATGGGTGCCCCTAGCCGATCACACTTTAAGCCCACTGTTGGATGTGATCTTTTGGATAATCCCGAAATTAGGGATAATCATGAAATTAATGGCAAATCCAATCAATTAGTCCACCTGCCATTTTCTCCAACTGATTAGTACTTGCCTTGATTGGAGGCATTCCTACCAAAGATAGGATTCGCCCCCCTAGGCCTACAACGCATATAAATAAATGGAGGCGCCCCCTGGCATCTCTAATCCCATTCTTCCAAAACCCTAAACCAATTACTAAGGTGTTGGAGGGCTCTAGAAGGTCAAATCCACGTCCAGGTAAAAGCCCATGTTTGATTTTGATAATTGATGAAACCTAGTTTGCTAATGCTTTGCTCTAAGTGTTTCATGAGAACTATTAGCAAACAACAAGATGGAGCCACTTGAGTAAAGACCTACCGGTCTGACTCTTCTGGCGAGAAGTTTTGCAGAAGAAGTTCCTGGTCAACCAGTGCATGCATGGGACAGAATCAAATAAACTCATAGCCAAATATGGCTCGAAAATAGACCCACAGGTCCGGGTACTCAAATTTTGCTGGAAAAACACTTGTCCAAGCAGAGAAATTGCTTGGTCAATTCAAATACAAATATAAATAAGGACTTCATCAAACAATTTTATTGTTTGTAATATAACACTTGTTAAATTCGATAGGTGTAACAAAAGACCTCTCGAAGACTACAAGGTGTACAATAACAAGTATCTTTCGAGTACGGGTTAAGCCCATAACTGACAGTGACCTAGTCCTACACCAAAGCCGAATGTGCATGCGCAAAAGAAACTAGCATCTTTGACTCAATCAAGAACATCATGCCTTATGAAGGGAAACCATGGGAGAATTCGTGTATACAACAAATACTACCCAAACTTAGGGTATAGGTGCAGGACGTGGACTCAGAGAGTGAGGACGATGTAGACCTCGTAAACCTGGCTCTTGCATCTCTCACAAACGAGTGGTAGGCAAGGGAAAGCGTGGAAGAGACACACCATCTTCACCACTCTAGAAAGAGGATGGCCACCCCTAAACCGACAGAGCTGATGAACCCGTTAAGAGGATAGGACCCCATCAAGTAACTACAGATGCCATGATGGCCACATAACCATGGGCATCCCTAGGCATCCAATGTTGATGGAAAACCACACATATTTCAATGGAAATAGTGCCATTGACATCCCTATGCATATATTCAAGATCGAACACTCTTGTTCACAAGTCTTCCTCTAGCATCTAGATAGGGCCGCACCCAGCACCCACTACATCTAGGCACCAAGGCTAACCTACATAGCCTTCTCCTAGCACCACTGCTAGACTTAGTTGGAGCGTAGAGATGGGTGTTCTAACAGGAGCGCGAGGGCTCGAACAACCGTAGGAGTTCTGCTGGTTTCCAAAACACACTACAAGAAATCTGGGCTTCTATGACGACTGCCAGATGACGAAGCACATATCTGTCATTATCAGAGGCTGGTTATGACGACTGTCCATAGGATGACAACTATCTATGACCAAATTGTGTTTCTATCATTATCATCGTCAAACTGTACTCTCCCTGTGTTGTATGACAACTGATCAATGATGACAGTTGATCGTCATAAAACATAGAACTATTATATTTTTATTTTAGGAAAACTTGTTGTCCTATTTGGCTGTTGGACCACAAAGCATGTGTCTTAGGTGGACATTTAATGTCAACATCAGCTCTAGTATCTTTTTTTAGGACTAGCAAATGTGCCCGTGCTATTTTTCTATGACTTTACACATAATTTATAGTTTATATTTTACCAGAAAAATATATAAATGAAACGGGTTTTAAAATTATTAAAAGAGAAAAATGAAAGAAGAACTCTTCATTCTCGCGCGATCTCTACACTACAAAGGTAAAAAAACAAAGGATTCTACTACGGTTGATCTATCTCTAGTTTAATAAGCTACTGTTGACTTATCTTGTAATATAAAAGACCAGAATTACTTATAGTGTTGTAACAAATTTGACTGCATGAATACTCCGTCAAGGAAACACACCTAGAAAGATTTTCTCCTAATTTTATTCAAGACTTTAAATTATTACACCTGTATGTGGCCAAACTCCTGCCTGCTGCCTATTACAAGTTATGTTTCAAACAGAAAAATTCATAGCCAAAAAGAATATGTTACCATTTCTAAGATAATTTCTTTGGTTCTGAATTTTTGAACTTGAAACAGAGAACTAGGGTCATGTGCCTTTGTAGTTCTGTCCCTGTTGGATAGTTTCTTATAACATTACTGCGTACTAAATTTATCACCATATGTGCAAATCGGTAGAGTTATTTCAGTTATAGTTTTCTCTTGGCATTATGGTGTGTTTGTGCATACATACTTCATCTGTTTCTTATGCAGCTATTATCTAATTCAGTTTCAGTAGTGACATTCTTTACTTTTGTTTTCCTTTTGTAAACCTAGCCAATTGTTGTTTTTCCTGCATTCCTGAAGCGTTCAAGAAGGTGCTTCCCTTTTGTACTGGTTCCGTAGCAAGATGCATGATTTTTTTTTGCAACACTAGGTCTCTAATTTCGTGAGGCAAATAAGAAGTCTCTTTTTTTTAGATAGACATACAGATTTTGTTGTGTGCCCATTGCAACACGTGGGCCATTAACTTTACCAGACTTCAATAGAGCAACTTACTAAACCATTCGAATTGGTTGATTTGGTGCATGCTTTCAACTTTGTAGAACGAATTTGTGCATGGCTAATTGAGTATGCTATACTTATGCACTGAATGATTTTCTTGTAGTATGGCAGCCTTTGTCTTCCATTTAAACTTTCTTAAAATAGTCACTAAATGCACACTTATGTTCATTTTCAGGTTTCTTCAACGCTCTAATTAACAAGATGACTTATCGGTCCATCACAAACAGAAGGCTGCTGTGTGGTGGCATGTACTTTTGTGCAGTGCCTAGTAGTTCTGTGTAGTGGCTGGTGCTTTTAGATGGACCTTGGCTGGAACATGTATTCTAGAATAGGTGTTTTTGTATGGGTTGAAATATTATTTATGGCTGGAATATATCCTGTTGTATGGGTTGGTTATTATTGTAATTATTCAAGGCCCAGCCCACAATATGGGCCTGAATTGCAATGCTGGGCTGAATTAAAAAAGAAAATGCAAATACCTCGCCCATAAAAAATATGTTGGTGCTAATTGTAATTGAAAATAAAAAGAAAAAACCAGTTCTATATGGGCTGAATGTGAATTGCCATGCTATTTGCCACATCACCTGCCTTGTCATCTGCCACGTAATGTGCCATATCATCGTACACGTGGTGCTATTCTGTTCAATTTGTTATGACGATTTAGTCTTGTCATTGCATCTGAAGCATCTAGGCCCTAATGGTTTCGGTGATTAATGACAACAAGACGGTCATTATGACTAACGTATGTTTTGCAGGATAACCTAAAGGTTAGGTCATAATAACATGTAGGTTCAAGCCCCTAGCAATGGAATTCGATTCGGTTTTCAAATGATGGAAGACAAGACGGTGACAGACTAGTGCCAAGTGTCGTTTGGAGTTGAGAGACACTTCGTGTAGTCTTAGGTTTTGTTTTTCTTTTTGACCGTACTATTAAGAGGGGTTTGGATGGGTAGCTTGACTTAGAGCAAGATTAAAGAGTATAGATGTGATGCACACTTGTCCAATATAGCTCTAGACAGCCCAGGGAGACTCTTGAGAGAGAGAGGATCAAACTTCGTTTTGGAAAGTTTTCGATTCGGCGAAGTTTTGATCAAATTAGAGGCGTCGGACTCTACCTAGTATGGGCGTCGGACCAATAGTTAGAGTCCAACGATACGTGGCAGCCCTTGGACGATTATCAGTGTGCCAGGGAGCGTCGGACCCTGGCTGGATGGTCGTCGGACCATTGGCCAGAGTCCGACGGTGCCTCTGGGTGTTCAGCGAGTGTCGTACCATCGAAAGAGTGAGCGTCGGACTAATGTTTCTTAGCGTCCGACGCTTCTAGAGAGGTTCCCGCAGCGTAAAAGAGCGTCAGACTTGGTCCGACGGTGTGCGTCAGACCATTGATCTGTGATATAGCCGTTGAGAGGCACTGTGCCAGCTGTTCAAAAGCGTCAGACTAAGGGGCGTCAGACCATCGAGTTCGGTCCGACGCCCCTCTGGCACAGGACTGAGCACAGTGCGACTGTGAGAGTCGGACCGTGGTGGATGGTCCCACGGTCGAGCCTCGGCAGCGTCCAACGGTTCGCACGAAAGTGAGAAACTGCTAGTTTTGTAGAGGGTGAGTATTTATACTCCACCAAAGCCTCCATTCTATCTCTCTTGCCACTTCTAACAGCTGAAGGAACCCTTGTTGATCTTGTGAGAGAGCAAGAGCCCTAGGGAGCATTGAGTGAATTCCATTGCTTGTGAGCTTCTTCCCTAGAGAGATCAAGAGTGACTTGTGTGCATCCATCACCATCTTTGGCCTTGTTCTTGGTCAAGTGAGAGTTTAGGCTTGTTACTCTTGGTGATCGGCATCACCTAGATGGTTTGGTGGTGATCGGTGGCTTGGTGACCGCTTGGAGAGCTTGTGGGCAGCCCAAGTCGAAGTTGTGAGCGGTTGTGGGCGATCCACCGCGCCAGAGAGGCAAAGGATCAGCCCGTAGAGAGCACTTGGTCTTTGCGAAGATCAAGGGGGAGCTACACCCTTGGGCGGGTGCTCCAACGAGGACTAGTGGGCAGTGCCGACTCTCCGATACTTCGGTAAAAACCGGATTTGTCTTTCTAACTCTTTACATTCCTGCATTTCCTTTGTGTTTTCTACTTTCCTAGAGTAGTATACTTGTGATAGGACTTGGCTATATCTAATGATCATTCCATATCAAATGTGCTTCTAGTTGCTTCTTTGAGCTTCAACTTGCTATCCGTTGGTCAATTGTGTGATCTTGGCTTCCAATGTCTATTTACAAGTGAAGAAGAAGTTGTTGTTTCCAAGAAAGATGACAATGAAGTGATATTCAAGGGCTTTTGGTACAATCACCTCTATCTAGTGGACTTCAACTCGGAAGATGCAAATTTGAAGACTTTTCTATTCACCAAACAATCTTTAAGGTGGCTTTGGCATAGAAGGCTTGCACATGTTGGGATGAGCACACTCAAGAAGCTATTGAAGAAGGAGATGGTGAGAGGATTGAAAGATGTTGTATTTGAGAAGGACAAATTGTGTAGTGCTTGCCAAGCCGGGAAACAAGTGGCAAATAAACATCCATCCAAGGCATTTGTGTCAACTTCAAGACCATTAGAGCTACTTCACATGGACCTATTTGGGCCAACAACTTATGCAAGTATTGGTGGCAAGCTCTATTGTTTAGTGATTGTTGATGACTTTTCAAGATATATTTGGGTGTTCTTTCTTCATGACAAGACCGAAGTTGCCCAATCTTTCGAGAAGTTTGCCAAGAGAGCACAAAATGAATTTGAAGTGAAAATCAAGAAAATTAGAAGTGACAATGGGAAAGAGTTTGACAACACAAACATTGAAGTATATTGTGATAAAGTTGGGATCAAGCATGAAGTCTCATCCACCTATACCCCTCAACAAAATGGTGTAGCTGAAAGGAAGAACCGGACTTTGATCATCCTTACAAGGACTATGCTTGATGAGTACAACACACCAGAGAGGTTTTGGGCAGAGGCAATCAACACCGCATGCTATGCATCCAACCGCCTATTTCCTCACCGGTTGCTAAAGAAGACCCCCTATGAGCTACTCATTGGTAAGAAGCCGGACGTCTCCTACTTCCGGGTGTTTGGTTGCAAATGCTACATCTACAAGAAGCGGCAACACCTAGGGAAGTTTCAAAGACGTTGTGATATTGGTTTTCTTGTTGGTTACTCATTGAAGTCCAAAGCATATAGAGTATTCAACAATGCCACCGGCCTTGTTGAAGAAACATATGATGTGAAATTTGATGAATCTAATGGCTCTGAAGGAGAGCATGAGAATCTTGATGATGTAGGTGATGAACCACTAAGGAAGTCTATGAAGAACATGCTAACCGGAGACATCATGCCTAATGATGATGAAGATGATAGTGATGATGTGCAAGTGATCAATCAACCATCTTCATCAAATGTGACTCAAGATGATGAAGATAAAGATGGGGTGGATCCACATGAAGACACCCACATCACACAAGAAGAAGTTGAGGCACAAGCACAAGATGTTGATGCTCCACAACCTCCTCCCCATGTGGTTGATAGAAGAACTACTCCACTCCTACAAGCAATCCTCAAGATCTCATAATAGGGAGTCCTTCAAGGGGGTAATGACTCACTCACAAAGGCATGCTCAATTCATTGAACATCACTCGTTTGTCTCTTGCATTGAGCCTACTAGTATAGAAGAAGCTCTTCAAGATCCGGATTGGGTGAATGCCATGCATGAAGAACTTAACAACTTCACCCGCAATCAAGTATGGACACTTGAAGAGAAGCCAAAAGGAGCAAGAGTCATAGGCACCAAGTGGGTGTTCCGCAACAAGCAAGATGACAAGGGCAACATTGTGAGAAATAAGACAAGGCTCGTGGCAAAAGGGTTCTCCCAAGTTGAAGGCTTGGATTTTGGGGAGACTTTTGCCCCAGTTGCAAGACTTGAGGGCATCCGTATCCTACCTGCATATGCATCTAATCACAATCTAAAACTCTTTCAAATGGATATGAAAAGTACATTCTTAAATGGCTTCATAAATGAACTTGTCTATGTTTCGCAACCACCGGGTTTTGAAGGCCCTAGATATCCAAACTATGTTTATAGGTTGTCTAAGGCGCTATATGGCTTGAAGCAAGCCCCATGGGCTTGGTATGAGCGCCTCCGCGACTTCCTCATCAACAAGGGTTTCAAAATCGGCTTGGTTGATACCACACTATTCACCAAGAAGCACAAAGGGTATATCTTTATTTGTCAAGTTTATGTTGATGATATTATCTTTGGTTCGACTAATGAAGATTTTTGCAAGGAATTTGGTGATATGATGTCCAAGGAGTTTGAGATGTCCATGATTGGTGAGCTCACATTCTTCCTCGGCTTTCAAGTCAAGCAAATGAGGGAGGGGACGTTCGTGTCGCAAGAGAAGTACACGAAGGATCTCCTCAAGCGCTTCAAGATGGAAGAATGCAAGCCCATCAAGACCCCCATGCCTACCAATGGACATCTCGACCTTGATGAGGGAGATAAATCGGTTGACCAAACTCTCTATCATTTTATGATCGGTAGTTTGCTGTACTTGACCGCATCTAGGCCCGACATCATGTTTAGTGTGTGTATGTGTGCGCGCTTTCAAGATAACCCTAAGGAACCTCACTTAGTTGCGGTAAAAAGAATCCTTAGGTACACAAAGCACACCCCAAGCATTGGCCTTTGGTATCCCAAAGGAGCTAACTTTACTCTTGTCGGCTATTCCGATTTGGATTATGCCGGTTGCAAGATTGACCGGAAAAGCACATCCGGAGGGTGCCATTTGCTTGGAAGATCACTAGTTTCTTGGTCCTCCAAGAAATAAAATAGTGTTGCCTTGTCAATAACCGAAGCGGAATACATTGCCACGGGTGCTTGTTGTGCACAAATTCTTTACATGAAACAAACCCTACTTGATTATGGAATCAACTTAAAATGGGTACCTTTGTTGTGTGACAACGAGAGTGCGGTAAAACTTGCCAACAACCCGGTTCAACACTCCCGCACAAAGCACATTGACATCCGTCATTACTTCCTTAGAGATCACGTTGCCAAGGGTGACATTTCCTTTGAGAGAGTGAGAACGGATGATAACTTGGCGGACATTTTCACTAAACCATTGGATGAGGCACGCTTTTGTACTCTAAGGAATGAACTTAATTGCCTTGATCTAAGCAACTTCACTAAAAGATGATCTTGTGTTGACATGTGCATTGCATTGTAACATAAAACATGTCTAACATTGAATTGCACGTAGGGCTTGTCTAACTCGGTAAAGATAACCGCCCAAAAGCGTGTGAAGAAGCTTACCCGAGGACAAACTTGACAAGCAACTAGCTTAATTTACGTGAATTTGCATATTGCATGGTTGTTGTTTTGTCATTTTATTCTTGGATTTCATTGCCTATTTTCATAAAATTCACATATGCCTAAGGCAAAATATTTAAAAAAATTGAGGGTTTGAGTGAGGACATCTCATACTAGTTTCAACTGGTGTTTTTTTGACTCTCATTGGGGTTGGAACTTAGTTGAGAAAAATCGGCGCCAAGAATCTTGAAGAATTCAGGGTTTTAGGGCGTCGGACTGTAGCATCGAACGCTGGCTTTCCCAGCGTCGGACCATTGCCTACAGTCCGATGGTCCCTGGCCCTGTGCCTAGGAGGCGTCGGACGGAGCGTCGGACCGAGATTTTTTGGGCGTCGGACGATTGGTGGAATGTGTTCACGCCGTGGCGCGCCGAGTTCACGGCGTCGGACCGAGAAGATTGGTCCGACGAGGAGCGTCGGACTGAGTCCAACGGGTACTGGAAGCGTCGGACCCTGCAGATCTTTGGTCCGACGCCTGAAATAGTAACCGTCCGACGGTCGATTTGAGGGCACGATTTAGTTTAAATTCTCTCTCTGTCGCGTGGGGCCCGTCTGTGCGTCTTCTTCTTCGTCCTGAGCCGTAAGCCCCTCCGCCGCCCGTACGCACCCAAACCCTAGCTCGCCGCCGCCGCTCCGCGCCCCAGTCCTCACCGGCGCCCTCGCCACCGGCCGCCATTTCTTCCCCGCGCGTGCGTGCCCTCCTCCTGCGCACGCCTGCGAGCTGCAGCCGCAGCACCGCCGCCATTCCAAGCACCGCCGCCGTGCCTTTCTCCACCGCCCGAGGTGCGGGTCATCCTCGAGTCCTCCTCCTCCTCGACTGCTCCAGCTCCTCCCTGCGAGCGGTGGTGAGATTCAAATTTCCTTATTCAAATCCCTTTTCTTTCCACCTTGCACTTATCATGTTAGATGAAATGCCCTAACCAGCGTTCTTCGCTTTCGTCACAGTTCTATTGTAACTTAGCTCTGCTCTCAGCCTTCTAGGGTTTGTGGGGGTGATTTTCACCTTGTGGTAATCCTCTTTTGCCTCCACACCTTAATTACCTCCCTAATCATTGCATATCCATGTCAGTTGCTCTAGTCATTGACTTGTGCCCTATGTCATGCAGTGATCTTGTTTTGTCCCTTGTGTGGTGCCTCGTGTCAACAGAGATTCTCACCTCTTTGCAGGTCTTCCCTCAGGTTGCTTTGCTTCTCCTCTCTTATCCCATATGCTTGCTTCTATAGGCTATCTCATCTCTAGCTTATATATGCTTATGTATATCTTGTCTATCTCTCTATTGCAGCTGTCGTCGTCAGAGTGTTTGGCAGTGGGTCAGTGAATCCGGGGCCAAGCCCGTGGACACGGAACAAGGCCAAGCCTCTGAGTGTCAGCGGCAGTTTCTGAGAGACAGTGACAGTTGGCAGAGATGGTAAGGTGCAAACAGGTCAGCCGCAGTGAGGGAGGCACAGGTGGAGACGAGAGGCCTCCTCCTCGTCCACCTTTGGACAAGGGGAAGGCCCCTCTTGTTGAGAGCAGCAAAAAAAGGAAGAGACTTACAGCTGAGCAGAGGCAGGCTATCAGGGTAGCACAGGCTGCAGAGGAGGCAGAGCGTGGCAGAGGTATACATATTGGAGACATCTCTGTCAGCTTGTCGGGTAGAGATGAGTCCGAGGAGCAGCCACAGCCTTAGAGACAGCCGGAGACTGAGTCAGCACAGCCAGAGGCAGAGCCGAGGTAGCCAAAGCAGCAAGTGGCAGCTACTCAGGGGGAGCAGGCCCAGGCTCCACCTCTTCATCGCTCGGGCCGCACTCGACCTTTGGTGCCGCCCCGGCCCGTTGGTCAGAGGCACGGAGACCGAGTCCCTAGGGCGCCTGCTCCCTCCGAGCCTCTGCCGGAGCCAGAGCCAGACATTCACTTAGACCTACGGAGGATCTCTGCAGCCCGAGTTAGAGAGCTCCGGCTGACGTCGCTTACCAGTTGGTTTTCGGATCAGAGAGATCCCAGAGCTTCTGAGGGCTGGTACACTAGTCTTCACGAGGACTTCTTCACCGCCCTCATGGCCACAGGAGTTGGACTGCGACAGCATAGGGTATGTCCCCTAGAGGACATAGTCCAGGCAGCAGGAGAGGAGATCAGGCCATACTTGACTTACTTGCCTGGACTAGCAGAGCTTCTTGGCTGATCAGGCCGGTACGTGGAGTCGTGGGTGAGAGAGTTCTATGCTTCACTATGGATAGACCCCGACCACCAGTACCTGCAGTACACCTTCGGCGGAGAGCCATACCGGCTCTACGCGAAGGCTCTGCGAGAGCTGTTTGGAGTGCCAGAGTCAGCTACCAGGTTGCACAGTATTTGCTATGCCACGACAGACCCGCCGAGGAGGGCTCACGGAGGACTGGCACCTGGTACTGCTCATATAGCAGCGTGCTTTCGACCGCCGTTCGGAGACGGTTCCCGCAGGACTCCTTCGGAGCTTAGTCCCATCGTTCGTCTCTTGAACGACGTGATGAGGCGTACACTTTTACCGCGGAAGGGGTACAAGGAGGGTTTGACTCACTTATAGCTTTGGCTCCTTGGTGCCCTAGTCCAGCGGTCCGAGTTCGACGTTGCAGACTTGATCATGAGTGAGATGGAGGACACCATAGCAGAGGGCATCCGGTCTCGGCGTCAACTCCCCTACGCTCACTAGATCTCACACATCCTTGAGCGTAGGTTGCACCGGATTTGGACAGGTATCTCCCGTGAGCTGCGCCAGACTGAGACAGACTTTCCGGTCTATAGGATGACCTCTCTGATTGACGAACGCCATGGCAGCAGAGCCCTACACAGAGTTCAGCGCCATTAGACTTCAGGGACAGATATAGCAGAGGTACAGCAGCAGGACGAGGCTATGAGGCACGTTGCCCATAGCGAGCTTGAGCAGTTACTTGCAGACGACGACCCCGTCGACACCTCCTCATCCAGCTCTGACAGGGACTACCGGCCCATCCCTTCACGTCCACGAGCTCACGACTCGGAGGCCGGTGGGTCCAGCTCCTCTCCACAGACCTCACAGATAGACCCTGCACTGCTTGCCATTCTTCAGAGCTTACAGCAGACACAGCAGAGATAGGCAGAGGAGTAGGCCCGTTTTGCCAGGGAGCAGGCTGCAGCTCTCACTCAGATTCAGCTCAGGCAGGATTAGTTCTAGCAGTAGATGCTCCAGATGCAGCTCCAGAGCCAGCAGATACAGCTACAGACCTTTGGGTTCAGGGAGCACATCATCAGGCACACCAGAGCCCCACCTTACCTAGCCATTGCCTCTCCAGTCCAGCAGGTTGGACCGGCAGCCACTGCAGCCCAGGTGACTCCATTGATACAATCCGGTGGACTTCAGAGTCAGGGCACAGCTTCTCTCCAGAGTCAGTTCGTCACGTCGTCTGAGCAGACTCAGCAGTGGTTTGCCACGCCAGGCACTCAGGGGTTCACTCCGATCCACACTGGTTTCACACCTAACCTAGGTGGCCCCTCAGTGACCAGGAGCTTGGGTGCTACCTTCAGCAAGATCACAGGCTTGCCGACACCTCCTGAGTTCCGACAGCTTGTTACCACCACCACAGCTCCACCTGCCACTGGGACTACAGAGACACTACCGTCTTCAGTCACCTCCTCAGAGCCTCTCGCGACTACAGCAGGGACTGCGACCGTAGTAGTCACAGCAGCAGCTACAGCGACAGCTGAGCAGACCCAGACCGCTTCACCTTCACGTGCTCAGACAGAGGGTCAGGCAGTTCAGAGCTCAGAGTCAGAGGGAGACCCGACTCAGTTTGTGATTCTTCCTCACTCCTCCGACCGCGATGCTGCAGCTTCTTCTCCTCTTCCTGAGTCTTAGGTATTTGGTGCTTGATGCCAAAGGGGGAGAGAGCATAGATTTAGGGGGAGCACGTGAGAGGGTTTTGGTTCTTTTTGTGATATAATCATGCATCATGTTTATGTTTATTTTCATGCTTGAGACTTGATTGTGAGACATGTGTCTGAGCTTCATGTTATTTATATATCATATCACTTGGTTACGCTCTTGTCTTAGCTTCCGCACTTCACTCCGATCTTGAGCGTATTCGTTTGGTACTTATGCTTATTTCATAGACATGTGTCTGAGCTTTATGATATTTATATATCATGTCACTTGGTTACGCTCTTGTCTTAGCTTCCACACATCACTCCGATCTTGAGCGTATTCGTTTGGTATTCATGCTTATTTCATATCTTATATGTACCTGGTGGTCTTGATTTGTATAAGCATGCCTAACCCCTTTGCTCTTATTGTCACATGCTTATATGAATTAAGCCTTTAAAAATCTCACTCTTTCTAAATCTATTTGAGGTTGTTGTCATTAATCACCAAAAAGGGGAGATTGAAGCATCTAGGCCCTAGTGGTTTCGGTGATTAATGACAACAAGGCGATTATTATGACTAATGTATGTTTTGCAGGATAACCTAGAGGTTAGGTCATAATAACATGTAGGTTCAAGCCCCTAGCGATGGAATTCGATTCGGTTTTCAAAGGATGGAAGACAAGACGGTGATAGGCTAGTGTCAAGTGTTGTTTGGAGTTGAGAGACACTTGGCGTAGTCTTAGGTTTTGTTTTTCTTTTTGACCGTACTATTAAGAGGGGTTTGGATGGGTAGCTTGACTTAGAGCAAGATTAAAGAGTGTAGATGTGATGCACACTTGTCCAACATAGCTTTAGATAGCCTAGGGTGACTCTTGAGAGAGAGAGGATCAAACTTCATTTTGGAAAGTTTTCGATTCGGTGATGTTTTGATCAAATTAGAGGCGTCGGACTCTACCTAGTATGGGCGTCGGACCAATAGTTAGAGTTTGACGACACGTGGCAGCCCCTGGACGATTCTCAGCGTGCCAGGGAGCGTCGGACCCTGGCTGGATGGCCGTTGGACCATTGGCCAGAGTCCGACGGTGCCTCTGGGTGTTCAGCGAGCGTCGAACCATCGAGAGAGTGAGCGTCGAACTAATGTTTCTTAGCATCCGACTCTTCCAGAGAGGTTCCCGCAGCGTAAAAGAGCGTCGGACTTGGTCTGACGGTGTGCGTCGGACCATTGATCCGTGTTATAGCCATTGAGAGGCACTGTGCCAGCTGTTCAAAAGCGTCGGACTGAGGAGCGTCGGACCATCGAGTTCGGTCCGACGCCCCTCTGGCACAGGATTGAGCACAGTGCGACTATGAGAGTCGGACCGTGGTGGATGGTCCCACGGTCGAGCCTCGACAGCGTCCGACGGTTCGCAGGAAAGTGAGAAATGGCTAGTTTTGGAGAGGGTGAGTATTTATACTCCACCAAAGCCTCCATTCTATCTCTCTTGCCACTTCTAACAGCTGAAGGAACCCTTATTGATCTTGTGAGAGAGCAAGAGCCCTAGGGAGCATTGAGTGAACTCCATTGCTTGTGAGCTTCTTCCCTAGAGAGATCAAGAGTGACTTGTGTGCATCCATCACTCTCTTTGGCCTTGTTCTTGGTCAAGTGAGAGTCTAGGCTTGTTACTCTTGGTGATCGGCATCACCTAGACGATTTGGTGGCGATCGGTGGCTTGGTGACCGCTTGGAGAGCTTGTGGGCGGCCCAAGTCGAAGTTGTGAGAGGTTGTGGGCGATCCACCGCCCCGGAGAGGCAAAGGATCAGCCCGTAGAGAGCACTTGGTCTTTGCGAAGATCAAGGGGAGCTACACCCTTGCGCAGGTGCTCCAACGAGGACTAGTGGGGAGTGCCGACTCTCCGATACCTCGGGAAAAACCGGATTTGTCTTTCTAACTCTTTACATTCCCGCATTTTCTTTGTGTTTCCTACTTTCCTAGAGTAGTATACTTGTGATAGGACTTGGCTCTAGGTTGCATAACTTGTTTTAGGAATAGAATTGACACAAACACTTGTGGGGTGACATTGGGCAAATTGCGATAGGTTGAATTATTTTTGCAAAAAATTTATTAGTTGCCCAATTCACCCGCCTCTTGGGCATCCTTGATCCTTTCAGCATCAATGACAAGTGAACTATCATCACTGTATCAATGACGAAGTCCTCTGGTGGTCACAGAAGCTGCTCAGTGACCCACCTTCTGTGACAACAGCCATCTCATCACTGTAGACAGGCAGTGACATGAAACAGGCTATTATCGTCATAATCTAGTTGTCACAGAAGCCCAGATCTCTTGTAGTGACATTGTGTGTTTCTTGCTGCAGGGATCACCGGGCGAGGAGAACCTTCGCCCATGGATTCGTCGAAACTTCATGAAGCAGGAGTCCTCACCTCATGGCCGGCACCTTCGCTAGAATGCGAAGACCGAAGCAAGGATGCGAAGGTTGCAAGATGGCGAAGATCCAGGACCTGCTCCGCGAGCGTAGCGAGCCGAGGCGTGGAGACTCCTGGGAGATGCCTCAGGAGATGGCGAAGGCTGCGCTACACGACAGACGAGTGGGTGGTTGAGCCGGTGAGGCGAAGTTACCTTTGTGCCCTTGTATGAATAGAGTATAAGCGGCGATATTCAAGGGATATTCCCGTGCCCCGAGGGGGTCCATATGTAGTTAAACTAAAGAGCAGTCACTGTAGCTTATAAATACAAGATGTAACTAAATTGGAAAGAGTTAGTTGGACTCAATATTAATGATACACTTTGAGGCAGTGAAACCATTCTTGTGGGCCCACCCTTGGGTGATCAATCTCATGTTGTCTGAAGAGCCTTCGGCCCTCTAGGCGAAGGGTCACCCTCGCAATTACAACATTTGGCGCCCACTGTGGTACGCCAAGATGCCACCCAAGAGAAGGCCACCAGCGCGTTACCGCGACAATGAAGAAACTCCAGTTCAACGAAGACTGCCGCCTCGCGCGTCGCGTGGCCGGCGGGCCAACACAACCCAAGATCCACCGCCAGTTGGCGAAGAAGAGGAAGGACAAGGGATCCCATACCATAGCAAGTCCTCCAACAGCTGCAAGAGCAAGTATTGAAAGCGCAACAAGACAGGGACTGGCTGGCTCAGGAGCGTGTAGCCACCCAGAGAACGATGATGATCTCACAACAAGCAGCAGAGCTCCACCAACAATTAGCTTTGATCCAGGCGGAGATCCAAAGCCTCCAAACCCCATCTCCCATACCAACCATCACACAGCCAAGCTCAGATCCATCACAACCAGAGCCAAACTTACAACCTAACCCGACTTCGAATCAAAATTCCACGCTCATACACATATTCGACCAGCCAAGCGCACCGCGCGTCCAATTCAACACAACCTTCGACAGCAAGTCACCTCTATCACAGGGGCTCCAATCCACACCATGGCTACCCAAACAAAAACCAACAACCCTACCCAAATTCAATGGAAGAACAGATCCAAGGCAGTTCCTCATGAGCTTCGAGGCAGCCATCGCCTCCACGGGTGGAAACGACGCCGTGCTTGCAAAATCCTTTGTGATTTCCGCAGAGGAAGATGCCTTAGCCTGGTACTCCATGCTCAAACCAGGCTCCATTTATTCTTGGGAGAATATCCGTGACAAGATCATCGCCAACTTCCGAGGCTTCTCCACTGAGTCCCTGACATCCTCGGACTTGTTCAGATGTAAGCAAGATCAGGGAGAGTCGTTGAAGCAGTATCTTCAGAAATTTATTCAGCTCAAAGCGAAGGCACCGGATGTGTCAGAAGAGGTCGCGATAGAAGCAGCTATCAAAGGCTTGCGCATTGGACCCTTTGCAGCACACTTGGCAAGAGAAAGGCCGCAAACTCTTGACGAACTCTATAAAGAGTTCGAAAAATACTTCAGGTCTGACAACGATCTTCGCAAGAGAGTCGAAGAACAGAATCAGCACAAGCAACAAGGTTCGTCTCATCAAAAGCAGCAGCAGCAAAGGCAGCCAAAACACAATTGGCAGCAACCCAAGCAAGCTCAGCAGGTGTACAACATCAATCAACAGAATCAACAGAACCCTCGCCCCCAAAACAAGCAGCAAACATCGCAAGGGAAACAACTGAGCTGGAAGGGGCAGCAGCAAAAAGAGCGAAGGCAATTCTGTTTCTTCCACGGAGAAAACAAGGGACATCTCACAAGTAATTGTCCAGAAGCGAAGGAAACATAAGAAAGAATGAAAGCAAAGGCTAATTCGCAACCTTTACAGCCACAGGACCAAAGGCAAGTCAGTCATACTGACCGGTGGCAACAGCAACCATACTGCCCAATCTATCCAAGCCTGAGTTCTACACAAATTCACCCATCCACAATAGCAGCTCAATACTACCCGAATTTCCTCCCAGCCTCGCGACCAAGTCAACCTAACCCTACCCAATGCGGTGAACCTCCGCTAACCCAGTATCCAGGGCCCCCACAACTCACCTATCTCCAAAATTACCACATACAAAGAGAACACCAAACACAGCAGGCACTACCGCCGCCTCCCCAACCAAAACAAGAACCCACTCATCAGCCAGAAAATCAAGTCAGCATACATGCCCCACTCCCAACCATTGGTATGATCTTGCCAATAGACAGAGGCTCAGCCTTAGAGTTCGAAACAAAGAGGCAGAAGAAGGATCACTACAGGTTAGTGAACAATATTGCTGTACAAGGCCCAGTAAGGCATTCAAAATGGTCCAAAATACCCTTAACTTTCAGCGAACAAGACCTCACACTGACGCAATGGTGATCAAGGCAAACATCTCAGCCTGGGAGATCAGCAGAATCCTAATAGACACAGGCAGTTCAGCAGACATCATCTTCGCCAGTGCATTCAACCAAATGAGGATCAGCAGAGCTCAGCTCCAGCCTTCGGAATCTCCGTTAGTAGGTTTCGGAGGAAGGAAGATCCAAGCGCTCGGAAAGATCTCCCTGCCAGTCTCCTTCGGCGACCAGCACAACGCAAGAACAGAGTACATCACATTCGACGTAGTCGATTTGCAATACCCTTACAAAGCCATTTTAGGGCGAGGGTTCACCAACAAATTCAATGTAGTAATCCACATGGCATATCTTTGCATGAAGATCCCCGCTTTGCATGGTGTTATCACAATACGAGGCAGTCAGAAAGAAGCAAGGAACATAGAGAGAGCTATACATAAGTCTCAGCGAAATATTAACACAGTTGAGCAGCAACCGCCTGACATGCCAAAAGGGAAGACTAACTTGAGAGATCAGGAGAAAACGAAGGCAGTACCGCTCCAAGCGGAAGTTCCGGACAGGAAGGTCCTCATAGGAGAGGAGCTTTCGTAAGCAGAGCAACAAGAAATCTTGAACCTCCTAACCGCCCACAAGGATATCTTCGCCTGGAGCGCCTCTGACTTGAAAGGGGTGGCAAGAGACGTAGTCGAGCATAGCCTCGACATCAATCCTAACATAAGGCCAAGGAAGCAAAAGCAAAGGAAAATGTCGGAGGATCGAATTCAAGCCGCCAAAGCGGAGGTCCAGAGACTCCTTGATGCAAATGTAATAAGGGAGGTGAAATACTCGGAGTGGTTAGCCAATGTAGTGCTAGTACCGAAGACGAATGGCAAGATGCGTATGTGCATTGATTTCACAGATCTAAACAAGGCATGCAAAAAAGACCAGTTTCCTCTGCCAAGGATAGACTCGTCTATAGACAGGGCAGCAAGATGCAAGAGGTTTTCCCTGTTAGATTGCTGCTCAGGCTATCATCAGATTTGGATGAAGAAGGAAGACGAAGAAAAGACAAGTTTCATCACACCCTTCGGAACATATTGCTTCACAAGAATGCCCAAAGGGTTGAAAAATGCTGGAGCAACCTTCGCTAGGATGACCAAAGCAGTCTTGGGAACGCAGCTTCGGAGAAACATTATTGCATACGTAGACGACATTGTTGTCATGAGTGAAGAAGGAAGCAACCACATTGCAGATTTGCAAGAAACATTTGCAAATCTCCGAGCAGCAGGGCTGAGACTCAACCCTGAGAAGTGTGTCTTCGGAGTAAGTAAGGGAAAGATGCTCGGCTACATTATCAGCCCTGAAGGGATCAAGGCCAACCCGGAGAAAACCCAGGCAGTGCTAGCCATGACAGAACCAAAGACGAAGAAAGAAGTTCAGAGGTTAACAGGAAGAATAGCAGCACTAAACAGATTCATCTAAAAGTCAGCCGAGAAAAGTTTATCGTTCTTCAAAGTCTTGAGAAGCGTGGAAAACATCAACTGGGGTCCAGAACAGTCTGCAGCCTTTGCAGATTTGAAAGAATACCTAGCAACGACACTAGCGGTAGTAGCGCCACCAGCGGAGGCTCAATTGCTCCTTTATGTGGCAGCCTCCGATCACGCGGTAAGCGCAGTCCTGGTTTTAGAAAAAGAAGAGGCAGCCAAGACCGAGCAGCACCCAGTGTATTACATTTCCGAGGCTCTATCTGGGGCCAAGCTTGGTTACTCAGAAATAGAGAAGATAATCTATGCTGTGCTGACAGCCTCCAGGAAGCTCAAACACTATTTCCAAGCTCACGAAATCATAGTCCCCTCCGACAGACCCATAACAGAGGTCCTCAACAACAAGGAAGCCTCCAGTAGAATTGCAAAATGGGCCGGGCTTGAATAGTCTTTTCTCTTTCTCATCTCCGCAATATGCAAGCACCCCGCCCCCTCTAGGATCTTTGAAAGGTTGTTAACGGCTGTGAGTGCCCCGAAATCGTAGACACCACCAACCAAACCCCCAAGGGCGAAAATGCAAGATTTCAACCACCCAAGGGTGGGAACCACTCCATATTCGGGGAGCAGAGGCGTGTCTCCGCCAAACTGGCACACAATCTTCCGGTAAGCCGTCCCAATCTGCATACAAACGGTCGCTGCCTCTTCGAATTCCTTAGCATAAGACATGTTCGTGGCCGTTTTAGCAGCAAGTTGCTTGCGTAGACTCTCTAGCGATTCATTAGCTTTCTCCAGACGAGTAGAGAGGACAGTCTCCACTTCAATAGCGGAAGCATGTTTCCTTTCCATTTCAAGAATCTGGGCACGCGCCCGGGTAAGCTCTTCCTTGACAACCCTCTCCCCATCACGAGCATCCTTCGCCTCTTGCGCCAACCGAGAGTTAGTAGTTTCTAGCTCGGTAATCACCTCATCTCAGCGGAGGACTTCTTCGGTAGCTTGACGCTCCAAAACCTCCGTGAGGTAAGCCGACTATAGAAGAGCAAAAGTTAGCAAAATGAGCCGACAGGCAGAACAAGAAAAACACCCGGAGTACATCAAGGGAAGTAAACCTACAACATTCATCTGCTCCAAATTGAGGCGAAGGAGGTTGTAGTAATCCATCTTGTTGAAGTGTTTGCGAGCGACACCTGCCAAAGACATAAGCAGAAACAGCTTCAGCAAAAGAAACAGATCTGCCAACGAGAACTTTGGTACCTCGAGTCACGTCTTTTACAGCAAAGAGCGCAGCATGCCACTCACCGAGAAGTTCTTCATCAGAAGCTGACAAAAGCAAAAAAGCAAGATATAAATTAACAGTCAAGTCGAATACAAATCAATTCAGACAAAGGACTTAGAAACAAACTTACGGGGTTTAGAGGTAGAAGTCCCCGCTCCGCCACCGTCAGCGGCAGGACTTCCGAAGGGCCTCACAAAAACTATCCCTGAGTTCTCCCAGCTCGAGCACGCCTTGCGCCGCGGCCCAAACGGTAGAGTCAGCAGAGTCTTCGGCTCGTCTCTTCTCAGCAGCTTTCTCAGCTTCCATCTTCTTCATAAACAACGGACCGGGTTCTTCGGCAGCAAATTTTTCACCGCTCAAACCTTTGGAACCACTAGAAATTTCAGCGCGTTTGGGAGAGGGAGCCCGCGGCGCTCCGGCGGAAACCACCGCCGCGGAAGCATCCACAGGCGGAGATTCTGTACGATCTGCAGATCGGCGTACGGGAGCTGCAGGAGCATCCTCGCTGCTGCTCGAGCCCGTCCCACCGCCGAGGATAGGTGGCAACAATTGAACATCCTGCGTGGTGTCAGCAGCAGCAAACTCGCCAGATCGTGACGAAGATGCCCCATGGACATTAGCTTCCGAGCGAGCGGCCGAAGCATGGGAATCGGAGGATGCAGCACCTTCAACCGCCGCGCCGGATGAGCCCCCGGTCACCAGAATCTTTTTCACCACGCCACGTGTCACAGTACCTCCGGCCCGTTTTTTCTTCTCAAGCGCGCGGGTAACTGTCCTCGTACTGGCGACCACAGGTTTGACCTTCGAAGTACCCCCAGAAAGTTTACTCTTGATTTTCTCGGGAACAGGCCGCGTCGTGTACAAGACACCCAAACTCTCAAAAATGCGATTCAGGCGGGGCATGTCACCCGCAACAAGCTTGTGAGAAGTAACCTCCTTCTCGCTCACGGGAACCACTATATCAGCAGCCCTTGACTCAACCCGAGAAACAAAGTTCGCAATGTCATCCTTTTTCACAGCCACAGCAATACGAGGGAAGGGGACGCCTTCGCTGACCCCGAAAACCGGAAGTGGTACCCTCTCCAAAAGCATCGTCGGCCTCTGTTCCCCAAGAGGCCAGAACCCAGAGGCCACCATCTCTTCCACCAAATCCCTGCCTCCGGAATACTTGCAAGCCATAGCGAAGGCGGCTTCGCAGGCTCGAGAAGCGTCCGAAGGCTCGGAGCTTGACAGCCGCTGTGAGTCAGGCCTCATGAGTGTCATTCTGCTGGCCAAAGGAAACCTCTTGATTTTTCCTGCCCATTCTCATCAAACAATACCTCCGCAGGAACGGTAACGTAGAACCATTCGGTCGCCCATTTCGGATCCCATTTGTTTTTCTGGCAATACGACAGCTCCAACAGACCCTCCTTCTTTTTCCGTTTGGGAATGAACATGCAGCTAGCGAACTGCACAACGTTGTCCCCGGGCTGAATCTTGCGAGGCTGGCACTGAAGCTCATAGTTATCGGCGAAGACGTCAAAATGCGGCTTCGCACCGTAGGACTCGCAGGCCCACATGAACTTGCTTAGCGCAAGAATTCCATTGGGAGTCAGATGATGCAATTTCAAATTAAATTCCCTCAACACATCAACCAAAAAGCTGTGAGCAGGAAACCGAAGACCACAGTCGAAGAAGCTTCTGAAAACCATGGCTTCTTCTGGTTTCGGTCCAGGAACATCCTCAGTCTTCGGCGGGCGAATGCAGGTCGAAGGAATCAAACCTTGCACGACCAGCTCGTGAAGAGCACTGGTGGTCACAGAGGAGCGGGCAAAACAGTAGCTGACCTCAGCAGCCATTGGAGAATCTGGAACCAAGTCGCTCATGGAAGCTTCGACGTCCGACAAAGTGTCCAGCAACTCGTGAGCCTCCGCGGAAGCCAGCATGCAGTCTTCGAAATGAGACGCCCAACCGCTCGCGCGAATGCCCAAAAGAGCAGCGTAAGGGCCACTGAACAGAGGAAAGCGCGAATGCGAAGCCACGACGAAGAAGGAAGGACGATGACTTCAGAAAGCGCAAAGCAAGGCAAGCGAGAGCGCAGGAGGGCAAGTGCTCGAAAGCGACAGGTAGGATAGGGGGAAGTCATCGTCCGGCACCTCCTATTTATAGGAACAGCCCTGGCCCTTCGTATTCCGGAATCTAACGATCAGAGATGAAACACAAAGGGAACAAATCCCAATAGCAAGCGTTACAGATGGCATAAAAGCAGTCTTCGCTAATTGCAGGTGGACCAGGGGGGAGGAGAGGAGCCACAAACACCTACGGTCCTCTGAGCTAAACCTCCAAGGAGTTTGAGGGCGTTGGACCACCTGCGCTAGGCCTCACCCTCAAGGGGGGAAATGTTGTAACAGGAGCGCGAGGGCTTGAACAACCGTAGGAGTTCTGCTGGTTTCCAAAACATTGTGTGTTTCTTGCTGCAGGGATCACCGGGCGAGGAGAACCTTCGCCCATCGATTCGTCGGAACTTCACGAAGCAGGAGTCCTCGCCTCATGGCCGGCACCTTCGCTAGAATGCGAAGACCGAAGCGAGGATGCGAAGGTTGCAAGATGGCGAAGATCCAGGACCTGCTCCGCGAGCGTAGTGAGCCGAGGCGCGGAGACTCCTGGGTGATTCCTCGAGAGATGGTGAAGGCTGCGCTACGCGACAGACGAGTGGGTGGTTGAGCCGGCAAGGCAAAGTTACCTTTGTGCCCTTGTATGAATAGAGTATAAGCGGGGATATTCAAGGGATATTCCCGTCCCCCGAGGGGGTCCATATGTAATTAAACTAAAGAGCAGTCACTGTAGCTTATAAATACATGATGTAACTACATTGGAAAGAGTTAGTTGGACTCAATATTAATGATACACTTTGAGCCAGTGAAACCATTCTTGTGGGCCCACCGTTGGGCGATCAATTTCATGTTGTCTGAAGAGCCTTCGGCCCTCTAGGCGAAGGGTCACCCTTGCAATTACAACAATGGGCGCCATGGTGATGAAGATGTTTGAAGCACTGACCGACATTCACTGGATCTGAAGAATTCAAGGAGGAAGAAGTGGTATGAAACCAGAGGTCTCCGAGTTTAGCCTCGCCTTCAAGGTGGATAAGGTGAACCAAATGGTGAAGATCCATGATCCACATGGATCACAAGAGCAATAGCCAGGGCTAGGAAGACGAGGCGCTTCAAATTCCCTAGCTTGCACATCCTTATCTGTAACAGGACTTAATGACGCGCAATGACCGAAGGAGTGAAGACGACATCGACATGTAGGCGCTCGAAGGACCACCCTTTTGGAGGATTTCCTATAATGCTTTGACATGCAGGCACTTGAATGACCGATTCTTCCCATGGCTCGTCATAGAAGTCCTTGAGAGGCTACTACTGGTGATATATGGACCTAGGGTAACTCACCGCCCGAATTACAGCCCAATATAACTAGGGTGGGCCAAAGCTAGCGAAGATGGGGCCTTGCCGAACTAGGACACATCATCAGACATGGTGGACATGTAACTCGACATAGCGAGCTTGGAAACTGCATAGATTAAGGAATAACAATTCTATACCTAGATTTCGTTGTAACAAACGGGGTCTAATCTATAACCCATATAAGGTGGGCTACGAAGCACTCAGTAAGTTCTAGTATTTGCTCATAGAAACCCTAGGCAACTAAGCACATCGCCCCTGTAAACCCAGGCATACGAGATAGATAGATCTATGCTGGATGTAGGGTACCCCGCTACCTAAACTAGTATACATGTGTCTAGTGTGCTACCCATATCTGCAATACAAGAGCCGGTATGTCTGACATAGCCCATCAACTACTAAAATTTTACAGCTTTGGCCCTTGGATGGTTTCAAAGGTGATTTTGAGTATATATGTATTTCTTTGAAAATAATAGGTATATTGCTAAAATTCACAAATAACTCTTTTAAATGAGAAAAATATGAATTGGTAAGATTTTTAAAAAATATATATAAAATCTACAACTTTGGTTTTGGTTGTTTCTTTGTTAGAGTTCATTCAAAAAATCTAAAAAATTTAGAAAATAGGAAAATTTTCAAAACACAATGATCTCAAATGAAACAGTCATAAACTACAAATATATATATTTCATCTAGATCACTTTTGTTTTGGTCATTTCTCCATCTAAGTTTGTTCGACAATTGAAAATTTTGAATTTCAAAATATGAGAACTTCAAACAATTTTTTGACCCATAAGTAATTTGAAATGAAAAGGTCATCAACTAAAAATTTGTCATCATGAAGATCCACAAGTTTAGTTTTGGTCATTTCTTTATCCGTGTTCACTAAGGCTCTGTTCGCTAAACCTTAAAACCGCTTATTTTTCAGCGGTTCAGCAATATTTTCCTCTCACAAGAAATCAGCATCAGCGTTTATTTTCAGCAGTTTTCAGCTTCAGCGAACAGAGCCTAAAGTTTGAGTTTAAAAATATGACTTCAAATATATAGATTACATTTTATAAAATAATATTTAATTTTCTAAGTTATCATAATTTATTTATGTAAATATATAGTTTACGTTTTGAAAAAAATTGGTACCAATTTTATATTTTTTCTATTTTAAAAGAAATAATTATGAATTTCTGAGATTTATCTATTATTTTTTAATAGTTGGAGGGTTGTGCATGTCTAGTTTTGGTGTTTGTGAGCAAAATAATAGAATTTTCTTTTTAAAATAGATTCAGCTGCACTAGTGGAGCTATGTATGGAGCTAACCATAAAAAACAATGAGATTTATTTTAAGAGAGAAACCACTTACATTTGTGATGCTGCGCCTCTCCTTACTCCCGGTCACCAACTCTAGGATTATGACACCCAAGCTATAAATATCTGATTTTGGGGAAAACTTGCCATGGAACTGGTATTCAGGAGCACAGTACCCTCTGCACAAAGAAATTTAAAGTGAGCACATGTAAATAAAAAAGGGTGGGGGTGGGGGGGGAAGGGGGTGTGCGCGTTGGCATTCATGGTCGGTATGTTTCTTACGGTGTGTAATGACGTTCTGTGCTCGTAGTTTGTGATTTTCCATCGAGTCTTGATATACCAAAGTCTGTAATCTTGGGCACCATATCATCATCGAGTAGTATGTTAAGTGGTTTCAGATCCATGTGAATGAGACCCTTTTCGTTGTGTAGATAATGCAAGCCCTCACAGATTCCCCTAATAATTTGGAAACGTGTGTGCCATTCTTCTCCTCTTAATTCATCTGCATTAAGTACAAGATCAAAATAAGAGTAGTGTTGAAAGGTGAGCCATGGAGGCCTTGAATTATAACAAATGTTTCGAAGTTCATCATTTCTCAAGTGTTCAGTCATCTCAATTTCCTGCACCGTCCTATCACAATTTCCAATTAGGCCCCGTTCCCCTAAGTCGGGTCGCCATCGTGAACAAACGTCGGGCACCACAGAAGGCATATCGTGTCCTTATTATCGACCACTGACAGGCGAGGCATGCAGCTCCACCTACTGATAGCGGCGAACACCAGTTCTCCTTTCCACCAGCTGGAGGTCATTGAAACATAATGGCTTCAACCTTTCAAGATGGTAGATGGCGCGCCAATCTGGTCTCCATTTATTTTAGTTTTCAGAATAATTTATTCTAACCTGTTCAAGTCACATCAATGTCGTGAAATTGGCTACAATCTCTGTTGAGGCCTTCGTGCTGCTATTGGTGCATATTGCAAAAAAAAACATGGTATATTCGCTGTGATGTTGCCAGGCTCGATGGTCAATCCAGATCAAAGCTACAAACGAACTACTCAGCAGATCTTGGGTGATTTATTGACATTATCTTCTCCTTTTTATCAATGGTGCTGTTTATGGAATGACATAATTATGGTTGTCAAGTTGAATTTTATCAGAAATTTTGAGAAATCTTCAGTCCACAAGTTGTTACAAATGTTCCTTCAGATCTCCATGTAGGAGACCTAGACTACACCACACATGATTTTTAGGGGCAGCTGAAGACCCTCTATAGGGTCGGTTTCTTCAGACACCCCTACCTAACCATTACTACAAATCACCGATTTGTAGGATCACCGATTTGTAGGGGCGGTTGTGTAGCAACCCCTAGAAATGGGTATTTAGAGGTGGCAGATGATTTGTAGGTGCGGTTGGAAAGCGAGCCGCTCCTACAAATCATTTTTCTAGACATCACTAAATCAGGCTAGGGAAATAGCAAAAATATTTTTTAGATCCCGGAAGGCCCACCTATCATCCGCATGCACGCACTCCCGGGTTTAATAAAGATCATCTTCCACAGAAACAAACTCCTCAGTTGGGGGATGCCAAAAAGCAAGAAGGATAATAAACATAATTATTTGGTCATGAAATTGTCTCATATCCTATAAGATATATTGGCATTCCAATGCAGCCCCAAAAATTAACAAAAAGTGATTTTGTAGGAAATGCTTCAAAACAAAGTATGAATTTATGAAATACAAATGGCTATGGCAAGTGGGTAAAAATAAATCTGTCCCAAGAATATACACCGTTTAGTGGATCATACACAAGGATGGACAATTCATAGTGTATCAGTGTACTAAAAATATTTAAGTAACCTTTGTTTTCCTCATTAATGACTATCACTACTAGAAAACCCTCCCTGTAGCTACGCTATATTTGTAACGCCATCAAAAGCGTCTCTACGTTGGCTCATAAAGACGCTATTTGGCACGATTTCAAGAATGTATCTAATTGTCACGATATTTAGCACGCTTTCAACGTCAAGAGATATCTAGACACATTTTTTAACATGCTTTTGAAATCGTATTTAAAAGACATGAAATTAGCCACACTTTCAACCACCAATAACATCTACACACGTTGTAAAGCGTATCTCAAAATCGTCAATAGACACCTAGAAATGCTTTTTGACATGCAACTAAAAATGTATAAAGTTGACACATAATTAGACATGCTTTCAACCGTGAGTAGCATGAAGACACGTTATAAAGCATCTCAAATAATCGTCCTAATGCGCATAGAGATGTTTTCATTTGCAAAACTAGAATATCTCTAGTTGACATGAAATTAGATACGCTTTTAACATTACTTGCTAGTAGAGACATTTTAACGTACATTAGAAATTTACTCTTAAGCATTTTGAGACGTTTTTTGATGCGAAACTAAAAACGTGTAACCTACAGAATGGTCTATAAGTTGACGTGACATATTATTCCTTAGACTTGATATGGTGTATACGTGGCATACATTTTTTTAATTAAAAATAAAAAATAAAAAATAGTGTGGCATGTGGAAGGAAACCGAGTATGCAACAAGCATTCTTTTTTGTTTTCTTTAGAATTATTTGGGACTTTAATATTTTTGTTATTCTTGATTTTACCAAAAAGAAATAAAATAGAATTATTTGGGACTTTTAACATTTTATTATTATTCTTGATTTTACCAAAAAGAAAGAAATTATCAAAACAAGTGTGGTGCACAAGTATTTAACCTAGCAACTCGTGGAAGGAAACCGATCAAGCAAAGAGTCAAGTACGCTTTTGTGTTATCTTGTGATTATTTGATCCCTTTGACACTTTATTCCTGATTTTAGGAAAAAAATATAAAGAAAATAGTGTCGCACCTATGGAAGGAAACCGGGCATGTAACCTAATGGGACAAGCATTCTTTTTTGTCTTTCTAGAATCATTTGGGACTTCAGAGGATACCGGCCGTCCATCTATCGATCCGATGGTTGAGAACATTTTTCCCTCCCGAACCCTAGCACATGCAAGGCAGCAACTCACCTTATCTCCTCTCGTTCCTATCCCTCTCGCGGCCATCCTCTCTCGATGCCGACGCCAACGCCGACGCCGACGTCGCTCCTTGGCTCCTGCTGCTCCTCCCATGGCATCCTCCCCTGCTCCTAGCTTCTCCTCGTGTAGCACCGAAGCCCCCTCCTCTTCCTTCCGCGTCGCATGCCCTCGCACGAGGCGGGCTACCGTGTCCTAGCCGGCTTCGCTGGCCATACCGGCCGCCACCGCCCATTGCCGGCGATGGATGGACGCACTGCCGAGCTGCTGGCCAGGTCGCTGCTGCCCACTTGCTCGCCACCAGATCCGGAGCTCGGGCCTGCCCGCGGCGAGATCCAGATGCTGCTCCCGGAGGAGATGGCGGAGGAGGCAAATCTCGAGCCACCTGAACCCTGGCATCCTGCACGACCCCCCAGCCCCCGGCAGCATGTGTGCCCCCCCTCACCTTCATCATTGTTTCACATAGCTTGGTGATCCCTGAATGTTCAGTTTAGAGCTTGCAGACTTGCAGTCCTCATTTATGTTCTCTAACAATGTTGTGGAGAATAATATGAGTATTCATTTAATTCCTTTTTACATAAATGTGAATTTTCATATTTTAATTTTCAGTTTATATGAATCTGTTGTTTGCCATTTGCTGGTTCCTTTGGACTTATTGCTTGCTGCATACATGCAGTTTTTAGGAGACAAGTACAAAGATCAAGAACCAAATGCACCAAGTTTATTCAAGGACAGCTAGTGTGCTACTACAACAAGAAAATAAGGAAACACCTCTGCTATACAGTTCGCCATTGTAAGCATTCAAATACTGCTCTAGAGCCCTGTACACATCTCTGCATGTGCTCTATTATTTGAATTATTCAGATAATAAGTATGGTTTAAGAATATTGATGCATGGTTACAGGATGTTTCAGATAAATAGACCACATCTAGATCACATAAATACATCTACTGCAATCCAGGTAGAAAATGTATTTGATGCTTTGCTAACAGGAATACATCTCCTAACACTTGCTGTAATCCAAATTTTATTCTTCCTTCAGTTGATTATTTCCTACAGTTTATCTGCAACCTTAATTTCCTTCAGATGATTATTCTTCCTACAGATGATTATTTCTTTCAGTTTTATCTACAAGCTTAATTTCCTTCAATATAATGCTCAGGTCTTCCAAAACAACTTATTTTACTAATTATGTGCCTGTGTATTAATATAGAACTAAATGAATGCACTGATAAACCCAAACTGAATAAAGCTAGCTGAATGCTTTATTATGTGTTGTCTGTTAGCAATATTATTTCTACCGGTCTCCCTCTTTCTCTGTGTGCTCAACGGTCACTTGCTTCTACTGTGCAGGCTGTCATGTTCCTGCTATTGCTCAGCCCATTTTCGTGTTTCAGCTCATTACTACTGCCCCCCAAGTGTAAGTGGATCGGTTTTAGAGTAAGTGCAAAATCCTGGCTTAATTTTCTCTGAATTTGGTTTAGTGCAGCAGGTCAGCCTATTGTCAGTCAAGGTAATTGTCACTTGCAGGCACACTAGGTTGCATGCTGGTAGCTAGTAATAGTTTTACCATATTCTTTTAGCTATCAGTTTAGTTTAAAGCCTTTAAATTCAGATTACCTGCTGTTTGCTTGTCTTGGTTCAGTATAGTAGCAGTACGTAGTGGAGTTAGGCTGGAGGTAAATTTTAGATTTATTGGCTAATTTCAATAAATTATGTACATGTTTATTACCTCCTACAATGTGTATTGCGGTTTTTACAAACACCAATGGACAACCTGTCTTAATGATTTTTTTTATTCTCCACTTGGTAAGCTATATTTGATTTTGTTAGGTTCATTGCCTTACCTTCATGTATGTAGATGTCACTTTTAGTTTCCATTTGTTCTACAAGGTTCATCTCCTTTCCCCATCTGTTATTCGATTAGTTCTTCCCAATATTATTAGTGACATTTTCTTTCTCAAATAATTGCTTGATCCATCGTCATGTTCTCTTTACATAATTTTGGTAAGTATAATACTAGGGGTTTATGTTGAAGGTTTTGGAAATATTGAATTTGCAATAAGGGAGATGAGAAGATAGCTTGGCCATTTGATCAGATTCGTACACTAATTGATGCTTGGCTAATTACACATCCAAGTTTTATTTGCTTAAATTTAAAAAGTACATGTGTCTATAACATCTTCAAACTGAGTTATTCATCTAAAGCATGTTCCATTGTAGGTGAAGAAAGCTAGAAGTTCATCATGTACCCGCAATAAGTTGGTACCTCCAACACGCGGACAAAGCTAGATGGGCAGCAAAGTAGAAATTTCAAAGTGCACAAGATAAGTTTTTGTTACAAAAATATTTAAGTAATATTTGTATGATACTACCACTTTATCTATGTTCCTTTTTTTAACACAATTGTCCGGTGAGTAATGGATACGTTGGCTATGGAGTTTGTCAGATTATTTATGTTTTGCCAAGACCGAATGCAATATAATTGATGGTTCACTTCCTATTATTAATCATAGAAAATAAAATAATTTGATTCTAATTTCGACATTCATCTATATATAAAATAAAAACACATATTTTTTGTTGAAACGTATTAAAGCGTTATGATATAACGTGTCTATACTACTACATACAAAACATAGATGTATGTACCAAATCGTTTCTACAAGTATAAATACACACTATGACATTACTATACAACGTATCGATATATGTAGATACGGAATAAAGATGTGGCTAAATATTGTTTCACTTTTGTTGACACGTGTTTAGGCGTTACTATAAAGCGTGCCATACGACATGTCACCTGTCACGTCACTTTTCCACATCATCTGCCATGTCACTATTCCAAGTCACCTGCCACGTCATCTTTCACGTCACCTACCACATCGTCTCTATACTTCTTAATGCGTAATAATGCGTCAGTACAAAATGTGACTATAGTAGTTGACACGAATTGTGAATGTATCTACGATATTGTCTCTACTGTTTTTTCACACGTTATGAAACGTTTCTATATGACGTAACTACATTAATAGACATGAATTATATACGCATCTATAAAAGCGTATTAATGTGTTTAGACATGCATATAACGTGTCTATGAAACGTCTATTCATCTTGTAGATACGCTTATGGGAATCGTCTCTATGGAGCCAGACACGGTCCATACGAAGACGCTTCTAATACGTTTTTGTAAAGCGTGCCTACATCCCTGTAGAGACGAATAAAAACGTGTCTAGTGTCTAAAAAAAGCGAAGCTATAGGGGGTTTTTCTAGTAGTGTATGACAGTTCAAACTTCACCTCATTTTAAGATATTTTTCTGTACCTAGGAAGAGGTCTAATTGATACCAAGGATCATTTGGCCATATGAAATTTGAATATGGAAGCCTTTTTAGACGTGTTTCTCGTGATCATAATGAAAACATCCAGCATTTCTTTCTTTTTTTTTTTTTGATTGCCACTCTGCTAAATCAATGTGCCAAAGCATAACAAAGTGCACTAGGACAAAAAAAAAACCTGAACATTACATATATACGTATATGATGAGTGTTGCCTTGTGGCATTGAGGAAGCAAAAAATGCAAAAGGTTCAGTGGGTTTCTTTACTCTACTTTTTGCAACGATACGATGCCACACCTGAATGTTTCTTATAAGAAACCTACATTTTTATATTAAGTCATTCTTCGGTGGCATATGGTAGCTAAAAAGATTTATGCTTCGAAAGGCAAAATAAATGGAGGACAAATGAGTATAGCATGCCAAGCCTTGGAAGTGGTGGTCATCGAGTACTTCATCTCGAATGAGTGACGCACCGTATTGCTCTAAACGAGAGATATTCTAGAGCCCGGGTTATTGTACATATAAGTCCAGACAAAAAAAACTCTTCATTGTCTGGTAGTTAAAAGGGAAACGATCGAAAAATAGACTGACTAAAAAATAGAATAAAATTTTACCTCCTTATTATCAGCTATATAGAAATGATATATAGTGATAGATAATTATAAATGTCGGTTGGTAATACAGTTCGGCACCGATATATTACTATTGGGTTGTGTTAGGAACCGAGAATCTCAGATCTGAAAATTTCTTTCAATATGGTTAAGGGATTGTTTAGTTGGCAAAAAGTTGTCAAAAAAATATATAATAGCACTTTCGTTTGTATTTGACAAACTTTTGTTTAATCACGACCCAAGTAGACTCAAAAGATTCGTCTCGAGAAAGTCAGATAAAAAATACAAACATGCAACAGCGGCTACTTCATTTAATGCTCCATGCATGGATAAAGGATAATCGATATGATGGGCAATCTTGCACTTTTTTTAGGGAACTAAACAATGCCTAAATGTATGCCCCTTCACGTCCATATTCTTATCCTTTTCGTCTACCATTCTCCCTCTCTCTCTCTCTCCCCACTGTAAATCTCGTCTCCACCCTCCTGCCTTCCCACCGCTCTCCTTTCATGGTTGGCACCGGCGCGAGCACAGTAGGCACGATGCCTCATCCATGGGCCCAGCCCTTGACGGTGGCTCCACCCTCTTGACGCGGACACGTGGGCTTTGTCTTGAACTATCGTCGAAAGCTCAGTGTACTCCTTGAACTATAAAAACGGCCGTTTTAGTCCTTAAACTTTCATAGCCGGCTTAATTTCATCCCTAAACTATGAAAACGACCGTTCTCGTCCTCAAACTTTCGCAGCCGGGTCAATTTCGTCCTTAAACTATGAAAACGACCGTTCTCATCCTCAAACTTTCACAGCCGGCTCAATTTCATCTCTCGTCCGATGTGAAGCGCCACACTAGCTTGTCTCGTCATCACCCAGTCAGCTGGAATCAGTTTTCGAAAACCTGTAACTGATTTATTCTTATTCCAACTTGTCGCAACTAGTTGTAACTCTTCAATACAAAATGGGATGAAGATGATTTTTTCATAAAAATTGTAGATCTTAATAAGATCTACAACTTTTTAGTTTTAATATTTTTTTATTTGAGGACATTAAGATACTCAAAAAGTTCATATTATGGTGCTAAAATTTTATATTAACTTTAGCAGCAGGTAATTATTATGGTGCTAAAATTTTATATTAATTTTTGAACATCTTAACATCCTTAAATAAAAAAATTAAAACTAAAAATTTGTAGATTTTATTGAGATCTACAATTAAAAATCATCTTCGTCAATGTTGTATTGAAGAGTTACAACTAGTTGCAACCAGTTAGAATAAGAATAAATTAATTGCAGACTTTCAAAAACTGATTCTAACTGACTAGGCGATGACGAGACGAGCCAGCGTGGCGCTCCACATCGGACTAGAGACGAAATTGAGCCGGCTGCGAAAGTTTGAGGACGAGAACAGTCGTTTTCATAGTTTAAGGACGAAATTGAGCCGGCTGCGAAAGTTTGAGGACGAGAACGGTCATTTTCATGGTTTAGGGACGAAATTGAACCGGCTGTGAAAGTTTGAGGACTAAAACGGCCGTTTTTATAGTTCAGGGACTGAACTGAACTTTTAGTGATAGTTCAAGGACGAATTTGACTATTTCGCCTTTTCTCTCTTTCCATGACGCTTTCTCTCATTGTCATTTAATAAAGTTTGTTTATATCAACAAATCATTTCACAAGTAGTACAAGACACAACATTCAGGTATAATTGTGCACCGAATAAAACTATTATAATCTAGAAAGTATTTTCATTTATATATAGTTCACTGCTCTAGCAATGACGTCATAGACCACGTACTCCCTCCCTATTGGTAAAGATGACATTTAGGATAACGACACGGTCTTCAACGCATGACTTTGACTTTATATTTCTATCAAAATATTTATTAAAAAATAATATATGTATACTTCTATGAAAATATATTTCAAAACAAATCTATTTATATAGTTTTCATATTTTTAAACTTAACAATTTAAAAGTTATTTATGATTTATATTCTCAATGTTTAACCAAGACCTTTCTCAAAACAACATCTTTTATCAATACGGAGGGAGTATCCAGTACTTACATGATATATTTTCTTTAGTTATTACTTCATTTTTTATCTCTTGAACATTATATCCCACTGGCTACAAGCAATCCACCTAGTTTATTTAACGAATGAGAGGTCCTTCGATTTTTATCAAATCATTATTTGACTGTCACTTCTTAAAATAGGAGCGGTAAAGAGGATGATGAAAAAATAAAGAAATAACTTGAACAGATATTTGCTCGTGTACCGTTAAGATGTTTCTGAAGGGTTCCATTACTGATATACTCGAAGCAGAGTAAACTTTCTCGTACGTCCGCGCAGATAATTGATCCATTATATTCCACTGCCCTTTTCTCTGTATGTGAACAATAGCCTAGAAACCGCACAATATTTTTGTGCTCAGCCCTTATGAAGCTTTGAACTTCTTGATCAAATTGCTTGTCTTCGATTGTATAGCGGCTGTAAAACTTCTTGACAGCAACAAGCCGCCCGTTAGGGAGGATGCCCTGTTTAAATTCCATTTTTTTAAGAATCAATATGAGCAAATTTCGACAAGTTATGTTTTGCTCTAAAGGGAATTTAAAGGAGCCATGTAATATGAAAGTAATTTTACCTTATATACCACTGCACATCCACCACTGCCAATTATCTGATCTTCAGAGAAATAATTTGTGATGAGCCTTAAAACTTGTAAAGATAGATTTCCCGGATCCCTGCTTCCCTCAATTGTACCCACCAAGGCACGAAGTCCTTCATATTCAGCAACACCGTATGTTCCCTCAAGCAATTTACTCTCCATGGTAGAAAGTCCTTCGTATTCAGCACTAAGTCCGTATGTATCTCCGTTCTGTCCAAAATCTTGTAACAATACATTTTCAGGCTCCTTACTAACCTCAAGCAGTATACTCTCCGAGGCACGGAGTCCATTATATTCATCAACACCGTATTTCTCTTTGGTGTCTCCTAAAGCTTGCAACGGTAAATTTTCAGGCTTCTCAGTTCCCTCAGGCAGTTTATTTTCCATGGTAGAAAGTCCTTTGTATTCAGCACGAAATCCGTATGTATTCTGTATAAGATCTTGTAACAACAGATTTGCAGGCTCCTTATGTTCCTCAAGCAGTGTACTCTCCGGGGCATTAAATTCGTATACATCGACGGTGCTTGGGTTGAATATATACGAACTCGAAAACTTTGAAAACATTGCACTCATTGAGAAAAATAAAATGCAATCTTATATACACGGGGCACTCGTTGGATTTGCCTTTTGGTCCTGGCTACAAAACAAAGCGCAAAGAGAAATGATGAGGTCAGCATACAAAACGCTGAAGTCAATACCGGTAGATATTTTTTGCACAAGGAACATGGGCTGACATTTATTGATAACTAGAAGGATACTTCGCGTGTCAATGAGGGAATCATATATAATTTTAAATGAAATTAGACTGTTTATATTTATTTATATTACACATTCATTTACATTATTCCTACATAAATAATTTCTGAAAGATACAAATCAAACCATGATGGTGTCTTTGTCTAACCATACCTAATAAATTTTGCACATGATTCGAAAGGTGAATATAATAATGCGCTCTGAATATAGATGACAACCAAACTTGCAAACAAACCATGTAGATCAATGTAGAAATAAAAATTAAAGGAGGCGTCCAGTGCTATTGGGCCTATCGTCAATCAGGATGGTGTACACCCTTCTATACCAAGAATAAGGAGAAATTTCCCTTAAAAAAAGGAATAAGAAGAAATTAATAGCCCAGCCATGATGGGAGCAGCAGAAAGATAGTGTAACAACCTGGGTTTTTGGTAAATCAAAAATCCGAACTTTCTAAAATTTTTCTTGCAAAGTGTGGAGCATGTAGCTTCTAGGTCGAATCGGGACTAACCCGCTAACGATCATTGCACTCATGTAGAATTGTTTGTAGGAGTGTCCTGGAGTTCTTAGCCAGTTTGGGGTTTTGCGTCGGAGTGCACAAGTCCATAGCAATTTCCTTTCATCCCTTGCGGGACTATCTCAAACATCCATTTTATTCCCCCAAGTCCTCTTTGTATATTTTCTCAACACCATCCCTCTCAAATTCACGAATCATAAAATTCAAGGAAAGAAAAGTCCTTTTTCCTTTTATCCTCTAATTTGAATTTCCAATAAATCCTCTTGTGAATCGTCTTCAGATTATTTTTGAATCACCCCCAAATTCCTCTAGACAGTAAAAGGAAAATACTTTTCCTTTTTCCCTCCCTCCATATCTCCAAAAACTCCTAATTCAAATAATGAAAAGGAAAAGCACAAACTCTCAGCGTGGCCCATCTTCTCCTACCCTTCTGCTCAGCCCGCAGCCAAGACACGGCCCACTCGATGGCCCTCTCCTCCCTCAGCTGCACGGCCCGGCAGGCCCTCGCGCGGCCCACGCACCCCCGCCTCGGCCCAGCTGGCCCACTCGGCCGCGCTCCCCGCAAACCCTAGCGGGCACTTGCCCCCTGTCCAAGCCGCCGCCGCTGCTCGACTCTCCCGAATCACGAGCGCACACGCGGAGAGCCCGTGACTGCCCCGGCTTCCGTGCCACTTGATGCGTGACGCGTGTCTCTGCTCCAACACGGACGTCGAGGATGGACGGAACCTCCTCGGACCCTAGTTGCGCGAGTATAAAGTGAAGCCGAAGCCGTCGTGCCCCTATTCTCCTCCTACCAGAGCCATCGCCGCCGCCAAAAGCCGCCCCCACTCGCTTCCTGCTCCTACCACCCCACTGCCGTGCTTCCTTGGCCTGCCTTGAGCCGCACCGGGCCTGCCCGGCCGTGCCAATGCCGAGAATGGCCAGGCATAGCTGCCTGACCTGCTGCCTGGCCGGCCACCTAGCCACGGCCGCACCCTGCGTCCGCCTCCGCGTGTGGCACCGGCCGAGCTCCTCCGTCGTCCCCCAGCACGGCGTCAAGCAGCACCGAGACAAGCCCCTTGCTGCCAAGCTTGGCCACGACGTCGACCCCGAAGCCACCTCGACCTCGCCGTGACGTTCTGCTCCTTCACATCACGGCCACGGCACTGAGAACCAACCTCGACGTCACCCAGCAACCACGTCAACGAACCTCAGCCTGGACGTCACCACTGCTGGGGAGCCTCGTTCTCTCTCCGGCTGCACCAACACGTCGCAGCGCCCCTGCACCTCTCGCCTCCACTACGGCCGCAAGTCGCTATGCCGACCACCTCGCCACCGGTGAGCTCCTATGAGCAGAAGCCCCTGATTTTCCCCTGTGCACATCGCTGTCCTGCTGAACCCGGCCATCGTGCCGTGAATTACATCCTTGCAGGGAGCCAGCCATGCACCACCACGTCCCGGCCACCGCCGCCACCTCCTTGCCAAGCGACGTCCGTGCCGAACCCCGACGACCCACTCAGCGGCACTGTCCTCGTTACCACCATCCTCACCGGAGCTCCGCCCATGGACGCCGGAGCCGGAGACGAAGCCGGTGCCACCATCGCGGATCGGCACGGCACGGTGATCACCCTGCACAGCATCAACTCTTCACTGCACCACCATCCTATCTTCGCCAGCACCACAGTGAGCACCACAAGCTTCTCGGACCCGCCATGTGCGCCACCACGTCCCACCCTAGGGAATGCACTGGCGGAGCCACCACCGGCTCAGGAAGAACACAACGCACTCACGCACACTGAACTAAACCCAGCCAATCGGACGACACACCATGAACACTTATGACGGGCATCGCCGTCATGTGCACCCGGGGCACCGACGTCTCGACGGTGTTCCCGCGCGTTGCAGTATTCAACCATGACGGGCATCGCCGTCGCGAGCACCTTACCCTTTGACATCGGCCTTCGTACTGTGGTTCCATGCCTTGTTGGGAACCCGGCCTTGCTCCACCGCCTTCTGGCCACTTGATGCCACCTCCAGCCAGCCAAGAGCCTCGTTCGGCCAGCCATAGCCCCACCCGACCAGCCGCGGCCAGCCATCAGCAGGCCATGGCCAGCCGCAACCAGCCTGCAGCAGGCCACAGCCAGCCAACAGCAAGCCATAGCCGGCCAGAAGCTACTAGCAGCTGGCCGAGAGGAGACGGAACATGTAGCAGCAAGCCTCGCCACTTCCCTTTGACATTGACCCTGTCCGGCCTTCGTGCCGTAGCCCCGTTGCCAGATCTTGAGGCTCCATAAGATGAAGCTGGACTGTTGGAGAGGCCAAGTGATACACAATGCTTGACTGTTGGAAAGCCCAATCGATAGATGATGTTGGACGGTTGGAAAGCCAATTGATATATGACGTTGGACTATTTGGAAGCCCCATCTTCTATCTTCTCGTACATCTATCCACCATATTGTACTCTATGTTTACGATCTATCTGTACATGTATCTGTTGTACCCTATCCTTACACTCTGTCTGTACATGTACCTGTAATACAGGATCCATCCATCTTCGAGCTACGGAATTGTGCTACTCCACTGTCGTGATGAGTTGTTTTGTCTTTTGGTCGTGTCATTGGTTCTCATCGTTGGATGTCTGTGTCGTTTGTCTGTGTGCTGTGCCTTCGAGCCAGCTGAGGGATTGTACCTCGTTTGGATGTTGCGATCGCGGGATTCGTCTCGCCATGGCCGCAATGCCAAGCGTAACTCAACCTCTCGCCTTGTTGGTATAGCTTGAGGCCGCGGGTATGCCTCGCCATGACCATGAAGCTATACCTCCCCGTTGTTGTTCTTTGATTCTTCGTGCCTAACCCTCGTATGCTTGTACCCTGCTCGATCGTCGTATTCCTCTGATTCTTGCGGTGACAACCGCATCGCTATGGATCCGAGTAATGACTTAGTGCCAGTGCACCCAGGTCGTGGTACCCTACGATTGGTTTGCGCACTTGTGTCTTTTACATGTCGCTCTCTTCTGACGCCCCGTCTATTCCGTGGCGTGCATGTTGGAAGAAGTAGACCACCGCTATATTATATTTCTCACTCTTCGTTCCCGTTTAGTCCACTCTATTCGATCCCATCTTGTTCGCCGTGATTGGATCAAAGACCGAACTAATCCTTTTTAGCTAGCGAAACTATGGTCTATATCAAGATCTCAGATCTATGCGAGTCGACTCGATCGACCACTTAAAACCATCTTCACTGAAGGTGTGACTGAGAATATAATATGGATGTGCCTAGCTAACTCCTCTCTCTCTTGATTCTTGGAGTATAAGCACTTGTATGATTGTACCCGTTTGAATCACAGCCTTGGTACCCTACGAGTGGATTAAACACTCACAATATTTTGTGCAACATTTATTGCCGGTAATTCCTTGTTCTTCCCTTCTGATCGGCCGTCCTCCAATTCCCGTCTCCTCTATGACGTCCGGATCGGAAGATCGTGAGCCATGGTGTTTGCTATGGATAAGCTCTGGACTAAATCATTTATCATAAAGCCATAACTGGCTTGGCTGTGACATAAGCTTGCGCTTAGCAAACCACCACTCCTGTTTCTTTGGCCCGATGAAATCGGACATACGCCAGAGGAGGAGAACATGGACAACGACAGGACCCGTGGAGTGGTGCCACCCTAGGAGGAGGTGACCCAGCAGATCAACTACACTAACTGAGGAGTGCTCATACCACTACTTCCCCGACAACTCAGGTGTCATGGCAGCACCTTCTTTTAGAGAATCCTATTAGACATGACATATTTAGAATTGCTAGTGCTTTATATTTACTCCTTTGCTAGTATATGATGCATGCTACTACCTAAGCCATTATTACCCTACTTGCAACCACTCTACCTAGCTGTGCGCTCATGCTCTCTTATATATATATATTTACCTGTCTGCCTGCTTGCATATTATATCACCATACTTACTTTAACTCCACTCGCATTGTATCTACGATGTGATGTTGGTGGTGAACCCCACTGGGAATGGTTTGGCTTGGGATGCCGGACTGGTGGACTGAGTGTGCTGCGTGTGTCCTGGGTGCGTGGTGAGGGTCAAGTCGACCAAGTGGACTATATACGACGAGCTGTGTAAGCAAGTCTTGCCGGGAGTTGCATCTGAGCATTCCCACGAGAGATACCTGTGGCGGGTAATAGTGTATGAGGTGGTTCCGGGATGGATACCCTGCATGGATTGAAATCCTATGAACGGAAGTGCTGTGATGGCACGGGGAGAGTATCCCCTGAGATGGAGAAAGCCTGCTTGGTCAAATAGCCAACTTACTAGTGACCAGGGATCTTCAGGAATCCTTTGCTGCGCACTCGCTCTGGAATGAGACGGAGACGGCTAGACTACTTGATAGGGCGGTGCCACTACTGCTAGGTTATGAGGTGATAAGGATGGGCGGTGACTGGATGTGGGATTCCTGAACCGTTCTAGTCGGCAGTACCACTGATTGGGCCCGGTACTGCCTCTCTCAGTCTCAGCGTTTCGGTTCGGACCGAAGTTACCTAGGGCTGAGTGGTAGAGTGGCATCGACCTAGGCAAGCAAGCACCCGGAATTCTGTCTAGATGATTGTACAGCATCGATGATGGCTAATCTTGTGAGTTGTAAAACTTCTGCAGAGTATGGTTGATCGATCGATATATATATGGACCTTTCCTATGACCTGCTCTACTAGATAGGGAGTGGTATATTCTTTTCTCCCCCTGGTTGATGGTTGTCCGGCAGTGTGCCCGGTGTGGCAGTGTGCCGTTGAGACAGGACCCGAGAAGGAGTTGGGCCTGTCGACTGAGCGTGAGGTGTGTGTGTGTGTGTGTAAGGTGGTGTATGGGTGGGATGATGGAGTTGGGATGGACTGATGGATGGGAATTGATGTGATGGGTTAAAACTTGACAAACTATGATATTATACTTGTTACTACTTTGCATGCGCAAAGGATGCAAACCCCAGCCAAATATTTGGATCGCCAGATCCTTTGTTTTTCTCTTTTCCATTAAAGCTCATCGGTGCTGACCATGGCCTGCACATATCTGGCGGTGTGCAGATTATAACAGAGATATTGAGATAATAAAGATTAGGAGGTCTCGTGCTTACGCTCAAGTTTGGTTCAGGAGATAAAGACTATGCTGCGTCAAGAATAACTCTGATGGTACCCGTGAAGGAGAAGCCTTCACTCGACGACATATTCCGCCAACTCTGATGACGACTAGATATGCTTCCGCTAGATTAACCCTGTAATAGGTGTCTACTCAGTTGATGTAATATCTTGTAAATATTTACGATGTATGACTATAATATCAACTAATATATGATAATGCGATGAGATCAAACTTGGTTTTGTCACATTATACCTCATTATGTGGATTTTCCCTTCGTGAAAAATCGAGGATGTTTCAGATAGCTTCTCCAATAAAATATCTGCAAATACTACACTATACATGGCACCTTTGAGGTACATAGAGGGAGAAAGGGAAGGGTCTGTTTACTTGGCATCCGCGTGTTTTACCCCTAGCCCACACTCGATTTTCTTCACGAATCTTCTTCCTCCAGCCAGCTGCCATGGTTCCCGCACGTCCTCGCCCCCGCCACCGGCCACCGCCCCACTGCGGCGGGCCCTAGGGTTCACTGCAGCCGCGGCCCTAGCTCACCGGAGCTCCGGTGAACCCTAGCGCCCGCAGCGGCCACCCTCTTCCCCGTCTCCTTATCGTCACCATCTTCTCTGACTTCGGCGAGCACCACCGACACCATCTCCTCCAGCTCCGGTGAGCCGCCCCCGCCCCGACCTTCCTGGCCATCTCCCCCACTGCCAGGACCCTAAACCGCCCGCCTGCATCCCCTCGCCTGGCCTACCTACCTCCCCCGGCTAGCCCCTTCTATACCCGCCGGAGTTGAAGAAGAAAGGGGGCAAAAGCTCGTCGGAACCCTAGTCGACGCGCCGGAGCTAGGGAAGATGGCCTTGGCCTCCTCCTCCTGCTCAGGACGGCCTCCTTCTCTTCCCACTCGAATCGGATGCACCAAAAATCGCGCGTTGAATCCAACAAAAACACTCGGTTGCTATTTAGCATTACCCAAAGGAAAAGGAGAAATACTCATCAGTGTCGCGGGTCATAGCAGCCACACCGGCCGCGTCCCCTTTCCAGAACTAATCCCAGGGTACATTCGTGCTTGGCGCGAGTATTCCTGATTCCCTCTGCTGTTTACCCCTGCGCGCGCTTCGCTCGCCTAGGCCTTTCTTCTGTCGGTCGGCGACGACACTCGCGGCAAGAGCACCTGTTGATGCAGGAATGGACTGAGAGCAGAGGCAAGGTGATAATCGGCATAGTGCTGGGAACGGACGAAGGGAGAAGGGTGCCGTCTATTTGGCTTTGACGATGACTGGGATACGAAGGGATTGATTGGAGTATAGAGATGCCTTCGGTGACATTGGGATACGAAGGGATTGAATTGAAGTGTCAGAGATAGCAAGTAGCCCCGCTCAGTGGCAACTAACCCCCTCCCTATTTCGCACCAACACTTGGGTAATATTAGCTTACATGATCGAAGAAGAATAAAAATCAGTGCAGACTGCAGAGCCTTTTCTAATACCTTTTATTTTATAGTATTTGATATTAGTGTGACATCTAGATGACGGCGGTAGTAGATGATCCGATGATTTAATAACGCATACAAGTGCGTGCTTACACCGAAGAACAAATAAAATCACAAACTGCTGTCAGGAAATTTGACACAGATTCTCTCTCAAATGAAGGAACAGAGCAGTGTGTAGATCGAGATCAGCTGATCAGTTGATTTACATGCATACATAACCAAGCAACACAGCTGGTAAGATTTTAAGCTGTCCGCACGCAAGATGCAGGGAGGTATTTTGTCAAGAAACGCAGCAGGGATATTGGTAATGCAAAATCGACCACTAACCTGGTAGATGGACACGGGAGATGCTGCATGCGTCCTAGCTGCTGAAGCGCGCTTCCCCCAGAGACAGTGGGATAGGAATGATACTGGAAAAGGGTTGGCTCTCGTCGTTGACGCAGAGGAAGTAAGGACGATATGTCGAGGTCATCTGCAGATTGGTCTTGTAATTAAAATCTGGTAGAGTGGTAGTGACGAGGAGCACAATTATTGACTCGTCGAGTCAAGGAAGGAGCGATGTCGCGTTCTTGGTATAGTACTCAAATAGCAACCATGTGATGCCTCCTCTCTCTTGGCCAGCTATCTCTTGGCCAGCTAGAGATGGAAAGGTATGTGCAACCAACCATCCAGCGCAATTATCTATACCTATTAATACCGGCTCGTTTTTTCGTCTAGCCCTCAGCCCTCTCAACTACCGGCCCACTCGCTGGCCCTGCTCCTCCGCAGAGTCGCCTATTCTCCATCGGCAACCAATTCCGCCCATGTGCGAATCTCAAGTCTCACCCGACGAAGGCAACTAACTCTGCCTGTGTGTGACTCTCACCCAACAATCCTTCGAGGACAAGGTCAGCACATATGGTAGGCTACGAATCAAGACCACCACGAACAAATCGAGACAAAAATCAAGACACCACAGACCGGCTCGAGACAGAAGTCAAGACATCATCTAGGAAAAAAGGAACCAAACAACACAACCCGAAATTAGATTAGAATCCAGATCGATACATATATCGAGAAAAAAAATATCTATAAATGTGATGCACCAACAAAAAAAAATCATCACACAAAAAAAGCAGGTGACGATGACAAGATCTGTGGGCTCAGACGAAGATTGGTCAGCGAGAGAGCGCGCTCTAATTCTTTGACTTTGACCTGTAAGGCACGAGCCATGCGGCCAGCCGCCGCGGCGCCGCCCGCCCCTCACGGCCTGAGTTGCGCAGCCGCCGACTGCTTCCGGGCAGCGCCATCTCCAAAGGCCGAGCTGCTCGAATCCAGCGGACAGACAAAAGGACGACAAGTTTGGGTAGAACCAGAGGAATCTTCTGTCTCGGGTGGAAGCAGGGAGAGGAGAGGAGAGCTGCCGGCGGCCCATGGCGTTGCCCTATATTGCATCGAGCCTTGGCCTTCAAACTGCTCTGCTGCACGCACGGCCTCCTCCTCACGGCCTTCACACACTCTGCGTGAGCTAGGCGCCGAGCTGTAGACAGGGAAAACAATTTCGGCGGAATTTCACCGAAATATCCAAAATTTCGTTTTTATCGGTGAGTGCTGAAACGAAAAACAAATACCGGTATGCTATTATTTTTTTGTTTTTAGCGCAAAATTAATTATTTTTAAAAAAGAAAATGCTACAGTGACCATCGAAATTTTCGAAATTTCGCTTTTATCGGTGACCACCGAAATTTTTTTCTTACCGCTAAAAAAAACCTTGGCTGTAGATGTACTAACACATGTAGACTTCTACCAGCCGTGAGGACTAAAGGTGGAGCAACGGTGACATTAGAAAGAGAAGCAATATGCTCCATGGAGGGAGATGGAGAGAGGTAGATGAGTTGGGGCCAGGATCGAGGTCTGCAAAGGCGTCACGGGGAAAGAGATGAGTGGGTGCAGTGAGCGCAGAGTGAAAGGATAAGGTTATAGATTTTTTTTAGCATAGGACTACTTGGAGTACAGCTATAGTATTTGAACGTATTCAAACGTACTTACACATACGCATACAGACGTACTCCCTAGAGCACACGGTAGATCTACAAATTATACACACCATGCGTCCTTCTTGAGAATCGACGAAGTCCCATAGGTTCCACAAGTGACGGGCACGTCACAGTATCATTGTGGTTCCACGCGTACGTCTAGGATCTGAAAATTTATTTTTTAGAAAAAAGACCTCGGTGCCACACCTCGCCGATCCCAACTAGTGAATCGAACTCGGGCGGATGGCCTCCACAACGAGAGAGCCAACCATCACGCCACGAGCGCGTTGGCGATATGGATTATTTATTTCTTCTGTACTGTGCATGTTCTGTATTTGATGTGCCATTTTTAAATTATAATAAGACATGCACTTAGTTTAGTTTATCTTTTGTGTGTCCGGTTGATATTAGTATCATATGATAAAATGAGGAACGGACAACCAAGTAAGATGCAAATAAAATAAGAGACATCCTGCTAAGAAAGCTTATATTTTTTCCTTAGCTTTTTTAGCAAAGAGATGTTGATACATAAGTACAAATATGTATAATAATTAATTTTTTCATTGGTTACGAAACCAATTGAGTTTGGCCCTTATTTAGAATGCACTTCAAAATTCCGAAGATTCCTGTCACATCGAATGTTGCGGCATCGGAGAATTAAATATAAATAAAATTTTTATATATTTGTACAGTTTACATATAAATCATGAGACGATTCTTTTAAGCCCTATTTATGATATGATTGGACACTTATTATAAAAGATTACTCACTCAAAATTCCAAAACATAATGCATCTAAACGGGGCCTTCATGAAAATTTATTTTGACACTCTGTCACTAATAATCGAGTTGACGAAAATTTTATCTAATATTCTTCCGTTACAACGTATGAGGCATTTTGCTAGTTGTTTACTGAAACGTGGACTTCTCCGTAGATCCACCCATCTGCCACGAGGCTGCGTCATTTAATATACCTTCCATCTTAAAATAAATTAATTTATAAATTTACCCTAAGTCAAATATTATTTAAATTTAAATAAATTTATAGAAATAACATAAATTACATTTTCATAATTTACTTATACGATGCCACACAAATATTATTATTCTTTACTGTAAAGTTGGTCAAACTCAAGAGATAGTTTAATTTAGAACATAATCTCCGGGTACCCAGCAAGGACGTACGGCCGGCTGTTCATTACCAAAGATAAGCACAGTGACACAGCTCCATTATTTCCGACTCAGGAGCATGCTTTTCACATGTACAAAAGGGATGGGTAAGTCGTGCTCCAACTCGCAGCCCCTTGAGCTAGTATGGTTTGTTGTTGCGGTGCCTTCTGGTTGGGTACTTCAGGTAGTGGCGGACCTGCAAGTTAAAGTTCTGGAAAGCTACAAAAGTAGCAAGCCTTTGAATGTTATCACGTCACGGTTAACAACTTAACCCAAAGTGCTAACTAACGTTAATAATCACTTATTTGAACTCAAAGCATAAGGGCACGTATTAACCTTGTGTTCGCATTCAACAAGAAAAGTGAAAATGAGAGTTACATCTACACCTATGATGGAATCAAAGCTGAAGTGAAGATCACTTGGTCCAGGATTAACAAGCAGGATTTTCTTCTACAACTATGTAGCCCTGTCGAGGTGAGCATCAACTACTAGTTGATGTACTAAACATTAAATATATCTATTGTCACTTATATTCTCATTTTAACTAAATTTCCATTACTGCCTCCACTGTGGTGTACACCATCGGAGATGCAACGTCGTTCACCGAATTTATAAAGACTCTACGTCGCATTCTCTCGGACCACCAGGACCGTGAGGATATCATGGACGGCCATGACTTATTAAATCTCTCCTCCACCAAAGAACACCCATTGCTCGTCAACATACATGCTGAACAACCGGCGAAGTGGCTTCACGTCAGGCTCCAAGTGGTGGAGGCCGAGGAAATGTCGTCCACCACCAAAGTTATGCGTTATGAAGACTTGTACGTCCATGGCTTCTTTAACTAGAATGGAGTAGTTCAAGGTTCGCGACAATAACAAGAACAGCATATCCTTGATCCCCGAAGGGTACCATAATGACACGAGAGACCTAAAGTGCAAGGCTTCTACTTGACAAGAAGCACATAGCCACATAAAAGAGGGGGGCCACACACACTCTAGTGGTTATCAATCTACAGACTCGAACGCCACCCTTGTGCCTGACCGGGAGAAGTAACCTTGGCTGCCTGTGGCAAGTACCGCGAAGCCGCCACAACCAAATCCTGTGTATCCGGAGGTTAGCCCACGTACAGAGCCAATGATTGACCAAAAAGATGACCATGCAACGGAGATGAATATTTTTTGTTTTCAAAAACCGGCGAAGTGGCTTCAAGTCAGGCTCCAACAGGTGGCAGCTCGTAGTACAACTAAAGGCCTCAAATCTTTACTAATACCTTGAACCCAATTGCAAACATATTTGACATGCTACAAGGATTTAATTAGGATGGTGTTTAGATTGCCCATTATGCAAAAATTTTTACTATATCAACGTGCTAACTTTTGCGATAAGTGTCCAATCATGACCCAAGTGGGCTCAAAAGATTCATCTCATAATATTTTGTAAAGTTGTTAAATTAGTTTCAGTTCACTTACTACTAAAAAACTTTACCTAGGGCAGGGCAATTTCCTTTAACCACTGATTTACCGTGGAAGTTGACTGCCCGCCACCATAAATCACTGAAAAAACAAAAAAAATTTGAAAAAGCCCAGATCTAGGCCCGTTTAGGGTTGGATCTGGACCTGACCGCCGCTGTGCATCACCGCTGCTTCGTCCACCGTGGTGCTCGCCATGGAGCCTCGCGCCGCAATGGTGGTTGCCAAAGAAGACGGAACCGCCACGGGGGAGGTCAGAGGAGCTTGCTGGGACCCCTGCTCGCCGACACCATGGAGGGTGAGGGGCGCCGCCTTGGAGATGGAAGGAGCCTAGACCCTTGCTCGTCGGAGAGGAATGGAAAGGGCGGATCCACCTCTAGTGAGCCGCTGCAGCGCACCCGCTGCAGGATCCACCTCCTCGAGCCACCGGTGGAGGAACTCGACTGGGTCCGCGCCTCGCCAGCCAGGAGCACCGTGCCGCCAGGAGTGCCTCCTCCTCGTGAGAGAGGAGGAGAGGGAGGGAGGGCGTTGCCCGGGAAGGGAGGAACGGAGGGCGGAGGAAGGGCCGAGGGAGGAGGGCCACCATCAGTGGGAGAGGGAGGAACGAAGGTTGCGAGATGGGAGAGGAACGGAGGGCGGAGGGAGGGCGCCGCCGTCTGTGTGTGTGGGTGTGAGGGCTGAGGGAGTGTGGATGAAGACTTAGGGTTTAGGTGTTTTTTATATAGTCCCATGTGTTGGTGGGCTTCAGCGGGATGGTGGGCTGGGCCGAATTAATCGTGACTGTTGTTTTACAGACACCCGCCTCCGTAAACGATTTTTGCGAGGCGGGCATTTTTAAATGCCTCGATTAATAAAAGGTGATCACCACGATTAATGCCTGTATTAACCATGGCGGTTTTCATGGCCGCCCGCCTCAGTAAATAAATATCAAACGCCTCCTAAAAGATTTTCTGTAGTAATAGTTTTCATCAATATTTAATGCTCCATGCACATGCCCAAACATTGTTGTGACGGAACTTTTGGCATTTGATGGTAAATCTAAACAAACTTTAGACCTGAGGCTACCTGAATTATTGACCATGCAAACTACTATGGCGAAACAACAATCAAAGAAAGTCTCTAATTGTCTCTTCTTTTTGACAAAACCAACATGTTTTGCAAGCTTGTCAGTTACGTTTCGCTAAATTATCTTCTGTAAGCACTACTACTTAATCTTGACCGTCAATGGAGCTTTCATTTTCCATATTCGTTTATTTAAATTGGGCACCTCTAAATGGATTAGGGCCTGATAACGTGATTTCACCGAGAATTGTTCATTTGGAGGATTTTTTTTTTAAACGTACCTGTATTAATATGATAGCAAAGAGTACAGATACAAGCAAAGATACAGGCACCTTCTAGACAGGTGCAGAGAGGACAGCTGTCCATCCAAACTTACATAAAAGACCCTAACAGAAAAAATTACAACAAAGCCAACACACCTCGTCGTCCACCTCCGTCGTCACCGAAGCCACCACCGGAGTTGGGAGGGAACGGCAACACCAAGGCCAAAAGAAGCACCATCGCACCAAGGCTTTAATTCGAGCCGCAGTAGAACACATTCATGAAGAAACATCGACCGGGGACGCACCCCATGCTCCGCTGACCCAGACCAACACAGTCACCGGCAATCAAGGCCACCAGAGCGCGGATAAATGAGTCCAAATGAAAAGGTTGTCAAATAAATCGATAAAAAATTGATTATTTGAGGCTCTAAACAAGTTTAAATGAAAAAGTTGTCAACTATAAAGTTGCATAACTTTTCAAGACCTATAACTTTTATTTTGATAGTTTCTTTATCCGAGGTAGTTTACAAAATTTGAATATCAAATTTTATAAATTCAAACGTATTTTTCGCTGACAAGATGATTTCAAATCAAAAAGTTGTCAACTACAAACTTTGATAACTTTGCGATATCTACAACTTTTATTTCGATAGTTTTTTCATACGAGGTCATTTGAAAAACTCAAAAAAATTAATTTCAGGCTGACTCTCTCCATCTACAGTAACCCTCGCCGCTACAGTACCCGGCTACAGTAAACTCACAGCTACAGTGTCGGCATAGAATTCTAATGGTGTTGACGGTAGTGGCACATACGGAACCTAAAGCCGTTTTCGACGGCACTCACGTTCAGATCAAGTATTCAGTGGTTTGCCTGGAATTATGGTAACATTGAATGACACACACGGAATTTTCTCTATTATTTTACCATACTTATGGTCTAATGCAAGTTATATCTTGATACTACAAAAATTTATAGTGTCTTAAAGTGATCTTTGATTTAATCCCTTAAGCAGTTCCGTGATTTCTCTAGGGATATTAGTTGAGATTTTATTTTGATCGCTCTTCAAGATATCGACCAAGAACTTCATCCTCAGTGGTTGTGCTTCTTGTGTTTGTTAGAGTAAAATTTAGCTTACTATTTCTCTATATACGGTGTAAAATATACAAAGATAATACATATACTTACATTGTTAAAATACAAGAATCTTTAGCCATCCCATGTCTTTATGAAGGTGTAAACAAGGAAGCCTCCCAATTTTCTGACGAAGAAAAGCAAGCCTTTTTTATTTTGACAACTTAAATAAATATATGTATAGATAGATGAAATATACTATAAGCTTTTAACAGTCATTGGATCTGGCATTCCTCTTCTTTAGTTCATGGCGCCAACAATAGAGTTCTTCATTCCATGGGTGATTTGCTTATAGCATGGCTAGATTTAAATAATTCAAAATCTCTTGTAATAATGCATATAAATATGGAAACGTTGGATCATCACCCATGTACCAACGGATTGGCTAATACAGATCAACAATGTGCATGATTTTGGTACTACTGTCTATTATGTATAAAGTGTAATTCCTATCTTGATAATATAGCAATAGAATCTGTAAACAAACACCAAGAATATAATTGAAACACCACATAAGTTTCTAATGAAGTTCATAGAACATATCTATCTCATCCAAATTTAGGTACCTGCGACGGCTTCTGAGAGAGTTGGTTGTGCTTGAAGAGGTACCTGATCACCAATGCATGGAGAAGGTATATAGTCGAGTATGTGTCGTATGTTGGAATATCAGGTCGAGTTTCACAGTGCATGTGTATACCTGTATTAATTAGGGTGATGTTTGAACTCTCAAGATGCAGAGGACAAAATGGTTGCCGCTGCTTCCTAACATACTCATCGTTACTGTGTAGCCAGTCGCTAGAATTATTTAGGTCATCATTCTCCTGGCCATGATGCTCTGATGTTTGGTAAATGGAAGGATCACCATTTTGGAGTGTTGGTTCTCTTACAACAATATATACATTTCGAATGAACCCATGCAGCATAATCTGTACAGAAAACATAAGAATCACTAATTGGTCCAAAAAAGAGAGACAAAATTTACCCGTTTGGAAAACCTGAATTGTGGACTATATGTCACTTGAGCATCCGTGCAATCAGATTCAGGGGCTACATGACATGGTTATGGGTTCAAAAGGATTAGGAGAGATTATCATTTGATTTGTTTATAAAAAACAAAGAATTTTATACACGATGATCAGTTAAGCAATACCAAGGTCAGTACCAGTTGACACCGCCGGTGTTCTTTTCCTCGCACGATATTCACACTACTTTCTATTCCTCTCCAATCTTTCTTCACTGGTTTTCTCGGCCCTTTTTTGTGTGCGCTATTCACGTTATTTTCTATTCCTTTCTTCTCGTTGCAATATATCGACATTTGTCTCTGTCCATATGATGGGAAGGAACTTTTGTTTAAATTTTTCTTAATATAAAATGGCCTTAAATGATGGGAAGGAACACACCACGATCAATGACGTTTGATATGTCTGACATTACAAGGCAGTTTCACGCCTCTCCCCCATGTTAGATGACCAAAGATTGTTTGGTACGTTAGCAAATGCAGGTGTCGTTTCTCCCCTCTCACCTATGCCAGATGTCCTAACATGCAGTTGGGTTTAGTGAAAAATGAATCAAGAAAATTTCTACTAATGGATGGTTTATTAATTGCTTAGGATCACGAGCAATTTATATGTTTTAGAATGCACTACTCATCTGTCCATATAACCATGATTTGAAAGAAGCTTAGTTATTAGGCATATACTAGGAATAATCAAGTAATCGCAGCATTTACCTACCAACCGATTTTATAAAGCGGAAAATAATAAATAAGAAGTTCATTAATTCACATATTATAATTGAATTGGCCAAACAATATATGTAATAAGGTTATCATAGCTAATTAAAAATTTTAGCACAACAAATAAGTAATGGACGGAGTGAAAATTCCATCTACGCGTGGACAAAACTAAATCAAAGCAAGCAAGCAGATGCTTCTGGCGACGTACGTGACGAGGAGTCCTTCGTTCGGCGATGTACTTGACGAACCTGCTTTTTGGTGAGGTATGTGACGAGGAGTGCTTCGCTCGGCGACGTACCTGACGATCCTGCTACGGCAACGTACGTGAGGATCGCGTCCTGGGGTTGGTGAGGATCGCGTCCTGGTGGCGTCGGCGAGAGGACAGATCGCTTCCTGATGGTCGGCGGCGCGAGGACGTAAGTGGGCGTGAGTTTCTGCGGCGGCGTGGTCTGCGGCATGGTCTTTTCTTTTCTTTCTTTTTTTTAAGTCGGCGTCGTAATCTTTTGTTGCGAGACGGGGATTGGAACCTGGTACGTCTTGTGCGTTTTGGTAGCGCGGGAGGTGGGAGGTGGAAGGAGTAGGAGTAGGAGTAGGAGTGATTATGTGAGATCTAAAAGACTCCAAATCATTAGACGTGAGTGAGTAAGAGATTATAGAGGTAGGACCGTGTTTGAAATGTTGAATTAAAATAAGTTAGATTTCTGGGTCCATAATTTAGGGTGTGTTTTCTAAAGATTAGAAGAGATATAAACTGCGGGTTCATTTTGATGAGAGGAAAGTGTATGGCTGTAGAATAATTTTAACTGGTGTCTTTTATAGTAGAGAAGAAGAAGAGATAGAGATGAATGACGATAAAAACAATGCACGACTTCCATGATTCGTCTCAATGCAAGGAAAGGGAAACACATAATCAGATTTGGCTCAGCGACATGCACGACCCTAATATGTTGGCACACTCCGAAGATTGCACGCAATGTGAACGACGTCTAATACACCTTTTGGGCTCCTGATCCTGATCCTGATCGACTTTAGGCCTTGCCAGATCCATCTGTCGTGGTCGTAGTTGTGATCCTTTCAGTCCAATAGAGCGCATAATATCTCCTTCATGTAATCCATTATATATTAGTTGCCTGCTGAACCCCCTCCCGTTGTTCCAGTCACGTGCAATGGTGTTGTGGACAGGATTGATCTTCGCAGAATCGCAACCCACAATCATCCACTACAGGATGCGGGGGCACTCGATAAAGACCTTATTGCACTCGGCAAAGGGTACTCGGCAAAGAACCTGTCGGTAAAGGTTTCTTTGCCGAGTGCCAAATATTCAAATATTGGGCACTCGGCAAAGAGTTTCAACCATCAACTTTGACGGCTTCTTTGGTGAGTGTCGACACAGGCGACACTCGGCAAAGATTTTTTTTTAAAAAAAATTCTTTGCCGAGTGACTAGCCGTTGCACTCGGCAAAGAAAATGTTATGTTTGTTTTTTTAAAAACCTCTTTGTCGAGTTCTACTGTCGTGGCACTCGGTAAAGAATTTTTTATTTTTTTTTTCAAAAAATTCTTTGCCGAGTGCCATGGCCTTGGCACTTGGCAAATCTGAAAAACTAGCTCTCAGGTTTTTCAGATTTGCCGAGTGTCAGAAATACTCTTTTTTTATTTTTGCTTTCCATCAAAACAAACAAACACATCACATATATATATCATATACATCATCACACACAGCACATAATATATCACATTCATCATCCATAATCCACGAAATGCACATATATCGTCCATCTATCGTGCATCACATACACATATAGTCCTTAATCCATCATATAGAATCCATAATCCATCACATACATATAAATGTCTCTAGTGTCTCTAATGCCTCACGAACACAAAAGAGAAGTTCGAAAAACATGAAAAGAGGTACCTACTACCATCCTGGTCCTGGCCATTCGGGCTGCTGAAGAGAGGGCTCGGTTTGTGGAGGAGGGCCAGTTGGCCACACGGACGTTGGAGAAGGGCCACCGTGTGGAGTCGGGGCCGAACCCGCCGACTGTGGCTGCACAAAAGAGAAGCGAAATCATGAGTATATGCAGGAGGGGCGAAAAGCTAAAGGAATCAACAGGTTCACATACTAACCGGAGTTCCTAGAACAGGAACAGGAGTCACAACTGGAGCAAGCAGCGACGGAGGCACGACCACACCTGGCAAGGCCTGCAGGCTCGTCATGAAGCTGAACATATCCCGCATCCTCTGCTCCTCGGCCGTTCTCTGTGTACAGCCACCATCTCCAGCTGACGGGCCTTCGCCTGGGCCTCTATCGCTTGCCATTGGGCCTCCACCTGTGCCGCCTGCTGGGCCTGCAACCTCCGCATGTTCTCTTGAAACATTCCAACCGCAAAGATTAAACAATGCAAAGGTAAGGTACATGTGTAAAAGCAATGAATGACGAATTTGTGAGTAGTAACCTGGAGCTCTGCCAGGTGCTGCTGTGAGCTCGACTGCCGAGGACGTATGGGGAGAGAGGAGTCCATGCTCCTTGCTCGAATATCGGCAAGGCTAGCAATAGAGGAGGAGTCGACTGTGTTGTCCGCCATCCAATACCGGCCATGCTGCTTCCCTCCTCCCAGCCTCATCACGAGGTCCGTGTCCAGGGGCTGGTGGGCCGGATCGAAGTCCTCCCTATGGCGCTGGCGAGCCGCCGAGGTGTACTCTCTAAGCTTGCTGTGGACGCTCGCATTGGTGTACACCTCGGGGCCATCCGTCGGGTTGTAGGTGACGTCCGGGGCCGTCGCCTTGCCCTTGTATGCCAGGGCGTATGCCATGAACTCATTGCATTCCTGGCCCTGATGCGCCTAGGACTGCGAGGAAAACACAAAAACGATTACAAGTAGTTAGAATTGAGTGTTAGAATATATAAAAAAAGATGAATGCACAAAGAAGTTTACCCATGTCTTGGCGTACGCGCTGAGGCTCAGGTCGCCTTGGTGGTGTGGCGCCCTACCCATCTGCAGGCAGCAGTACTGACGGATCTTGTGCTTCTCCGCCCACTCGGCCGAGAGCCACCTGTCCATAATGGCCTCCCCGCAGAGGCGGTGCCTGGCGCACCAATCAGGACATTGCCGCATGCCATCAAGTTATTGATATGTCAGAAGATGAAATGAAGCCAACCTATTGTTCGTGAAAGTACGTCTTACCAAGAGGTACTGCTTGCTCGTGAGCGTCATGCTCCTGGCCTCGTGCTTCTTCACCACCTGTCCAAGGATGTCGGCGTTGTAGTTGATGATGCACTGGAGCCGCGTCTCGGTAGTACAGGTTCAAGAGTCAGGACCTGCAGACCTTTTCCTACACGCGCGCTGCCTGGGCCTCAAACCCAGCGTCGCACCTGTAGAAGTCCTGCATGCATACATCATGTATTGTTTAATTTTTTTAGAACGACCGATGAATACATAGTATTGACCAATTTAGCGTGACGTAGACTCACCCAGAACTCGGCCTTGATCCGCACCGCAACAGTGCCGTGCTCGCTGTCCTCAGCGGCATGGAAGTGGTCCCACATCTAGGGCAGCGAAAGCACCCCTAGCATAGGTGACCATCTCAGGGTAGTGCTGCCGAATCAGAAGGGCCAGCGTGCCATTGATGTGCCGGCCCTTTCCAGACACAACTTTCTAGTTGCTGCAAGAGTCATCAAGAACAATTGTTAGTCATTAAGAGTCTGCATGTCATATGAAATATTAATGAAATAATACGTACTCGTCGCCTTGGGGTCGAATCACCGGGCGCTGGTGAAGTGGGATCGGCAGCACCGGGAGCTTCGAGGGGCCCACGCAAGTAGACTCCCGACGAGGTAGAGCCAGAAAGCGGTAGTGGAAGTGGAACTCCCTGCTGTCGCGGTCGCCCCCTCCTTGTGGTCCAACGAGTCAGAGGAGGTGTCACCCCCTCCTGCCTGGTCATCCTCGTCTACCGGCGGGTGGGAGTCGGCTCCACGCGCGTCCTCGGATGGCCACGGGTGTGGGCGGTCCTCGACCTCCTCGGCGTCGGCTCCGGCAAAGTGTCCTCCTCAACGTGGGGTGGTGAGCGGTCCCTCATGTAGAGGGAGTTGACCGCACGACGGCTCTGCCTTCCGCCCGGTATTTTATCGAGTGCCTGGAATTTCAAAGAGTAAACCAAATAGTAATGTTAAATTATAAAGTACTTATAAAGAGATGCAAAATGAATTGAACATAATAATAATAATAATAATAATAATAATAATAATAATAATAATAATAATAATAATAATAATAATAATAATAATATAGTATTATATGAATTAGAAATATTCTTCACGATCGGCAGCGGCTGGATCATAGGTGTCGTCATCACTATCAATATTGTTAACTTGCACCTCTTCTCCCTCATCCTCGTCTCAGTCGTTGTCATCATTGTCATCGTCTAACTGTAATCGCTCAAGCATTTGTAAGTCCTTCTCATCTTGCACCTCTTCTCCCTCGTCCTCGTCTACATCCCCTCGATCAATGTCATTGTCTCCTTCTATGCCCATCAGCGAAAACATGTCTATGTCAAACCTTTCTTCTAGTCCCTCTGGTTGATAGAACTCCTGTGTGTGGAGGTCAGAATTGTAATCCTCATCATTTAGGACAGGTAGTCTACCGCGGGGCGATACCATCTGCACAAGGTACCAACCCATAAGATTAGGGGTTTTTTGGCATGCCCATAGGGAGATAATAAACTTGCGTGGCCTATTGAGCCACAATATAGACATCCTCTCCTTCATATACAGAATCCTATCGAATTTCGACTTGTCCAATCTCAGGGGTTTTTCTCGTGATGTTAGGATCGAACCAACGGTATTTGAATACGACTGGATTACGAGCATTTGCAACACTCAAAATTGAGATGATATATTTCTTCTACTATGCCGTAGTAGTCGTGCCCATCGGTGCCAGGCGTACGAACTCTGGTATTTGTGGTTTTTCCATTGGGCCGACTCTGCTCGTAGTCGTTTGTGTGAAAGCAATAGCCATTCACAGTATAGTTGGTGAATGTCTTGACCTTGTAGGCAAAGCTTTTGGCTAGCCCTTTCAACTCAGCATCCATTGCCCTATCTTTGCGGGCCTGTAAGGTGAGGAAAGATAGATCGTTACATTACTTGCTCTTACGATCAAAGTGGGAAAGGCAAAGAATTAACCAGGTACCATCGTGTCTAGTCAGGAAATGAAATCGGACACACCATCTTTGAGAAGACTATCTTTCTCTTAAGGGGAAGGAGCCCTATTCCCTGTCTAGTATGTATTCAGAAATTCCCTGAAAAACAAGAGACAAGGGGGTGGATACATGGAGGATAAAGGATAAGGTCTTGGTGCAGTATGTAACAAGCTCATTGAGAACTTACTGCACATAAGGCTTCATTTCGTCAAGGTTCAACAACACATAAAGCATGATAATGCACCACTTATCATGCCTTAAGCTCTTGGTGCATGGTGCGCTTGCCTTTCCAAGTTGACCTTTGAAAAGGCTGAGGTTCGATGAACTCTCTTCGGCATGGTAACCAGGGGGAGGATTGTGCAAGCTATGAAGGCTATCATTATAGTATGATGTTGTGAAGTTTGACACCTCCTCAAGAATGAATGCCTCTGCCATGCTAGCCTCAATTTTGGCTTTGTTTCTACACTTTTTTCGAAGAATCTTTATACTTCTCTCGATTGTATAGCACCAACGGAACTGCATGGAACTCCCCATTCGTGCCTCGTACGGTAGGTGCAAAATCAGATGCTGCATCGCCAGGAAGAAGCCGGGTGGTAAGATCTTCTCCAACTTGCAGATCAACACAGGTGCCACTTTCTTCAAGTCATCAATGACATCCCGAGATAACTCCTTGGCACAAAACTGGTGAAAGAAAAAGCTCAACTCTGCCAGCACGCGCCACACATGCTCGGGGACGTATCCCCAAGTCATCACAGGAAGGAGCCGCTTAATCCATATGTGGAAGTCATGACTCTTCATCCCTAACACTCACATGGTGGACAAGTTCACTCCCCTACTCAAATTCGCCGTATGTCCATCAGGGAACATTAGCGACTGGATCCACTGCAGTGCCTCCTTCCTTTGGTCCTTTTTCAATACGAAATCGACCGGAGTCCTTTTTCATTTCTTGCCGGGTGCGGGAAGCTTCATCACTTGCTTTGGTCTATCGCACATCGTTGCCAGGTCCAGTCTAGCCTTTACGCTGTCCTTTGACTTATCAGGGATGTACCATGAGTGTAGCCCAAAGTGCCTCGGTGATATTCTTTTCTGTGTGCATTACATCAATGTTGTGTGGAAGAAGAAGGTCATCGAAATAGGGGAGCCTAGTCAAGCCCGATTTATGAGTCCACTGGTGTTCCTGCCCATATCCAATAAAACCACCTTTCTCTTTATCATCTTTGAGAGCCTCTACCTGAGCACGGACCTCAGCACCGGTCATCATTTGAGGTGCTGGGTCGGTAACTTGAACCCCTTTCCTGAAGTTCTTGACGTCTAGCCGGAATGCATGCTCAAGAGGGAGGAATTGACGATGCTGATCGAACGAAGAGAACTTGACACCCCTCTTCAGCCAAGTGAACCTCACAGCTGTCTTGCATATTGGGCATGGGAACTTCCCGTGAACACACCAGGCAGAATAAGCCATACGCCAAGAAGTCATGTAGGGAGTAGTGGTACCACACATGCATTGTGAAGTTCTTCTTTGTAACTCAATCGTATGTCAGTACCCCCTTTCCCAAGCAAGGATCAATTCATCAATGAGAGGCTCCATGAACACTCCCATCTTGTTCCCCAGGTGTCCAGGAATTATCAGCGACAAGAAAATGTTCTTGGGTTGAAACATGACGCCGGGGGGAGATTGAGGGGGATCACGAACACGGGCCAACAAGTGTAAGGGGCTGCCAGCAATCCATAGGGGTTGAACCCATTTGTTGCCAACGCTACACGTACGTTCCGAGCCTCCTCAGCCTTACGACGATGTATGCCATCGAAGTGGGTCCATGCTGTTGACGGTGGATAACGTCAACTTTTATTAGAACTTTAGACACCCAAGGATACATGAATACACACTAGTCTAGGGTTTTAACTAACAATTTCCATGAGTTTTGCATATTTTGTATTTTCCAGGGGATATTCCAGAAAAGCGTAAAAGAAGAATTAAAGCGTATAAAAAAACAAAACTTGACCGCGAAGGGAACATCATCAGGAGAACACTAGAAGCCTATGGAACACACCCGAGCAACCGGGGCCCGAACCCCGCTAGGGTGGGGCCGGCCGGCACTAGGGTGGGGCCGGCCGGCGCCCCCGGCTAGGGTTTGGCCCCGCCTTCTGGAGTCTTCTTCCGTCGCCTTTGAGGAGTCATCTCGGCCCCTTGTTTTACGTTGGTTTGATCCTACGGCACACGTGTATCCCACCGGGCTATAAATAAAGAGGCAGACCCTCCTGAAGCATCGAATCATTCATCCAAGGCATCAAGTCTTCGATCAAGCCATCAAGAGCCTTCTAGTTCATCAAGAGCCATCTAGTTCATAATTCTAGCCTAGTTAGATTAGAAGTAGAGGAGTTCTAGTTCTTCAGCGGATCTGGAGCCCCGGCGTCTATCTGGAGCGCGGAAACATTGTTCTTAATAGTTCATATGTTCTTGATTACAATAGTCATTGTCTACTTTGATTATATGTCTAGTATAGTTGGTTTGATCTTATTGAATTCATGCAATTGCTCGTATTGCGTTTATCCATATGATCAATGGGTAGATGATGAATAATATGTAGACGTGGTGTTTAGATATTCTGTTTATCTGCGAGTGCACCCTAATGTGCCGGGTCGTGTGGTAGATCACGTAGGTGACAGCTGCGTTGAGTCCTTTGTAGTCCACCCCCCGTATGTAGGCAAGCAGGCACGGTCGCGAAGTTGGGTGATGACTCTGTTTCACATCCTTCCTAGATGATGCCCTTTGCATGTGATCATGATATAGGACTAATCTAACAATGATTGCTAGATGTAATTGCACTAATTAGAGTTATTCATTGACGTAGTTATAGAATCACTTTAGATATTAATTTCTTATTTTGTCCATTGGCTAGCTATTACTATGACTAGAAAGTGCTCTGATGTTTATCCTTTATTTATGATGATTCATCATACTTATCACCTTATTTATTATCTTGTGACCTCTACCTGTTCTGAGTAGAGAAAATGACATCGAATATCACCGCTTATCCATTGTATATAATCACTATCAATATAATAGATTAAAGTTTATCCTAGTCCTTCCCAGTGGTATAAATATAAATCGACAACCTGGTAGAACTCCTAGGCAAAATGCTACAATGGTATAATTATCTGTCCGCTTGTAGAATTGAAGTTAGTTTATATTCATATATATATATTTCTGCCTAGTCACATTAAATAACTTATGGAACCTTTGTTTATTCTTAGCATTTATAATTAGGGATGATAACCTAGTTCATGCATAAGAAGGTTGGTAATAGAGACTAGTTGCTAATGACCAGTTAATTAATTACCATTCATCTTCTAATCTCGCCTCTTGCATTAAAAGTTATATAGTTACTCTAGGCGACGTTAGTAGATGTCAACACATGCATCGCCATCCGATGGGTGTACCATCTTGCCAGGGCTGTATCTTTTGCCTTGTTTATGCCATGTCATCTGTTTCGCGGACTCCTCTGTCATGTACAGCCGTTGGATCCTCGGTATGACAGGAAGGTACCGTAGGACCTTAGCGGGCATACAAAGCTGCTCCTTCTTGCCATCACTAGTGGCAACCTCCAGATGCCTAGAGGATTTGCACTTTGGACAGTGCGTTGCTTTCTCGTGATCTTTCCTAAATAGGACGCACCCATTCGGACAAGCATGAATGTGCTCATACGGCATCTTAAGTGCACGAAGAAATTTCTGTGACTCATACAAGTTCTTCGGCAGCATGTGACCCTCCGGAAGCAGGGATCCAAAAACTGCCACATACCATCAAAGTGGCCTCGACTCATGCTACACTGCGACTTGAACAACATTAGGCATCCAATGGCATCCAGTTGCGAAACCATTGTCTTTTCATGAAGGGTCTTCTAGGCCGAATCCAGCATAGAATAGTACGCCTTTGCGGATTCCTCTAGGGTCATCCTCCAATCCTTCACCGAACTGTGCCTCGTGAAAGTCATCCATCCAGTCTGCTACCCCAGCATCTCCATCAAAATCCTCGAGGCGTGGTCTGACCACCTCCTCTCTAATACGATCGGCTTCACCATGGTGGATCCAGCAGGTATAGTTTGGCATGAATCCATACTTGCAAAGATCTTCCCCCATGGCCTTCCTATTCTTTCTTACACGGTTGTCACATTTGCTGCAGGGACACGGCATCCAACTCGACCCTTGAGCAGCCTCGCCAAATGAATGCTCCAAGAAAGCATTAGTCTTAGTAATCCATTCTGGGGTCATACTTGGGTGGCTCGTGTACATCCAATCACAGTTCTCCATACTCTGGCATATACATATATGAGTGAGTAATATAACCATGGTGCATCTGCTTAGTGTGCCTACCATCTAATAGGTGAGGATAGGTCCTAATCCCACCCGCGGATGCGTAGACAAGGTCAGTTTCCATGCTACGCTCCTATCCGAGACAGAATTTCGGTAGCACCTCTCCGCTGTTCTCCCGATACACGTCATGCAAGGGAGAGTGTATATCCGGAGAACAACAGGGAGGTGATGCCGAAAGTCTGTCTCAGACCAGAACGAACCATGGAAACTAACCTCATCTACGCATCCGCGGGCCGTCCAAAATACGTGGACAATCCAAAAGAGATACGGTCGCAGATATGCAAAGATATGCATACCTCCAACTGTATCTCTTTCGAACGGGAGACGCCTAACTGGGCTACGTGACCATATAAAACATGCATGCAAAAAGGAGGAGGGGGTTACACCTAGGGTGACGGTGGAGTCAAGCTAGCGGGGCAGTGGCGTGTCGGTGCAGTGGCGAGGCGATGCGGTGCAAGCAGACCAGCGGCGCCAACGAAGACGATCGTGGTCGCCTAGGTGCTTCGATTCCCCTCCGACAGGCCCTGTTATGCAAAAGAAGCAACACATCACATTAAGTTCAAAAATTCGGCAGAACCTCCCCTGTACGGGGAGGTCCAAAACCTGCAAGAAAAAGACGGCACGACGGCCGACGTTCACATTTTGGGCACAATGGCCAACCAATCGACAATTCCGGCACGAAGGCCGTCAACACATAAACGGCACCATTGCCCATATCTGGAGTCTTTACCTTCTTCTCTAGAGAGGGGCATGGACGACGGCGTTGAAGCGTCGAGATGGCGGACTATAGGGGGGTGAATAGTCTGACAAAAATTAATTGCAGCGGAAATAAAACCTAATCGGTTCTACCGACAATTCAACCCTCTAACTAAGACTCTAAGCACCTTGCAAAAGATCCTAACAAGAAGCAATTGTCGGCCGAACCTCACCAAAGGTGGGTCGGCCGAACCACACATTGTGGGACCCAACCTGCCACTTCATCCCACCAACTTCAGCATCCCTCTAGAAGACCTGGGCTGATCCCACCTGTCATTTGATGGTTCAGCCGAACCACTATTTGTGGGCCCCGAAGCTCAGTAGCACGCCAGCAAGGTGGGGACACCTTCTAGAAGGCCCTGCCTGGGCCCACCTGCCACAGCGGGGGTCGGCCGAACCCCTCCTTGGGCCCAGCCAGGTCGGTTGACACTCCACCGTCTTCCTCATGTTGAACATGTGCTGGAAATCCTCCATCCTTGATCCTAAGGCGGTTATATGGCGGTTGATCCAACGGTGCATGCTGGAGGTCACGCGGATCGCTGACGTGGCGCTACCCTTCATCCCTCCTATAGATACCCCCTATAGGCCTTCACTCTAGAGCATGATTCAAAGGAGAAAACACTATGTAGTAGCTTAGCTCTGCTGTAGTGCTGTGCTAGTTGGGAGAGAGTGAGGGAAGTCTTCAGGAGAAAGCCCCTGGGCCTGTCGGGAATCTTCTCCAAGGTAGTACCTCAGCGGATGCGAATCTTCAAGTAAGTCTTACATCCGAGTCCTTCTAAGTATTTGATATTCTGGTTCTGGTATTTTAAGTATATACTGTCTTCACCCGTACATTGCTTTACTTAGTGAAGTGCTCTAGTCTTTCGCGAAGGTTAGAGTAGTAAGTTTAGTGTAGACGCGGTGTCTAGACTATATCTTGCCAGTGTAGGCCGCTTGTCGCACGGATTGTTTGTGGTAGCCAGCAAGTGGTGATAGCCTTATCTGGTCTTCGTAGTCTACCACGTGTGTAAGACAAGCTATTAAAACGGCAAGGCATCAAGACAATAGTACAGTCGCCTCGGGTAGGAGTTTTGTCTTCTACTATTTCGCCTGTCGCCTCTTGTGAAGGGAGGAGCTGACTAAGCTCTTTATACTTAGAACACCAAAACCAAATATCTTTTGCTACATAGGAACCTCTCTACCTACTATCATAGATCCTTTGTCTCATCACTGGACGACCTTGAACCTAGGTAGAACACTTCACGTTCCCCGTGGAAATACGATACCTGGAATACTCCTGGTGAAGGCTACATTGACTACCGTACGCTTGCGGTATATCCGTTTGCCACTTCTGGTGTCAACAAGCTTTCTAGGCGCCATTGCCGGGGAACGGTAGCTGTCTCAACTAGAATCGGGTCGTTCGAGTTATCCTTCTTTTACCTTTCTTTTCTTTTTATACTTTCCACACCATGAACCAACCAACACCCATCTCTCATCCTGCCGCTCCAAAGGGCGCTAGTTTGGAGCCACCACCATCATCCCATCCTATCATTTCCCCTAGCTATGAGCTTCGCCCTGGTTTCATAGCTAAGGTTCGGGAACAATCATTTGCTGGGGAAAAAGATGAAAACCCCTACACTCACTTATGTGAGTTTGAGCAATTGTGTTCATGTCTTCACATTGAAGTCATGACACGATATACCTTGAAATGGATCCTATTCTCGTTCTCTTTGACGGGAGCAGCTAAACAGTGGTATGCTCGACACGTAGAGAGTGCACATGGAGAGTGGAAAATCCTTCAATCAAAATTCTGCTTAGCCTTCTTCCCTGTCTCTCGTGTTGCTCGTCTTCGACTAGAGGTCCTAACCTTCAAGCAAAAGGAAAGGGAGACTCTAGGGTGCGGCATGGGCCCGTGTCACAGACTTAGTATCTTCTAGCCCTGATTTAGCTATAACCGAGCCAGTACTCATACAACACTTCTACCTCGGTCTTAGCCAAAACTCCGCACAATTCCTTGACATATCTTCTGGAGGAGCATTACTTCGTTGTACCATTAGGTGAAGAGAAGACACTTCTTGCTAAAATCCTTGAAAACACTCCCCACACCCAAGGGTATAATGAACCTTCTAAGGAAGAAAAGGAATTCATCCCCAAGCAAAAAGAAATCCTGATGGCTGAATTAAAATCATTCCCATCCAAAGATTCTGCCATCGAACCACAAATACCACAAACATCGGAGGAGAAAGAAATTTGTCCTATAAACTGCTCCTTCGATTTCTAGGCCAATCTATTATCTGACCTTGCTAGTTTTGGGGATGCCTATAATCATCCTGTCCATAAGAGACCTTCTAAGGAACCTCATTCAAAACCTCTCAAGAAAGGATCTCTTCAAAAATCTCCCAAATTAGCATCATCTGGCGCCTCAAATTCTCATGTGGCATATAGGAATACATCTAGGATCCTGGATGAACCTCAAAAAGGAATGCTAACTGTGCCCATAGAAGGAGAACTAAAATTCTTAGAAGCAAAATAGATACTCTCCCCTTCTATGCCCACATCCGCCATGTCCTTTGAACCCATCTCTAAACTCATCCTTGATCCCGATACATCCAATTATGTCCTTCCTTCAAAGTCTTATGATAATGCGGTCATTGACTCTGGAGATTCATTAAGACACCCAAGGCATGAGAGTCATCAGGCCTATAAATCTAACCAAGAAGAGAAACAACAACAGTTGGAGAATCCATCCACTGTTGTAAGTCAAGAATGGTTAGAGGAGACCAAAGATTCTAATGAAATCACTAAGATGCCTACTCATGTAAGGACAATATCTTGTCAAGTCATGGGCATCTATAGTAAAATTTGCTATGATCTTAGCCTTGGGATAAACATCATTCCTCATTTACATGTTCAAAGGTTCATCAAAAAATCACCTTCTACAATCCCAAAAACACCTTAGGACTCCCAAATGGTCAAGTCCTTCATTGTTTAGGAGTCCTTCAAGGTGTACCTGTAGTGATTGATGATCTAAAGATCTCCCTAGATTTTCACATCTTTGACCTTTCTGGACTTTCCTTTCATCTCACATTCATTAGAAGGCCAATCATGCGAAGCTTGGAGGACAATTGAAAATGAGAAGCTTGGTGACGAGTATCTACCTGTTTGGTCTTCACAGCCTCTCAACATAGGGGTAGAATCCAAATCTGTTCTTGATCCAAGGGGTGAGCTTAAGATGATTTCACAAACAACCGTGACATATCCAAGTCTTGAGGAGGATTTGGAATGTCATGAGAAGAAAATCGCTCACCCACTCTTTGAGATGGAGAATTTCATCAAAACGCATGGAAGTTATCCTTTAATCCTCTCATCAAGTCCTTGCCTCATTTGAGAAATCTCCCAACTCAATCTTTCTTTCTACCACTACTCAACAAGAGATCTACAATCTCTTCAATCTTCTTGTATCCAAAACCTTTGCAATAGAGGTTGTAGATGCTTTTGTTTATCATAAGTTCTCCTAAATCTCATAGTGGTATGAATTCTTGCAGTTAGGCCCCCACAAGTTGGCTTCTAATTAACATCATTGAATTTGTGTGCCTAACTTGAGTAGGGTAGTAAGACTTTTGGTTCTGTTGGTGTATTGCCACCAACTAGAACCCCTGCACTTGATGTTTTCTCTATTTTCCATAACTCAGGGCACACCTGACACCTAGTGTGGGGGGTCATTTGACCCCCTCGAACACATTTGGGCGTTGATGGACATCCCGAGCAAAATGCATCAGTGTAGGAACACATCATTAGAGGTAAGAATGCACAAGGAAAGAACCAAAGTAGCTGGAGCCTCCAAGGTGGGGTCGGCCTACCCCACCATGGACACCTCAGCCCACCAGTCAACTTTCCACTATGTTGAGACATACTTCTTGACTGGTTTAACACTTTCCCTTCCTCTTCTCTAGTGCATTCCTCTCACTTTTGTCTTCAACCCTCTAAAATAAAATAAAAGATAAAAAAATTTCTTGTCTTCACCACTCATGCTCTCATTTCTAGTAGAATGAATCTTACTTATTCCATTATGCTTCCTTTTCTATGCTAGCGTGGTTTGGTTTGGGTGTATAGATCGGTCATACCTCCATAGTCTTTTTAAATTAAGCACGGTGCTTAGGTTAAATAGACTACCTTAATGCAAGCAAGACATGGTGTTAAGCTTGATTATTGAATCAAACATACTTGCATAGAACCTGGTTGCACTTTTGGACTAACCCCTGTAGCAAGAACTTCGACATCTCCATGGGTAAGTCATAAGATCATTCAAGGAGATAGATTGAGATCCTCATGGTCAAAAGTCAAGTTGTTTGGGCAAGAAGAACTTCAATGCAACTGAGGAGGACCACTGCTACAACTCATCATCTTTAAGGTAAGTGGCCACCTCTATAGAGTTTTCCATTCACATGAACCTTTGAAGAAAAAGTTGACATGCTAGAATTCATCCCTGATAATGAATTGACATAATTAAAATCTACATGTCTTACTTTGTTTTTCAATTGTTTGTATAGCATGATCACTAGATAGGTTCTCAATTAACTGCAAATCCCTTCTTTACCTTGGGTCCACAAAACCCCCCAAGTAGAAGTGGATAGCCAATTTGGTGACCACTTGGCACCAAAATTAGGCCAATTTAAAATTTTCAAAAATAAATCAGCTGGTCGCACTGAGCAATCCAAACCCTAGGTTGGGCGACCCACACTTGGCACAATTTGAAAATTTGAAAAGTGGGACAATGTTCAGGAGCTCGTGTAGATGACGTGACAGAAATTTGGGGCAACTTTGTGGTTCGGCCGAACCATATTTGGCAACCCCTCAACCTCGTCACGCTTAGGGAAGCTTTTGGGGAGCATGTGGGGAAGTTGCCATGGTCAGGTGACCCATATACCGGTTCGGCCGAACCACCTTTGGCAACCTGGTGCCAACCATCAGCTCCAGAATGATGTGCCAACGTTCCCCCTGATGTTTTCTCGCGATTTTGAAAAGGAGAATATTGGCACTCGTATTCTTAACCCCTTCTTCTCCTTCTTCTCCCTTCCACCTCCATCCTTCACCATTCCAGCACCTTCCTTCGACCTTTATCCTTAAGAGAAAGTCCACCATGGCCCGCACTAGTAAAAATTCCATTGTTCCTTGGGTAAGGGTCCCTTCAGTCCGAGAGATCATTCTTCAAGACCCTAAAGGCTGTCATGGAGGTCAAGGTGCTTGAGGTTGAGCCCTACGGAGTATACCAGCTCCTACACGCCTTCGACGCCCACCTTTCATGAAGAACCACAAGGGCATTGGCGGTGGGCTGAACAAGGGAAGTTGCTTTGTTCCCTTGTTCACCTCAAAGGAGAAGAAGTAGTTGTGGGAGGCATGTCAACACTCCATAAGGTGAAAGGATAGTCCTCCATGTTAAACAAGCCGTCAAGGTTCTCTGAGGATGACTGTTTGAGAAGAGAGTCATGAGAAAGGTCCTTAGTGTGGTTTGCACACTTAGAAACAATCATGGGGCACTATGACCTTCTCCTTTGATCTTTTCCTTAGATATCTCAAACCTCTTCACAAATATGCTAGGCACATAGCTAAGTTCATTCAACCTTTATCCTAGTAAGTTGTGCCTATGTTTAATAAAAATTTTGGTTCTGCTGGTGTGTTGTCACCAGTAAGGCCCCTGCACTTGACATTTTCTTTGTCTCTCTAACCCAGTTTGCAGCAAGCCAAGTGTGGGGGGAGGTTGGTGACCTCCCCAACACACTCAGGAACACGAGACACGTCTGCTCAACAAAACCTGTCCCTAGAAGCCTTTAAATGTAGGTCGGGTGACGAGCACAAAACATGAAAAATGCAAGTGTAGGAGCACCTTTAAGGGTGAGGATTCAAATGGCGATCACCGGAGTAGGCCAGATGCTACATAGTGGGGTCGGCCCACCCCACCTGGGACCTCTGGACCCACCAGTCAGCATCCACTCATCGACTTCATGTCCCCTAACTTGGTTTGCCACACCTACTCCCCTGTGTTCTTTCATTTTTAATGTTATATTTTATTTGCTTTACTTAGATAAAATAAAATAAAAATAAAAAAATAAGAAGAAGACTTGCATCTGAAAATAAAAGTGACATGATTCATGACATTTAAAGGGTAAAAGCGTCACAAAGTCTAATTCTTGCATATGCTTATACTTGTAGGTCACATATCTTGATAGGAATATCATATTGACTTAGTTGTTGACAATTGTGATATAGTTCTTAGCTCATGATTCATACCTTTCCTATTCAAAGTTCTTAGAGATTTATTTTTGAAAATGTCATAAAACCATAGTGTCACTCACTCCTCAATAGTAAGAAAATTCCTACAAGCCATATATGTTTATACCATGATTCAAAACCCCTTCTAGGTAAGCTACTTGTACTTGTATTGAGTTTGGTGAAACCATTGTTGACCCTAGTTGAGAATTATGTCATATTCCCAAGATCAAGTACACACCATATATACACATGCTGCTTCTACACTGGAAGTATGCAAAAACATGTCATCTATCTCCAACAAAAATATGCTCCATGCTTTAAAGTTTAGAATATCTCTCTAAGTATGACTTAGTAGATGAGACACAAAGGCTATTCAAAATAAATAAATAAATAAATAAATATGGAGACATGAGGGTCCATTACCTCATTCAAAAAAAAGAGGACACATGAAGGTCCATTACTTGAAAAAAAACAGAAGAAAAAAAATGCTAGTCATGTCTCAAATAAAATAAAGTAGAGAGATCTTATCAAATAAAGGAGCAATATATTCCACCATTTTCCACACACATGCACAGCTTGATCTAGGATTATGACATTCTTCTCCTTGTATCCTTGTTTTGACTTTACAATATATGCAATGCAAGTATGCTATCTTTTCCCTACCTGAGCCCCACATAAGCCTGATAGATGTAGGATGAAATAAAAGAAGGTAATCTTATGCTATGCCTTGGTGAGGAATCATATACTTACTGAGTGACTTGAGAGTACTATTTGAGGAGTAAGAATGAACTATGTGCTTTCTTTTAAAACCATTATCAAAAACTCTAAGTGCTAAGGATATGAAAATGGGAAGATGACTTTGCTTTGAGAACTATTCCATTTTTCAACATCTGAAGCATATATGCTAGACAATACCACATAACCCACTTGTATGAGATATGTCTTGAGTAAAGCTTTGTGTTAGCTAATACCTTAAAAATGTCATTTTTATCATTCTCTCTCTAACCTTTGCTCGAGGACGAGCAAAGACTTAAGTGTGGGGGATCTTGGTGACAGTAGTTATACCATGTTTTTACCCCATCAAAACCATCAACAAGACATTCTTTCTGAAAGGAAACCACCAAACACATAGTGACTTAGGTACAAATAACTTGGTTCCACATGTACTTATCATTATTTGGTTGCAGGCACTCAGAACAGGTACTTTTCAGTGTCCGGAAGCTCTATATGAAGGTTGGGCAACCTTCCAAGTATGGCCAAATGACAAACCAACTTCACATTCATCAATACCACAGCTTCTGAAGACAATGGGCAAAAGATGGGCACAATGAGTGATTTGGCCGAACAACCCATCGGCAAGTTAGCACCACCATTGTGCTTAGAATTGCATGAAGAAGCCACCTGCAGAAGATGGACCTTTGGTTCCACCAAAGGTGGTTCGGCCGAACCACATATGGTGACACCAGGCCATGACATTTTAGCACATGAGTCATATCAGCATACACAAAGAAGGTCAGGGCAAATGGAGCACATGCATGGTTCGGCCGAACCATGCATTGGGCCCATAGGACTCTGGAGATGTGGCACAATCCGTGGCACACCCCCTGGAGTCCATTTCCACCCTTGGATCACAAGTGTGTTTTCAATCAATGGCTAAAGAGCAAAGCACATGGATCCAGGTGTGAATCGACAAGACCAAAGCAAAACAAGTATATAGCCACACTCTATGACAAGTGGGGACCACAGTGGTGGGCCCACCTCACCAAAGGTGGGTCGGCCGAACCACACATTGTGGGACCCAACCTGCCACTTCATCCCACCAACTTCAGCATCCCTCTAGAAGACCTGGGCTGATCCCACCTGTCATTTGATGGTTCGGCCGAACCACTATTTGTGGACCCCGAAGCCTCAGTAGCACGCCAGCAAGGTGGGGACACCTTCTAGAAGGCCCTGGCTGGGCCCACCTACCATAGGGGGGTCGGCCGAACCCCTCCTTGGGCCCAGCCAGGTCGGCTTGGCACTCCATCGCCTTCCTCATGTTGAACATGTGCTTGGAAATCCTCCACCCTTGATCCTAAGGCGGTTATATGGCGGATTGAGCCAATGGTGCATGCTGGAGGTCACGCGGATCGCTGACGTGGCGCTACCCTTCATCCCTCCTATAGATACCCCCTATAGGCCTTCACTCTAGAGCATGATTCAAAGAAGAAAACACTATGTAGTAGCTTAGCTCTGCTGTAGTGCTGTGCTAGTTCGTTGGGAGAGAGTGAGGGAAGTCTTCAGGAGAAAGTCCCCGGCCTGTCGGGAATCTTCTCCAAGGTGTACCTCAGCGGATGCGAATCTTCAAGTAAGTCTTACATCCGAGTCCTTCTAAGTATTTGATATTCTGGTTCTGATATTTTAAGTATATACTGTCTTCACCCGTACATTGCTTTACTTAGTGAAGTGCTCTAGTCTTTCGTGAAGGTTAGAGTAGTAAGTTTAGTGTAGACGCGGTGTCTAGACTATATCTTGCCAGTGTAGGCCGCTTGTCGCACGGATTGTTTGTGGTAGCCAGCAAGTGGTGACAGCCTTATCTGGTCTTCGTAGTCTACCACGTGTGTAAGACAAGTTATTAAAACGGCAAGGCATCAAGACAATAGTACAGTCGCCTCGGGTAGGAGTTTTGTCTCCTACTGTTTCGCCTGTCGCCTCTTGTGAAGGGAGGAGCTGACTAAGCTCTTTATACTTAGAACACCAAAACCAAATATCTTTTGCTACATAGGAACCTCTCTACCTACTATCATAGATCCTTTGTCTCATCACTGGACGGCCTTGAACCTAGTTAGAACACTTCACGTTCCCCGTGGAAAATACGATACCTGGAATACTCCCGGTGAAGGCTACATTGACTACCGTACGCTTGCGGTATATCCTGTTTGCCACTTCTGGTGTCAACAAGCTTTCTGGCGCCATTGCTGAGGAACGGTAGCTGTCTCAACTAGAATCGAGTCGTTCGAGTTATCCTTCTTTTACATTTCTTTTCTTTTATACTTTCCACACCATGAACCAACCAACACCCATCTCTCATCTTGCCGCTCCAAAGGGCGCTAGTTTGGAGCCACCACCATCATCCCATCCTATCCTTTCCCCTAGCTATGAGCTTCGCCCTGGTTTCATAGCTAAGGTTCGGGAACAATCATTTGCTGGGGAAGAAGATGAAAACCCCTACACTCACTTATGTGACTTTGAGCAATTGTGTTCATGTCTTCACATTGAAGGCATGACACGATATACCTTGAAATGGATGCTATTCCCGTTCTCTTTGACGGGAGCATCTAAACAGTGGTATGCTCGACACGTAGAGAGTGCACTTGGAGAGTGGGAAAGCCTTCAATCAAAATTCTGCTTAGCCTTCTTCCCTGTCTCTCGTGTTGCTCGTCTTCGACTAGAGGTCCTAACCTTCAAGCAAAAGGAAAGAGAGACTCTAGGTGCGGCATGGGCCCATGTCACAGACTTAGTATGTTCTAGCCCTGATTTAGCTATAACCGAGCCAGTACTCATACAACACTTCTACTCCCGGTGAAGGCTACATTGACTATCGTACCTTTGCGGTATATCCATTTGCCACTTCGGGTGTCAACATTGACGCGATGATTTATTTCCTGGAGGTTCACTTGTCGCCACAACTACGTCCTTCGTTGAGACAAGCTCCAAGGTTGCTACCGATCCTCTAGCAAGAGGTGACCCACCACAAGTCACCACCCCCATGTGGGGCGCCCGCAAGCACTTGCTCTTTGATCCGCCGGACCACTTGTCGCTCTTCACGTCTCGCTCAACTAGTGATGCTCTTCGCGATCTCCTGCGAGGTGAGCTCCAACCTCTCACAAAGCCTCTCCAAAGCCAAGCACAATCTTCTTGCTTGCTTCCACGGAGCCACGAGCCACCAAGCCGTCTAGGAGGTGGCAACCTCCAAGAGTAACAAGCACACCGGCTTGCAACACGATCACTTAGTGCCACCACTTGCAATCTCTCAATGTAATGCACTAGAATCACTCACTAGTGATCAATTGGATGAACACTAAGTGCACTAGTGAGTTAGAGGGCTCCTATGCACTCCTACACAAGCCACATAGGCCCAAGGGTGCTCAGCTATGAGCCAAGGCCTGACCACAACCTCTATTTATAGCCCACAAGCCAAATAGAGCTGTTGCCAATCAAAACAGACCGTCGGACTGAGTGTCGGACGCTCAGCCGCTGCCACCGTCGGACCAAAGTCCACGGTCCGACACTCCCGATAACCGCCATGTGTCACTAGCCGTTTGAAGTCGAACATTGGATCACAACGGCTACTTCTCGTGCCAACTTCTCCACCGTTGGACTCTCAAGCTATCGGACCAATCGACACCAGAGTCCGACGCTTCCAGAGAGCTCCCGAGAGCGCGAAACACCGTCGGACGCCGTCCGACGCTTACCGTCGGACTAAACCGAGAAGTCCGACGCTCCACAGTTCGCCACGCGTCGCTTTACCGTTGCTCTGCACCGTCGGACGTTCGGACAACGGTCCGACTCTCACAAATTGAGCGTCCGACAGCCCGCAAACAGAGCAGAACAAGAGTTAGCCGTCGGACCGAAGCAATGGTCCGACGCTCCACAGCAGCCAGCGTCCGACGCTTGCACTCAGCTGCAGAGATGCTAGGGTTAGCCGTCGGACTGAAACCAATAGTCTGACGCCCCTCTTCCTTAGCGTCCGACGCTTTTACACAACGCAGAGCTAGGGTTTACCGTCGGACCGAAACCAATGGTCCGACGCTCTCCCGAGCCAGTGTCTGATGCTCTGCAGAGAGCTCTTCTCAACTCCAAACTTCACCAGCTTTGCAAACGTGCTAACACCACCAAGTGTACACCTCAAGTGCATGTGTGTTAGCTTTTCACAAACATTTTCACAAAGGATTTTCACTCTTTTTACCACGCCACTCGATCCTAGCAATGCATGCAAGTTAGATCGTTCAAGTGGCACTAGATGATCGATATGCAAACAAGTTTGCCCCTCTTGATAGTACGGCCATCTATCCTAAATCCGGTCAAGCACTTCTCTACTCAACCTTAGACCGGTGAAATGGAAACTCTCTAAGTTATACCTTTGCCTTGCGCTTTCCATTCCAATCACCGTCTTCATCTCCGTCTCTGACTCCATCGATGCCGGTGCAACACATGCACCAACATCTCAACAATGATATGATCCACTTCATATCATCACGTGGCTTTTGGTTCATCGATCCTCGACTTCACTTGCTCTTCACCATTGCGTTGGTCCATCGGCGCCAAGCCTACTAGCTTGCCCTTCACACTTGCAATCCGTCCGTCGACGCTAAGTCATGTCTTGATCTTCTCCACCTAGCCACATGACTCCATGTCATGTCTCATGCGTTTAGCTCCTTTATTCCATATGTCTGAGCTAAGCATCATCTCCAAGCCATTTCCACCTCCATGGCATAATTGCTCACACATATGTACTTATGGACTAATCACCTGTGTAATCAACACTTAACCATATATTAGTCTACCTAAGTTAGTCACTCAATTCCCAAAATCAAACAAGGACCTTTCAGGCGTGGACAAACATCGTCGACGGTCCTTCTCCTCACCCTTTCTTCTTCTTCTCCCTCCTTCCCCTTCTTCTTCCTCCTCCTCCTCCTTCCCTTCTTCTTCTCCCTCTTTCCCCCTTCTTCTTCTTCTTCTTCTTCTTCTTCTTCTTCTTCTTCTTCTTCTTCTTCCTCCTTCCCTTCTTCTTCTTCCACCTTGCTCCCTTCTTTCTTCTCTCTCCTCCTTTTCTTCCTCCTCCCCTTTTCCTCCCTCTCTTCCTCCTCCTACCTCCTCCTACCAAAACTGCCCGGGGGGTGGGGGGGGTGGTCGGCCAGGGGCGAGGCAGGGGGGGGTAGTCGGGGGAGGGGGGGGGGAGGGCGGGGTGGGGGGGGCGGCCGGAGAGGAGGGAATAGAGAAGAGACGGAGAGGCAAGGGGAGGAGGGGGTGGGGCGGAGAGGAGAAGGAAAGCGGATGGCCGGCGGACGAGGGCGGGTGAGAGGCGGAGGCGCGCGGGCGGGGAGAGGCGGAGGCGCGAGGCGGGGAGCACAGGCGGAGGGGCGGGCGCGGGGAGGGGCGGGCGCAGAGCGGTGGCGGGCTCGGAGCAGTGGCGGCAGGCGAGGAGAGTAGCGTGGCCGGGCAAGAGAGTGAGAGAGTGAGAGACCGAGAGGGCCGTTTTTTATTTTTTATGTGGTCGGGCTCCTTCTTTGCCGAGTGCCAACCCTAGGCACTCGGCAAACATGTCACTCTGCCGAGTGTCAACCCTAGGCACTCGGCAAACTGTTTTTTTTTTGTTTTTTGAACCAAATTTCTTTTGAAGCTTTACTACACTAACACAAACAACATGTTCAAGTTTGGGATATTTTCATTGTATTTTGATATATTTCTTTAGTTTATTTTGTTTTGTTGAATTTTTCTAGAAAATGTAAGTTTGAACTGCAGGTGTGTGAAATAATAGATTTAATTCGTTCAAAAAATATTATTGTTTGTTATTGTAAATTTAGGCTAAATCTACGAACTCTCTCGAAATTGCGATGAACGTGCTCACGGGGCAACGTCGCCAACTAGTGTGCGGGTAGATTTTTAATTATATAAAATACAAACGAATTCTGAAAATGATGAAACTTGTCGATATGTCATGATATCATATGCGTATGCCGTGGTAAAAATTTAAAAAAGTTTCGAGCACGTTGTCACGTACGTTGCTCACAAACCAGGACATCTCCAGATGTGATATATTATGTGCTCCGCCTCTGTTGCCAGCCTCGCCGATATTCAAGCAAGGAGCACAGACTCCTCCCTCCTCATACGCCTTCGGCAGCCGAGCTCACAGCAGCAGATAGCAAAACTCGGCAAAGTGACATATTTGCCGAGTGCCAAACGGCTGGCACTCGGCAAAGAGGACGGTGTCGGATGCCGTCGGTCCCTACCAATTTTTTGCCGAGTGCAAGTCTTTGGCACTCGGTAAAGGGTTTCTTCGCCGAGTGTCTAGTTTTGCCGAGTAGCTTCTTTTGCCGAGTGCCGCACTCGGCAAATTAAGCCTTTGCCGAGTGCCCGATATTTGGCACTCGGCAAATCACAAGTTTCCCGTAGTGATCAGGCCCACTAGCGCACCTCAAACAAGAGAGAGAGGAGGAGGAGGGGGGGGGGGGCAAATTAAATGTGAATCAAAAACCAGCTATAGCAGGTGAATGAAAAATCACAGCATCCAAACAGACTCATAGGCCCGAACAAAATTATTCTTTGCAAACATGAATAGAGTTTTGGTAAAAAAAGAATGATATCGGCAGGTCCATAATGTAGCCAGATTGCAACAGGTAGGACAAAGATAACAAACAATAATAATGTCATGATTCCATATCATTACATGCAGAACCAAATAGCGTTTACATTACATTTCCATTGTTTACTGATACCCGTATACTATCGGGTTTAAAGGACCGATAAAAAAACCACTAATAAAATGACGATCTCGCAATATCACACACAGACACACACTGGAGGGCATGATCTATTTATAGGCCCTTATTCATTCTCTGCACGGCGACTGGTGTCCTAGGCATGCAGGATATATAGCGATATAAAACTGATAAACCAATAATTGCACGACGTACATGATTTGTGAAAAAGGAAGCGGAAACAGATAATCTGATTTGGAACCGCAACATGCGTACCCTTGCGCGCGCCCAGGTTCGACCACGGCACTTAGTACGAGGTTTCCAAGCGTTCTGGGTAATTGCGCACGAGTTGGACTATGTCGAGTGCATCGTCCGGGCCTTTGATTCCGATCTCCTCTAGCTGCGGATTTCTGGGCCATCCGCTTTCTTCATATAAGTGATCCTTCCACTCTAGCAGAGCACTTGACATCGCCGGCCAATTCTCTATGTAATCCATCAGCTGCTCGGTGAGATTCGTCCCCTTCTCCCAACCACTTACAATGGCGTCGTGGACTGGATTGATCCTTGCGGATTCACAGATCATGACCATCAGGCCCACCAGTGCCAGCTTATAACTTCCCATTTCATCTTTATCAGTTGGTTCAAAGCGTGAAAGCAAAGTCACAGCATCCACTGCAAAGGTCTGGCCCAGCCTTTTGGATTTGAGTATACGACGTCGATGGCCCAGTATTATTTCGTAGGTGCCGCCCCATTGTAAAATTGTTGAGCTGTATCCATCTGGGAGCATCTTATGCCCGTACTTTGTGCCAATATCGTACCAATCTCCCTCCTGGTTCATGAAGCCTATTATGTCCAAGGTGTCAACACGCACGACTAGGGTTATCGACGGCGTTTCTTCCACACCTGACCCCACATGCAGTTTGATGTGAAGCAGCCATGTGGCTTGTTCGATGCGAGGCAGGCTGCTGATTCCTGATACCCTTACAGCAAGCCCATTGGGGAGAACTGGGTGATTACTTGTGGAGGAGCGCAGGGGATCTTGGTGGTCCTCCAGTACATCCTTGCGGCGCGGGTGGTCGGCGACCAGCCTTCGCAGCTGCGTGATGAATGTACCGAACCTTTCTTCGCCGTCCCCAACAATGTATGATATGTCTGGTTGCCACCATGATGGTTTGATTTGCATCTGCAATATATATGATTATCGTTACGCAAAGCAAAACAGAAGCAGAAGAGATAATAAATGTCCTCATCGTTTGCTGCAGCAATTAACAAGTTGCTTGGCAATTAATGTCCCTTTTAATTTGTTTACGTACCTCCCTTATTAGTGCCCTTTTTGTTTGTCGAGAAACATAATCTGGGTACCAGGTGACGTTTACTTCAATTTTTGTTTGCACCCGAGTTTAGACAAGTCGGCAAAACCGGCTTGACCGGGTTGGTGACCCGGCCTGGCCGGGTTTGGCTCCTGCGCCGACTTTTGGCAGGCTGTCACGTGGTGTCCCGAGAGGCTCCGTGAAAACCGGCTTGGCCGGGTTTGGACCCGGCTTGGCCGGGTTTGGTAGAGTCCGAGCCGATTAAGAGATCTAATCGGTTTTTGGTAGTTTTTCGACGTGGGAAACTTGGAGACTTGCCTAGATACGTGTTTCCTACTGGGATAAGACCACCCCCCTCTATATATATGAGAGGATCATGGCCGATTGAGATCTTAACCATCCAATCGTCAAAACACATCTACCAAGTAGATTCTTGCGGTGGTTCACCTCTATCCTGCTGTTCGGCTCGACTCTCCGCGAGTTTAGTCGGCGTTCTAGGTGATCTCCGCGATCCCTAGGGCAACCTCTACGTGCATCTCTCCGACGGATCTTTCCGAGGGGTGTTCGGGAGTTTCCGGCGAAGGACGGGCGCTACATCGACCACCAAACGTTCTCTGCTGCTGAAGACGGTCGTCCCGACGACCAGAAGACAGGAACCCTTAGCTTCCTCGGCGAACCTGAGGAAACCGGCTCAGCCGACTATCAAAGTCGGCCAGGCCGGGTAGGCGGCTCGGCCGGGTTCTGAAACCGGCCAGGCCGGGTTTCGCGGGCGTGCTGCTCCGTGCTGTTTCGTTTCGTGCGCGACCGTGCGATCTAGCACCTTGCTGTGTGTTGTCCCGTTTCGGCGTCAACACACTTTTTGGCGACTCCGCTGGGGAAGAAAGCTTAATCCTAGATCCAATCTACTAGCGGCATGGCGGCCGACGACAGAAAGAAAACCGACAAGAACGTCAATAAAGACAACGTCGTCCGCCCCAAGACTATCGACGAGCTTCCTGAGGAGCTCCGGAAAAAGCTAGAGGCCAAGCTTGCTACCGATACACAAGCCTTCCTGGATAGCTGTACTAAGGACCGGCGCAACAAGGTCACGCAAGTCTCCGAGCCTAACTTCGGCGACTCGTCTTCTTCATCCGGCGGAGGAGGCGGGAAGACCGAAGCGGAGAGGGCTACTAAGGAGGAGGAAAAGCTCAAGGCTAAGGTAAATAATGATGAGAACCCCTCCACTACTACCCATGATGGTCTTGCATATTTAGTTGAAGATATGGGTAAGCAAATTAAAATTTCTATTGATGCATCCGAAACTAAAATCGGGAAGCGCATATCTAAAATTGAAGAAAAAGTTAGTTGGTTTTTCAGATCCTGATAATCAACCTGAATTTGGTATGCCTTTCGATTTTTATGAAAATCAACCTGATTTTGCTATAGTTAGCCAACTTCAATCGGGTCCTTCGGCGCATGAAACCGATAGAACCGATCGCAGCATGGCTAACTCTTCAGCTAGGCAGGTGAATCCGACTAGGCCATCGGCGGGTCGTAACACTGTTTTACCTAATCCCCCGCCGTCACCTAGTCAGATTCTAGTGGCTAATAATGCGGTCACCGATTCCTCCAAAACCGATGTAGACGCTATCGTAAATCGGTTTAAAGCTGAGATGACTAAATCCATTGAGAGGAATCTGGGGATAACCATTAAGCCTATTCAGAGCTCATACCAAAAACCATATCCTTCCACGTATGATGTTTTGCGGGCACCGCTTGGGTGGAAAATGCCCGATTTCCAGAAATTTAATGGTGATGATAGTATAACCACTATGGAGCATATTGGCATGTATCTGGCTCAGTTAGGAGAAGCTAGTGCTCATGATTACATGAAAATCAGATGTTTTCCTTTATCTTTGTCTGGTACAGCATTTGCATGGTTTTCTTCATTGCCACCATATTCAATTAGTACCTGGAATGATTTGGAGGAAAAATTTCATAACTATTTCTTTACTGGTGTTCAAGAAACTAAACTGTCACATCTCACATCGGTTCGTCAAGGGCGTGATTCCGTACTTGATTATGCTAAACGTTTTAGAGACGTTAAGAACCGATGCTTTAATTTGAATATTTCTGATAGGGATTTGGCAGATTTATTTATTAACGGTATGAACTCTAATATTAGAGAGAAATTAGAGCACTATAAATTCTATAGCATTAATCAATTATTGCAAAAGGCTATTGCTGTAGAATCTCGTTTAGCAAGTGAATCCAAAAAATCTTATCGGACCCATGTGTTGGAATGCTCTGACAACGAGGACGATGAGAATTTAGAGTGTAACTCTGCTGAATTTGTTTGGTCTCCAAATAAAAAAGGAATTTCTTGCCCATCTCTGAAACAGATTTCTAAAAATCGGCAGGATGAAATTAAATTTACTTTTGATGTTTCTAAATGTGATCGGATCTTTGATGAATTGCTTAGAACCGGTAACATTAGAATTACTCATACCTTGTCGTCTAGTGAAGAATTAAAAAAACGGGCGTATTGCAAATTTCATAATTCTTCTAGTCATGCTACTAATGATTGCAACTATTTTCGTCGACAGATACAATCGGCCCTCAACGAAGGACGATTGAACTTAGCTGAGTTGATGGTTGACAAAGTGCCTTTTCCGATGAATGTCATCGAGAAAGGGGAGCCCGCTATTTTGATTCGTCCAGAGCAAGCCGACACCACACAAGGCAAGAACGTGATTATCGGCGAACCATGGGAGGCACCGAAACAAGTTTCGGGGCGTCAAGTGCTGCTTGAGAAGGACGAAGATGGCAAGACGAAGCTGACAATCTCTGCAGGGTCGTCACAGTACTTATCTCAACAGCGGCGCTGGGAGGCCACGGTGGCACAGCAGAGGCCAGCCAGGCCGGTTCCAGGAACCGGCCCAGCCGGGAACACGGCCCAGCCGGCTACAGAAGCCGGCCAGGCCGGTTCTGGCGCTAACCCGGCCAGGCCGGGTACAGTAGCCGGCTCGGCCGGTTTTGTCGGTGGTGGCGGCTCTTCTTCCTCTGCTGCTCCTAGGGCCGCCGGCGCTGGTAGTGCCCAGGTGATCAGGACGTTCGTCCCAAAGCGTCCAGAAATTGGCACTTGGAAGACGAACGCAAGTTCAAACAAGGGGAAGGTCGTTCCAAAGAAGCTTTGCACGTTTGACCGGCTCATGGAAAAGTACCGGCAAGAAAAGGTCGATTCTCAGAATCGGCCCATAAAAAAAAAGAGAGGCTACACCGCCAAAGCGAGATGAGCAACCAAAGAAAGTGACGGTGGCTCCGGCAGCGTCTCCGGCGCAGGAGGTTGCTCGCCCTCGCGTCTCTCGTTGGGGTCCCCCGCCTCCACCTAAGCCGCATTGGGGCCCCAACGGGGTGTTCGTGCTATATCCCTTCCTCATGCAGCAGCAGCCGATGAACGGAGTGTCTTCATCATCGGTGTTTAGCCGATTGGGCTACGGTCAATCGGGCTACGGCGGCCAAGGGGCGTCACTCCCGCCGCTGCCAGCGAGGTTGGTGATTGGTGATGGAAGAGAGAAGGCTCCACCGTGACAAGTCTATGTGCCTAAGAGGGTCGTGGAGTCTCCCATTGTTCCTACTGCACCGCCGCCGAAGGAAGCACCTTCGGCAACAATTCTTATCGGCTCTCAAGAGGTGCCTATCGTTGATAACGACGAGCCGATGAGGATTGAGGAGCCATCATCCACCGCTCCGGAGGTCGCCGCTAAGGTTGTGGAGAAGAAGCCGATTGATCCAAAGTATTTGCAACCGAAGTGGTGCCCGCCGGGATTGACCAAGATGCGGCGGCGGAAGTTACAGCGAGCGTGCCAAACGCAGCAAAAGCGGGAGAAGTTGGAAAAATGAGAGGAGATCTTCAATGCTGCACACCCAATTTTTCCGCAAACTCAGAAAGGAAGTGATCCGGCGTGCTTCACAAAATCTACAGAGAAGGTTGCTGGGCAGAAAGATCTGCCAGAAGCGAAGTCTGCACAGGTTGCAGAAACCGGCCAGGCCGGGTCAGAGCCGGCCCAGCCAGGTTTCCCAGGAACCGGCCAGGCCGGGTCAGAGCCGGCCATGCCGGGTCTGCCCAAACCCGGCTAGGCCGGGTTTTGTGGCTTCGTCTCCCGCCGCCGCCGCCGACGCCGATTCACTGGAATCGGCTGTCGCTGCTGTTTCTTCTGTTGTTGCAGGTTCTGGTGACGCAGAAGACGAGGAGATGGTCGATTATGAGCCGACGCCGCCGCGCACCGAATTTAATGTCGTTTATCTATCTTCCGATTACTATGTAATCGATGAAGATGAAGGTTCAGCGACGGCTCAGTTTTGCTTCGCCGCCGAGGATGCCGTCTTCAAGAAGCCGGAGGATTCCATCAACCACCTTCGGCCGCTCCATATCAAGGGGCATATCAACGGCATGCCGGTTCATCATATGTTGGTGGATAGCGGCGCGATTGTCAATCTAATGCCGCATTCGCTCTACAAGAAGCTTGGCGGCACGGAGGGGGAGCTAGTGAAGACCAACATGACGATCACCGGAGTTGGAGGCGGCGAGCCAATTCCAGCTTTGGGCGTAGCGACGATGGAGTTGACCGTCGGTAGCAAAACGTTGGCAACCACGTTCTTCGTCGCCGAGGTACAAGGTAGCTATAATCTCATCCTTGGTCGCGATTGGATTCATGCCAATCGTTGTGTTCCATCCAGTTTACACCAGACTTTAATTCAATGAGTGGGGGATCAAGTTGAGGTTATTCATGCTTATTCATCAGCCTCCATTGCTACGGCCGATGCTCCTTCGCTCGGGGGGCACGATGGTATTGCTTGTTTATCTGGTCATGACTTGTCCGACGTTGAGTTTATTAGCGTCACTAAGGAAGGATTTGTACCTGTGTCATTGAAGCCGATTGATAATCGGCTCAATATCATCGTGTAATGAATTTTTTACAATGGATGCTAATGTTGAATGGTTGAAACATCGTGTGGATCAATATCGGGCTTCTATGACCGATGTCTGTGAAACAATTGATGATTTTGATGAGCTTAATAAGTTGGGCCAAGGTTTCACGTCGGCCGACCCATTGGAAGAAGTTGACATTGGGGATGGTTCTACACCAAGGCCGACGTTCATTAATAAAAATTTGAAAGCCGATTATAAAGCTGAATTAACCGCGTTTTTAAAAGAATATGCTGATTGCTTTGCATGGAGCTATAATAAGATGCCCGGATTGAGCCGAGAGCTTGTTGAGCATCGGCTTCCCATTAAACCTGGATTCCGGCCTCATAAGCAACGTCCTCGCTTCTTTCATGCTAAAATTTACGACCGCATTAAAGAAGAAATTAATCGGTTGTTAGAAGCGGGATTTATTCGCCCATGCAGGTATGCGGAGTGGATCTCTAATATTGTGCCCGTTGAAAAGAAAGGATCGGGCAAGATTAGAGTTTACATTGATTTTAGAGATTTGAATAGAGCCACTCCAAAAGATGAATATCCTATGCCTATTGCCGATATGCTTATTAATGATGCTTCAGGACATAAAATTTTTAGCTTTCTTGATGGTAACGCTGGTTACAATCAAATATTTATGGCCGAAGAGGACACGTCTAAAACGGCCTTTGTTTGTCCTGGGTTTGTTGGATTATTTGAGTGGATTGTCATGACATTTGGATTGAAAAATACCGGTGCTACCTATCAACGTGCTATGAACTTAATCTTTCATGATTTAATTGGCGTGATCATGGAAGTATATATTGATGATAATGTGATCAAATCGGCTGCCAATAATTCTCACTTGGCCGATTTGCGTCTTGCTTTTGAAAGGATGTGCCGGTATAGTTTAAAGATGAATCCACTTAAATGTGCTTTTGGTGTATCGGCGGGCAAGTTCTTGGGATTTATTATTCATGAGAAGGGCATAGAAGTTGATCCCAAGAGAATAGAGAGTATCAAGCAAGTTTCTAGGAAAGGTGAACTACTTGAGAAGATTTATTGCTAACTTGTCCGAGTAAAGTTATTCCTTTCACCCCCATATTGAGATTGAAAGATGAGAGTGAGTTTGCTTGGGGGGCAAAGCAACAAGAGGCATTTGAGAAGATCAAGGAATACTTGTCGAAGCCACCGGTTCTTCGTGCTCCAAGAAGAGCAGTTTCTTTTAAATTATATATTGCTGCCGAAGAAAAAATAATTGGTGCGGTTTTGACTCAAGAGGATGATGGCAAGGAGTATGTTATTGCTTATATTGGTCGTCGTCTTCTTGATCCCGAGACAAGGTATGCCCATATTGAAAAATTATGCTTATCATTATACTTTGCTTGTACTAAGATGAGACATTACTTGTTAGCTAGTACATGCATTGTTGCTTGCCAGGCCGATGTAATTAAACATATGTTATATCGGCCAATCCTTAGTGGAAGGATCGGTAAATGGGCATATGCATTGGTTGAATATGACTTGACTTTTGAGCCTTTGAGAGCCATGAAAGGTCAAGTTCTTGCTGATTTTATTGTTGAGCATGCAATTGATTTAGGAGATGAGATCAATTACATAACTTTTACTCCATGGAAACTTTATTTTGATGGATCGGTTTGCAAACAAGGCCAAGGTGTTGGTATTGTTATTATTTCACCATATGGTGCTGAGATGGATGTGTCAAACCAATTAGAAAATTATTGTACTAATAATCAAGCCGAATATTTAGCTCTTTATTGCGGCTTGGAGATGTTGAATTCCATGGGAGTAAGACATGTTGAGGCTTATGGTGATTCTTTATTAGTGGTGCAACAAGTTTCTGGTGAATGCCAATGTTTAGGGGAATCACTTAATGCTCATCTTGATACTTGTCTTGATTTAATTACATCTTTCGCCGAATTTAAAATTCGGCACATACCGAGACATGAAAATTCAAGAGCCAACATGTTAGCTCAGCGAGCATCAGGCTTTGACGTCGGTGGGCGTAAAGATTTAAAGCCGGTGCAAAGCATCTTTTCTGGTTTCTGTGCAGGCACGTGGAAACCGGCGCAGCCGGGTCTGGGAGTCGGCCAGGCCGGCTCTGGACCAAACCCGGCTAGGCCGGGTGCAGAAGGCAGCCAGGCCGGTTCTGGCCAGGAACTGGCCAGGCCGGGTGTTGAAGCCGGCTCGGCCGGATATTGCGGATTTGATCCAAATCGGCCAGAATTGTGCCAAGTTGACGGGCTGGCCGATTTAGAGGATTGGAGGACTCCCTTGTTAAATTTTCTACGAGATCCCAGCACTAAAGCCGATAAAAGTATTCGGCGGATTGCGTTTAAGTTCACTTTACATAATGATGAGCTTTATTGGAGGACTGCCGATGATTTGTTGCTCAAGTGCTTGGGACCTGATGAAGCTAAAGTGGCTATGGGGGAAGTCCATGAAGGTGTTTGTGGTACGCATCGATCGGCTCCTAAGATGAAATGGCTTTTGAGAAGTGCTGGTTTTTATTGGCCTACTATGATAGCCGATTGTTTTCGCTACTACAAAGGATGCGAGGAGTGCCAAGGGTTTGGTAATATTCAGTTAGTGCCTGATGCAATGCTTCATCCTATAATCAAACCGTGGCCTTTTCGTGGTTGGGGACTAGACTTCATTGGCCAGATTCATCCCCCTTCTTTAAAGGGTCATTGCTTCGTGTTAGTGGCCACAGATTATTTTACTAAGTGGACCGAAGCGGTGCCTTTGAAAAATATGACACATAAGGAGGTGATTGAGTTTGTGACTGAGCATATTATTCATAGATTCGGCATTCCTCAGACTTTGTCTACAGACCAGGGGAAATCTTTCATATCAAAACAGGTGCAAGAATTTGCCGAATCATATAAGATTAAGTTGCTTAATTCATCTCCGTACTATGCTCAAGCTAATGGCCAGGCTGAGTCTAGTAACAAGACCTTGATTAAACTTATCAAGAAGAAGATATAGGACAATCCAAGAAGGTGGCACGAAGTATTATTAGAGGCTCTGTGGGCTCATCGTATATCTCGTCATGGTGCTACAAAGGTTACTCCTTTTGAGCTAGTATATGGATAGGAGGCTGTGTTACCCGTCGAGGTGAATTTAAATGCATATCGGCTCGCTAAGCAAAATGACTTGTCTACCGTTATGTATCATGATTTGATGATGGATAATATTGACGAGGTGACTGACAAAAGATTAGCGGCTCTAAAGGAGATGGAAAAGGAAAAGGCCCGAGTTGCTAGAGCTTATAACAAGAAAGTGAAGATCAAGTCGTTCCAAGTTGGGGAATTGGTGTGGAAGACCATACTACCAATTGGAACAAAGAGCAATAAGTTTGGCAAGTGGTCGCCTAGTTGGGAAGGTTCTTACAAAGTGATCAAGGTGATATTCGGAAATTCATATATGCTAGAGACGTTGCAAGGTGATCGTCTCCCAAGAGCAATTAACGGGAGGTATTTGAAAAAATACTTTCCAAGTGTTTGGCAAGAAGCCTAAGAGCTCTCCAAGCAATGACCGATACATGTATCGCCCTTAGAACAAAATGGCCGATGTATGCATCGCCCTTAGTCACTAAACAGCCGTTGGGTTAAGTATCGTTGCTGCTTAGTTATTTGTTTTCAGATTCATATGCAGAGAATTCGCCTGAAAATAAGGGGGCATATGTTTGCACCCGAGTTTAGACGAGTCGGCAAAACCGACTTGGCCGGGTTGGTGACCCGGCCTGGCCGGGTTTGGCTCCTGCGCCGACTTTTGGCAGGCTGTCACGTGGCGCCCCGAGAGGCCCCGTGAAAACCGGCTTGGCCGGGTTTGGACCCTGGCTTAGCCGGGTTTGGTAGAGTTTGAGCCGATTAAGAGATCTAATCGGTTTTTAGTAGTTTTTGGACGTGGGAAACTTGGAGACTTGCCTAGATACGTGTTTTTCTACTTGGGATAAGACCACCCCCCTCTATATATATGAGAGGATCATGGCCGATTGAGATCTTAACCATCCAATCGTCAAAACACATCTACCAAGTAGATTCTTGCGGTGGTTCACCTCTATCCTGCTGTTCGGCTCGACTCTCCGCGAGTTTAGTCGGCGTTCTAGGTGATCTCCGCGATCCCTAGGGCAACCTCTACGTGCATCTCTCTGACGGATCTTTCCGAGGGGTGTTCGGGAGTTTCCGGCGAAGGACGGGCGCTACATCGACCACCAAACGTCCTCTGCTGCTGAAGACGGTCGTCCCGACGACCAGAAGACCGGAACCCTAGCTTCCTCGGCGAACCCGAGGAAACCGGCTCAGCCGACTATCAAAGTCGGCCAGGCCGGGTAGGCGGCTCGGCCGGATTCTGAAACCGGCCAGGCCGGGTTTCGCGGGCGTGCTGCTCCGTGCTGTTTCGTTTCGTACGCGACCGTGCGATCTAGCACCTTGCTATGTGTTGTCCCGTTTCGGCGTCAACAATTTTGTTGACGTCAACTTCGTGACGTTGACTTGAAATTCCATTGCTGAACTGGAGAACGGTTTTGAAATGCTGTGGCTCGGCCCCTCGGTTTCCAGAATAAGTTTCCAGCTGCAGGTCCACCTCTATGTGAAGCTGCTCACCAGATGGCACTGCCAGAACAGAGCGTGACAGCTCAAGCACAGGCGAGTCAGTAGAAGATATCCACTGACCCATCCCTTGTGTACGTGTAAAGAGGATGATCGGGTGTTTGAAGTCACCGATGCGTGCAGTGATATTACCATGGACGCTACAAGAGCCGTTACCATCTATGCACCGCATCTTCACCTGAATTGTGGCCTCCAGGGCATTGGACATCACCGCATAGGTGACCTCAACATTGTGGCCGGGGCCTGAAGCGCTTATGCTGCGAGTCACGGGTGATTTGTCCACTTCTTCAGCATACTTGGGGTCATAGCAATCCCATTCCCATTTGATGGAACCACCGCCATCGCCTTTGCTGCTACTACCTGCATCTGCTCCTGATGGGATGTCAATTTTGATGGCAAAGCACCCGTACGCAGAGATACTTGTGCAGGGTCCAGTCAGCACCAAATCAGCCATTAGTCCCTACAACCATGCATTGCTTGATTAATGCTCTATTATTGCTTTCCTGTGTGAAAAAAAGATTCATACGGACTGGTACCAGAGATTAAACACACGATGTAAAAATGTACCTTTTCTTCTTGTTCCTCCTTCCTATAGATGATATGACCTCGTTTCCCGTCGAAGACCGTGATGGTCGTGCCAACGACCCCAAGGTCCGCACGCATGGCCAATATCTCCACCCGGGGTCGACCGGTACCGCGGTCCATTAAGCTGGTCTGATGAGGTGGATGATCCAAACGGTAGTTCAGCACAAGGTAAATGTCCTGCATCTGTGAAATAGGGCACGTATTGGCGTATCCTTTGCTCTTCCACGTCAACAGCTCGCCTGAACTCCTCCCATAATTGAACACGTCATGCATAACATTGCTGTTGCCACACATGTTATTGCTCCACCGACGAGCAATGTAATTGTTCACAGGATTCATCCTTGCAGACTCGCAGACCATGATCTTCAGCACCGCTATAGCCATCCTTGGATTTAATATATTTTCCCGGTCCCAGGGCTTCACACGAGGAACACCCACCCAAGCTGGGAAGCGCGACACCACGTGCACGGCGTCCATCAAGAAGTCACGGCCCACCCTGTCAGGTATCGACATGAGATGATCTTCGGTGTCGACGTCCAGTAAGGATCTGTAACCGACGCCCCAGCTTAGGCGTCGGGGTCGGGGACTGTATTCAGCAACTGGGAGTATATCAGCGGATCTATTCGGGTTCTCTATAAGCTCGAATGAATCTCCTTGCTGGTTGACGAAGCCACAGACGTACAAGTTGTCATCCCTCATGATTAGAGTTGCCGAGAACATTTCCTCTCCCTTCACTGCTTGCAGCTTGACGTGGATCCACCTCCCCGGCTGTTCAGCACGTTGCTTGGCGAGCACTGGGTGTTCTCCGGTGGAAGACAGACTTGAGAATATTGGGTGTCCATCCAAGACATCCTCGCGGTCTGGGTGGCCAGCAAGGATGCGACGGAGAGCCACTATAAATTCAATGAATGACACCTCGTCTCCGATGGTGTACTCCAGCGATAGATGCCTGACCTGCATGATGTAGTATGTGCCGCAGTTTAGTTACTTTAAAAGAAGGAATGCGATATGTCGTAATCAGTGCCGGCCCTATATTTTTAAAGGCCCTTGGCCAAACTCGTCGCAACGGCCCCTCTAAAAGACTAAAACATATATATATAATCTTATAATATATATAAGCACTAATTTATTATGTTTGATAATTAACGAGTAGCAATGTACACCAAAACAATAATATATTCGTACTTCTAGAACAAATATGATTAAAGAATATAACTCCATAATATCCTCGCCTTGTCATTTAAAGATATTTCTCCGAGCATTTAGTGTCTAAGATATCCTTTTCGATGGCGCAGATAGCCAAGCCATTTAACCTTTCTTGTGACATAGTTGATCTCAAATAATTCTTGATGATCTTTAATTTTGAGAAACTTCTTTCAGCCGAAGCTACAGTCACAGGTACAGTTAAGAAGATTCGATAGGCAACTGAAACATTGGGATAGCAATCTGCAGCCATAACAAAGTCTAAAATCTCAAGCGCTGACATCGAAGACGAATCTGGCAAAGCCATTTGCAGCACCTTTAATTCTAAAAAAATATCATTAACCTCAACATCGGATGAGTTATCATGAGTAAATGTTTTCACAAAATTCTGGCAGCGCAGCCATAGATCATCTTCCTCCAAACTTTTTAATTTTTCTGAGTTGAATAAGAACCCAAAAATTCTATCAAATTCTTCCATCTGATCAAATCTAGTAGTCAATGAAGCAATTGCAGAATCAATCATAACATTGAAGTACTCTATTCTAAAATTGTCCACAGCAGAATCAATCAAATTCATAATGATGATGAATCTCACTATTTTCAATGCGCCTTATATGGTCTTGCATTACAGGATCAAACTCACCCATCATTTCAACTATGCCCAGAAAGTTACCATTGTTAGCTTGATATAGTTTCTCATTTTGCCCTCGGAAAGCTAAAGACTAAAGGTAGAGGGGTCCTACATACTTGGGTCTGGGCCCCTAATTCCTCTGGGCCCTCGGCCGTCGCCCCTACTGCCCCCCCCCCCCCAATGGGCCGGCACTGGTCGTAATAAATGTGTTCAATGCTTGTCGTAAGTAATGTCGTACCGGGTACCATTTGACTTCGACTTTGACTTCCTTGATGTCGTCAGCTTTACTCAAACAAATTTCATTATTGTCGAAGCTGAGAGGAACTTTCACTTCCACTTCATTACCGTCTTGAGTTAAAACATGCAGGTCCACATGTATGATAAGCCCCATACCAGATGGTACTGCAACCACATTCCTTGCCAGCTCAAGAAGGAACCAGTAGCCGCCGTCCTTGATAGGGGAGAAACACTGACCCGTCCCCTTTACACAACTGAAGAGGATGCTCCTTTCTTTGTCTTCGTAGCCATTGATGTGCGCACTGACTTCACCGCTGACACCAGCAACGAACTGCCCATCTTTGAGCCGAAACTTGACCTGCACAGTCGCCTCCCGAGCGTTGGACATCACCGCGTAGGTCACTTCTGCTACCTTGCGGTCGTCTTGAGCCTTGATGGTGTGGTGGGCGGGTTGTGTTGTATCCACTTGGGCAGCGTACATTGGGTTATAGCAATCCCATTCCCATTTTATGGAATGATGCTTGTCGGCCACCGTTGCTTGGGATGTCGATTTTGATGGAGAAACACCCATACTCCGCCGAGATGCCTCTGTAGGGTCCAACCAGTACCAATTTGATCATTCCCTACACGCATTAATCGATTAATATCATCTGGTTGCGAAAAGATCCACATATATAGACCAATACCGGCAGGCATTACATTATATATATTAGACATGATTTATGATATAACTATATACCTCTTCTCCTTGTTCTTCCTCCCGCTCCTGTTCTTCTTGCTCCTTCCTGTAGATGATCTGGCCTCGTTTCCCGTCAAAGACAACAATTTTCATGCCGTCTACCAAAAACTCGCGATGCACGGCCAAGGCCAAAAGCTCCACGCGGGCTCGCCCATGGCCCTGCACCTCATCAGCAGCCACCTCATGTTGGCTAGGGCCCTTGGAGTCGCCATCTTTCCCGAGCTGGCTAGAGCCTTCGGAGGATTGCCCTGCCCCTGCAGATGGAGCATGGCCACCACCAGTGTCGTCGCCTCGGCCAGTGTTACCACTGCTGCCGGCGCCGTCTGTGGGCTTATCTTCTTGTCCAGCATTGTCGTCGGCCTTCCCGGCGCTCCAGAACCATGTGCAAGGCGGCCAGACTTTAGATCCAGCGGCGGGATGTTGCGCACGAGGTAAATGGCCTGTAGCTGCTTAGATCGTACCTGCGCAGTAGGAAGGCGTGGCGAATCCTTGTATTTTGCTCTCTTCCACGACAGCAACGTCTTCGACATATGTGCATATTGCCACACGTAATCCTTCATCAGTTGGCCGATGAATCCGTTGCCGTCATTCCACCCACGCGCAAAGGCGTTGTGGAGAGGATTCATCCTCGCGGACTCGGCCGACTATGACGATGAGTCCTGCCAGTGCCACGTTGGCTCTCAGTTCTTCATGAGCAGCATCCAGATAAGCTGGTTTGTCTGGGTGGCTCGACAGCACGCGTACGGCGTTCCTCGCGAAGCCATAGCCCAGTTTTGCCTTGATGAGTTTTGATATGACTTCTTCATTTGTTTTAACTTCCAAGATGGATTTGTATTCAACAGTCCAATCTAGGCGTTGTGGTCTGTATTCTTCCTTTGGGAGCATATGGTCGCTGCCGCGATTATTGTCTAGAAGCTCGTACACATCTCCTTGTTTGTTCATGAAGCCATGGACATACAAGTCGTCGTCCCGCATCAGTAGGGTTGTCCACGATGCTTGGTTGCCATCCATCACTTGCAGCTTGACATGAAGCCACCTGTCGGGTTGCTCAGAACGCGCCCTTGTCAGCACCGGGTGTTCTCTGGTGGAGGAGAGATTTAACAAGTCGTCGTGGCCATCCTAAGATATCCTCGCGGCCTGAATGGTCAGCGAGAATGCGACGTAGAGTCATTATGAATTCAGTGAATGACACTGCATCATCGATGGTGTACACTACAGTGAGATATTTTCCAGACCCCATTCTGACCTGCAGTGTTAGTAATAAATAAAGGAATTCAATTAGTAAATAATTAAAAGAAGGAGAACAGTGATGGATACAGTAATAAAATAAAGTATCTTTAATTTCTTCAAGGCAATGTTATTTACCTCCACTGGGCGCCTCTTGTTGTGGAGGAGAAATAATAAATTCCTGCTCGCCAGTCTGTTCTAATCTTATCTCGGGAGACCAGGAAATGTCCACTTCAACTTGGTGGTGGTCATCAACTTCGTGACGTTTACTCGAAGTTCCATTAGGCAATTTAAGAAGTTGCAAGTGCTTGACCCGCTGGTTGTTAGATGTTTCAATCTGCCGGTCCACCTCTATGCGTGAAGCACACTATCACATGGTACCACAACCTCATACGCCGTTTCGTGAAGCGGCTCAGGCGCCTTCTGTCCATTACGACTGTCAAAGCTGAAGGTCTCGTGCCCGACTCGCATGCAAGGTTTTATCTACCGGTATTTTAAAAATCTCGGTGGTCACCGATAAACGGGAATATCGGAAATATCGAAAATTTATCGGTGATACAAATAAAATTTCGAAAATAATTTAGATAAAAATTGACTTATTTTGTTCAGGAAAACACATAGATTATTTCTAAACCACTTAACATAAGAATTAAATAAAACATATCTTCAATTGCTTATTTAATGAAGACCGCAACGACACTGCTGGAGCGTGCGGGTGTGATGAGATGGTGAAAACTTGAATTTGGAAGAGACGAGAGAAGAGGAAATGAAACATGCATTACAGTTAGAGTATTGGGTGGGGTTTGACATATATTTGGATGATAAAATTTTGAAAATATGAAAATTTCGGGTGATAGAGAAAAAATTTCGGACCCAACCGATAAACGGGATATTTCGGAAATTTCGGATTCTATCGGCCGATATTTTTTTCCCTGCTCGCATGTCACCGATGAGCGTCGCGATTTTACCGCTGTAGACGCAAGAGCTGTGTCCTTGCTGGAGCCGCCGGTCCGTGACACGCACAGTAGCCTTATTGCACATTTTAGTATCAGTTGGCGGCTGTAAATCTCCCATGGTGCACGTATTTCTACTGCAACACAAGAATTAGTTGTTTAAATTAATTGAAGCCTCCTTTGTAAAAGAAAATTAGTTCCTTCCTGGGAGTAATATATTACATCTATGCACTGAGCGACTGACGCATGCGGCTAATCTAGAGTTTAGAGCGGCAAGGGTCCACTTCGTGACTTTTACTCAGTACCATTGGCAAACTTCCAAATGATTGACCAGGTGTGGTTATTGGATGTTTCAATCTGCTGGTCCACCTCTATGTGCAGCACACTACCACATGGTACCGCAACCTCACTGTTCGTCAGCCGAAGTTCCCTCGCACCATGTACATTACGGTCACGTCTGAAGATCTCGCGCCCGACTGGTATGTTACTGATGAGCATAAAACATGGCACACTAGGGAGGGTTTAGTGTAAAACAATTGGCTCTGTCCTCCCTAGGAGAAGAAGATCACGGGCTATTACTCGCTACTTATGCTACACAGCCAACATCTGCGATCAGACGCGCTGGCTTATGCGGTGCCTCAGCTCGCTTTCCTTGTGGGTCCGGGAAGAGCTGTTGTATTGCCTCAGCATGCAAGGGGTTGAGCTCGTCGACAAAGATACTGTCGTAGGCGCCCTTGGCTGCAGTCGAAGGCTTCGTCAGATTATCGAGCATCCATCTGCTTCATCACCAGCATCTCTCCCCGCTTAGAAGCCCGGGTGCGTGAAAGCGCCTGTGCGGCGATACTTCTACTGTGGGTCGGCAACTTAGGCCGTGTCTCCACCGCCGGCTGAGGCAACACTGGCGATGGCACCTTACGCAGGATCTTGTCAGTGAATCGCTTGAGCCTCTTCTTGGTGGTAGAGCTCCCACGTTCATCTGTTCGGGGGGTGGTGTCCGCGTACACGCCAGGTGGGATGTTGCTGGGGCTTGGCCGTGAGGGGCGACCATTCCCGTGCCTGGGGTGGTGGTGGTGGCTGGGCATGCCTCGACATCCACGACGTGGGTCTGTCACACAGCAGTGGTGTTACTTGTGGCTGCCCCTACATAGGCGGCGGTGGAGACGAGCCCGTCATCATCACCAGCGCGCTGGTGTCCACCTGCCATGCTTCCACTTCTTGAGGGGTAGATGTTGGCGCAGACGGGCATTCAGGCACTAGTGCTCCTGATGGACGGCTTACGACAAGCAAGGAGGCGAGCTCTCCAACATTGGGTCAATCCATACGGGAAGCTTCGCGCTTGCGCACAACTCCAACAATAGCGGATCTGGATCGTGGAGTTAGCATGCCGCGTCTAAGGTAGCAGCGTATGTAGTCGGTAGACACGTCCATTGGTTGACTTTGGTGCCGCCAACACTGTCATCGACTTCCACCGGTGGGTCGTCACCACAAGCACGGTGCCGTGCCAGGTCGCCACCCTTCTCCTTCGTTGTCACAGCAGATCTGGGCTGCTTGCAATCCCTGGCAAGGTGGCAGAAGCCGTGGCAGCCTAGGCAACTCTATGGCATCTGACAAGTCGCTACTCGATGCGAGTAGGAGAGGCTGTTGAAGCATCTGTCGCGTAGCTCTGCAGGGATCGTCTGGGCCTGCAGGAGCTGCCCTGGTAGAGGCTCAACTGAGGCGGCCGCAGGTCGTGTCTGTATCGGGCGAGAGGGAGCGGGTGTGCAAAACGGTAGCTTTGGAGGGAGCAAGCTGGTGCAGCTCGGGCAGGAGCAATTACTGCTACTGCAGCGGAAGATCTCTCCGGAGGAGGCGGTGTTGCGTCCGGTCCACCGGATCTGGAGGAAACCATCAAGAGGCTGATCTGACCTCTCAGGAGATAGATGCAGCTGCTACTACCGCCACAACAATGGCTCGCTCAACTGACGCCCTTGTGCCAGCGGGCAACCATCATGAGGCCGATCCGGCCTCGCAGGAGGTGTCGCGTCCTCTCTCGCGGCAGGCCTACCTCGCGGTGGAACAGGCTACCATCGGCCTGCGGGGAGATGGAGTGGATGCACCACCGGTATGGGTTTTGGACCGGCGGGTGCTGCTAGAGCCTGTCACCGACACCGTCGACAGCTCCAAGGACTTGAAGGCACCCTGCGGCGACGCCAGCAATCTCTGCACCTCTGCGCCGGTGCCGGCAGCGAACGCGGGCATAGGCGACGGCGAAAAGCATGAGGTAATGGATGACCATTCACGAACCCGCTTTGTTGCTTCTGAACTGCTTCCGATTCGGGACGCGCCGCGGACGCTTGTGAGTTACTGTGATGTTGTGCGCTCGCGGCCTCCACCTGCTTGATTAAATGCCTTACGGCGAGGCAAGGCTCCCAAGACCTGGCGCCTGCTGCGTGTTTTGGACAACCCCGGCCTGCCAGCGGGCTATAAATCCTCCTTCGCCAGCCGCTGCTTTCGCTGCCTTGGCCGTGATCATAAGCTAGCCAATTGTAGAGACCCCCTTAACTGCCTAGCTTGTCAAGGTTGCGGGCACCGTGCCCGGGACTGTCCTGAGAAGCGGGCAGGTTTTCACCGACCGCCGATCCAATCCCGTCTCACCTTCCCTAAAACCTGCGTCCACTCCCGCTTGAAATTCCCAGCAAAAGTGGTGCCTTCAATCCACAGCCGCCTTGTCTTCCCGCCGCTGCCACAGCACGAGAGCGCGCCGGAGGCGAGAAAGGGGGCACTTGACGAGTCAGCGAGGAGTGCGGCGGGACCGAGCAAGGAGACACACATGGCTTGGTACCCTGGCAAGCCTGAGAATCGCCCGACAGCTGGGCATGGGGTGGTCGTCACTTCGACCGCCATGATGGAGATTGCTACCAGCTTCCGCACGACGGCTGTCCTACTGGTGGCGACGGAGAGGCCGGCGCACGTGGAGATCGGCGTTGGTAATGTCAGCTGTGTGCTGGCCGGCTACGTCCGAATGCCGCCGAACGATATATGCGCACTACCAGGCACCGACAGGAGGACTTCATGGTAGTTTTCGATCACCCTCATCACAGGACTCTGGCGCTCCGCATTGGAGCTGTTCGCGTCAAGGGAGTTTGCTTCGATATCATCCCTTGGCGCGAGCATCAGCATGGCTGGGAGATCACCTGGTGGTACCATGTCAGGATGGCCATCAAGAACCTTCCACGTCAGGCCTGGACCATCGAGGCGCTAGGGGAGGTGCTGGGCGAGGTTTGCCTCCTTGACAAGATTGACCGCATCACCTACCGCTAGCAAGCCTCGGACACCACCTTGCGCCGCCACGGCGGCTCCACCGCTAGGGATGGCACTGACCGGCAGCACACTCGCTCCCCACCCCCCCTTCCAGGCACTGGGCTGACGACACGCCGGGGGACGATGAGCGTGGACGCCGCCTATCACAGGATAGTCGTTCCTCGTCACGCAGGCGCGACCTGCTGCGGCGTGAGGATGCCGACTGGGAGCGCCGCAGATCACGGTCACCGTCGGGCGCGGATGGACACGCCCTGACGTCACAGGCTGGTGGATTCAGTGATGGAGGCGACCTTGGTTCAGCCCTGCTCTTGGGGGCCCTTCCTCAGGCGGATGGTGCGCCACCGCCGCCGCCACGACATCCAGACCCAATTTTGGACTTCTTCAAGGAGACGTGCACAGGCGACATCTGGACTGATCTCTCCTCCACCATGGGTGGCTACGGCCCAATGGTCCAGGAGGCGTTTGCTGCTTGGGAAGCGGCTGCAAGCAAACCTCTATCCTTCTCACCGCCGGGTAGCCCAGCCCCATTCGAGCTACACTCTGCACAGTACACTCCCAATGGCACAGCGGACTGGGACAAGCTGGCAGTGCTCAATGAGGAGGCGGCGGCGCTGGGGTTCGCAAATGTCATCCACTTCGGCCCTGGGGCGCGGGTGAGGAGCGGAGATCAGGTCCTTACCGCGGGCATCACAGAGCAGGTGGCCGAGCTGATTCTTGAGGAGCGTAGAAACGCCATTGTGAGTAGCCGATCCTCGACACGCCGCTACCAACGATGCAGAAGGCCACAGCTACCACTCGGCGCAAACTGACGAAGACTGCAGGAGAGGGGCTGCGACGGAGCTCCAGGCAGTAGGCGAAGGCCTGCTCTGTGCCGGTCTCTAAGCGTGCCACACACCGCCTAATCAAAGCTTTCCAGATTGTGGGAAAGGATAAGCCGATCGGGGAGGCGGCCCTGGACGCTTATGCTAAGCGCTTCGCTACGCCTCTCTCCCCGAAGCAGATTGCTGCGGTGAGGAAGCTCACCTCGCTGGATAACACAGCGACACTGTCTGCAGCATCACAGGTGGCAGCCGCATAGGGAGCTGAGATCATGTCTGATGGTGCAGTTTGATCGGGTTCTTGCTGGGTCACTTGGGGAAATGTCCTGCCTCATGTTAGTTGTTAGATTAAGGAGTGTGTTGAACTGTTGTAGTCGGGCGTCGAGTTGATGTAGTCGTAGCCTCGTAGGAGTGTGGATGAGCAGAGGTACACCGGTGGCAGTGGTGTGGAGGAGCTGAGCTCCGCTGGTAGTGGCTGGGTCATGGCAGCAGCCAGACATTGTTGCCTTGTATCGTGTCCTGTTGTTGTCAAGTCCATATGTCTGTCCTGTCTCTCTAAGAATGTAGTAAGCTATGGATGTAAGCTGTTCCGTGAATTTGGCCTGTCTTGTGTCATGAGCTTGCAATACCCTAATTAATGGACACAAACAATCTAGGCATCCAAACTTGGAATGAAAGAGGGCTGAACGATGCGGCCCACAGGGAACTGGTAAGAGAGACAATCTCCTGTTCAAGTCCGAAAATAGTCTGCCTCCAAGAACCAAGTTGAGCTCCTTCAGCAGAAACCTTGCACTCGTCACCTTTGGTCAGGCACTGGACTCCTACCACGAACTGGGGCCTCAGGGAACTCGAGGTGGTCTGTTACTGGCCTGGAACAAGGACATGGCATCACTGACAAACATAGTAAACCAGAATTTCACCATTTCAGCATTGTTAAGAGTTGACTCCTCAGAACTACCTTTCCTGTTGACTGCTTGCTATGGTCTGGCTGATGATGGTAGGAAGGATGCTTTCCTGGCAGAGCTCAATGACATCAAACCACCTGCGGACATGTTACAACCACTCTGCCTCAACCAAGCAACGAGCCCCAGGTTCACGGCAACAACAACTCTGAAGCCACGACATCCAGGTCCGTGCGCAAGTCCAAGCCCAACCCGAAGACAGCTGGGCCAGAGTGGATCCGTAGCTAGATATAAGCAAACGCTGTGAGAGAAGAGGGCATGAACTTTGTAATGAACCTTTCTGTTATCTAAGATTCCTCCTGTCGTCCCTCTCCTTCGCTCTTCCCCTTCTCCAAGCCTTCCTCTCTGCTAACAATTGGTATCAGAGACTCATTTCCATCCTGGCCTCCAATCCTTCCCTAATCCCCACTTCACTCGGCTCCAGCGTTCTCTCGGAGTCATGGATCCCAACTTCCAGCGCGTCCTCGACGAGCTCGCTCGCCTCAACGGGCGATTCGATGAGCAGAGCGTGGGTTTCTCCAACTTGGAGCGCCGGTTCGTCGATCTCGAGCGCGGCCTCTCCGACCGGTCCACCGCCGTCAACACCCACCTCGACGCGCTGGAGGCGGCGCACGCGGCTGCTATGGCGTCCATCATGCGCCTCGCCGCCGACCTGGAGTCTGCTCCGGCCGATCCGCACATCCTCGCTGTCGAGACACGCCTGGCGTCGGTCGAGGCCAACTACGCCGACCACGACGCCGAGTTCACCCAGCGGCTCTCCGACCTTGAGTCCCTCCGCGTGGCCCACATCCATGATGAGCGCGACGCCCGCGTCGACGTGCTTGAGAAGGCCACCTCAGAGCTCTGTTCCTGGCGGCCAGAGGTGGACGGCGTCCTCGACGACATCCGCATCTCGGTGAAAAAGCTCGAGCGCACCCACGACCGCCAGGTGTTCAACGCCTTGCCGCGCCCGACCACCCTGGTTGCGTCTGCGGCTCGCGTCCCACCGGAGCACCCTCCTGATGGGCCAATTGGCCACCGCGTCGACCTGACTCCACGGGATACGGGTTCCGGGGTTGTCATGACCTGGGTCCCTGTCCCGGCCATGGGTATGTCCTCCGTTCCGTCCTCCTCTGTTTTTGTTCCTCCTGTTCCATTTGCAGCCCCCGTGCGTCCTCCACCACTCGCTCCACTGCCTGTTCCTTCCGAAATTACGTGATACCGCAATTCTCAAACCAAAATTATCCGAACCCGGATCCGAAGTACTCTAACCTGAAATACCTGATCACAAATTCGGATAGTAGTTGTAAAAACCCGAATTTAATTTTGGTAGTTCGGGTAATATTTCTCGGTACCCGAACAACCCGAAATATCTCATATATGAAGACATGAAGTGGTTTAGTACACTATAAATATAGATTTTTATAGATTTTTATGCTAACTTGCTAGTTGATTTATTGTTAATTGATATGAAGACATGATGTGATTTGAAGGACTATTGTTTATTACTATAAAATATGATTAGAATTCTTTCAAAATGGTTGGTTTCGTCAGTTGAGGTATATCGGGTAAAACCGATCCCGAACTTGAATTTTTAGGTACCTGAAATTTCAGGTAGTGCTTTTTCAAGACCAAACTTCTAAAACCCAAATTTCCAAATAACTGAATTAACAAATCGGTTTTTTTGGGGTAACCTAAGATACTGGCGTGTGTGGCCAGCAGGCCACGGCCTACCTCCCACTGAGCCGCAGTTTGTCCGGCCTCCTCCTACGGTTGCGAGCACGGAGGCCGCACAGGGCTGTGGCACAAGAGGTCACGTGGTCCGCCTGCCGCGAGCGCGAGTGTATGCAACTCAGCATGGAATGTGGGCACAAGGCGGTGGCATCATCTGCATTTCCGGCTTGGCGCAGCTCCGGAAGCTGCAGTAGGGATTTTGCCTGACGACCAAGACGAGGGGTGGGTGCGCGGCTCTGCCCAAGGGCAGCACTGGCATAGGGACCGACGCCGGTGTCATTGAAGCTAAAGGCGGCGTGGGGCACTGTCGTGAAAATGGAGGAGGGGATGAGTGATTAACGTGTGGGCTCCACATGTCCCTGAGATGGAGTCCAACATAATACGTGGCGGTTAACGCCAACATGGTGCCAAAAGTGAATGATTTTGACTGTTAGGGTACCAGTTGAGCCATCGGGGACCAAAGAAACTATACCCAGAAAATCATCTGTATTAAAATCAAAGGCTAAAAACCACACTTCAAAGACTTCAACTCAATCCGATGGTCAGGGCTATTGTATCACATCCTCACACCTCGCTCCAATGCTCTTCCCGCATCCCCAGTTCCCCACACGCAGCATTCGCATTCCAGGCACGACGCACATGGTTCAGTCCAAAAAAAAAAAAAACTGCGGCCGCAACTCTTCGCCACGGTCCAGCTCTCCACCCGCCACCACTGCCGCCCTGTCCATCACTGATCGCTCGACCTTCACCACCATCGATTCCCCCGCCCCAGCCTATGTCTTCCTGACACGCGCGCTCCTCCTCCTCCACTTTAGCCTCCCGGCCGCTGCCACCGCGTCGCGCTTCATGCCGGCGGTGTCCCGCCTCGCCACGTATTCCTGGCCACCGTCACGCTGCTGGCGCTCGGCAACTATGTCCCCATGCGTTTGCCTCTGACGTTGCCCTCGGGGGGTCCCCAGGGTCGGGCTCGCCGTCGTCCTCTCCTCCGGCACATTCGTCTCCACCTTAGTTGTTGGGGCCGTCACGCTCATCACCGCACCCTTTGCTGTCCCGCCGGCGTCTTTCGCGTGCAATGTCGTCTTCTACCTCCTCGCCGCATCCGGGCCATTTCGTGTTGCTAGATTTTTCTTTAGTTTCAGAACTTTATTCAGATAATTGCTTCAACTTTGGTTTCATACGAATATCTCCTTGCGTTCCTTTGAGAATCTATTGTTTTTTTCATTCAGCATGCAACTTTTTGTCTTCATATTTTTTTCATGGATGGCATTTTCAGAATCCCTATTAACTGCTGTTTGTTTTGAGCATGCTATTTCATCAACAGCCTAGAATTTTATAACATGTTTAATGACTGCCTGTTTTTTCTGTTTCTGTATCAGAGGAATTGCTTCATATAATCTCAATAGAACTGTTAAGCATGCTACAAAAATATTTGATCTCTTCATCGTTTAGCCCCTGTGAAGGCCAACTGAATATTGTGTCATCCAGAAATGGCAGCTGGCGGTCAATTTGGACTATGGAATTCAATTATGAGTTGCATTTTGTTAACTAGTCCATCAACCCGTGTGAGAGCACGGGTTAGAATTTTTTAAGACATATATTGCGAATGCAATACATCTAATTAATAAAGAATTTTTTATATTAAATTGAATGTTTTTATCTTTGTTTGTTTTTACACATAATAGATATTTCATATAACCTAATCCAATTCACAGCAACTTATGAAGTCATGAATCTCAATTTTTTTTCAAATTTTATTTTTATTGGCTACTATAGTTTTTTTGCCATCAAGCTGAAATTTTTATGATTATTATATTTTTTATTAACTCTACCTTTTGCTTGTTAACAATAAGGGTTTTTGGTTTTACAATATGTTCTTAAATACTACAATAGTAAAAGCAATCATTTAAAACATACACCATGTTATTTAAGATAAGTGATAGAGCTTGAAGTGAGATCTTATAAAGCATAGTAGTGCTAAGCTAAAGAGAATTTTAATATTATAATGATCGAGTTTAATCTTAAAGGGTTGGGAAAATATGGCCACCAATGGACTCTCATACTTCATGTCAAATATTTAGCTTTTTTCTCTACATGTTATTTTAATATTTTTAATAAATGGTATGTGTAATTTTAGACGTGGGTTTTAGAGGATGTTTATTTTTAAGATAAAAAGATAAAGATTATGTTAATAAATTATCTTTCACAATAAAAGTACATAGGTAAATTGATCCAAATTTAGATATACTTCAGATCGTATTTCTTAATAGCATACATGGGTAGTTTGAATATAGAGTCATATGATGTCTTATGTTGTTTTACGCAATAGCAGAGGTGCTTAATTATTTCTAGAATGGATCTATTAAACATTATTATCAATTATAATTAGACTATACCAAATTTATAGTCAAATGTTTTCGATTTGTTGTGAATTGCTAGGATCTATCGTTTTTTCTATCATATCCCGTAAGGATTAACATGTCTCATGAGAATTAACATGGATGGTCCATTATTAATATCCTCGCTTGAGCTAGATTCTGCTTATTTTTAGGTACAAAACAGTATTTTCCTTTCATAATAATTTAGTCGTATAATTTAGCCAGTCGTACAATTCAATCAGTCATTCAATTTTTTCATCTTTTTCTATGACTTCAGAAATCATAGTTTAGCTTTCGATCGACATTCAATTAAATTGTGTAATTTTTTTCACATGTTAGGTATTCAAAAAAATATTTTTTGTTAAAAGAGTTTAAGTCCTAGTAGGATTATTCCTTCAAATATTAATTAAGTTACAATTCAGATTGTACCTTAGCACCGAACTTGTTGAATTTGCTATATCACATACCTATATGTGTCTAGTATTGTTTTATATATCATAGAGTGCACAAAATTTAATTTTCAATACTCATATGACATAATGTTTTAATTAAAATATTTAAACTTATTTAGAATAGCAACTTATCAATTTCATGGTTGTAGAAGTTTATGATTTAGAATATGTACTTGAACTTTATGAATATCGATTTATTTTTTATAGTAGCACACAATACTATTTATAGGTATATTTAATATTTTTTATTTTTTATAATAACTGAGGTAGATACAAATATAAAGTTAATACTTTATATTCTTTCATAACAACATCTATATGTAGGTTGAATTTAAAAATAGTTGTTATTTATTTTAAATTATTTTTCATTATGATAGATTTGAGTAATCCAGATACAAAATTACTTAGTTATATTCTAAGTTATCTCTTATAATGATATATGTGGGTAACCTAGATACAAATATATTTCAAATTATCTTTTATAATGATAGATGTGAGTAATCTACAAAAATTGATGGTTATATTTTAAGTTATCTCTCTTAATGACCGATGTGGGTAATATAGATACAAAGTTAAATGGTTAAGGGTGTTATAATGACAGATGTGGCTAATTTATATATAAACTTAGGGGGTTATTGTGAATTATCTTTCATAATGGCAAAGGTGGGTAATTTATTTGCAAAATCAGAGGGTTACTTTATGTATTTTTCATAATGGCAGAGGTGGGTAATTTTTTTATTTAAATAACAATAGATCCAATGGTTGTTATTGATGATGATGATTAGAGTCTACCAAATTAAAGGTCAGATGTTTCTAATTATTGAGAGAATTTTTAGGATTTATCTTTTTTCTTAACGCGTCTGGTGAGAATTAAGGTGGTGCCTCCATTAAGGCCTCTAATTAGTAATAGTAAGATATTAAAGGAAAGATATAGGTTGGCCTTTTTACTTAACAAGGTAAGAGCTCTAAGTTTATGTTAATATCTCAGATTTTTTTTATTTTTTGTAAATATCACTTGCCTATACACCGGGCAGGGGCGTCATGGGCCCCTATTGGCTGTGTGACCAAATAGGGCCCCAGAAATGATGGGCCCCAAGATTTAAGCATCCTAAGAATATAAAATAATGTTGGGCTTTATTTTAATTGGAAAATCCATCGAAGTTACGCCATTTGGCCCAAAGTCGTGGCCTGCGCACAAGTCCATGATCGTGACTTACTTCCAGGCGAAGAAAGAGTTTACACTAGGCAGACCGGAGTTTCTAAATTAGAGCTATTGAAAACCTACTTGCCAACTAAAATGACACATGGAATACTTAATATGTTAGTATTTGCCATTATTTTCTGTTTTGGCACTAGATATTAGGCCTCCACTTAGTGTTTTGAACTGGGCCTCATATTTTCAAGGGACGCGTCTGACGCTGGTTAGATTCTCAATATTTTGAATAGGGAAATGTCCAGCTGAATACTAACTGTCGGTGCTAGTTTTAACGGGGCTAACACCGGCTAGTAAATTTGTGCTTTGTGGTTGAGGCTACGGATGGTGTGCAAGGAGGAACACAGGGTTTATACTGGTTCAGACCAAGAGGGCCCTACGTCCAGTGGAGAGGAGAGTCGTATTGCCTTGCACCGGGGTGCTTGTAGTAGGGGTTACAAGCTAGACGAGAGAGGGAGGTGCTCCCAAGTCTCTTGTGAGTGTTGAAGTGTATACAAGTTGCTTGTTGTTGTATGTGGTGTGGAGTGTGTGAGAGATTGAGAACTTAGAACCTGAGAGATCTGTCTAAGGCTGGCCTCTGCTCTCCCTTTTATAGTCACAAGGGAGGGGAGAGGACAGCGCGTACATTGTGTGCATGTTACACTAGGGAGTTGTTGTCTCTGTTTGATGTCATCAGTTGCGGTCTTGTCTCCGCGTCTCAGGGGTATGGCCACAGTGGTTCGTACGATCTTGGTGAGTTCCAAGACGGCAACAGTCGTCGGATTACGGCATGGCGTGGTGTCACGCCTGATGGCTGTCCTTCCGTATGATGTGACAAGAGGGTGAGTCGTCTCGGGGCGTTGTCTCCTGAGGCTCGGGACTCCTGGAGGTGTGATGGAACGGAGCAGGGCGATATCTTCCCTCGGGCGCATTTCCGGCTTTCGAACAGTGTTTCCCGAGGGTCAGGTGGGCCCGGATGGAAGGCGTGCTCGTCCTTTCGAGTGGACAGTGCAGTAGACGCCTTTCCCGTTCTTGCGTAGCCCGTTCGTCAGGCGCTTGAACTGTCGTAGTCGTAGTTGGTAGATCCCGGCGGAAAACAGGGCGGCGCACCGTAGACCATACTGTGGGGGGGGGGGGCCGTAGCAGGCCTATCAAATCTCTTGCCAGGGAAATCCTGACAGGTGGTATGGCCGTCGGGCGCGTACGAAGAACAGTCACATCGAGAATCTCGCCTGACGGGACAGTGCTTGTAAAGTGGTCAGAGAGGTCTCTTGTGGTCCAAGATTGCTCCGCTGACGTCAACTGCGCATTGGATGCCTTTGAGAGGTTGCGCTCGAGGGAGATGGGGAAGCTCGAGCGAATCGGAGAATCGGTGCCCGAGGGTGTCGCCCTCTCGAGCTCTCCCGGGGAGGCTCGGGCAAATCGGAGAATTGGCGCCCGAGGGTGCCGCTTTCCCGAGCTCTTTCTGGGAGGCTCGGGCGAATCGAAAAATTGGCGCCCGAGGGTGCCGCTTTCCCGAGCTCTCTCGGGGAGGGTGCCTCTTTCCCGAGGGTAGGCTGGCGTTGATGCAGCGCCGTCATGGGCCTCCGTAGGTGCGGCCTTCATGGGCTTTCACAGGCTTTGCCTGGGCTGGGCCGTGTTGGAAATGTGTGTTTTTGCATCGAAGTTGAGTACCCCAAACTTTGGTACCCGACAATAGCCCCGAGCCTGTGGCGGAGTGAAGGCACTCCTCCACAGGTTCAAGCTGGTTCTTCCTGTCGAGGAGATGAATTATAGGTTGTTTTTTTTCCGGTGGGTGAGCGCCAGCGCACCCGCCGGGTGTAGCCCCCGAGGCTTTAGAGGGATGTTATATCCCTCCAAAGGCTTAAAATCGTGATTATTAGTCTTCCGGTGTTTTTTGATTTATTTAGGGGAGTTGTTTCCTTGGAAGCGGAGCCCTCGAGCCTCCCATTGTGTAAGGGCGGTCGTTCGGTGGTCTTTCCAAGGTGCAGGGTAGGTTCCCGAGCCTCCTTTTTCGTATCGAAGATCGATCGAGTTCTTCCCTGTCTTTTTAGTTCGACCTTCACGCTCTTTTTTCGGGAAGAGGAAGGTTTGGTCCTGCTCGACTTCCCCGTTGGGGCACGAGTCGGCATTTCTGATGAGCTACAAACTGGTTGGTCCAAGTGGAGGTCCGTGCCCCGTTCGTTGGGGGTCGGCTAGTGGCCTGAGCACACTCCAAATGTTTCCCGAGGGTCAATTAGTGGATGTCGGGTCCCTTCGACAGGTCCCGAGGGCCTGATGCCTCCCACGGAGGGATTCCTTGTAATCGACTCACTACTGGGACTTGGACACTACACGGGATGTCCCTTGTGATGCTCGGGCGTCAGGATACTGGCCATTTTCATGACCCATCCGCTAGCTGTCCCTAACTCGGTTTCCCTGGGGCGACTGTTCGAGCCACTGTGGGCCAGTCTTCGATCCCCCTGGGAATGTAACGGGCGTCTGAGCCCGAGGTTCCTTCGTCGAGAAGGGGAATGTATCGGCGGGATCGAGGCAGGCGGGCGTAATGATTCGGCTCACCATTTGAGGCGCGCAGCCTGATGGACGCGACGGTTCGGGGCAGTCGAGGCGGTTGCGTGCGCCAGGCCGGCGGCGATGCTGGGATCGTGGCGGGCCCCGCGTAGTTAATGCGACGGATTCTCCGCATCCGCCCACGATCCACCGCCTGGGTATATAAGAAAAACTCGTAATTTTTTCTTTCTACCCTAGCCATTCGCTCGCGCTGCCATTCGCCGTCCACCCTCTCGCCTTCGTTGCTCGCTCGAGTGTGAAACGCCGCCGCGGCCGACTTCATTGCCTTCCCACCGCTCTTCTTCCCCAGTTCGCCATGGCCTCCTCCCATGTTCCCACCGATGCCGCCGCCGGCATTCTCAGGCTGGAGCCGTGGCCGCGCAGCACTGTGGAGGAGGAGGATCTGGAGCGGCTCGTGGAGCTAGGGCTCCTACGCCCCCGCACCGATGTGGAGCGCCCGGAGTGGGTCGTGCCATCGGAGGACTACGACGAGCCGAAACTCGACGAGGGGTACGTGGTGAGCTTCATTGCTTACCAAGCGCGGGCTCGGGTCGCCGCCGTGCCGCTTCTACCGGGCGTTGCTCTTCAACAACGGGCTGGAGCTCCACAACCTCACCCCCAATTCCATCACGTAGGCGTCGATTTATGCCGCCCTGTGTGATGGTTACTTCGGAGTACCCCCGCACTGGAACTTATGGCGCCGTATCTCCCGCGTCGACTGGTACACCAAGGCGGTCGGTTTGAAGAAGCCGCGGGACATCCCGCGCGCGGGGGGCTGCAGTTTCGTGCTCCGCTCTGGCATGTACATCCCTTGCAAGGGCCCCTCCTCCAACAAGGGCTGGCATCACGGCTGGTTCTACCTCCGCAACGACGGGGACGTCTTCCCCAAGTATACGGGAAGGTCCTTCACCGCTCCCTTCCCTCAGTGGGACTAGGGGTGCCCGGCTAAGGAGGCCAAGCACCTGGATGCCTACTTCGGCGCGCTCCAGACGCTACGCGACCGGGGCCTCACGGGAGCCGCCGTGGCGGCGCAGTTCCATGCGCGGACGGTGCTGCCGCTGATGGACCGCCGGCTGACGCTGAACCAGATGCTCATCGGGACGTCGCGTGAGGGCACGGCGATGCTGCCCCGGGACATCGGCCAACAAGAGATCATGCGCCGTGTTAAGTACATGGTGGGTGGTTACCATACCTGGGACGAGTTGAACCGGATACCCATGCACCCCCGCATAGGCTTCATCGCGCTGGTGAGTGTCGTCTGTTTTGTTGAGTTTGCAGTTTCTTCATCTTCTTCCTGATTTCCTTCTTTGTTCGTCGCAGGGCCTTTCAAGGACCGGGAAGCCTTCCCTTCCGCCTGTCCCGGAGAACAAGGTTCAGCGAACCCAGAACCGCCTTCGGGACGAGGCGGCGAAGGCGGAGAAGGACCGGAACACTGCACTGAAGCAGAAGAGGGCTCGGAAGACGGAGGAATCCTCCCAGCGCCGTCGTCGTCGTTATGAGGCGGGAGAGCTAGAGGAGGACACCCTCTCCGACGAGGATGACGAGGAGGATGAAAAAGAAGAAGATTTTTATGACTTCACGGTGTTGGACCGGCCCTTCGTGGCCACAAAGCCCGCGATGGGCGCCGACGAGCCTGGGAAGGCTCCAATGTCGACGTCCGCCGACGGAAGTGCCGGGGCTCGTGACCCGAGCCCCCAGGCAAAACTGCCGGAGTCCGCGTCTGAAGGCGCAGTCTCTGGCAGCGTGACTATCAGAGCCACGGCTCCGCCTTCTAGCGGCCGCGAGGGCTCGCTGGAGAGGCAGGGAACGGGCCCGGACCCGGCGCCCGAGCCAAGCCTGGCTGCTGCCGGCGGGACCGGGGGATCCTGTTTCCGCGCACCCTCCCCTCCGACGCGTCGCTGATCGGCGCGACGGCCGCAGGCGGGGGGAGCGGTGAGCGGAAACCGTCGGAGCCGGAGCCGACCCGCGCCAAGACGCCGGAACTTGAGCTGGGGTCCTCCCAGACTCAAGCTTCCCCGCCGAGGGGCGGCGACGTCGAGGCGACCCCTGGCGTCCAGACAGGGCCTTCGCCTTAGGATGGTGCTGACCCGGACGCCGAGGTGGTGCCCACTCCTGCGCCGCCGGCGCGGCCCACACCGTCCGTCGTCTCACCGAGTGCGGTGGCGGCGAAGAAGAGGAGGGTGGTTCCTAAGACAAGTTAGGTATCTTTAGCTGTTATTTCTTTCGCCAGAGATCTTGGCCGAACGTTCCTTTCTTCCTTCGTTGCTTCAGGAAGCGCTCGGGGTCGGACCTCCAGGTGTTGCACCTGAAGGTCCTGAAGGTGCAGGGCCACGACACGGCCGGGGGGAGCGCCCAGTCGACGGACGAGGAAATCCGTCCCCCCATGGGTCCGGTCGTGGCGTCCGAGGTTCCTCCCTCGGGAGGGGTCGTTCCGGCCGTGGCCGCCATCGTCGCGCCCGCCGTCGACACAGAGGCAGCGTCAGCGCGGGCTCCCGAGGCCTCGATCATTACCTCTGGAGGTGCCCCGGCAGCGTCAGCCGATGCCGCCCCCACGGAGCCTGCCGTCGCGGGCTCAGCGGTCGTGGATGTCGACGCAGGAACTCCTCCCGCTCGTGAGGAAGGCCCCTGGGCGTTGGCATTGAGGCAGCCCCGGCCTCGGGAGTTGACCGCCTCCAGGATCGAGTGGGAAGACCGAGCGGATCCTCAGGCGCCGCCCGTCTTCTCGCTCCGGGATGACCTCGAGGCTCCCAAATGGGACGCCATTCAAGAGCTCGGGTTCAGCTCAGTGGCGGGTCTCCGCGCGATTGCCGACGTCCTCGAGACAGAGCTCCTGGCCTAGCTTCAGGTGAGCCCCCGTGTCTCATAACTTTGCCTGCGTATGAGCGTTGTTTTTACCGTCTCCGCTCCTCTCTCCTTTCCAGGACCTCATGCATACCTCCCGGGACAAGTCCCGCTTCCTCCGCGGCGGGCTCGGGCTCTGGAAGCAGCTTGACCTTAAGAGGAAAGCCCTCGCCCATGCCCAAAGCGAGCTCGCCGCCGTGACCTCCAAGCTCGCCGAAGTAGGTGTTGACAACACTATCTTGAAGGGGGAGGTCATCGAGGTGAAGGACCGAGCCGCTGCCTCGGCGACACGGGTATAAGAGCTGGAGGACGCCCTGGCCGAGGCGACGAGGGAGCGTGATGCCGCCCTACAGCTTGCCGCCGAGAAGTCCTCCACCGCTGAAGCTTTGGCTCTTGACCTGAGCGAAACTCAGGCGGCATTGCGTCTGGCGGTTGGCGCGGCGGACTCAGCCCGGGAGGAGGCGCAGAAGTCTCGGGAGCAGGCTGGCGGTACGTGCAGTGTCGTGCTTTTCATTTTGTTCGTCTTGGTTGCTTGCTGCATTATTGTTCACCTCCATGTTTTGCTCCCGCAGTTCTGCAGGCGGCTTATGACGGCGAAGCGGCCGATCACCTGGAACTACAGAAGGCAGCGCGCGCACTGTGTGATTCCATCGGCACCGGTGGGGAACCCTCGGGGGTCTCGCTCCGGAGCCGACTGGAGGCACTCTATGGCAGTGTCGGCGGCCGGGTCAGTGAGGCCCTACTAACGGGCGTCCAAAAGACACTGGTGGTCGTGAAGTCCCACTATGGGAACTTTGACGCCGGCCCTGTCAGCGAAGGCTTCGTTGAGGCCGACGACGCCGAGCTCCTAGCGCTGGAGGACTCGATGAAGGAGCCTGGAGAAGTGCTAGTGGGCCTCTTCGAAGCCAAAGTCGAGCTCCCTCCCCTGGACCTGCCATGAAGAACAGCTGGGCCGTAGTGCCCTTGTAAAAAGTAAATTTTCGTGAGTGGCTGGGAGGAAACAAACATGTGGCCCTTCGTGGTCGTAATATTTATGTCAATATTTGCTGCATGTTTGATTCATTTCGTTTCATGCTTTTTCCTTAGGCATTTTTTCTTGCCGATCCTGTGCCCAGGCCATCGAGCCTCGGGGGACTTTTTTCGGGTGTCATAGCTTTAGCGGCGTAGACGTAGCCGATGTCCTAGGAGCTTTGGCAGAAAGGATCCTTGAAAAAAAGGCTTAGTTGTTTCTTCCCGAGCCTCCTCCTTTTGCCGAGCGTGGATCCTATAAGTTTTCTTCCGAGTGCGAGTTAGCCTTCGAACGCGGAGTGGCGAGGGGAGATGCTGTAGCCCAGGTGTGTAAGCGGTCTCCTCGACTCGGCCAGCTCTGTCCTCTGGGACTTCTCTTACTCTTCCGAGTCCTATAAGTTCACGCTTGGTTTTAGGAGGGAAGCATGTTTTAGGGAGAAACGATTTCAACGGGTTTTGAAATTTTTACGTTTTCAAAATCGTTGAGGCTCGGGAGAGTCCGGGGTTCCCCCCGTCCTAGCCCCCGAGGGAGGGTCGTCCTTTCCGTAGGTTAGGCCGAGCCTCTCTTTTTTAATGCGCGGTGAAATGAAAGGTCATTTCACTCCCGAGTGTCGGCTCGGATCGAAAATCTAAAAATCAGGTAAAAAGAGTAGAACACAGGTCTTTTTATTGATTTCAAGATTTCACAAATTGTACAGTGCTCGGAATCTTAAGGATAGAAGCGACGTAGCTGTTCGATGTTCCAAACGTTGTTGTAGACCTCGCCCTTCTCGTTTGCGAGCTTGTATGTGCCAGGGCGCAGCACCTCGGCGACGATGAATGGTCCTTCCCAAGGTGGTGTGAGCTTGTGACACCCCTTGTTGTCCTGCCTGAGCCGCAGCACCAAGTCGCCTACGCTGAAGGCTCGGCTCCGGACGCGCCGAGCATGGTACTTGCGTAGTGACTGCTGGTACTTGGCCGAGTGCAACAGGGCCATGTCCCGAGCTTCGTCGACTTGGTCCAGCGCGTCTTCGCGGGAAGTTTGATTGCCCTGTTCATTGTAGGCTCGGACCCTCGGGGCGCCGTACTCCAAGTCCGTGGGGAGGTCGGCCTCGGCACCGTACACCAGGAAGAAAGGCGTGAAGCCTGTGGCTCAGCTTGGCGTAGTCCTTAGACTCCATATCACTGTCGGGAGCTCGGCCAGCCACCTCTTGCCGAACTTATTCAATCTGTTGAAGATTCTCGGCTTAAGGCCTTGGAGAATCATGCCATTGGCACGTTCTACTTGGCCATTCGTTCTTGGGTGGGCTACGGCTGCCCAGTCCACTCGTATGTGGTACTCATCGCAGAAGGCCAGAATTTCTTTCTGGTGAACTGCGTGCCGTTGTCAGTGATGATGGAATTCAGGACACCAAACCAGTGGACGATGTCGGTGAAGAATAACACCGCTTGCGCCGAGCTGAGTTGGGCGATCGGCCGGGCCTCGATCCACTTTGAGAACTTGTCAATGGCGACAAGCAAGTGGGTGAAGGCCCCGGGTGCCTTTTGGAGAGGCCCGACAACGTCCAGTCCCCATACGGCGAATGGCCAAGTGAGGGGAATCGTCTGGAGAGCTTGGGCCAGGAGATGTGTCTGTCGAGCATAGTACTGGCATCCATCGCAGGAGCGTACCACCTCGATGGCATTGGCCACGGTGGTTAGCCAGTAGAAGCCTTGCCGAAAGGCGTTACCGACTAGAGTTCTTGGTGCGGCGTGGTGACCGCAGGTTCCGGCGCGTATCTCTTCAAGTAGGCGTTTGCCTTGACTGAAGGGAATGCAGCGCTGAAGGACTCCCGAGGGACTCCGTTGATAGAGGGCGCCGTCGATCATCGTGAAAGACTTAGCCTTACATGTCAGCCGTCGTGCACTGGTTTTGTCCGAAGGTAAGATTCCTCGGACAAGCCAGCTGACCAGTGGCTCGCGCCAGTCCGGCTCGTCGTCGTCCATCTCGGCTTCAATCTCCATTGCTTCGGCTTCGTCGCCGTCTTCAGCCAGAGTCTCGGGTGGCTCCCATTTGTCGGAGGGGTCGGCAGCCCCCGAGGGGCTTGTATTGCTTGAAGACGATCCAAGTTCTCCCGGAGGCTCAGGAGTCTCCTTCCCCTTGCCCCCCGGGGGATCAACACTGACCGAGGGATTGTGGAGGTCGTTGGCAAATACGCCCGTCGGGACCGTAGCCCTTTCGGATGCGATTTTTGCCAACTCGTCAGCTTCTTCATTGTACCGACGCGCGATGTGGTTGAGCTCGAGGCCGTCAAATTTTTCCTCGAGCAACCGCACCAGCTTGCAGTAGGCGGCCATCTTGGGGTTCTGGCACGTTGACTCCTTCATTACCTTGTCCACGACGAGCTGGGAGTCCCCTCGGACCTCGAGGCGTCGGATCTCGAGCTCGATAGCGATGTGGAGACCGTTGACCAGAGCCTCGTATTCGGCCACGTTGTTGGAGCCGTGAAGTGCAGCCGTAGTAGGTACTTGAGCCGAACCCTGAGGGGCGAGACGAAGACAATGCCTGCGCCGGCACCGGTCTTCATCATCGACCCATCGAAGTACATGACCCAATACTCTTCTTGGGTCAGGAGTGGCGGTAGCTGCGTCTCGGTCCACTCTACCACGAAGTCCGCTAGCACCTGGGACTTAATGGCTTTGCATGGCGCGTAGGTGATGCCATCACCCATGAGCTCGATAACCCATTTAGCGATCCTCCCAGTCGTCTCCCGATTCTGGATCACCTCCCCGAGGGGGAACGATGATACCACGGTCACGGGATGGGATTCGAAGTAGTGTTGCAACTTGCGCCGGGCAAGAATGATTGTGTACACTAGCTTCTGTATCTGAGGGTAGCGTGTCTTGGTTTCGGATAAGACTTCGCTGATGAAGTAGACCGGCCGCTGCACAGGTAATGCGTGCCCTTCTTCTTGCCGTTCCACGACGATCGCTGCACTCACAACTTGGTTAGTAGCAGCGACATAGAGCAAGAGATTCTCCTCTTTCATAGGAGGCACGAGAATCGGTGCTTTTGAAAGCAGAGCTTTAAGCCTTTCGAGCGCTTCCTGGGCCTCGGTGGTCCAGGTAAAGTGCTTATTTTTCTTTAGCAACCGATACAAGGGAATTCCCTTTTCGCCGAGGCTTGAGATGAATCGACACAAGGCCGCGAGACATCCCATGAGCTTTTGCACACCCTTGAGGTTCCGAATCGGACCCATCTGTGTGATGGCCGATATCTTTTCCGGGTTGGCTTCGATACGACGCTCGGAAACGATGAACCCGAGGAGCATGCCCCGAGGGACCCCGAAAATGCACTTCTCAGGGTTTAGCTTTATGTTTCGCTTTTTGAGGCATTCGAATACCTCTTCTAGGTCGGCTACTAAGTCGCTCGCCTTCCTAGATTTTATCACTGTATCGTCTACGTAAGCCTCAACGGTCCGCCCGATAAGGTCCCCAAAAACTTTGAGCATGCAACGCTGGTAAGTTGCGCCCGTGTTTTTGAGGCCAAATGGCATGATTACGTAACAATATGTGTCGAAAGGTGTAGTGAAAGAAGTCGCTAATTCGTCAAACTCTTTCATACGAATTTGATGGTAACCGGAATATGCATCAAGAAAGCAAAGTCGTTCACAGCCTGCAGTGGAATCAACTATTTGGTCAATACGAGGTAATGGAAATGGATACTTAGGACAAGCTTTATTTAAACTAGTGTAATCGACACACATTCTCTATTTTCCATTTTTCTTTTTAACCAAAACAGGATTAGCTAACCACTCTGGATGGAAGACCTCCTTGATGAATCTGGCCGCTAAAAGCTTCTGCACCTCCTCCCCGATGGCCCGACACTTCTCCTCGTTGAATCGGCGCAGGCGCTGCTTCACCGGCTTGGACCCGGCCCGGACGTCCAAGGAGTGCTCGGCGACCTCCCTCGGGATGCCAGGCATATCCGAGGGACTCCATGCAAACACATCGGCGTGCTTGCGGAGGAAGTCGACGAGCACGGCCTCCTATTTCGGGTCGAGGGTGGTGCTGATCTTCAGCACCTTGCCATTGGGGGAGCTCGAGTTAAGGGGCGCCTCCTTCACCCCCTCAGCGGGCTCAAAGGTGCCCGTGGCCTTCTTGGGGTCAGGGACCTCCTTTTCCATCCTTTCAAGGTCGGCAATGAGGGCCTCGGACTCCACCAACGCGCCAGCGCACTCGCAGCACTCGACGTCGCACTGATACGCGTGCTGGTAGGAAGCGCCGATGGCGATGACCCCCTTTGGCCCCGGCATTTTGAGCTTGAGGTAGGTATAATTCGAGACCGCCATGAATTTGGCGTAGCATGGCCTCCAGAGGATGGCATGGTAGGTGCCGCGGAAGCCTACCACTTCGAACGTTAGGACTTCCTTTCTGAAGTTATCAGGAGTCCCGAAGTAAACGGGCAGGTCGATCTGCCCGAGGGGTTGTACGCTCTTCCCGGGCAGTATCCCGTGGAACGGGTATGTTGTAGCCCGGAGGAGCGAGCGGCTGATCCCCATCAAGTCAAGGGTCTCAGAGTAGAGAATATTGAGACCGCTGCCTCCGTCCATGAGGAGTTTGGAAAGCCTCGTGTTGCCGACGACGGGGTCGACAATGAGCGGGTAATGCCCCGGCGACGGGACGTAGTCTGGGTGATCGTCCCGGCTAAAGGTGATGGCGTCGTGGGACCAGTCGAGAAAGCGTGGCATCGCTAGCCCCACGGAGTAGACCTCCCTGCGCTCTCGCTTTCGCTGCCACGACGTAGGAGCGGTCTCGGGCCCGCCGAAGATCATGAGGCACTTGTCGATGGGCGGGAACTCGTCGTCCTTCCTGTCCTTGTCCTCCTGATCCCTAGGCGGGCTTCTTGCCGGCGTCGTCCTTGAACGCCTGCCGACTGTAATGCTTTTTGAGCATCACACATTGCCCGAGTGTGTGATGCACCGGACCCTGGTGATAAGGGCATGGTTTGTTGAGCATCTCATCAAAACGGCCCCGAGGGGGTCGTTCCCTCTTGGGCTCGGTGGCCGCCACGAGCGATTCGCTGCGGAGGGGGGCCTTTCCCTTCTCTTTGTTTTTCTTGCTGTTTGGGCCTCGGGAAGAGGTGCCCTTGGGGGCCTCCTCCTTCCGTTTGCCCTTGGGGTCGGAGAAGAGGGCTCCCACCGCCTCGTCCCCCGAGGCGAACCTAGTTGCTATCATCATGAGCTCGGAGACGCTAGTGGGGGTCTGGCGTCCGAGCTCATGAACGAGCTCTTTGTAGGAAGTTCCTGCAGCAAATGCTCCGACGGCGTCGGAGTCGGTGACCTGGGGCAACTCATTGTACTGCTTGGAGAACCGCCGGATGCAGTCCCTGAGGGACTCGCCCGGCTTCTGTTTGCAGCTTCTGAGATCCCAGGAGTTGCCAGGGCGCACGTATGTGCCCTGGAAGTTTCCTTCGAAGATCTTGACCAGATCGCTCCAGTCAAAGATCAGCCGTGGGGGAAGATGTTCCAGCCAGACTCTTGCAGAGTCGGCGAGGAACAAGGGTAGGTTGCGGATGATGATGAGATCATCATGCGCACCGCCAAGCTGGCACACAAGAGGATAATCCGCTAGCCAAAGTTCGGGGTTGGTTTCCCCCGAATACTTAGCTATGTTCGCCGGCTGTCGAAACCAGGGCGGGAATCTGGCCCTTCGGATGGCCTCGCTGAAGACACGACGACCCGAGGGCTCGGGTGAGGGCTCGCAGTCCTCGTCCGAGTCGTAGCGCCCGCCCCGATGGACATGGTAGCCTCGTGCGGCTCCGTCGGTCTTCCGCCGACCGCGAGCTTGAAGGATGGCTTGGACGTCGACGTCCTTGCCAAGACGTTGGTGAACCTACGGGGCCCTCGGGGCCTCGGGACGCACCGAGGCCTCTCGCTCGTGGCGCGCTGCACCGCCACGTTGGTGGCTTTCAGCGCCACGATGTCGTGACGCTGAACTCTCCGCCTGGAGGACGGCCGCATCCTCCAGGAGATCCTTGAGCTGGTTCCGGAGTTGCCGTGCCTCCTCGGTGGAGGGCTCAGGCAGGCTCCGGAGCAGCATTGCCACCTCCGTGAGCTTACGGCTTGCTCGAGGCAGGGCTCCTGGCGTTCCGGCTCCATCGTCGACGATGATACGAGCCTGAACATCCCGGGCCCGGCGACGAGCTGCTCCGCCGGTGCCCTGCTGCTCCTCGCGCTCGAGCAAGGCTCGCAGCTAGGTGAGGCGTAGGCGGTCCTCGTCCATCCGCGCCTCGAGTTCACGGAGCTGCTCTAGCTCCGGAGACTGTTGCGCGGGGCGAGATGTCCCAGACCCCGGGTCCTGCGGCGGAGCTGACTGTGCAGGCCGCCGAGTCACTGGAGGCGGGGTGTGTTGCGGCTAGAGAGGGAAAGGTACGTCGTTGTCATCCCCTGAATGGACGTCCTCCTCCCATCCGTCTTCGGGGTGCACCAAGTGGTAGCATTCCCGAGCGGGGTCGATGTAGGACTGGTCGGAGTCGGTGACGACGCTCGGGGCGTCCTCTCACGAATCGTCAGGGTGGATGGTGAAGTCCATGTTCGTCCAGAACTCATCGTCGTCGTCGCTGAGGCCCCGTTATGACGGTGAGGTCCAACCGCGACGATCCCACTCCTCCGAGTATTCTCGGGGAGTGAGACTGTTAGTGGAGTCTGTCTCCTCCCCGCCATACGCCCTGGGATTGCTCCCGGGAGAGGACGGTGGGGAGGCCACGTGGTCGCCCACGAGGTCATCTAGATGCTCGAGGCGGTAGATAGGTGTCTCCACCAAATCGTGCAACAGAGTGCGGACCGCGCGGACGTGGGCGTCCACAGCGCTCTGGAGCCCGAAGAGAGATGACGGCGCCGTCCCCCTCCCGCCATGAGGGCGGAGAGAGAGACCTGTTGACGCCGTGATCCTGCCCCCGCTCGGCCTTTGGGCGGTTGGCGGGTGTGCGGTTGCCGGTGCCGGATGTGTCGGGGTGGCGGCCGGTGCCGGGTTGGCGTCCCCTGCTGGGGGCACCTGGTTGGCCGCGCCTTTCGTGACCAGGGGCAGGTTGGCGCGGTTGCGCCTCCTCCTCCTGGTCCGCCGGGAAGTGTGATGTGCGGCGTTCCCCTCGTCCTCTGGGACGGGAGGAAGCGTCGCCGTGGTCCTTTCCCTGGCCGCCTGATGGGTCGGAGCCAGGATGATGACGGTGCGGGGCTCGGTTGGGCACGGGTTCATCTCAAGCCCTTGGCCGGTGGCCACGAACTCGAGACTCCCGAACCGGAGCATCGCGCCAGCGGGAAACGTCATGGAGATGTCTGCCATCCGTAACCTGAGTCAACACACAAAAGGCCCCTACCTGGCGCGTCAACTGTCGGTGCTAGTTTTAGTGGGGCTAACACCGGCTAGTAAATTTGTGCTTTGCGGTTGAGGCTACGGATGGTGTGCAAGGGGAAACACAGGGTTTATACTGGTTCAGGCCAAGAGGGCCCTACGTCCAGTGGAGAGGAGAGTCGTGTTGCCTTGCACAAGGGTGCTCGTAGTAGGGGTTACAAGCTAGGTGAGAGAGGGAGGTGCTCCCAAGTCTCTTGTGAGTGTCGAAAGTTACTTGTTGTTGTGTGTGGTGTGGAGTGTGTGAGAGATTGAGAACTTAGAACCTGAGGGATCTGTCTAAGGCTGGCCTCTGCTCTCCCTTTTATAGTCACAAGGGAGGGGAGAGGGCAGCGCGTACATTGTGTGCATGTTACACTGGGGAGTTGTTGTCTCTGTATGATGTCGTCAGCTACGGTCTTGTCTCCGCATCTCAGGGGTATGGTCGTAGTGGTTCGTACGATCTTGGTGAGTTCCAAGGCGGCAACAGTCATCGGACTACGGCATGGCGTGGTGTCACGCCTGATGGCTGTCCTTCCATACGATGTGACAAGAGGGTGAGTCGTCTCGGGGCGTTGTCTCCCGAGGCTCAGGACTCCTGAAGGTGTGATGGAACGGAGTAGGACGATATCTTCCCTCGGGCGCATTTCCGGCTTCCGGACAGTATTTCCTGAGGGTCAGGTGGGCCCGGATGGAAGGCAGTGCTCGTCCTTTCGAGTGGACGGTGCAGTAGGCGCCTTTCCCGTTCTTGCGTAGTGTAACACCCCTGGTGTTACATTAACTAAAAACCTGCCATGTCATCATGATTGCATATAAATCATCCCGCATAAACTCATTTTTGCTATGCATAACTAAAATAAACTTTATTACTTCATATGATTGTGCATAAGTGCTTGAGAGTGATTTGCTACGTCAATGTTTGTGTTTGTATGTAATTATCTAAATTCAATTAGGAAAATAAAAAGAAAATCAATTATAAACCCTAGAATGGACCTAAGACCCTAAATCAAAAACTAAACATGATTCGCTATTGGGCCTTAAATAAAAGTTGTAAATCTTTAAAAATAGAACAACTTTCATTTTTGGAGATTTTGAGGTTTATCGGTGGAAATTCAAATTAAACCCCAATTAATGTTTGATAATTCAAATTTAAAATGCTATTTCAAAAACTATCAAGAATTTGGACAAAATCCTTTAATGACAGTTGTAAGGCATTTAAAATAGAACAACTTTTATATTTGGGTATTTTGAAGTTATGAACAGGAAATTCAAATTTACCTCAAAACAGTGTTTTAAATTTGAATTTGAAATGCTATCTCAAAAGTTATCAAGAATCTGACAAAACTTCTTTAAGGAAAATTGTAAGGCTCAATGAGTAGAGCAACTTCTATTTTTACCATTTTTCAAGTTATTTTTAAAATTTGAAAGTAATTTGAAAGATTGTGTTTGAAATCAAAATTGGGGATTTACCCCCTTTTAAATATCTTCAAATCTGGGCCGAATCTGAATTTGGTGCAAAAAGCAAAGTTGTTCATAACAAAATTTTCCACAACTTTTATTCTATATGTTCCACCTGATACCTGTTGGATAGGGAATAATTGGCAGATCTAGGGGTTAACTTCAAACTACTACAGTAGCCCCCCTCTTCTTCTCTGTTCGTGCGGGTGCCAGCCTGCCAGGCGCGCGTGCGCCCCGCAGGCCGCCGGTGTCACCCAGGGCCGGCTGGCCGCATGTCGCCGTCGATGCCGGACCCATGGGGGTCCTCTCCGCGCTGCGCTCCTCTCCGCTGTCCTATTTAAGGCTCGAGCCGTCGACGCCCCTCCTTTTTACTCCATTGCCGCCGACGAGCACCTCTCTGGCTCGTGATAAAATTCGTGCTGCACTATCCACCATCGTCTAATCACTCATGTCAGTAGCTCCTCTACAATCCCACGGACCCTTCCAATCTGTTGGTGCTTGATGCTTTCGCTGGAACAAACCTCTGCACCACCATTTTCCTGCCCGGTCTCCGCCGAGCACGGTCGGGATCCGCCTCGACGTGGTGCGCTTGGTCGGGTGAGAAACTACTCGAATTAATCGGTGTCCTCGTTTCCTAGTAACCCTATGAAACTTACCAACCCATCCTTTTTCCCCGTGGTGCACAGCATTGGCCAGAACGCCACCTCGCCGTCGGAGTACACCACCGTCCGCGCCATCAACATCGACGTCGTGCTCCACTACGTCTCCGATCCAACCAGCGCGAGCACGCCACTCTGGGTGAGGTTCTGTTGCTCAGCGCATCATCTTCTTAAACCCTACCGGGCCGTTCTCGTCGGGACACGACCGCGGCGTCGCGCACCGAGAGCTCGTGCCGCCATGGCCATCGCTGTCGTGCTCTAGGTGTCGGTCCAGGTTCCTAGTTAGGCGTGCGGAAGATAGGAGAGCACCCTGGTACCGTTGGTCATGCCATAGAGTCACCGACAGCGTGCTCGGTGGCCAGCGCCGCCGCCTGCGCGCGCGTCCCGAGCGATAGCGAGGGGAGGGAGAAGGATCTGACGGGCGGGGACCACCTGGCAGTGGGTCAGAGAGAGGGAGAGCGGTCCTGGGCCGGCCTAATTGTTTTGGGCTGCCTCGGGCCGTTTTGGATCTTTCTAATTTCCTCGCGAATTAAATTACATTTTCTATTTCCTAATGACTTGCATATTGATGGGTCTTGTTATTTTTGTGGGGATTAATCTGTTGTGTCAAAAATCATAAAAATATATGTATGGACTCCCTGCAATGTGTAGAATAATACAAAAATATGGGAAGTGGTATTTCGGTACTTTTTGCTGAGGATAAAAATGCAACTTTTAATTAGAAAACCCAACTTTGATGAATTTAAATAAATTCTCTGTTAGTCCAAAAATCGTGAAATTTTATTTTCCACAGTTTTAGGGTAAGGGCTACCTGTTGTTAGAGTTTGGTCTCAAATGGAAGTAGTTTAATTGTTTATTAATTAAATGCTTGATTAATTAATTAATAAAAGAAATAGAAAATAAGGATGACTAAAGTATTGTGTGATTATGGGATTTGTGTGTTAACCTTGGGTCATTATCATGTGCTGATCCTTGGTACCTTGTTAACTTGCTAAGCTTATGCTAATCTTGCTAATTCCAACATGCAAATGATATTTTATGTAATTAGTTTACTTGTTTGTTAATTGATGCTCTATTTAATGATTATTAAAATACATGGAAAACTCTAGTGACTTTCAGATTTATTGTGGACCCTGAGGCATTAACTTAAAATGGTCTTTGGCATCTTTAATTAATTGTTTGAGTTCTCAATTAAATTGCTAATTACAACAGTAATCATCTATATTATTCACATATGATATAAGGGTTGACGACCTGTTTAAGCAAATTGGAAGTAGTGTTATAAGGAAATTCACTCAGCTTTCTATGACTGTTAGAATGACCAATAAATAAATTATACCACCACCACCTTGTATAATGAAGTTTATTTTACAACTTTATCGTAAAGTAAAGTTGTACTCAACTTCCTAAATTAACTTTATTCTTTAGTATTAATTCACCAGTTAGTGCATCTCATGCATCATGGCATACATAACATCATGTTAAGCACTGCGTTATTATTTCGTGTAGTGAACATGCTGGTAATTATATCGGAAGCAAGTCCCGAGTAAGGTCATCACTCAGTGGACGTGGATATTTCTTGGTGATTGACTTCAGAGTTTTATCTGCTCCAAGCAACAAGCAAGCCCCGGTGCATTCAGCCCCTTCCTTGTGATTTACAAAATATTTACAACTTGAGTAATCTACTGCATTAGGTTTATAGGAATTGATTGATAACCCAATTGATGCATTACCATCGTTGACCACTTATCAATACCTGAGAACCTGATTTATTTAAAGTATTAAAAAATGCTTAGTCATGCTTAATGATTAGATTTGCAAAAATGCTATTTTGAACTGTGATGATGCAAATCAAATGAATCACTTTATGGGGCTGGTTATGTCCTTATTGGTTGGCAGTGTTCCTAGCTAGTTCATTGTCATCAACGGGGATGGGTTTTCCCGTTTGGTTGGCCAACTGTTTGGGTTAGAGTCCCAACTTTCGTCGCCATCGGGAAAGGGATGTGAAAACCGGATAGTTACCAGTGTACTTGGGTTAGAGTCCCAATGCATGGTTTCTAAAGGAAAAATATTAGGGACCGTTCGTTGTCAGGCCTGTTGTGATCAAGACTTTGCAACTAGCTACATACTACGGGAAGCCTCTGACTCCGGTGGCTCTACTGCTGGAACCGACAACCACGCACTAGGAATGGAAAGATGGCGAGAGTAGCGTGTACCCTCGTGGCAGGCGTGCCTGGAGACTAGAGGAGTACTGTGCTCTCGGGTGGCGCAGGACCGGTTCCAGGGTATGAAAAGCCGTGGTAGGCGGGGTTGGCATATGCAAGCTTAAGTGCTACATATGCAGTGTGGATAGGGATCCCCAGCTGGGTATTAATCGATTTGAATCGTCGTTGCTCCTCGGTTATGGAGACTTGATCCTCACACCTACAGTGAATAGTGGTTCGGAACTAGGATGTTTTGGAATAAATTTGAAAGAATAATGGTGGATATTTGGAAGGATTTGGAAATATGGTCAATGATTAGTAATATTATGGAAATAAAATATTAAAATCGGACTAGTATTGCTTTTCTGCAAAAATTCTTGAACTCTTACTCAAGCCTTGTCTTGACTCCCCTCAGCCTGCATTCCTGAGTCTAATTTTACACCTTTAGTCGGGTAAGTCTTGCGGAGTACCCCATGTACTTAGGGTTTGTTAACCCCTGTTGCAGGTAAACTAAGCGAGCAGTTCTGCGTGGGACCGTGCCAGTCAGCGGATCGTGCATGGATGAAAAAGTATGTGATGTAACCCTTGGGCAGGGTGTTTAGTAGTATACAGCTACTCCACTACGAAACTTCAGTTTGGGGTAATGTAACCTTGATTTGTAAAACTATATTAATGAAAATTCTTCCACACTCTTTACTCTGATCTACCTTATTTGTGTAAACTGTTGTAATACTTGTTAGGTCTTTACAATGAGATCCTCGGAAAAATCAGGGTTTCCTAGGAGACCCGGCAGGCCACCTAAGTCAAGGGGAAATCGTGCAGACTAGTCAAAGGTCCTTAGGAACGATGACAGGGCACGTGGGTCCTATGATTAAGGCGGTTCCATCACACGTAGCCCGTTCGTCAGGCGCTTGGACTGTCGTAATCGTAGTTGGTAGATCCCGGCGGAAAACGGGGCGGCGCACCGTAGACCATACTGTGGGGAGGACGGCCGTAGCGTGCCTATCAAATCTGCTGCTAGGAAAATCCTAACAGGTGGTATGGCCGTCGGGCGCGTGCGAAGCACAGTCACGTCGAGAATCTCGCCTGACGGGACAGTGCTTGTAAAGTGGTCAGAGAGGTCTCTTGTGGTCCAAGATTGCTCTGCTGACGTCAACTGCGCATTGGATGCCTTTGAGAGGTTGCGCTCGAGGGGGATGGGGAAGGTCGGGCGAATCGGAGAATCGGTGCCCGAGGGTGCCGCCCTCCCGAGCTCTCCCGGGGAGGCTCGGGTGAATCAGAGAATTGGAGTCCGAGGGTGCCGCTTTCCCAAGCTCTTTCGGGGAGGCTCGGGCGAATCGGAAAATTGGCGTCTGAGGGTACCGCTTTCCCGAGCTCTCTCGGGGAGGCTCGGGCGAATCGGAAAATTAGCACCCGAGGGTGCCTCTTTCCCGAGGGTAGGTTGGCATTGATGCAGCGCCGTCATAGGCCTCCGTAGGTACGGCCTTCATGGGCTTTCACATGATTTGCCTGGGCTGGACCGTGTTGGGAATGTGTATTTTTTATCGAAGTTGGGTACCCTAAACTTTGGTACCCGACACTAACATTGATCGCAAGGACTCAACCATAATCCAGGTTAGTTAATGCAATAATTTGGATCCGTGAATATTGTGATGGCATATCCTTCTTTTGACCTCACACATTTACTCCCCGCTATGTTTCATTGGTTGTCACTTGTTGCGTATATGCTTGACTTGCACAAATTAGTTCGGTCTACAATGCAAAATATTCCATCTATTTGTTATTATATTCTGTTTAGGTCATAGTTTTTCTCCCCTCGAATAATACAAGGTGCTTGCTAGAACTTAAATAACATGTGTTTCTACCATCGGCGCCACTAATCCCCTTCGCTTCGCTTTTCAATCAGGATGACGCCCTCGAGCGGCATGCTGTCATTGTGACACGGACAAGGACTGCGTCATTGGTGTCGGCTGCCACAGGGGCGGGGAGCCAGAGGGGCCCTCGCCCGCGGTAGCTGGGGTTGATGTGGTCCGACATGGCGCTTGCCAGTGCCACTTCCGGGAGTCTGAGGACCTGCGAATAACAGGTGGATGGCCCCAACGGCTTGACAACAATCGAGCATGCAAGGTCCTATTTGGTTCCCAACAGATAGTATCTATCTGCTGATAATTATATCTTTTGGATCCAAACTGAAATAGATAATAGGCTGTTTAATAGTTAGATGGAACTCTAGATAACAACTATCTCACTAGTTGGGCCAAATCAGATAATAACTATTTTCTGCTAATGGATGCAAACATGGCCTAAACCAAGTCGTGAACCAGTGCCTGTGGTCAGGCTGACAGCAGTTTTAATTTGCTGGAGGATAGTGGTCTGCATGTTCCACTTGCACGTGACATGTTTGTTGAAATGCATCAGGTGATTTTGTATTTCTTTTCTCATACCCTGTGTGGTTTTAGCTAGAAGCCCTACCTCACCCAAGATTCATCGTTATCGTTGGGTCAAGTCTTGTTTTTAATCCCTGCATTCCCTTCTGTTCTTCATGAAGAGTGGAGCGACAAGATGAATCTGTCATTTGCAAGCAGCCTACTAATGAACTTTTGAGAATCCAATGTATCCTCACATTTCTGCTAGGATCTTATATGATCCATCCGTTGCTTTCATTGAAACAGGTACCGTGTGGGAATTCTAAAGGTAATCTACTGAACTTAACCAATGCAGTTCATTCTTGTTGTTAATTATTAATGAAATTATGAAGTGTATATTTACTCCGATTTCACTGAACCACTGTTTTGAATACAATTCAGCCAATTATTAGTTTGTCCATCATTTCTTATTTTCTCAGGGCAAGACCTAGTAAACCCCATTCTCTCTTCATCCTTTTTTTGTAGTAGTAGATATAGGATATTGATCCCTTTGTTATTTTACGTTTTTTGCTTACTCCCCCAATGCCTAATGTGAATATTTTTAGTTTTGAGTCAAACAGACTCATTGCTGCATTAGTTGATGATGGGGCGAAAAAGTATGTCAGATATTGTACATTTTTAAAAAATTTAACGTGCTGCATGCTGTAGTCTGGACAGTTTTGCTTTGACTTTTGTTGAAAATATTGTAACGCCCAGCAATAATGCCGAGTTATTTTGGCTTCCAGTGGAGAATAACTAACGTTATGAGGCACTACAAAATAGCTTCTAAAACATACTAATAATGTATAGGGAGATAATTTGAGTTTGAAATCTATCGTGCTATTTGGGATTTACTGTGTACATTGCCGCATGCTCCATGGATCCAGTTAGAACAGGTTTCATACATGACCAATTGTGTCATTGATAGTGCTACATATCTAAACTGGTGTATATATATATATATATATATATATATATATATATATATATATATATATATATATACTGCTGGAGAGATCTTTTCGTAGCTCTAAATTGCCATGTATCATAAGTCTATAGCCATGATTCTAATTTTTAGAAAGTTACCAGTTTTTTCATATTTCTCTCTAATTTTCTGTTTGAATTATCTCAATGATGTAATTAGCCATACATAATATACACAAACTTCAACATTTTGGGACAACAATTTCAGGAACCTGAAGCTGCTATTCACTAGTCGTGGGTAATTCTGAAAAAAATGGCAAAGATCAAAAGGATCTGCTCATTTTGTTGCTGGAGCAAATGCTAACAAAATTGGATATTTATTGTAGTGGGTGTGGATGATTGTTTGGCATGAAAAAAAATTAAAGTTGAAAAGGGTCGTCTCTTGGTAAGAATAAACTCAGCTTTGTAAATAACTTCCTTTTACATTCGTAAGTTTGTCTTGTTTTCGACTTCATACAATCTTATGTAATAGCGCTTAGATGGCATCTCTTCTCAAGTTTGTGTATGGGCAAGACATCTTCTACGTTATCCACATTATATTATTATGTTTCTGAATATCCTCGGCCACTGAAATCTGCTGTATACAGTTGAATATGTCCACTATTATTTTTATTTATTATTTTTTTTTGAAAAAGGAGGTTTCCCCTGCTTTTATATTGCAAAAAGCATAACAGTCATAGAACCAAATTCAGGTTAAGCCCCTACATTACAGTCTCAAGACATTCATGAACTCCGACAGAATTGCTCCCAGAAACATGGATCACCAACCGTTTGTGACTCAAAGACTATCCTAGACTCAGTTTGGGAAGCAGCATTGCTGGAGATTTTATTTATTATTATTATTATTACACAAACAAAAAAGTGTATGCCAGTTGTGAGTAAGCAGTTGGAAAGTGAGGTAGCATTGTTTATTATATTTGTTCCGTGTTCAGAGCAGCAAGAACAAACCGTTCACGCAGCAGATGCTCCTGGCGACGTCCTTGATTTCCCGGTTCAGGAACTTGGCCTCTGAGACTGCAAATTCGCCAAGAATAAATCATCACGTTCGGATAAGAAGAAACCCTGAATGCAAAGCATGCACGTAGAAGAGGAACAAGTCCAACCAGCCGAGAAACAAATATCATGAACCTAGACGCACGAGGTCAAGGGTTCGTTTGCAAAGATTCTTGCTAGCGAGAGGACTCACGTATGAACGGACCTAGGAAACGGAGTCACCAAGGAGCGAAGTAGAGTGAGCGGGGCAATTGTTTCACGAGCAGCGAAGTAGAGTCGAGCGGGGCAATTGTTTCACGAGCAGGGCGATAATTTTGCGCTGACGATGCCCTTACATATATTTTAGGTATAATATATATAGGTATACTAGATATATACCCGTGCATTGTACGGGGTTCATAAATTTTTATCCCTGCCTATAGCTACGTACGTGGCTTGTGGCTTAGGTAAACATAATAAGAAATGTACAAATATAATTACAAATAGAAAATATAAAGTCCGTTATATGATTTCATCACACTAGTACACAGGAGCTCAGTACTGGCGGTTGCAAATGTATTTTTACTGGCGTTTTTATGAACCGCCAGTGTTAGGGGCCACTAAAAATCAACGATTTTTACTGGCGGTTGCTTGTGAACCGCCAGTAAAAATAATTTTTCGAAAATCGTGTTTTAAAAATAGCAAAACAAAAAAATTAAATCTGGATGGTTTATAGGAACATAATCAATTTGGTTTTCAGTTCTTAAAATACTTACGTGATTAATCTCTGCACCTAATGATTGGGAATCGAGACCAACCGCCGCAGAATCAGATTGAAGTATAAATTACTTAGTAACAAACCAACAATTAGGAAGCACAAAGACCAGCTGCAATACATAAGAACAATTGTGTAATAAATTTACGAAAAGAAAGATTAATTTAATGTGAACTTTATATAGAAACTTAACAATAATTGATTTGATAAAGGGGGTCTAGGAGTTATTAATTTGACTCTGCAAAATGAAGCTCTTCTTCTTAAGCAGTTAGATAAGTTTTTCAACAAAACAGATATTCAATGGGTCAATCTTATTTAGACCAAATACTATGGAAGGTGTCCCTCATCTTAGAAGGGAAAAAAGGGTCCTTTTGGTGGAAGGACATTATAAGGCTTCATGTGAAGTACAGAGAAATTGCCATCTGCAATCCTGGAGTTGGTGATACAGTTAGTTTTTGGGATGTTATTATTAAAGGAAGAAATATCCAAATTTGTTTGGCTTCTCCAAGGAGTCAGTTATTTCTTTGAAGAAGGTCATCAATACATCCAATCTGGTGGATCTCTTCCGCATCACCATGACTCGGCAGGCCTTTAAAGAATTGCAAATCCTAGAAAATGAAGTGTCCTCTCTAGCCATGGATTCCTCTAATGAGAAGGATTTTTGGACCTTCATTTGGGGTAAGAACTATTACTCGGCCAATAGATATTATCACCATCATTTCTCCAACTTAATCACCCCTCAGCCTATTCGCTGGATTTGGAAGTCCAAATGTGTGCCTCGTATTAAAATCTTTGCTTGGTTAATGTTAAATGATCGCCTTAATACCCGTAATATTCTTAGAAGAAGGAAAAAATTCTTGCAAGAAGGATACAATTGTGTGCTTTGTCAGGATAATGTGGAGGAAACTCTTGAGCATTTGTTTTCTGGCTGCTCGGCAGCCATGAGCAGGTGGTTTGCTTTGGGTATTGTTTGGTCAGACTCAGTTGATCTTTTTCAGAGGATAATCAGTGCAAAGAAGGATTGTCCTCATTCTTTCTTCATGGAAGTCTTCACGATTGCTGCAAACTGCATTTGGAAGGAGAGAAATTATCTTATTTTTGAAAGGAACGCTCCTTGTTTGAGTTCCTGGAAAGCTGATTTTAAAAGCGAAGTCACTGCTCGTCTCTACAGGATCAAGTCATCTCTTCATGCCTCTATTCGTTCATGGCTGAGCAGCTTGTAACCTCTGTTTTGTTATTGTTTAGTTTGTTTTTCCTTTTTTATTTTTTTAGGTAGACTGTAAGCCCTTTAGCTTAGCTTTTTTTTTTTAGTTAGCTTTTTTTCTCTTTCTCTCTTGTTTTCTTCTTCTTTCTTTGTGTGAGTTTGGGTGTGGCCACTCTCTTGTTGGCCTTGCTGTTTATCACTTTTGTTTTTATTAAGTTTTCTTGGGTACCAGGTTTTTTTTTTACCCCACGGTTTTTGTTAAAAAAACAATAATTGATTTGTTTTATTATTATTACTGTTATTATTATTACTTACTACTACTACTTGTGTCTTTTATTATTATGCATTTTATAAGTGTGAGGTGATTTATTTATTTGCAGAAAACAATAAAAACTAATAAACAATTTTGCATTGGATCTCCATGGACAAAAAAAAATTAGGGCACACAAATCAGAGGTGACAACTGACAAACTATTAACGACAACATACGAAACAACCTATGCGCGGATGCTTTTAATCTGATCTGTTGGAAGAAGGATGACGCGTGGCCACCAAGCCAGGGGCCTGCAGTTGGCGCCGTGGTGTACCCGTTCGCTCTAGTGGCGGAGCCAGAAATTTTATAGAGCCTGAGACATAGCATTATGTAAATATGCTAAGCGTCTGTTTGGATGTATTAGTACAATAAATTAGCTAGTTAATAGCTAACAATTACTAATTTTTAGCTAGCTAATTTTTAATAGGGGTTGCTTGAATCTAACTACAAATATGTTGGATATAGAATTGAAGGTGCATATGAACTATTAGCACCTATGAGCAACATCAAACCTGTTAACTTAACTAATAGTTAGTAGCCTTTTAGTTAATAGTTAGTAGGTTTATTAGTGGCTCTATTTGAATATATTGGTACTGATTTTAGCTGCTCATTTTTAGGATCCAAATAGACCCTAATAATGAGGACACTCCAAACGTTGAAACCACATGTTGTAGATGATGCGGTCCTCCAATTAAAAAAGAATACAGTGTAATGATTATAAAAAAATGAAGAGATGTGATAAGTAGATGAGGGAGAGAAAAAACATGTGATTGGGCAAAAGATTATTCTGTAGAAACTATCTGTTGGAAATAAAGTTTCAATATATATATATAGTTTCTGGATAAATCAATAGAAATAGAAACTATATGTTTCAACCATTATTAGTACTTTAATAAACCATTATTAGTACTTTAATAAAGCTACGCAAAATAGCATGTATATGCAAGCAAAATTCAGCAGCCAGAATAATTTTAGATTTAAATTAAAATAATCTTAAGTCCTAAACGCCGCCTGCTCTCAACCTCATTTACCTAATTAACTTTTTTTTTTGAGAATAAAGATTCTATAGGTAGATACTCCCTCCGTCCCATATTAGATGACACTATGAGAAACATGCGAGTCAAACTTTCTCAACTTTGACTAAATTTATAGAAAATATATGCAACATTTTTATTTCTAAATAAATTTGTTAAAAAACTAGATTTAAAGATCTTTACAATGATACTAGTTGTGTACGTTCGATATAAATACTTTTTAATATAAAATTAGTTAAAGTTAAAAAAGTCTGACTTTTTGAGAAGCGAAAATGATATCTATTTTGGAACGGAGAGAGTATACTTTAACGGCAGCCAGCAAGGGAGCCCGGCCACCGGCCCGGGGTGGCCGGGCCTTGGCTCCGCCGGTGGTAACTTCCCTGGGGGAAAGGTGAGAAAGTACCACCATCTGTTGTAGGTGCGAAGACCGTACCAACAGCAGACACTAAACAGCAGAGTTCTCCAAGTACTTTCTCAAAACAAGAAACCCAACCCACCACAATAAGCATATCTTAAACAAACTACAAATCCGAACGAGGCATGATTCTATGGAGTAGCAAGCCAAGCGAGGCAAGGAATCTCCCCCGCAAACATTACAAGTCAAACATACTATTATACACTAGTATAAAAGAAAATAAAAAAAAATCCCCACAAGCAACAGAAGGATGGACAAGCAAGATTATCACAAAGCAGGGCATTGCAGCATAATAAACAACTGTGAACATACAACTGTCATTTCAAGTTTCTGAGGCAACATTTTCCACCAAATTCACCAATCTTTTATTGCTCAGAGTGGTGGTGGAGAGAGGAGTGGGTAATCACTAAGTCAGAAGGTTAGGCATGATCTATGTGCATGGATTCAAACAGAGTAATTGAAACCAGAAGAAGTAAATATCTGTCAGTAATCGCTCCATTCAATTTATCATTCATTTCGAGTCATCAACTACTATGGCCTGAAAGAAATACAGTAACTGCCACCTAATCAAACATGCATCCATAATTTGTGGCCACCAGCACATCTGCACGCGTACCACCATTTGTTATAGGCGAGCCGACTGTACCAACAGCGGCGGACACTGAACGGCAGAGTTCTCCTAGTACTTTCTGCTGAAGACCAGAAACCCAACCAACCACCATAAGCATATCTTAAACAAATTCCAAATCCGAACATATGGGGTTGCAAGCCAAGAATCTCGTAAACACAACACCCAAACGAAGCCAAGAATCTCGTATACAAGTCAAACATACAGTAGTAGTAAAAGAAAAAGACAAAAAAAAAATTCCCAACAAGTAGAACGTTGAAGAACAAGTGGAGCAAGAGACAGGGGGGAGAGGTGTAGTAAAATTGGTCGGACCTGGAGCGTGCGCGTGGTGAACTCGACGCCGATGGTGGACTTGGAGTCAAGGGCGAAGGTATTCTTGGTGAAGCGGGAGAGCAAGTTGGACTTCCCCACGCCGGAGTCGCCGATGAGCACCACCTTGAAGAGGTAGTCGTACTCGTTGCCGCCCTGCTCCCACGACGCCGGCCGCCGAGCCATGCCCTGCCCTTCCGCGCTCCTCCCCTCGCTCTCGGGTTCCCTCCCTAGCGCGCTCTGACTTGCCGGAGTCCTCGCTGTCGCCTCGGGAGGCGTTGCGACGGGGGCAGAGAACGAGGGCGGTTCTTTGTTCGTTGTTTGGGAAAGTGGAGGGTGATTTCAGGAAACCCGCAGATTCTGAGGAAACTAAGAGCGTCAATCTTTTTTTTTTCTTGATTATTATCGAGAAGCTGGCAATGTTTGGATCCTTTGAAATTTCAGATTGCCAATCTTCTGAAACAGAATAGAGCAGCACTGAAGTGAAAAGAAGCACTCTTTTCAAATGACGTTTTTTGGGCTTTAAAAAAATTCCAAAGTGTAGTCAAGGATTTCATATCTTTGTAGGCCTTTTCCTGGGTTTTGGTTTGGACGAAGTATCACAAAAATGGGTCATGCTCAACTGCTAATGCTCGTAATTTAATTATTTATTTATTTTACAAATTCAATAAGACGTATAAATTAGACAGGACTCAACAAAAGAAGAATCAAAACAAGAAAGAAAGAAATTTGACTTCCTACTATTATAGAGCTTCCAAACTTGTTTTTTCCTAAGAGACACAGTTCAGTTGAATACAGAACACTACTCTTTGGTCAGGCTGGTAACCTCTATTCTATATAAATACAAGCAGGCTCTTCACAGTATCGTTTGCACGAGACGTTGCTGGCCACACACCCGCGAAACCGAAAGCAGAAAAGTGAAAAGGACCAGCACATAACACGTATTATACAAGACTCATCGCTTGTCGCACAGGTTTATCAGGGGAAAACAGGCCTTGGAATGGAGGTACACAGAAATTCCAATTAGACACAAGTTAGTATGCACTACTCGCAAAACAAAAAACTAAAAAAAAAAAAAAACATTCCATAAGGATTCAATAGTCCATAAAAAAACATATCTTACAAAGCGAATGGTCAAAGTCTTGAATTCCAAACTGTGCCGAAAGAGATTGCATTTTTATATATATACTTAAAAAGTATTACCGACTGGACAATGGATTCACGCTCGCTGGTTGGAACTGGGTATACATCACAAACATAGTAGGAATTGGTGCTGCGACATGATACAAGGCATCGCAACATGCCAATCAAGACTTCTAGTGGCTGAAACACTGGAATATGGTGGCAAAAGAGAGTACCATTGTTCCAGCAGATACTTTGATGATTAATGGTCCGCAGATAAGGACGCAGACCATCAACTCATTACACAGAAAAAAATAAAAGCAGGAGCAGGCAATGACAGAGACTCAGACCATAGTTTTAACCAGCATGACAAGAAATCCTCCAAATCAGGGGCGCTCCACTTTCAGTTCCCACTACAGAAACAGGAAGCTTCAAGAGAAAATGCTGTGTGGGAGCCATGTCATAAAGGTATACCCTGTATGTGGACCAGAACGAATGCTGACAAGCAGAAGATTGCCAGCTCAAGTCCCCAACCGTTTCAAAACTGACAAAAATGTAAGTTTCACTTCTCTTTAGCCTCACAAAAATCATTCTTTGAACCTAAATGAGCATGTAGTGGCCCCATATCTGGGACTTCTTCGATACCTTCAGCAGGCTGAGGGAGAAAACTCGTGTAAGGATTGCATCAAATCTAAAAACAGCTAAACGGAGAGAGAGTGCATGGATATACAAATACCTGTAGGAATTCTAAAAGGCGCCATAGAAGGTAATTGATGATCATAACTAGGCAAAAAAGTTTTCCAGCCCAAGATCCACAAGTAAGATATCTACACCATTAGAGGCACCAAATGAACAAATGTATTTCAATTTGGATGTTGGTGGAAATTTGGAGATATGGATCATAAATTGACTAAGATCTAAAGCATTATTTGGCACAAATAACGTATAAAATTGATTTAGCATAAGAACAGGACAGGATGATAAAATAAATTTTGCTATAGTCAATTATAGACAAAAAAAAACAGATATACATCATGCCATTAACAAAATCGATTGAAGAAATAAGAAGAATCGTCAACATATTGAGCTTACTCACCGGGGAAGACGATCTAGTAAATTTGTTGTTGGAGACTGCATTGCACGATCATAAACAATCTCAGTTCTTTTGGCCACATCATCCCAACTATAAAGCTTTTTCATCTAAGATCCAAAACAGAAGAAGCTGAATCAATACCAAGGACCTTGCATACGAAACTCCAACTAAATAGAAGCACATGCAGAATGAACAAAAAAGAAAGGGTACAATCCAGAGTTCAAATAAGGTGAGGAATGTTCAGAGTTCAGACTTACCCGAAGATGCATAATTTGGGGGTCTATGCCAGGTAGCATGTCGATGGCTTTCTTGACAGCTCTTACCATATCTCCAGGAGCTGGCTCTGCAAGTACTATCATGTCATCTGGAAGAACCTGTAAAAAGAAATAATGAATTGCATAAAACTAAAAAATCATCTAAGCAAGGTTGGGATTTCTGTAAAGTGAAACTTAAGATCATAACTGCATACCTCAGGGACACCACCGACTCTTGTGCTCACTGTCAACAGTCCACAGCTTGCTGCTTCTAGAATGGCTATGCAAAATGCCTCTGTAAGTGAACTAAAAATAACAAAGGTTAGGTTTCAGTGTTACTTACAGTATTATACATAAAACTGCCAAACCCTTTGCATCTATGCCAGAACTTAACTTGCCTATCAACTAGCTTCTACTATATAGCATTATCTCACGATTAACGAGGTAGGTGATGCAAGATGAGCAAAAAGTTATCATCCTTCAGTTAACTCCTGAGCCATCTAAAACATATTTAGAATTCAGAAGAAAACTACCCATTACGTCCATGAATAAACTTGTGTATTAAATCATATTCCTTGTTTGTGTTTTTGGCCCACATATTCAAGAGCACTTAAATAATCTGATATAAGAATGATAAATTCTATTGCAAGCACAGAAAAGGTATCCCAATTCAATGGCAAAAGATCAAATCAAAGTCCATCAAGATTTTCAATTTCAACACGAAATGACGAAAATATAGGAGGAATTTACCTGTTCAAAAATATATGTCCAGAAATCAGAACCGATCGCACCTGAGCATGAGGTACAGCTCCTAACATCTCAACTCTATCCTGAAGGGAGAACTTCTCCCTCATTTCTTCAAGGCGCACACGTTTTGGACCATCACCGCCAACAATAAAGCGAACCTGGCAAGGCCATGGAGATGGAGTCATTAATTGACAAAATACAACCAACTTACTAAATCCAAAACAGTACATACAATAAGAAAATAATGGTGCAAGATGACTTCATGAAAACAGAGAAACTCTACTGTCCAATAAAAATGTACTGTCATAGACTTTGTTTTACATGCACGTCAATCAAAACGTTTGGTGATCCAAGTTTGTTATATGCTGCGTAACAAAGCCTCCCTTAGTGTGTACATACACAACTCACCAGGGTTATTTGACTTATATTGTGATGTAGCTCAAACTCACCTTTGGAAATAGACGGCACACTTCTGGAATGACTTCAACAAGAAGGTCGGCACCTTTTCGGTATACTAATCTACTGATCACAACAATAACTATTTCATCACAGCTTAAGCGCTTGGGGGAGGGAGTAAACATTGCAGTATCAACTGCATTAGGAACCATGAAAACCTTCTCTGGAGATATCCCAGACCTCAAGACAGTGTTTTCTTTGCTTGTATGAGAGACACATATTGCCTGATCAATATCTGCAAGAGTAAACTGCAGCACCTTATTCATGTGAATGCTTCCAGCATCAGCAAAACCATAAAGTGAGTGATCTGTGAAGACAACTTTGTACCCCATCGTCCTAGCATGCATTAATGCTTCATGACACAGTGTTGAAAAAGCTTGATGTCCATGCACGACAGAAATCTTCTCTCGAATAATAATTGTCCTTACAATTGGAAACATCAAGAATAATGTAGGAAGTGTATTCTGCATCAGGAATGGCCTCCATGGTACATAATAGACCTTTAAACCGTTTGTGACATATCGTACTCCAGATCTGTTTCCATATGCATGAGTCATAACAACCACCTAGGGAAAACACATAAAGTTCGTTAAAACTTTGCTCAAAATTTGTCAGCTCACAGTTAATGATCTACTATGCATGACCATGTCATCCAGTCTGACAGCATCTTAGTAACATGCAAGATCGTAAAAGTCTAGTATAACACAGATAAGGGTAAAGAAACTGATGAAAGTGGAAGATTCGAGAGAAAAATAATCATTAGTTTATTGGATGAATATTGTTAAGAGCATCTAACATCCTAAAGAATCGATAAGCAAACAGAAAGCTATGTAGTTTATGAGCAAAATGGGACCTTATGGCCAAGCTTAAGTAGACATTGTGACAGGTAGTAGATATGGCTTTCCACCCCACCGAAGTTTGGAAAGAAAAAGTCAGACACCATCAAAATCCTGTGCTTTGTGCCTTGCCCATCCATTACGCCCAAAAAACTGAAATCCAAAAACAAAACTAAGCATAGCATGATGTATGACTGCAGGGGTTACAAAGGGAAAACACACTGAGCAAAGCAACATAATGCGCCATATATTAAACCTATAATGCCAACCGCAACATGAAAGATAAGCATCTTTGATTCTTTGTTCCAAGAGAGTACAAGTAGGCATTACCTCATGATGAGGATTCAACCATAAAAGGGCCAAACAAGAATTGCTCATAATGCTAAGGCCAGTTTTCATTCGCCTAGTTACCATCCTCCTCTATGTCTATATTTTGTTTTTCTAGCAACGTGTTTAGCTTCATTCAAACATGAACAAAAGAGAAGGCCTAGTCAACCAGTTTTAGTTGCCTCAAATTAAATGCATTTGCTAACATAAATCACATGTAATATTACTTGCTAAAAGCCTAAAAAGAAATCTCAGAGTCAGTTCACTTCTTGATCAAGCTGCTATTTCCGAAAAGTAAGGTTATAACTGGCTTCCCTTAGACATAGCTTTGGCATTTTAGTGCACTAGCTGGCATACCATAGTTCAATTCGAGAGTTTCATTCTCATTCTCTTTCTTGCTTTTGTATGATTTCTTCAATGTGGTTCAATAATTATTTTGTGGCAATTTGCTTCATGCCTTTGCAGCGCCCACTGATTCATATATTATGGTTATTGTTTATACTACCCCTTTTATGATGCAGTGCAGTGCAAACCCTGAGCATGTAGAGCATCCACAACAGAGTGAGAAATACCACCCCCGTAACAATTGAGGGAAAAACACCATTCGGAGGTTTGTGGGGCTCCAATAGAACCCCAATCCCACATCAAAGAGAAGGGGGGTTTTCTCCCTGTTCCCCCAAAACCAGCCTCCCACCCCTAAACGAAGGGAAACCCTCCTCCCCCAAACCCGCAGGTAAACAGGCCGTCAGAGACCGATATTGGAGCACGAGAGAGAGAGGGAGAGGAAGAGAGAGAGAGAGAGAGAGAGAGAGAGAGAAGGCGGAGCACTCACCGGATTTGATGAGCAAGTCGGCACGGGCGGCGGCTAGATCGAGCCGCCGCTGGCGCAAATCGACACCGGCGAACTCAGCGTTGGAAGGCGACGAGGAGCGGATGGTTGGGTGGGGGTTGGGGGGGGGGGGGCGAGCGGCGCTGTGCAGGTGGAGTGGAGGGCGCGGCGCCGGTGCAACGGACGTGCTCAGTGACGATGACGATTGACGAGGCAGAGAGAGACGGCAGGAGAGAGAGAGAGAGGAGCTTGCGACTTCACGAGCGAAGGCCGGCCGCCTGGGTTACACGAAGGAAAAACAAATGAAGTGAGCCCATTTGTCAGGGAGATATGGTTTGTTAGTAACTTCGCGAGCGAGGGCCGGACGCTTGGGTTACACGAAGGAAAAACAAATGAAGTGAGCCCATTTGTCAGGGAGATATGGTTTGTTAATAAAAAACCATATCTCCCTGACAAATGGGCTCACTTCATTTGTTTTTCCTTCGTGTAACCCAGGCGGCCGGCCCTCGCTCGCGAAGTCGCGAGCTCCTCTCTCTCTATCTCCTGCCGTCTCTCTCTGCCTCGCCAGTCATCATCGTCACTGAGCACGGCCCCTGCACCAGCGCCGCGGCCTCCTCCACTCCACTTGCACAGCGCCGCTCGCCCCCAACCCCCAACCAACCATCTGCTCCTCGTCGCCTTCCAACGCTGAGTTCGCCGGTGTCGATTTGCGCGGGCGGCAGCTCGATCTAGCCACCGCCTGTGCCGACCTGCTCGTCGAATCCGGTGAGCGCTCCGCCTTCCTCTCTCTCTCTCTCTCTCTCTCTCTCTCTCTCTCTCGCTCCAATATCGGTCTCTGACAGCCTGTTTACCTGTGGGTTTGGGGGAGGAGGGTTCCCCTTCGTTTAGGGGTGGGCGGCTGGTTTTGGGGGATCAGGGAGAAAACCCCCCTTCTCTTTGATGTGGGATTGGGGTTCTATTGGAGCCCCCCCCCCCCCCCCCCCAACCTCCAAATGGTGTTTTACCCTCAATTGTTACGGGGGGTGGTATTTCTCACTCTGTTGTGGATGCTCTACATGCTCACGGTTTGCACTGCACTGCATCATAAACAAGGTTTTAAATAGCGGGCTAAGCCTCTTAGCTGCTGACCTTCTCAACAGCTAATGACAGCTATAGCGGGAGATAGCTCTAGCCATGCCATTTAGCTGTTTTTGCAACAACAAAAAAAAGGAAAAAAAATCGAAGAACTGAAGATGAACCAGCTTGGGTTGATGTTGCTGCTGCTGCTTGGGTTGGGGAAGACGAACCAGCTTGGAGGTCTGCCGCTGCTTGGGGGTCACCGGCGCCGCTTGGACCTCCGCCTACGACTGGACGCCGCTGACGCCGACGCCGCTTGGAGCTCCGGCTGGCCGCGCTGCTTGGGGGCGCCGCGCCGCTGCCTCCGCTTGGAGCTCCGGCTAGCCGCGCCGCTTGGGGGCTGAGCTCGGAGATGGACCTCCGGCTGGCCGCGCTGCTTGGGGGGTGCCGCGCTGCCGCCTTCGTAGTCGCCGGCGCCGCCACCGCCGCGGCCGCCTCCACTTGGAGCTCCGGCTAGCCGCGCCGCTTGGGTGCCGAGCTCGGAGATGGATCTCAGGCTGGCCGCGCTGCTTGGGGGCCCGCGCCGCCGCCGCCGCGTCCTTTTCTGAGAGCGTGAGACCGAGAGAGATGCTAGGGTCGCTGACTTGCTAAGATGCTGTATACGGTGGGGTGATGCTAGTTGGGCCGGGCCGTTGGCTTGCTCATTTATGACTTCTGGGCCCATGACAATTTAGCCAGCGAAAATGACCATAATTTAGCGGCAATCGCCTGAGATAGCGGGCTAATAGCGGCTTCCATGGGCTAATAGCGGCTTCCATCTAATAGCGCTAAAAATTATATATCTTCGTTTTTATCCTTTCTAGCAGCTATCTCCGGCAGCTATAGCCGGAGAAGCTATAGCCGGAGATTTAAAACTTTGATCATAAAAGGGTAGTAGAAACAATAACCAGAATATATGAATCAGTGGGCGCTGCAAAGGCATGAAGCAAATTGCCACAAAATAATTATTGAACTACATTGAAGAAATCATACAAAAGCAAGAAAGTGAATGAGAATGGAAGTCTCGAATTCAACTATGGTATGCCAGCCAGTGCAATAAAATGACAAAGCTATGTCTAAGGGAAGCCAGTTATAACCTTACTTTTCGGAAATAGCAGCTTGATCAAGAAGTGAAGATTTCTTTTTAGGCTTTTAGCAAGTAATATTACATGTGATTCGTGTTAGCAAATGCATTTAATTTGAGGCAACTAAAACTGGTTGACTAGGCCTTCTCTTTTGTTCATGTTTGAATGAAACTAAACACGTTGCTAGAAAAACAAAATATAGAAATAGAGGAGGATGGTAACTGGGTGAATGAAAACCAAGGTTTTAAATAGCGGGCTAAGCCTCTTAGCTGCTGACCTTCTCAACAGCTAACGACAGCTATAGCGGGAGATAGCTGCAGCTATGCCATTTAGCTGTTTTGAAAAAAAAAAGGGGGAAAAAATCGAAGAACTGAAGATGAACCAGCTTTGGTTGATGTTGCTGCTGCTGCTTGGGTTGGGGAAGACGAACCAGCTTGGAGGTCTGCCGCTGCTTGAGGGTCACCGGCGCCGCTTGGACCTCCGCCTACGACTGGACGCCGCTGACGCCGACGCCGCTTGGAGCTCCGGCTGGCCGCGCTGCTTGGGGGGCGCCGCGCCGCCGCCTCCGCTTAGAGCTCCGGCTAGCCGCGCCGCTTGGGGGCTGCGCTCGGAGATGGACCTCCGGCTGGCCGCGCTGCTTGGGGGGTGCCGCGCCGCCGCCTTCGTAGTCGACAGCGCCGCCTCCGCCGCCGCCTCCACTTGGAGCTCCGGCTAGCCGCGCCGCTTGGGTGCCGAGCTCGGAGATGGATCTCAGGCTGGCCGCGCTGCTTGGGGGCCCGCGCCGCCGCCCCCGTAGTCGCCGCCGCCGCTGCCGCGTCCTTTTCTGAGAGCGTGAGACCGAGAGAGATGCTAGGGTTGCTGACTTGCTAAGATGCTGTATACGGTGGGGTGATGCTAGTTGGGCCGGGCCGTTGGCTTGCTCATTTATGACTTCTGGGCCCATGACAATTTAGCCAACGAAAATGACCATAATTTAGCAGCAATCGCCTGAGATAGCAGGCTAATAGCGGCTTCCATCTAATAGCGATAAAAATTAAATATCTTGGCTTTTATTGTTTCTAGCAGCTATAGCCGGAGATTTAAAACTTTGATGAAAACTAGCCTTAGCATTAATTTTCACATTCCCTCGAGCATACATACATTTAAAGATGGCCATGCAGCCCGAGACCCGTTGGCCCGGCCCGAGGCCCGGTGTTTTGGCCCGGTCCGAGCACGGCCCGAGGCACCAGGCCATGCCTGGGCCACACCCCATGCACGCGGCCCGGCATGGGCACGGCCCGATCCAAAGAGTGGCCCGGTAGCAGCCTGCTAAGTGCTAATTACCCCCTACTGCCACTGGCCTGTGGCCTGCTAGCGCGGCCCAATCCCCACCCCACGTCGCACCACACTGCTTCCCCAATCCCCACCCCACGCCGCGCCGCTCTCATCCTCTCCGCGCGGCCGCGTGCAGCGCAGGCGCGTAGCGCCGCAGACGGCAGCCTCCTCCCTCGCCAGTCGCCACGGCCTCTTCCTCTCCCTCAGTCCCTCATCTTCCTCTCCGAGTCTCCGGCTCTCCCTTCCGGGTGTGTGCGCCAGCCGCCAGCGGCCGGCTACCTCCAGCGTGGCTCCACCTTCTTGGCATGCGCGCTGGCAGCCGGATCTGCCTGGCCGAGGCGGCGGCGACTGATTCAAGCGCGGAGGCCGCGGATCTGCCTCAGGGCAAGGGCGTCGAGCCGCCGCCGACCTCCGATGATGACGTGCCGCGGCCACTGCGCGCGACGACCTCTGTCGCGGCCACTGCGCCTCCGCTTCCCCCCTCTCTCTCTAGAGTCTGGATGCGGGCCGACCCGGCCGGTTGGTAGCGTCGTGCTTCTCGGGCTGGCACGGCCCGACGTGCCATGCTTGGGGTGTCGCTTAGGCCCGTGGCCCTAAAAGGCACAGCCCGTGAGGCATGACGACCCGTGCCGGCCCGACGCTCACCGAGCCGTGCCGGCCCGATGTCGTGTCGTGCCGTGCCGGGCCGGGCCAGGCCGGCCCGTTGGCCATCTATACATACATTCCAACTGAGGTACGCAACATATATGAATATACAATTGACGTTTTAGTAAAAAAAAAACTTGACACCGTGAGGGGTAAGAAAGTCCATTGGCATTCTGTTTAAGATAAAACTAGAGAACATAACCTTCTCACACAGGTTGAGAAAACTCTCGAACCCTAGGCCGATGTGACAACCTAGATTGATCCTTAGACCTGTGGGCTTTTTTCACTTGTCTTATTTTTTGCTTCTTTTCAGACACATAACATTGTTTTTCCCCTCACAACAAATCAGCATCAACAAAAATCAGCGCTTCTTTTCAGACAAATGAACGGGGCCATGGTTTGGTGTGTGAAAGACGAGGAATTTTTTTTAACCTCAAGCCTGCGTTCACACGACCAGTCGTATCAAGGACCGAGAAGTGCTACTAAAGCCATCTAATCAACTAGGTTAGGCACCATACATTTTCGAATCTTATACCGTATATTTGACACTCAAAAAATATTAAATAAAAAGTTGTTAACTGTAAAGTTGTAGATCTCGTAAGTACTACAACGTTAATGTTGACTTTGTTTTCATTCGACATTGTTAATCGTGTCAAATCTGATTTAGAAATTTATATAGAAAATTTAGACTTGTCATATGGAAAGTTTTGATTTTTTTTTTCAAAACAACTACCATCCACTGCCAATTTGAAGCCACTACAGGTTATGATATCACTGTCGGTTGAAACTATAAACCAACATTGATTGTCTGTTCTAGCGTAGTGAACGTGCTTTGTACCAAGATTGGTTACTTTAATAGATTATTAGGGACACATTTTTGTGGGCTTGGGTGGGAATCATGTATTTCTTTTAGAAATTGTCCATATAATTATGAGTTGCAGGCCCACATGATATCACTGCTTTTGACTAGGGTACTTTAATAGTTTAGGGCCTAGATACGCAATTTCTTAGTTTTGATAGCTTAGAGGACCGCAAGTGTAGTTACTCTTTCTTCAAAATCTAAACAAGCATCACTGCGTGATCAACTTTTGATAAAAAACCTAACTTCAAATTTACAACATGCAATCTTTAACCATCGTCATAACTCAGCTAACAACAACAATTGGAGAAATAAAGGTGATCATAATAAGAGTTGTGAAAGCAAGGCTTAATTAAATCTTTTCCACACTACACCACATAGCACTACGTTAAGTATCAGAGATCATCTTCAGCAGCACTTGCAGCGCTTAGATCCACGCTGAGATCAACAGTCTGAAAAAAAAAATGCATGAGGATTATAGTAAGCAACCAGAGAAATAGGACCAGTCGAATCACATTGGTTTAGTGTAATTAAAATGGATATAGGCTGATCTAGGCAAATTGTTTTGTCCTGGAGATTAAATGCCAAAAAGTTCTCAAGAGACAATTGGACAAATACAAGTATATATACGTACCTTTCCAGTAATCTTTGTGTAAAGGGAAAATACATCCATAACAGTGGACTCAAAGTGTGTTGTGGCATCATAACTCTGAAAAAGTAGTAAATTGGAATGGAAGTAAGGATATTTGAAAATTCTATGAAACAATTGTCTGCTGATGAGTCATTGGTAGGTTCGTATCTGTCATATGTGTCGATAAATAACTCATCCACTTTCCCAAGAAGATCGATCCCTGGCTTTAGTTCCTTTTCTGGTTTATCAGTCTCTGCTTGTGCTGACACGAATGCGATGAATTTGCCTTTTGATGCGACATTATGAGAGTATGAACAACAGAAAACATACCTGGTATGCACACATGAACATTGCTTCGCACATTAGAAACAAAGGAAATGTGAAGGTGAAACACAAGCACACAGTGGATAAATCTGGGAGATGATATATACTTGCATGTCTGATCTGCGGCCAAGTTGCTTCTGTGGTAATATGATCTGTACTGAGTGAGATTCAGCAGTATTTGGGATGGGATGGCTCATGATAGCAATTGCCCGAAAAACTTTTCCAATTTTTTTAACCTGGTAACAGAGTTTAGCATTAGCAGCATGTAAAATAATCTCAGTCATTGCATTTGTTTCTAACACCTCTGAAATTTTATAAGGTTAGTGGTGCTTTCTCAAAGACAATCTTTAAAGGAAAGGACTAAATGAATTTAGCGAGGTCTACATCACGATTTAGTTTGCTTGTATGGAGCTTCGAAGAAAGTAATGCTCTGTTCGGCAGGACTTATTGCAGTTGCGGTTGATTTGTAGGGTTGATCTATTGTGAGAGAAAAACTCTATTCCATGGATGAAAAGTATGGCTAATTCTGGCTGATAAGTTGAAGCGAGCAGGTCAAATGGAACAATGAAACTGAAGTGACGTGAGAAATGTCTTTACATAATAATATATCTGGTGTATTTAGCTCAAATACCATTTTGAAAAGAAATGGAAGGGTTTTACCTTGTCAGGTAGGTAGGAAGGATCACAGACAACTTTTTTGCATTTTGCAGTCTCCCCTTCTAACGTAACACCACAAATCTGCAGTGGGATGTCAGATTGCAAACGGTAAAAACACTAAAATGCAGAGAATGGCGTGATACAATAAACAGTTTTTGGTTGAAGTTATATGAGTTCCTGCAGCAAAATTTCTACTCATGTTAATGTTGCTTAACACAGGAGCATCGTAGAGCAGAAGTGCTATAATAATTTCCTTGTAAATACTTAGGTCCCGTTTGACATAGCTTAGCGTTATCGGTGAAGCCGTTTTTTATTTTCTGCTCTATGAACAGCTCTATATGTGAAGCTGAGCTATTTTTCTCTTCATGTCTGGCAAAACAGCTTTTTTTCTCGAACACGCAGGAGATCTGCGTATCAATATATTAAGAAGAAAGAGGGTGTAGCAACCCAGTACAAAGGTTTTTTGAAGGGGAGAAAACCAAGCAAAAACCCCACACACACAACGACCAAAATTACTATAGTACCCTTATCTTTTCTTTTTTTTAACTCAACTCCTCACAGGCATCTCTTCTTCCTCGGGCGCGCATGGCCCCATGGAGGCGACCGTGCAGCTCATCCTGGCTGCCGCGCTTCAAATGCCGCGAGGAGGACGCGCTCCAGATCCAGTGGCCACGGGCGGAAGCCCGCGAGCCCTGACGGCCGCGCTTCGGTGGCCGCTCGTGGGAGGCTGCGAGCCCTGGCTGCGACGCCACGGTGGCCTCGCGCGGGAGGCCGAGAACCCCGATGGGCGAGCCATGGCGGTGCATCTCAGCGAGGGCCATGCTTGAGCTTGGCTGAAGTAGCGCCAGTTGGAATTGTGCTTGGCCTTCTTGATCTTGTACTTCTTGAGTGTGTCGATGCGGTTCTTGCACTGGACGTCGGACTTGGGCGCCTTGGAGTAGCCGTCGCGGGAGGAGACAACCTCAACGACCTCCTGCCACTGCGGGTGCCAGAGGCTGTCCCGGCCCAGCGCCACGAGGCGCTCTCGCCAAGTGTCGATGAGCGTGGAGGTGGTGCCGTCCATCCACGCGTCCTCGCGGCGGCCGCCGCTTCCGCTGGAGGAAGGTGAGGGCTTACGGAGGGGTGGCCGGGCGGCGCCACGGCGACCGTGACGGGGTGGCCAATGGGGAGCGGGGACGCGACGGCGCGTCTCAACGGCCGTGTGCTTGCCCGGTGGCGAGCTCCGGCGATCGCGAGCCTGCCCAGGCGGTGGCGAGCTCCGGTAACGACGTGCTGCCCGGCGACTCTCTCCCCTATGCCCTCCTCCGTGACCGTGAGGGGCACTTGCAGTCTTCTAGGCCTATTGTGTCCCACTTGTGCAGATGAAGATGTAATAAGCTACTTTTTTCAGCTCTCTCCCATCCGATTCCTCTGTGAGCGGAGAGAAAAATAGCTTTATCCATGAAGGTGTTTTGAAAAAAAAGGTGTTTAGTAAAAAAAACAACTTACATTGTTGTGAGTTGTACCAAACAGGGCCTTATAGGGTGTGTTTGGTTTGTTTCTTATACAAGGCAGGCTAGCAAAACTAAGCTAGGCTAGCCTAAGCCTGCCCCTAGCAAGCCAAGACCCGTTTGTTTGGTTGCGTGCGCTGCTGAGTCTAGCTAGGATGAGTTCGTGTTTGGTTAGCTGGCTTGGTTTGCATACAGTCACATTTTCCTTCAGCTGGTGAGTTCACCCCCTTAGAGGAATTTCGTCGAACATGTGATGGGCATCCTCGGCGAGCAGCAACAGGGCAAGCAACAAGACGAGCATGGCAACACAACTGTGGCGAGCGCGGCCACCATGGCCGACATCTCCCGCGCCTGCCTGCTGCTCTGCCACGGCGCCGCCGGCAACCATGACGATGCCGCGATGGCCATCACGAGCTCCTACCCCAACATCAGCAACCGCGGGAACCCTGACCGTCGTGCACACCATGATCGTCGTGCCCACCACCACGGCCTTCCCCATTGCCGCCGGTCCTAATCCCCTACCTACCTCACGGGCCACGGCCTCCGAGCGGATCGATCCGAATGTCGTACGAGTTCAGCGCTCTGGATCCGAGGCCAACTCCAGCGAACAGTGAGGCACAGGAGCAGCGGCGAGAGAGGCTAGCATAGAAGAGGAAGAGGGAAGCGGCGTGGAGGCCGGGAGTGGGGCGGGCTCCTCCTCGCGGCGCAACAGTGAGGCACAGGAGCAACGGCAAGAGAGGCCAGCGAGGTGGAGCGCAGTGATGGGAACGAGAGATGAGGCTAGGCTAAGCCTGGCCACCGGAGAACGTAAATCTCCCACATTCTTTGTTGTCTAAGCTTGACCAACCTCCCCTGGCCTGCCTCCGGCTAGGCCTAAGTTGGCCCCCGGTTGCCAGGCCAGGTCTAAGCCAACGAACCAAACAGGCCCATACTAACCCCCTAAGACCATGTTAGGATGGCTATCTCTATGAACAAATTGTTACCAGGTGTGTCACTCCCATGAAGCAGCTAGGCTGAAAACTTAAGCCATACTACCAAGAAGAAATTCCTCATGAAAACTTTCACAGTTTATATATATTGTCTTATTTTGGCCTAGACCTTGGACCTTCTCTGGAGGCAGCATTTTTATGCCTTACTTTGACAAGCATATGGGCAGAAAACATAAGCCAGCCTTTTTGCTAGTCTTGCTTGTTTTAGGCTTATTGGCCGTCTGCATTATCAAAATTGAAGGCTCAACGTTATTAATATCACTGACAGCACATAACTTCTTTCTTGAATATGGTGGAGAATTGTGAATAATTGCACTCAGAAAGAGAAAATGTACAAGATAAAAATCCACAACACACAATTGTTTACTGGAATCTTGTACATATTTGTATTGAACATGGACAGTTAAATATTGTGGACAGAAAAATATTTGCAGATGAACATGCTTTTTGTTTGTTAGTACGAAAACATTTTTTGAAATGAATGTTTTCTTCTACTCTAAAGGTCCCATTTCATAAAAATATTGTCAGACAATATGCATTTTTTTATTCGTGAAAACAATACACTTTACACTTTTCAAACGATGAAAGAACACTAATACTATTTATCATAATTGTTTAATCATAGAACTCTTTCATTTCAACATGCTACCATACTTAAGCCAAGCATGAAAGTATTGCCTCTTCTTTCACTTAGTAATTACTGTGCCACAGTCACTGAAGAAGTGCAGATACAATGTGGAAAAATTACTGGCTAAAATCAACATTATTTGTACCTTGCACTCTGGCTTACTCAACATGTAGGTCCCACCATAAACAGCACTAAGTCTTGCAAAACCCTGTGGCAGCTCTCCTAAACCATACAAGGGATAAATATATGGTGATCCTCCTTGAAAGCGAGCCACTGTTTCTGCATAAAGCTGAAATATTCTAAAATAGTATTAGGTAAATAATGACACAGATGGATTTGATGGCATAACTTAACTCCACATAACAATGTAAGTAACGTTAACAATAAATGACAACAAGGCCTTTTAGTCTAGAGAGATGAATGAAATCCAATAAGATCAAAGCAACCAATAAATAGGTAGAAAAGTTGATAAAGTAATTAGTAACAGTAAAAGGGCCCAGCTGCCCATGTAATGGTTTAGGCATTTCGACTACAATATAAACATGCACCTATCAACGAATAACTCTAGTAAATTCTTTCAAGTTTCTATTTGCTACCTAATAACTCCTCGCATATCCTGTACTAGACCTACCTCTTGTAACTATAATAGTAATATGATGTTAGAATAACAATACGACTTTCTTCATAATATTCTGGCCAAACTTTCAGCTAAGTTGAGTCTAAGGTTCAGCAGAGTATTTTTAGATCAGGCCATAATCAATCAACAAAATCAATTGAAAGAAAAGATTCCTAGAAAATCTGGTCAGAACTGTTTAATTTTTTTGTTCAAGAAAAAGAGTTGCCCCGTTTTTATGGGAAAAAAAATCAGGCCCAAAACCAAAGAACTGCTTGGCTTGATGAGCATACACGACCGAATACTAGAGGAACACTCCAACTATTATGAAAAACAACTGCATCCAATGCCGTTTCTTTCAATATAAGAATTTCAACAAGAAACCTTGAATTGTATTGGGATATTTTTATTATATCATCATAAAGACTTGCTTTCATCCGCTTTACAGTGTCGATTGCAGGTCCTGTCAAGTAGCTATCATCTTTGTGAAGAGCCACTGCATGCCCAATGAAATCTATCGTGTTATCATCCAAACCATACTTTCTGAAAAAGAAATTAAAACATAGGAGTTTCAGTAAACTGAATCCTAAATGAGCACTGGGGCTTTTAGGTTCTGAAAACAGATAACATCATATCATATATGAAGATACAACAACAACAACAACATAGCCTTTTGTCCCAAACAAGGGGGTAGGCTAGAGATGAAACCCACAAGAGGCAAAGATAAGAGTAACACAAAACGGGCAGAAGGTGAAAGGTACAGAAAGGGATAAGCAGACAAGGGAACAAAGGTCACGGTTCAGGCACACTAATTGCTAATCTCTAAGCGCTCCTGTCCATAGCTAATTCCTTGGAGATATTCCACTCCTTGAGGTCTCTTATCATATATGAAGATATGACCAGAAAATTTACTTGAAACATAGGGATAGAAAAAAGAATGCTCCAAAATAAAGAATTATTCATGGTTACTTAGCCTGTAACTGAATCGCCTTAATACTAATCCTCTTTACTTATGCGATAGAAGGATGGTATTTGTGATGATAAAGTTATATACACAGGAATGCAGAAGTGGCTTCCTTTGCCTTTCTCAATTGATCGAAGTATTATTGATGTTCATGGGTTTATATAGTTATAATTATCTGAATCTAAATGACACACTGTAGATGTTGGTTGGCCTGCCTAAAATCCAAACTATTAAAATGGAATGTCATGTTGCAGCCTTAATGAACAACAGTTCTGCATTTAAGTGAAACAGATAAAACTAAAGAATCACTTCAAGGTTTCATGTATATTCTTTCTACTTGAGAAAGTCGGTAACCAAAACATCACGTAACATGGAGCCACAGTAGAAAAGAAGTACCAAGAGCATATGGAACTCAAAGTACAAATTGTATAAGCAAATAGTCAATTACATTCTAATAATATAAATATTAAAATGTTAAAAGGCATAGAAGTGAAATGGGCACCCATGAGATAAGTTCTTTTGTCGTTAGTTTAGTAAGGTCATAACCCTTATGTGTACTTGGGTCATTTTCCTTGTAATCTTGGACATAAAGGAAGAATTTCCCAGCTCTTCGCTTCTCAAACAATCCCATCAGTGGAGACTTGAGAGCTTCCATGTCAGTAGAAGGAACCTTGTGGATCTGGAGCCCAAAAAAATAGATAAACACGTGCCCAAAATGGTAAAAATGTTAATAAAAATGGAGTGCGTATGCATGAGGAAGCGGATTGAGCCTTTCCCTTGTTGAAAACATAGCTTCCATCCACAGCTTTGAAGGACATGTACTTGGTTACACCAGTATGAATGAGCACACGGACCAAAGCACCATTTGCCATCATAAACTAGTCAAAATGGTAAAGGTACTACATGTCAGAATGTAGTTTTATTCAGCAATGTGGTAGGTACTCAACCCAATCACCACTGCTCATTGTTTTGGACAATTCAGTCTGGAGCTCTGTCATTAATTAATATAGAAAAGATAGTTTATGAGAACCGGGAGGGCAAGTGCCCACCACTGCTCATTTTCCTAATACAACATTTTGTTTGACCACCATTCATGACGTGAATTAACGAACTTATATTAAATAGTGCTTTTATGTTATGTTTTCAGTCACTAATAAACTACAATCATGTGAAACCACATTAAAACACATCCAAGTGTAGCATGTTTTTATTAAATACATATAGTAGAACTTCCAAGTTTCAAGAGGTCCAACATACTATATATATAATAACAAAACAATGAAAGTAGATTTCACAAACAAATCTGAAAAAAAAAACAAATAAAAAGTAGTAATAAATTGGAAAACAGCAGACCTTTGGAACCATATCGATTCTCTGCTAGCTCCGATGTGCGCAGGGGGTGTTTCTTCACCCTCGAACCGTTTCCAAAGCTGCAAAAATTTAAAATAGGAGTCTAATTTACAGCATAGTTTTGGACAGTTTGATAGTTCCATTAGATCATTACAAACAGCAGGTAGTAGAATCCAAAGACAGCCTCATAAACATCAGGATTTTGCTATATATATACAGGTGAGTCTAATGGATCGCCATCGCCCACAGACTGAGAGAAATGTGGGGTGGGGAATATTCTGAAATTGTTACCTGGTTGAGATTGAGCGATGTGGAATCTCCACCGTAATAGTCATTCCTGTCCATGTGCAACGCCTGATGACAATGCAGAATTGCTAAATTAATGCGCTCGTGAGGACACCAGACGTGATAATATTAATGCGCAAATATTGGCAGCTGAGCCACATGTATGTTTATTACCAGATCAAATCAATATTAAGATGACCGAACTGTTTATGAGTAAGAAAGATGGTTTAATTTGGCGGTGGTGTTATTGATCTTGTCCGTCCCGCTAAATTGGTGACGGCCGGAAATGATTCGGTGTCACCTCACGCGCTTTGCATTTCAATAAAGTGTGCGATCCCGGCCTTTTTAAAAAAAAAAACGTACGCAAAACGAAAGGCCTCGTACCTTCGGTTAGTGCTGTTCCTGGCAGGAACCATTGCTGGTGAGTGCTAGCAATATAAATTACACCATCAATTCTGGGAGGAACAATGAATTCCCATGAAACGAACGATGCCAAAATCCTGATGTAGCTAGCTAGCTGATGTGAAGGTGAGAATTGATGCCTACCGTACGTCAAACTCAACGTGTCAATTCAGATTTTTTATATTTGGGAGGTGTTTAAATCCTCTAAAATAAAGTTTTTGTACCGCATGTGCTAACTTTAGCAATAAGAATCCAATCATGGCCTAATAAAAAATTTATCTCGCGATTTACATGCAAATTGTGTAATTATTTTTTTTTATATTTAATACTCTGTACATGTGTCTAAACATTCGATTTGATGGGTGTAAAGTTTTTAGGAGAAACTAAATAGGCCTATCACCAATCACTTCCACTGTACAGATTGGTGTGGTGCTACTTATTGCTCTGTTCGCTTTAGCCTATAAACGATTATTTTTCAGCTATGGAACAATATTTTTTTCTACGTAAGTCAAAATCAGCGTTTAAGGAGCTTGTCTTATAACTTTAGCTAAATTGGATGGAACTTATGTCTTATAATTTCAGCTATTCGATAAAGCAAATAAAAAAACAGGAAACCATGAACACAACTACACAAGCAATTCCGGGTTTTTTTGGTTTGTTTGTTCATTTGTTCTTGGAAAAAGGATAGCCGCAATAGCCGACAATTTCAAGCATCCCAAACCAATGCATGCTGCATCAACTCCCAAAACCACACCCAAAAAGTTTTCTCGAATATAGCTTGCATAAAACAAGCAAATTGATTTTGTCAAACACAATTTCATTATGATAGCACCAAATAACGTTGTCGTGCCAAATGCATTGGCGCGGCAACATCTACGACGTTAGACAACGTTTCTAACGTGAAAAACCTTATTGCGCTACTTCTGTTGGCGTGACAGTTTTGTCATGCCACTGGGAGTGGCGTGACAAGACTAAATCTTCGAAAAAACATAACTCTTCAATACAAGATCGGATGAAAATGAATTTTATATAAAAATGGTAGACATTGACGAGATCTACAACTTTATTGTTTTGAGGACGTGAAAATGCCCCTAAAAACTTAATCTACAATTTCTGCACCATAATTATCATGTACTGATACTTTGACGCCTTAGAAAAATAATATCTCTTTTGTATGAGGTCAAATGAAGATACTTTTCATATCAAAGCTGTAGCCCTCAATAAGATCCATAACTTTGTAGTTTTGACTTTTTACATTTGAAGTCTTTAATATACTAGAGAAAATTATATAAAGTTTCAGCAACATATTAATCACGTACCAGCACTTGTCGCAACATTATATTTTCTTAGTTATAATTGTCCATGATATCAACATTTTTTTAGTTTTGAACGCTTTCATTTTGATATGGTTAAGATGTCCAATAAAATAATGTAAAAATTAAGGAGTATATTATTAGCATACCCAAGCTCGTGTTTTTAGAAATAATATATATATTTGTTATTTGATGCTGCCTAAAAATAGTGTTTGAATGAAATAGATACTATGGAGAGCTATACTTTTTATATAAAGTATATTTATTCAATATCATACGAAAAAGATACGATTTTTTAAAACGATAAGTCATAGACTTTGTTGCACCATTCATTGGTCAGCTCTATCATTTCACCCCATACAAAAGAGATTATTTTTCTAATGCGTAAAGCGTTAGTATGCGATAATTATGGTGCTAAAATTTTGTATTAATTGTTTTGAGCATTAGCCATTCTTAAATGAAAAAATGCAAAACTACAAAATTATAGATCTCGTCGAGATATACAATTTTTATATAAAAATCATCTTTATCCCATGCCATATTGAACAGTTATAATTGATTTAGCGTTGTCACGCTACGCGACACAATAATACTATCACGTCAACGAGAGTTGTGTGACAAGATTTTTCACGTCAAAAACTCTATCTAACACCATAAATGTTGTCACACCAATACATGTGGCACGAGAATGCGACCAAAAGAGTTAGATCTATGATTTTTTATACATATTATTATTAAAATATTTAATAGAAAAGGATTAAAATATAAAAATATTCTCTGTCAAATAAAAAGGAGCAGTCATTCTCGATCTACATCTTCCATCCTTAGAGATCTTTAAAAGCGGTGAGTTAGCTACAGCTCCATTAGCTATAGTTAGGCCCTGTTTAGGTCCTCCTCAAAATTCTAAATTTTTCGTCACATTAATTTTGCGGCACATGCTTGGAGCATTAAATGCAGACGAAATTTTTACATGTTTGCATAGTTTGTGTGTAAATCACGAGACGAATCTTTTAAGCCTATTTAAATCATGATTAGACACTTATTACAAAAGATTTCACGTGTGCTACAATAAAATTTTTGCAAAATTTCTAGAACTAAACACCCCTTAGTTACTTCCAAACCTCCCTCACAGTTTCTTATTCATCTACTACACTCCACGTGCCCTGTCCATCCAATTAGCGCTTATCAATTCGATGCCTCCCACGTCTCAGCCTAGGGTGCCCGCCCATCAACGCGTGCAAAAAAAAGAAAGCCAAAACAAGGAACCTCGCCTCCGTCGCTCCATGCCGCGGCGGCTCCACCGTGAAACCCCATGGCTCCTCACGTCTCCACGCCATGACCCCGCAGCGCCGCAGGCCGCGCGACGCATCCACGCTTGCACCTCCCCCAGGCCCCGGCCGCCCTCCCGCGGATGCACGCGTAGCCCCCTGCGCGGCGTGGCCGTGGGGCCCCGCGCCCGCCATGGCCACCACCGGCGTCGCCGACGCCATTCCTGCAGCGCCGCACGCGCGCGACACCTCCACGCCTACGCTCTCCCCCGGTCCACGTCCCGACGAACCATGCGCCACTCGAGGAGCCCCTGCGTTGCGCCGCCGTGCGGCATCACACCCGCCACGTCGGCCACCAGCGCCACTGGCTCACCTACGTCCGGCGCGGTCGCCGCGGCACAGCCTCTCCTTCGTCCTTCCGCACCTTTTCAACGGCGGCCTCCTGCAACAGCGACCTCAGCGTATCCAGTCCCTGCATCGGGCACCCAGAGGTCCCTTCGTCGGGCAAGTGTGCCGCTTCACGTTCACTTTATGCCTGCTCACTCCGTCGTAAAATAGTTATCGTTTTCGCTTTTCGAGAAAACTCTTTAACTAAATTTATTTTTAAAAGTATTAATCTTTATGGTATATAATTAGTATCAATGGAAAGATCTAATAAATTTATTTAGAAATAGAAAGATTGCAAGTATTTTGTGTATATCGAGTCAAACTCATGACACGGAAAACCGAAAACGACATCTAGTTCGGGATGGAGTAGTACCTGCGATGTTGCCCTTTTTCGTTCGGCTGTTAGTAGTAGTACTTTTAATATCAGATCATTGGTTATCTGTGACAGTTCGCCGTCAAATTAGTGCTTCTTGAGTTTAATATCAGATTATTGGTTATCTGTGACAGTTCGCCGTCAAATTAGTGCTTCTTGAGTTTAATATCAGATTATTGGTTGCCTGTGACAGTTCACCATCGAATTAATGGTTTTTGTATCAGCTCGATTGTTGCCCGTTACAGTTCATCTTCCAATACAAAGATGCTGGTTTCCAAAATTGATATCATGTAGTGTACACAGCCTGATGGCCGTCCTGTTCGTTTGGGCTAAAAATAAACGTCGATTTTGACTGGTGCTGATTTGTTATGAGAAAAAAAATACTATTTTATGACTAAAAGTAAGCACTGATTGGTAAAGGAATAAGACGTAGCACCCTATGGCTTTCAGTTTAATTTTATTATTACTTTCCTCTCCGTGCCTGTCCATTCTACTACACGGTTTAGTTCCTTCAAACATGTTCCACGCAGATTTCGTACCAAAAGATGATGCAGCAAGTGTCGGACTATTTATCGGCCCATGGACACCCAACAACGCAGTTCCAGGTATCATAACGCCAGGCACTTAGACGCCGTTCCTATGATGTTGCCTGATACTGTATCGACAAGCTCTTCCTATGGTACTACTATTCCTTTTGCCACATGTGCATCTATGGTATGCAGTATGCGTCTTCTTGCAGTGTCTTCTACAATTATTCAGTTCCGCTGATATATTTTTATACCTTTTCCCAGCGTCGCCGCCAGATGAGCCACGTGCTAGTTGTAGAGGCAGGCTCAGACGTACGGCATACGACGGTGTCCTTGACCATGGTTGGTTGCTAACATGTCTACCTTCCCACCTGCATCGTCCATTCCTTCCTATGGTGACATAAACATAAAAATGCACTCATGTTCTCCATTAATCTCCTATTGCACACATGACAGGTTCTACATCATATTCTTACCTTCCAAATTTACAGCAAGCTGGTGTCCTTCATGATTGCTCCGCTGCCCAGATGCCAGCTTCCTCTTCAAGGCCCACCCGTCGTCGTATTTTTGTTGCCCAGATGAGTGGCATGACAAGTCCTACATCTCAGACCATCGATGGACACACACCTGAGATCTCCACCCAACACATTTCCTTTCCGGTTGTTCTACAAATGAAAATACCATATCTTATAAATTCAATCAAACATGCACCTTACATACAATGCCTTCCTCAAAAGAACTAACTGAATTCACCACACGCTTTATAAACATCTCTCATGTTGTTGCACACAAACAGCCAGGTGCATGCTGTTGGTGCTTCTTAGCGAAAGTAGATTAGATCCGCAAGCACACGGAATTACCGTTGTAGCACTTCACCCGCTGGTAAGCAACATATCGTATTTTCTTGAGGAACGGTAGTGTGATTAGAATCTTACCTAGTCAAGCCTCTAGATAGGAAGAAGGATTTTCGGGTAGTGAGGTTCTTCTATAGATAGAATCCCTAAGATAAGATAACTATGCAGCTATAGGCTTACTTTGGGCACCGGAGCATACCTGGTCTGCCAGGTAATACCGGCTTGTGGCTCTACGTTGTACCCAAACGTGGGGGATTTCAAGAGACGGACAGGGCTGTCACCACCTGTCGCCTACCCCTCAATCGTGGGATATGTGGCAAACGAAGGTAGCAAGATGTCTAGACTCCACGTCTACACAACTAACTACTACTCTAGCATTAGCCAAGAACTTTCGTGTTTATCAAGAGTCTTCTACTAGAGCATCCGTCCGAGGATGAACGACTAACCCGCAAGCATATAAAGACAAAGTAATCTTACTTACAAATACTAAACAGATAGAAGAACATGAACCTCTTACTCTAAGTAGTAAGATGGCCGCCGAGGTACAAGTGAGGTGGGAGCCGACACGTCCGACGCTCCGTCCACCCGGGTTACAAGCGTTGCCGAGCACCCTTGATAGAAGAGGTCGGGCTAGCCGACTTCTCCTCCCACTCTTCCTCACTCACTCTCTATTCTAGATAACTAAGGCTTTTAGAGCCTTCTTCCTCTAAAGTGTAGCCTTTGCTCTTGGAATGGTTGTTCTGAGTGAGGGGTGACCCTCTCCTTATATAGGAGGTGGTTAGGTCGGTTGTAGGGGAATATTCCCTGAGTACACCCCCTCACCGCCTTGGACATTCAATGTGTGAAACACCTTTGGAAGTTGGGCTCGGGCCGTGCCACCAAGGGCGCGAGCGCCCCAGGGGTGCAGGTGCGCCCGCCCTGGGCCGGCCTAGCTCCATCTTCCTTTGGTGGATGGGTAGTTTGATCCTGAGTCCAGTAGTGATGTGTGTTAGCCCGAGTTTGGTTGGTTTTCTTGGGCTTCTTTCCTCTTTCTCTTGTTTTACTTTCGGCCAAAATGATGTGTTGTTTCTTTTCTTCTTCCTTTTGCTTATTTTGGCCCAATTTCTATATGATTTTATGTTTGTCCTGCAAAATAAGTGAACTCACTAAAACTCGTGGAATTGGTTAGTTATAACCTCTATTTGTATTCCTTTAGGCGAATTCTATGCTAAAGTTGGCGGGGTAAATCATGCTATAAGGACCACCAACACCTACATTTCCTTACCTTAAATTAGTTTCTTTGTTTTTGACTTCTACACTTATTCATTTACACTAATGCATTTTACTTCTTTTCCTAGCGTCACCGCCTGAATAAGCCCCCTGCTAGATGTACATCAAGGTGCAAACATATGGCACACGATGGTTTCTGTGATGATGGTTAGTTGCTAACATGTCTACCTACATTCGGCTGTGTCGTTCGTTGCTTCGTGTACTGACATCGAAAAACATTGTGGCTCATGGTCTTCATTATTCTCCTGTTGCAAACATAATAGGCTCTACAATAGATTCCTACCTTACAGAGTTTCCACAGCCAAGTATCCCTAATGATTGTGCTTTTTTGTGTGGGCAGACTTCCTTATTCAGTGTTCTACTGCTTAGATGCCAGCCTCTTCAAGACCCCCACCATCGGATTTCTGTTTCTAAAATGAGTGCTATGACAGATCCTACTTCTCTGAGCTTGAATCGACACAAACGTGAGTCCCTCTTTCCAGAACTTTGCATTACCCATTTATTCACTCCCCACGAAAGAAGCAACTTTCACCCACTGCCTTCCTAAGAAACTTAACTAAATTAAAACCTACATTCATACTGTACAACACCCATACATCTGTTGCCACACATCGATGCTACAACCGTTTGTGTGTAAACACGGTGGCAATGCCATGGTGCGTAAAGTTAACTCTCTATTGACATTACTTATGTTGATGCATAGAAACAGCCACTACCTACATTTGGTTACCTGACATTAATTGTTGGTTCATTTCTTTGTTTCTTCTTGAAAGGTCCTAAATGGCTAGAGGGGGGGGTGAATAGCCTATTTTAAAATCTACAAACAACACTCCACCCACGGGTTAGCAAAATAACAAGCGCGAAGCGAATTTTGCGTTAGCCTATTCAAAGTGCAAGCCTCCTACCCATTCTAAGCTAACTCTCTAATTACACACAATCAATTCTAAGTCACTACTACTAACTTAGCCTAGGTGGACAAGCTAGAACAACTACCACTACATAAGTACAAGCGACAAAGTAACGAGAGTAGTGAAGATAGTTATACCGCCGAGTAGAGTGGTAGAAGCCAATCACCAAATGAATAATCCAATTACACGAAGGTGATGGTCTTAATGAAATCCAATAGCCAACACAATCGGAGACGAGCAATTTATCCCGAGATTCACGTGCTTGCCGGCACGCTAGTCCTCGTTGTGTCGACCACTACTCAGTGGTTCGGTGGCTAATCGATCACTAAGATCGAGCTCAACAAATGAGTGCCAAAAGAACCTACCATGAGCAAGATACTCAATGACGAGCAATGTATTAAGGTACCTTGTGGCTCTTCGTCGGGGAAGGTGCTAACCCCTCACAAGTCCACCGGGAGTGGCCAGGGACAATCCCCAACTCCGCCAACTCCTCCGCTGCTCCAAGACCGTCTTGGTGATGGCAATCACCAAGAGTAAAGAGAGAATTCCATAGCAATCAAGATCAACAAGTGCCTAGAGATGAACTAGATGAACAAATACACTTGGATCACTCCCAAACTCACTTGAGATGAGAATCAATTCCTAGAATGAGTGAGAAAGGCTTGGAGAGGCTTAAAGATGGTTAGCAAAGAGTGAAATGCGCAAGAAAGCGCCCCCAAGATGTTAGAACGACTATATATAGAAGTGGGTGAAAAACTAGCCATTTTGGAGTTTCTGCAAGGTCACCGGACATTGGACCACCGAAAGCTGGGGCGTCCGGTGCACGGATTTGCGCCACATCGCCTCTCCTTTGAATGCGGTGCATTAGATCTCAACGGTCGAATCTTCCCGCATGGAGTTAAGTTTGCACCGAACGCGCCACACGACTCACTAGACGCGTCCGCTGAAGATTTAACAAAAATAGTGCAAACTCACCCAAGAGCATGGGGTGAACCCCCACCGGATGCCCCCAGCGTCCGATGCGTACAACGATGCAAACCACACCAGACGCACGTTCGTGCTCACCGAACGCAACGCAAGGGGGAACTCCAGCGTCCGGTGCGGGAACAGAAAGGTTCTAGAGAGCACAAAACCGCACCGGACGCGTCCGGTGCTACGCCACCAGACGGTCTCAGCATCCGGTGCTTCTACACAGAGAGACCGGGGTTAGGGTTAGCCACTGGATGTGCAAAGCCAGCATCTGGTGCAATCGAGACAGCGTCTGGTGCAGAGTTTTACACAGGACACTTCACCGAAAACGCTGAATTCTGCCTTGGAAGCTCGACAGGAGGAAAAGAGAACCCAAACCCTCTCTACATCTCAAACTTCACCCTGTTTTCAAATGTGCCAACACCACAAAGTGTTTTACTATCACGTGCAAGGTCTGTTAGCATTTTTCAAACAAAATCCACGGCTTTTAAGTTAGTGCACTAGATCTAAATGCAAATGCTCAAGTTAATTCATCTAGTGGCACTTGATGACCGAGATTGCATGTGAAATTCTCCCCTCTTAATAGTACGATCATCTATCCTAAATTTGATCACACTCTCTATAGTGTCTTAATCACAAAAATGAAAGAGCTCCTATGGTTTATACCTTTGCCTTGAGCTTTTCTCCAAAACCAAGCCGAGGAGCACTTGATCAACTTGTTGATGGGCTTACACCACTTGCATGGACGCCGTCATAGCTCCTCACTTGGGGTCTACTAACCATCCTTGTAATCATAACACTTAGGCACATGGTCAGTTAATAGGTTTCATCAATTAGTCAAAACCAAAGTAGGGCTTTCACTTCTACAAATTATAGGCACTGTTTCTTCTGCTCTCGACTTGGGAGGCCCAAATAATGCGTGCCCGCACTGTGGTGCTCTATTTTGGACAGAGGAATGTGTACAGGGTCATGGTACTCAACATATGCCCATCTATAACAAGTGTTGTAGGGGTGGCACCATTGTTCTTGCTCCATACAAAACACCACCTGAGCCCTTGATAGGCCTTATGGATTCCCGAGATAGTAAACTCTCCGACCACTTCTTTGATGACATTATATCTTGCAATTCTATGTTTGCTATGACATCTATGGGTGTCCATGTTATCAGTTCTATCAATGATGGCCGAGGACCTTGTGTGTTCAAGATAAGTGGCCAACTATGCCATCGAATAGGATCGCTACTACCCTTCAGGTGGTAAAAGGCTAGAGTTTTGTCAGCTATATATCTTTGATACCGAAAATGAAGTGAGGAACAAAATGGATGTTTCTTAACATGAAAATGGTGCTTTCCGACCAAATGAAGCTATTGTGGCTTCTTTGCTCACCATGTTTGATTCTCACAGCCCTATCGTCCGGGTTTTCAGGATTGCTCGAGATAGACTATTGAAACTAACGATCAATGCTCTCTCATGATATTCAGTTCTCCAAAGCAGCATGGTAATGTTTATAGTGCTCCCATTGCAGTAGAGGTTGTTGGCTTCGTCATTAATGATCTTGAATTATCTGATGTGGGTCGAGACTTGGTCCAGGATCACGCATCTAGCCTGCCGAGAATCAAAGAAACACACTGTAAGTCCGTGGCAATGCAATATCCAATATTATTTCTGTATGGAGAGGATGGCTTCTATGAAAATTTGGAATACCATCAGTGTCAATGATCATCGAAAGCAAAAAGAAAAAATGTCACTATGTTAGAATTTTATACATATAGATTGCATGATAGACTGAATGACTTCAATACCCCCTTATGTGGAAAGAAGCTCACCCAGGCATATATTGTTGATGCTTATTGCTGCATTGAGGATGGCCGACTAAGCCATTTTAGAAAGGATTCATTCCAAGCCAAATATAGGACAACCAATTACAAGTCTTTAGTGCAGTCAGTTAATAGTGGGTTATAGAGGCTTCAGCTGCAGGCCAAATAGTTTATTTACCAGGATCTTTAATTGGAGGGCCACTGGTGGTACTACCAAAATTACCAAGATTGTGTGGCTTGTCGCTGGTTTGGATGCCCAGACCTCTTTGTTACTTTTACATGCAATGGTGCTTGGCCTGAAATAGCACAGGCTCTATCAGCTATACTAGGGCAGCACCCATCTGATCGACCTGACATTGTTGATTCGAGTGTTTCATTTAAAACTAAACCTGCTCATGGATGACATAACAAAAACACTCATTCTTTGGCCCTATACTTGGAGGTATTATAACAATGTTCCTCCATTATTTTCAATCCCAGCTACACATTATGCATGACATTCCTTCATTACCTGCCTTTGTTGTTTCCCTGCAGTGGTTTACACAATTGAGTTTCAAAAGAGGGGTCTGCCACATGTACACATCATCATATGGCTTACACTGATGGCCCACATACACCTGAAAAAATTGATTCTTATATATCAGCCCAGCTACCTGATCCATTACTTGATCAAGTTGGTTGTGATGTTGTTTCAAGATTTATGATACATGAACCCTGTGGTTCTATGTGTCCAACCTCTACTTGCATGGTCGATGACAAATGCAATAAGTTCTATCCCAAGGATTTTTCAAGCACAACAGCTTTGTCATCAAATGGGCATGTTATATATATGCATGACCAAATAATGATATCACAGTTCAAAAGAATGGTGTTCGCATGGACAACCTATTCATAGTCCTCCATAATGTTGACCTATGTGTCAAATACAATGCACACATCAATGTTGAAAGTGTTAATCACAATGGAATGGAGAAATACTTATTCAAGTACACGAACAGAAGTCCTGGTCGTGCCAAGGTTGCTGTCCAAGATAAACAAGATCCCCATGTTGCTCCGGTCAATGAGGTCAAACAATATTTGGATTGCAGATGTATAACACCCAATGAGGCAACATGGCGCCTTCTCTAGTTTGACATTTGCCACGCAGATCTAGCCATTGAGAGAATATATGTCCACCTTACACTTGAGAGAACAATTGTATATGTTGAGGATGATAATAGTCAGTGATCCGCACAAAACAGTCACCAAATTGACAGCTTGGTTTGAGGCCAACAAGACACATATACATGCACACCAATATACATTTGTAGAGTTTCTTGAGTATTGGGCATGGCATACTGATGGCAAGTATTGAGACCAGAGTCGTAATAACCGACCAAAAATTGGTCGCATAACCAATATCGGCCCTAACCAAGGAGAGGCCTTCTACTTACGTATGCTACTGCACATAGTCAAGGACAAACGAAGCTACTTTGATTTAAGAAATGTTGCTGGTCAGCAATACCCTACCTTCCAAGCTACCTGCGAGGCTCTAGGTTTACTTTGTGATGATCGTGAATGGTCCCACACTATGACCGATGCAACACATTGGGCACTCCCATATCAGCTTAGGCAGTTATTTGCCACAATGCTCCAATTTTGCCAAATAACAAGCCCAAGAAAGTTGTTTGATGAATTTGCACAGATAACGGGAGATGACATGAGGTACCAGATCTGTCGACTCACACCAGGAGTGTCCGACCCAATACTTCAAAGACAAATCAGATCCTATGTCCTACATGAATTAGAAAACTTGCTAAAAAATGCAGGTTATTGTAACAACCCGGGTTTCCCGATAACCAAAAATTTGGGATTTTTAGAATTTTTCTTGCAATGAGTGTGTGCAGCATGTAGTCCTAGGTCGAAACCGAGACTAACCCACTAATAAGCATATGTTGCATTCATACAGAAATTGTTTGTAGGAGTTATCTGGGTTTCTTAGCGGGTCTAGGTTTTCACTTTGGAGAAGCACAAGTCCGTAGCGAGTTCCTTTCAACCCCGTTGTTTCCCTTTCCTCAAAACTCACTCGGAACTTACCCCAAGTTCCTTCCAACTCCAAAAATGAGTCCCTCCAAGCCCCTCTTCGGACTCCTCCCAAAATTCCTCTCGGTTCTCATTTCGAATCCATAACTTAGAAAGTGAGAATTTCCTTTTTCCTTCTTTCATCCAAACTTCTTTTGGATATCATCTCAATCCGCCGAACTAGTCTCCAAAGTTATTTAAGTTTCTAGAGTAAACTAGAAAATCCTATCTCCTTTTATCTTCTAGCCATCAAGGTGTACATGTGTGCATGCTCCTGTACCCATTTAGTTATTTTACGTTGGGAGCACATGCACGTAGTGCATTGTCCTCAAGCAGTCGTCATTTTGAGCAAGACCAGAAGCATGCTCGTTCTCAGGCAAGCCCCCTCACCGATCGTTTCTTGCACGTCTAGTGTAGATGCTCCACGAGCAGCAAGTGCAAGCAGGTAAAGCAGCAGCTAGCTAGCTGTAACACTGCATGGAACGATCCGGCACGAGCCAGTGCCTGCACGAAACAGCACCCGTCGCCCCAGCGTGCGGCAAGCGGCCTGCTGGTCCAGCACCGCACCACCCCGCGGCCCATCCGGCCCACTCGCGTGACCCTGCTGTGCCAAACCTAGAAGCCAGCCGCTCCCAGGTGCCGCCGCCGCCGCCGCCGCCGCCACGGTTGGCGAAGCCACGCGCGCACGCGCTCGCGCTAGGTTCCACGCCCTGACCTGCCTCCTCCGATGGATGCCCGCCACGTGCCCCACCGTGGTACGGATGCCGAGGATCGCCATCCACGCCTCCCGAGCCCTAGCCGGCCGACCTATAAGGAGCAGCAGTCGTCACTGTTCTTCTTCTCCCCCAAGACGCTGCCGCCATGGCCAACCACACCATCGCCCCCACTGCCGCACTGCGCCCCGTGTTCCAGCCGAGCGCACGCGCAGCGCCACTCCGCCGACCGCGGCCGACAGCCATGCCACACCACGCCGTGCCAAGCTGCTCACCGCGACGTCTTCGGCGCCCACGACATCATGCTGCCACCTTCACCGACCGCGACGTCGCCGACCTTCCCCGCCTTGGCCGAGCTCGCCCTCGACGACCACCCCGACAGCTGCAGCGTCCCTCCCGGACGAGCCGAGCTCCACCTCGCCGTTGCTACGGCCGTGTCACCACCGAGCCGGACAGTGACCACGACCATGCCGTCGAGACCTCCGCGTCGCCCGGCACCTTGGACAACCGCAACATTCGAGCTCCCACGACCCCGGCGCCACCAAGCCGCATCACTGGACATCCACCTCGCCTCGCCGCCGAGCCCCGGACCTCGACGCCCGCCGAACCCGCAGCACCGCAGCCGACCGCGCCACCGCCACGAGTGCGCGTGTCCGCGCTGCACATCTCCGTGGCCGCGGCCGCGCTCTGCCTCAACACCAATGCACGCGGCGCCGCTTCCTCGGGCGCAGGCGTCACCACCTCCCTGCCGAGCCTGCCCCCACGTTCAGCTTCCGCTCACGTCTGTACCGCGACCAAGAACTGGCCGGCAGCTCAACTCTGACCGCGCTGGAACAGAGCCGCGACCACCCTGCTTGGCGGCGTCAGCATCACAGCACCTCGCTGGTGAGCTCCCAGAAGCCGAACCGCCTCCTTTCTTTCTCTGTTGATGACCAAAACCTAAGCCTGGCCTTCGTGCCATGAAAACGTGCCAACTCGCAGGAAAGGACGATCCTTGCCTCGCTGCAGCCCCGATCCTCAACGACCTTCATCGCTGTGTGGGCATGCCGGCGAACACCGCCATGACCATAGCGCCATCGTGGATAGGAACCGAAGCCGTGCTGTGTGGACAACCCCTTCTTCCTCCTTCGGCAAGCCTTGGATTGAACCCCGCCATGAAGTCGTGCTACCGGCAACGAGCCCAACCCGCGTCAAGCGATCTGCCATCCGCAAGCCCTTAGTGAGCTGACCAAAGACGAAACATTTCCAACCCCTGCTGCCAGTGAGGTGCCGATGAACCTTCTACCTCAACCCCTACTCACCTGCTGCCGGCCCAAGGCCGATGATCCCTCCATGTGTCCGGCCTTCGAGCCGTGTTTTCTGCAAAGACCTCGTCGACCGTGTGAGCTGACGTTAGTAGGCACGATGCACGTACACGCACTCGCTGTGTCCTTTTGTGGCACTCACTGCACACCGGACTAAACCCAGCCAACCAGACGACGGACCATGAACACTTGGAACAACCATGGCGGGCATCGCCGTCGCGTGCACCCGGGGCGCCGCTGTTTCGATGGTGTTCCCATGCGCATAGCCACTAACTACCGTCGTGAACGACTCGACTCAATCACCGGCTTCTCAGGACACCACGCACACTCACGTACACGGACCGGCTAAGACCCAAACGGACACAACGTCGGTGAGATCATGCTTGATGCCGCCCACGAATTCGCCGTGCCTGCGCACATCGTTGGTACCCAGACACATCCCGACACCTTTCGGACACTTGCAGTCATCTCCGGCCGGCCTCTGGCCACTCTAGTCAGCCCCGGCCAGCCACCAGCCCCACCCGACCAGCCGTGGCCAGCCTGCAGAAGGCTATAGCTAGTCGCAGCCAGCCAATAGCAAGCCATAGCCAGCCAGAAGCTACTATCAGCTGGCCGAGAGGAGCCGGAGCATACAACAGCAAGCCTCGCCGTTTCCTTTTGACGCCAACCCTGTTCGGCCTTCGTGCCGTAGCCCAGTTGATAGATGTTGTTGGACGGTTGGAAAGCCAAAGTCAGATACGACGCTGGACTATTGGAGAGCCCCTCCTCTTACTTCTTGTGCACCTGTCCACCATATTGTGCCCTAACCTTATGACCTGTCCGTCCATATATCTGTTGTACACTATCCATATGATTTGTTTGTACATGTATCTATTGTACCCCAACCTCACTCTGTCTGTACATGTATGTGTAATACAGGATCCATCCATCTTTGAGCTATGGAATTATGCTACTCACTGTCTTGTCGAGTTGTTTTGTCTCGTGGTCATGTCTTTGGATCTTATTGTTGCTTGTTCGTGTTGTCTGTCTGTGTGCCGTGCCTTTGAGCTGGCTGGGGGATCGTACCTCGTTCGGACGTTGCGATCACGGGATCCGTCTCACCATGACCGTAATGCCGGGTGTAACTCGACCTCTCGCTTTTTAGTTGACCCGTAGAGCTACGAGTGTTAGCCCCTACCATCGACCCTAGGACGTGGTCGTGTTGGACTTGATATTGATGTCAGTATCAATGCGGATCTTACCCGCTCACATTGAGCCTATCGTGATCTAGTCCTGTGGGAGATAACCTAGGGGATAACAATCCGTGGAACGATGGGTGCCAACTCTCGTGGTGTAGCTTGTGGCCACGAGTACACCTCGCCATGACCATGGAGCTATACCCCGTGTGCCGTTCTTTGATTCTTCGTGCCCAAGCCCTCATATGCTTGTACCCTGTGCGACCGCCGCATTCCTTCGATTCTGCAGTGACAACCGCACCGCTACAAATCTGAGAGATGACTTAGCTGCCAGTGCACCCAGGTCGTGGTACCCTATGAGTGGCTTGCGTACTTGTTTTCTTCTGTGTGTCTCTCCTTTCTAACGCCCCGTCTATGCCATGGCGTGTACGTTGGAAGAAGTAGACCACTGCCCTTTTGTGTCTCTCGCTCTTCATTCTCATTTAGTCCGCTCTGTTCGATCCCGTCTTGCTCACGGTGACTGGATCAAAGACCGGACTACCCCTTTCTATACCCCTTTCTACTTAGCAAAGCTATGGTCTATGTCAAGATCTCGGACCTATGCGAGTCGATCCGATCCACCGCTTAAAACCATCTTCACTGAAGATGTGACCGAGAATATGATATGGATGTGCTTAGCGAACTCCTTGCCCTCTGGTGTTTTTGGATCATCCCATGTCCCGTCGTATTTTGGTGTATTGGGTGATTCTTGCCTTGAGTTTCTTCGCAGGAGTAGCCATTTCCGGATTAACGTTGATCGGATCGAGACCCGCTGGAGGAGGAGAACATGGACGACGACCGGAACCGTGGAGTGAAGTCACCCTGGAGGAGGTGGCCCAGCAGAACGACTACACTAACTGAGGAGTGCTCATACCACTACTTCCTCGACAACGCAGGTGTCATGGCAGCACCTTCTTTTAGAGAATCCTATTAGACATTGTATTTAGAATTGCTAGCGCTTTATATTTACTCCTTTGCTAGTATATGATGCATACTACTACCTAAGCCGTTATTACCCTGCTTGCAACCACTCTACCATGCTACCTAGCTTCGCGCTCACACTCTCTCTTATATATATTTACCTGCTTGCTTGCATGTTACATCACCATATTTATTAACTCCACTCGCATTGTATCTGTGATGTGATGCTGGTGGTGAACCTCTAGGAATGGTTTGGCTTGGGATGCCAGACTGGTGGACTATGAGCGTGCTGCGTGTGTCTTGGGTGTGTGGTGAGGGTCGAGTCGACCAAGTGGGATACACGACGAGCTGTGTAAGCAAGTCATGCCGGGAGTAGCGTCTGGGCATTCCCACGAGAGATACCTGTGGCGGGTAATGGTTTATGAGGAGGTTCCAGGATGGATAGCCTGCGTGGTTTGAAACCCATGAAAGGAGGTGCCGTGATGGCACGGGGAGAGTATCCCCTAAGAGAAGATGCCTGCTTGGTCAACCTAGGATCTACTGGTACTCAGGCTCATATGAATCCTTTACTGCTCACTCGTCTTCGATGAGCGGAGAATGGCTGGACTACTTGGTAGGGCGGTGCCACTACTACTAGGTTGTAAGGTGATAGGGTGGGCGGTGGCGGATGCCGGAAGTTTCCGCACCGTCCTAGTATGTCAGTACCATTGATTGGGCCCAGGTATTGTCTCTCCTAGTCTCAGCGTTTCGGTTCGTGCCCGAAGTTACCCAAGGCTGAGTGGTCGGGTGGCATCGACCTAGGCAAGCAAGCACCCGGAATTCTGCCTAGATGATTGTACAGCATCGATGATGGCTAATCTTGTGAATAGTAAAACCTCTGCAGAGTGTATGGTTGATCGATCGATACATATGCCAATTCATCGGCTATGGACCTTTTCTGTAGTCTTCTACTAGTGTAGATAGTGATGTTCTTTTCTCCCCCTGGTTAATGATTGTCCGGCAGTGTGCCCGGTGTGGTAGTGTGCCGTTGAGACAGGACCCGAGAGGGAGTTGGGCCTATCGACTGAGCGCGAGGTGTGTGTGTGTGTGTGTGTGTGAGGTGGTGTATGGGTGGGATGATGGAATTGGGATGGACTGATGGATGGTATTGATATGGGTTAAAACTTGATGAATTATTATAATATTTACTAATGGATACTACTTTGCACGCGCTTAGGATGCAAACCACAGCCAAATATTAGGATCGCCAGACCCTTTGTTTTCTCTTTTCCACTAAAGCTCATCGGTGCTGACCATAGCCTGCACATATCTGGCGGTGTGCAGATTACCTGACTAACAGAGATATTGAGATAAGAAGAATTAGAAGGTCTCGTGCATACGCTCAAGTTTGGTTCAGGAGATGGAGACTATGCTGCGCCAAGAATAACTCTGATGATACCCGTGAAGGAGGAGCCTTCACTCGATGACATATTCCGCCAACTCTGATGACATCTAGATATGCTTCTGCTTGATTAACCCTGTAATAGATGTGATCCCAGTTGATATAATATTTTGTAAGTATTTACGAAGTATGACTGTAATATCAACTGATATATGATAATGTGATGAGATCAATCTTTGGTTTCTTCACATTATAGCTCATTCTGTGGATTTTTCCTTCGTGGATAAATCAAGGATGTTTCAGTTGGTATCAGAGCCATACTTGACCTTAGGACGAGACCATTAGGACTAGTTACTACTATATGAGCCAACAACTCTATCTAAAAACTATTTGCGAAAACACTTTTCTCCTCCTCCTTGAGTTTTAATGCTAGCATTTGAATCCTTTTTCCGCCTTGAGTTCTTCCGCTAACTAATTTTACCTATTCTAAAGGTTGACCCATAAGAAGTGGACTTCCCTTTTGACTGCCCATGATAGATCGATAGATGTGTAAGACTATAAAGACTTAGGAGTCGTTTTAAGTCAACACTATGCATATAGGAGTTGTAATGCTGTCTGATTGCCTGGATCTTTTTGCTTCTTATGCTTCTTATGACTCTTGAGTTTATATTGCCTAAATGTAGGTTATGAAATTATTTTATATACATGAGACTCCAGGAACCGCCCATAACCCACAGGTCCCAACTTTTTATATTAAAGTTGTAGTTCTTAATGAGATCTACAACTATTTTTTTTCATTTAAAAACGATAAGATGTTAAAAATAATATAAAGTTTTAGCGGAGAAGGCGGAGGAAGAAATGTGCGTTGGATCACCAACACCGTATGGTCTTATACAAAGGAATATATTGCTAAAACTTTATATTATTTTTTGCATCTTATCGTTTTTAAATGAAAAAACTCAAAGCTACAAAGTTGTAGATCCCATTAAGAACTATAACTTTAGTACTTTGTAGATCCCATTAAGAACTATAACTTTAGTATAAAAGTATATTCATTTGATACTGTACTAGAAAGATATGATTTTTTTAACGTGACAAGTGCTGGTACGCGATTAATATGCTGATGAAACTTTATATTATTTTTCTTTTGAGCATGTTAATGACCAAAGACAAAAAAAAAACTTAAAATCATAAAGTTATAGATGTCATCGAGGGGTACGACTTTCACGTAAAAAGTATCATCATTTCTCATCAAAAGTATCATCATTTGTCATCATATAAGAAATATACGATTCTTCTAAGGCAAGAAACACTAGTACGTGATTAATATGCTTGCTGAAACTTTTTAATATTTTTTATCATCTTGGGGGTTAAAATGAAAAAATTTAAAACTAGAAAGTTGTAGATCTCGTCAAAAAATATATTTTTTTATAAATTCAGTTCAAAACTTTATGTATAAAAGCTATGAGTATTTCACGTGGGGCCGCATGTTGTTATTTTATTTTGTATCATAATATAATCAATATTGGTCTTGATTTGTAGAGTTAATTGTAAGAAATCCAAAAGTTCAATCGGATTATAACTTGGATGTATAGTTTAAGAAATATAGTGATTTAAGTATTCGTAATGAAAAAGATGAAGCAACAACACAAGCCATAAATGAAAACACTGTGCCATCCACTGTACCACTGCAGCGCCGTCCAAGTGTGTGCTGCAATCTGCAGCTTTTCGGCCGAATGTCGTGAGTTTCGCAGACATTAACCGGCTTAAGCAACAAGTGAAAAATCTGATTAACAAACCCCGCACGAATCCTAAAGAACATCGGACGGTAGTTGACAGGGAGGACATATCAGCCCCGGGGCACCGGAACATTCGCCGTGCGGTAGGAGCACCGGTTCGGCGTACTGTCTACTCTTCCATCCCCGCAGCTCGCCTGACTTGATCCCGTAGTAAGCCCCAAACGTAATCACGCATCAGTTGCTCGGTGAATCCATTGTTGCTGTTCCACTCACATGCAAAGGACGTGAAGATAGGATTCATTCTTGCAGACTCGGCGATCATGAAGATCAGGCCCGCCAGTGCCAGCCTGGACTCCTGGAGTACTTTTTATCATCCGAAGAGTGTACACTATTGTTGGATGTGCATACGCCATTCCGTGGACCTGCAGATGACATGGGAATTAATTTACTCTTAATTTATTTACAGTTTTGCTATGTTATGCGAAGGTGAAAAACTGTCGATATTTACCTCTACTGGTGGACTCAGTTGCTTGCCAATATCTTCGATGTGCAGCTCCGGACACCATGTGACAGTCACATGAACTTTATCGCGTGTGAGTGGGCTGCACTTTGTCCTTGGATTCGAACTTCTGTTGAAGTCCAGAGTTGCTTTCAAAATGTTGTCGTCGCTGTTGTTGCCAGTTTTAACACGCAGGTCCACCTTGAAACGACCTCGATTTTCCGCGAAGGGAAATCCACAGGTTCGAATTGTAATTCAACAGATTGTTTAGGACAATCCATGAAATTACCCATATCTCAGTTGACACCAGGATCCATACAACGGTAATTAAGTCTTACATAAACATTTATTACATCGCCACATTGGCGGAATCAACATTCAGAGAAACTTTAGAAGATGCGGAAGCGATTCATCCTTCACGGCCAACTTGAGTGTAGCACGTGACCCTATTCCTCGTCATCATCTCCCTCGAAGTCGTACTCATTCTCGTCACCTGACAGCAAATTTATCAGTATGATTTGTACTGGCCACGGAGCCCACCTATGCAGCATTTGCTTTGTGGAAAGTGGATGCAAGGCTATACAAGTAGACCTATAGGCTGAGGTTTTCCTATGCAGCTGTAATCAATGTTTAATTAGTCAAGTTTTATCACCAGTTAACACCATCATCCATTTTCCCATCACCACACCTCACATACCCACACCTCACTCTCATTCGACAGGCCCAACTCCCTCTCGGGCCTATCTCAGCGGCACACTACCACAACGGGTACACTGCCGGAAAACATCATCCAGGGGGAGAAAAGAATATGCTCTCATCTAATAGTGGTTGCAGAAACATTAGGAAAGGTCCATAGCCAACGAGTTGGCTTATGTATCGATCGATCAACCATACACTCTGCAGAGGTTTTACTACTCACAAGATTAGCCATCATCGATGCTATACAATCATCTAGACAGAATTCCGGGTGCTTGCTTGCCTAGGTCGATGCCACCCTGCCACTCAGCCCTGGGACATTCCGGATCCAACACCATCACAGAGACTGGGAGACGCAGTACCGGGCCCCATCAGTGGTACTGCGCATCTAGAACGGTACGGGAATCTGCCATCCGTCACCGTCCACCCTTATCACCTCTCAACCTAGCAGTAGTGGCACTGCCCTACCAAGTAGTCCAACCGTCTCCCGTCCATCAGAAGCGAGCGAGTAGCAAGGGAATCCAGATGTTTCCGGTCACTAGTCAGATCCTAGGTTGTGACCAAGCAGGCATCTCCACTTAGGGGATACTCTCCCCGTGCCATCACGGCACCTCCGCTCACGGGACTTCAATGCACATCCCGGAACCACCTCATAAGTCATTACCCGCCACAGGTATCTCTCGTGGGGATGCCCAGGTTGCACCCCCGGCACGACTTGCCCCACGGGCTTGTCTCACATCCCACTTGGTCGACATCAACCCTTACCACGCACCCAAGACGCACGCAGCACTCTCTCCCAGTGGTTATAATCAGTTATGCACCGTCCCAATTCCACCACATAGCATATAGCATGTAGTAAGTAGTGGAAGAGTAACAGTAAATTAAGCAGCAGCTAACCTAATAGCGGATAGCAGGGTAAAGTCTTATCAAGACAGGGAATTCAAATATACTACCATGCAACCAATCCATACATAATCATAAAGCAATAGCAACAATGTCATTTGCAATGCGTAAATAGGATCTAAGGATTTGGTGGGACGTGGCACCTTCGTAGTCATCTCCTAGCTCCTGAAAGTACTCGTGGTCGTCTTCCTTAGTCAGATCCTCCTCCGGCTCTGAAATCGAACACGAAATAGTCGCGTCAGCGACTCCTATAGAGTATTTCAGAAAAATCCAATAAAATAAAGAGCCAAATGCACACAAACACAGTCTTAAATTGTAGATCTTATTTTTCTGAGAATTTTGATATATGGTGCGCAATTTTTGGACATCGAATGAATAAGTTATGAATTTCCAAAGATTATCCTATTTTCTGAAAATGGGAAAATTGGTCGGTTAATCAGGGGCAGCTCGGGATTGGTCCACGTGGCGCGCGGGTCCAGTAGTGCGGCATGTGGCGCCTCATCAGAACACAGACCCGCTGGTCGCCCACTAGGTGTTCGATGCTGGTTCCCAGAGAGTCGCTGGCGTCGGCGTAGCTCGGTGGTTGGTCGGGCGAGCTCGACGTTGGTCGGGGGGCGTCGGCGTAGCTCGGCGGTGGTCGGGCGAGCTCGGCGTTGGTCGAGGGTGGTTCTCAGAGGTCGGGGGTGGTTCTCAGAGGTCGGGGGTAGCTCGGCGGAGCTCGGTGTAGCTCGGCATAGCTCGGCGGGGCTCGGCGTAGCTCGGCGGAGCTCGGCGTAGCTCGGCGGAGCTCGGCGGGGCTCGGCGTACCTCGGCGGGGCTCGGGCGAATCGGACATTCGGGGCGCCGAGGGTGCCGCTCTCCCGAGCTCTCCCGGGGAGGCTCGGGCGAATCGGAGATTTGGTGCGCCGAGGGTGCCGCTCTCCCGAGCTCTCCCGGGGAGGCTCGGGCGAATCGGAGATTTGGTGCGCCGAGGGTGCCGCTCTCCCGAGCTCTCCCGGGGAGGCTCGGGTGAATCGGAGATTTGGTGCTAGCAGGGTTCCAGGACGTCTGTTCAAGGCGGCGGTGTCTCTCCGGTGCGGCGGACGATGACAGGGCGGCGATGACCATATTTCGGCAAGACAGGGCTCGGCTTTCCCCAATTGGCGTGCTCAGGCAGTCGTCCGACCAGATGGTGGCGGGTTAGAGTCGTGGTATGGCCTTCTTCTCTCCCTCGGCATACGGCGGTTCTCCGACGAGGTGGAGGCGCACGTAGCCAAGGCAACAGACATGATTCGGGGCTCGGCTATCTAGCGGCGGTGCCGAGGCAGACTTGGCGAACCTCGGCGGCCTTTCTCCGTAGCGCGAGGCGATCGGGGGTATTCGGAACGGATTTTAGGCGAGGCGGAACGTGTCGGCGGCGATGTCGCCGCGACTGTGAGGTTCCGGCGGGGCTAAGGAGGTCTTCTAGGAGATGTATACGCGTCCAGGGTCTATGGCGATGGTATACCAACTACCAATTTTGGCTACCGAGATTCCCAAGGTGCTCGGTTGTGGCGGCGGCGTGTCGCCGACGACGGCGGAAGGCGGCAACGCGGCTACGACCAAGTATTGGTTCAATCGAATGCGGTCTTGTCAAATTGGTGAGGCCAGAGAAGCATACAACACTCTGGTGGCGAACTTTAGCCATGGCATGACCTTCTTTTGGCGACGGCTCGCGGCGGCGCTCCGGTAAGGTCGCGGCGCACGCGGTCAAGGCGATTCAGGCTTCCTCTAGCGCTTAGATCCGCGTAGCTAGCTCAAGGGGTCGTGGCGGTGCTCCACGACGCTCTAACCTATACGGGTGCTAGTCGGATTGCTCGGAACGGGTGATTCGGCGTCGGAACGCGTCGCTGGTGAGCGCGCTCCGCCGAGAACGCATCGTGCTGCGTTCTCGGTCTAGCAAGCTTGTAGTCCGGGGGTTTCGGCCGGTCGCATGAGTGCATGGTGCAGGTGATCTTCCTGAGCCGGTAAAGGCTCGTGCCTGCGCGTCCCGTGGGCGGAACGCCATGGCAAAAGCAGGGCGAGGTTCGTACATGGCGTGCGGTGGCTCACCGTGGTGTCGGTGAAGCTAGGATGGTGGTGCAGTGGCGAGTTGAAGCCGTGCAGAGCGATCGCAGTGCCGTGCCGCTCCTTGTCCGCAGCTCGGGCTTCTCCTCCGTGTCCGGCTCCGGCGTGCTCCGCGGCGGCGGCGCTCCGGCAGCTTCTCCTCCTCTGCTCCGCCCTTCTCCTACGCTCTCTCTCTCTCTCGGTTTGGTGCAGTGTGCCGGTCTGTGCTGCGGTGGCGGCGAGGGGAAATGAGGGTAGGGCTTCGGGGTGAGCTCCTTTTTATAGGCGAGCTTGGCCAGCTCCAATGGCGAACGGTCCTGATCGCGCTCGACCGATCGAAGGGCCGTGGCTCGAGTGGATCTAGGGCTCCGGATGGGCGCGGGTTCGCTTGGCGGCCAAGAAAGGAGGGGACAGGAGGGGGACAGCGGGGTCAGGGCTTTGCCATGCGTGGCGCTGTCGGTCATGCCATTTGCGTGACCCGGTGGCGTCTTCTTCGTGTGGAAGAGAAACAGTGGAAGGGAAAGGCGGCTGACAGGCGGGGCCGGGTGGTCAGCGGCTGCGGGGAAGCGGGTGAAACGGTTGCGCGCGTGCGGTCGGCATCGCGCGTGCGCGCGGTGTTGGGCCGGTCCAGTGCGGGGAGGCGGGGTAGAGCGCGCGCGCGGGTGAGGTGAGGAGAAGAAGGCCGGGCTGGTTTGGGCTGGCCTAACTCTCTCTCTCTATTTTCTATTTTCATTTTAGTGTATATATACATATATTGCCCATTTTAAATATTGAGTAAATACAAACATAAATTGCAATAAATCCCAAATGTGATGCATAGGCTATTATTCTATGTGAATGGAATTAAAATGCAAACTATACTCCTTTATTTACCAGATTCATAATGAAGCCTATATGCTTGCACAAGAAAAATGGGTTTTCATAATAAATAAATGAAAAATTTTAATTGGTTGGGATTTTTAGGTTGTGTGGATTTTTAGGGTTGTTATAGTCCTCCCCCCTCATTAGGATCTCGACCTCGAGATTCAGAGATAACGTACCCATCGAAGAGGTAAGGAAACATAATCCGCAAGTCCGATTCTTTCTCCCACGTAGCTTCCCTTTCAATGTGATTGCTCCATTGTACCTTGCACATCGGAATGGTTTTGTTTCGAGTCTCCTTTGTATCCTGCGCCAAGATCTTGATCGGATGTTCCTTGTATTCAAGTGTGTCTTGCAGGTCTAATGCATCCGTAGAAACTTGCTCCTCGGGAAGCTTCAAACACTTCCTTAATTGCGAGACATGGAACACGGGGTGTACTCCAGATAATTCCTCCGGTAGTTCCAGCTTGTAAGCAAGCTTTCCAACCCTTTTACAGATCCTGTATGGCCCAACATATCTTGGTGCCAATTTCCCTTTCACGTGGAATCTGACAGTGCCACGAAGTGGAGATACCTTGAGGTAGACATAATCCCCAACCTTGAACTCAAGCTCTCTACGTCTTCTATCTGCATAGCTCTTTTGCCTACTCTGTGCATTTCTCAAATTTTATCTGACCTGTGCTACGCCTTCCTCTGCTTCTACAATCTTAGCAGGGCCAAAGAAGGCCCTCTCTCCGGGTTCTGACCACATTAGCGGGGTCCTGCAGGGTCTCCCATACAATGCCTCAAACGGTGACATCTTGAGGCTTGTTTGATAGCTGTTGTTGTACGAGAATTCAGCGTGGGGTAAGCAGCTTTCCCAACTGGTCTTGTATTTTATCACACAAGCTCGGAGCATATCTTCGAGAATTTGGTTCACTCTTTCTGTTTGACCGTCAGTTTGTGGGTGATAAGCCGTGCTATAGTCCAGCTTGGTTCCGATGGATTTGTGAAAGGCCTGCCAGAATCGAGACGTGAATTGTGAGCCTCGATCAGATATTATGCTTGTGGGTGCCCCGTGTAGTCTCAGAATGTGGGTTATGTATAAATCCGCCAGCCGTTCGGCCTCGTAGCCAATGCTGATGGGAATGAAGTGAGCGACTTTGGTCAAACGGTCGACTATCACCCAAATCGAATCGTGTTTCTTCTCGGTGCGGGGTAACCCAACGATAAAATCCATCGAAATGCATTCCCATTTCCATTCTGGAATTGCGAGGGGTTGTAGTAGGCCGGCTGGTCGTTGATGTTCGGCCTTGATTCTGCTGCAAGTGTCACATCGGGCTACATGCCCTGCAATGTCTGCCTTCATATTCTCCCACCAGAAGTGCTTTCTTAGATCATGGTACATCTTGGCTGACCCTGGGTGAATGCAATATTTGGAGTCATGCCCTTCTGACAGAATCTCTTCTCGTATCGCTGAATCCGTCGGTACGCAGATTATATCTTTGTACCATACAGTTCCCTGCTCATCTTCTCGGTATTCGGGGCCTCTTCTCAGCTTCATCAAACCACGGATATAGTTTATCTCAGGACAGTTCTTTTGCGCTTCACGGATTCGTGAGGTGAGATTGTACTCGACGCGAAGCTCATTTAGCATGCCATAGGAGATTACCTCGAGCTGGAACGCGTCAAACTCTCTCCTGAGCTCAGACGGCATAGACTTGGTGATGAGGGTATGGCAGTAGCTTTTGCGGCTAAGTGCATCAGCGACTACGTTAGCCTTCCCTGGGTGGTAATGGATCTCAAGATCATAGTCCTTGATGAGTTCTAGCCATCTGCGCTGCCTCATATTCAGATCTTCTTGTGTGAAGAAGTACTTCAGGCTCTTGTGATCAGTGTAGATGTCACACTTGTTGCTCATCAGATAGTGTCTCCAAATCTTGAGTGCATGTACCACGGCTGCAAGTTCTAGGTCATGAGTCGGGTATCGCTGCTCATGTTCCTTCAACTGTCTTGAGGCATAAGCTATCACTCTTCCTTCTTGCATTAGTACACAGCCCAAACCTTGCCGAGAGGCGTCACAATATACAACAAAATCTTTGTGAATATCGGGTAGGGCTAGTACAGGTGTAGTAGTGAGCTTCTCCTTCAAGGTCTGGAAACTCTTCTCACATTCAGGAGTCCATATAAACTTGTTCTCTTTCTTCAGCAAGTTGGTCATGGGTCTTGCAATCTTGGAGAAGTTCTCAATAAATCTGCGATAGTATCCTGTAAGTCCCAAAAAGTTTATGATTTCTGACACATTACAGGGTTGTTCCCACTCTTTCACAGCTTCAATCTTGGCTGGGTCTACCGCGACTCCTTCTCCTGATAGTACGTGTCCAAGGAAAGCAACTTCCTCAAGCCAGAATTCGCACTTGGAGAATTTGGCGTATAGCTGGTTGCAAGACAACCTCTCCAATACGGTCCTCAGATGATGTTCATGTTCCTCTTTTGTGGCTGAATAAACCAATATATCATCAATGAATACCACCACAAACTTGTCTAGCTCATTCATGAAGATCTTGTTCATCATGTTCATGAAGTATGCTGGAGCATTAGTGAGTCCAAATGAGACTACTGTGCACTCATACTGTCCATATCTAGAGACAAATGCAGTCTTCGGGATATCCTCTTCCCTGATCTTCATATGATGGTACCCTGATCGGAGATCGATCTTCGAGAAGTACTTGGCCTTGCTCAGTTGATCTAACAGATCATCGATGCGGGGCAGTGGGTACTTATTCTTGACTGTGACCGCATTCAGATTCCGGTAGTCAATGCACATCCTCATCGTGCCATCCTTCTTCTTGACAAACAAAACGGGAGATCCCCAGGGCGAAGCACTAGGCCTAATGAAGCCCTTCTCCAGTAATTCTCCCAGCTGCTTCTTGAGTTCCTTCAACTCATCAGCCGACATTCTGTAGGGTCTTTTGGCAATCGGTGCAGTTCCTGGCATCAGCTCTATAACAAACTCCACATCTCTATCTGGTGGTATTCCTGGCAACTCCTCTGGAAATACGTCATTGAATTCACAGACTACTGGCACATCTCTGAATGTCAGCTCTGTCTTATCTGCTTTAGTCTCCAGGGCACATAGGAGGGCTTGGACTCTCTCGGTTTGGGGTACACATCGGACAGCTGTTCCCCAAGGGTGGGTTACCTGAACATATCTAGGTGAACAAGATATCACTCCCCGGTGTTTGGTTAGCCAGTCCATGCCTAAGATGACATCTAAGCTATTGGAGGGTAGTAGGGTTAGGTCAGCTCGAAAGTCAAGTCCCTCGATTGTGATTATCACTCCCCTACATATGTGAACGCTTCTGAAGGTTCCTAAGGGCGAGCTAGTTAGGATGGGGTTTGCTCTCGGGGTTACAGGTATGTTATGCTTTCGTGCATATGCAGATGAAATGTATGAACATGTAGCTCCCGAATCGAACAGAACTGTAGCCATGTTACCCTGAACTAGGAACGTACCGTACATAGCGTCAGGTGCAGCTTCAGCTTCCTCAGCAGTCATGTGGTTCAGTCTTCCTCGGGTAGCAGATCCCCGGTTCGGTGTGCCCTGTGCAGCTGCTCGTGCACGGTTGAGGTCGGGGCACATAGCCACACGGTGTCCAGGCCTACCGCATCCGAAGCAAGTGAAGGGTGCACTGCCTGCTATGGCTGTCGCAGGAGCCTTCCAATTGCTTGTCCTTGGCGTGTTGGTAGCGGGGGCGGGTGTGTTCTGCACAGCTCGAGTCGGCGCTGGGTAGGTCTGAGCGGGGCGGTGATAGTTGCTGCTGTTGGTACCACCACGGCTGGTTCCCGAAGAAGGTCCCTGGCGAGTTTGGAAAGGCGGGGGTGCACCCGTTCGCTGTCTCTGGGGTGGAGCAGTGCGAGCGGGTCCCTCAGAGCGGCGCTTCTTTCCCTTGTTCTGGGCCTCGAATTTCAGTCGTGCTTCCATGCGATACTTCTCGATCTCAATACAGCGGTCAATCAGCTCACGCAGAGTGTAGCTCTTGTTCCCTGACAGAGCCAACCTGATCTTGGTCTGAAGTCCCTTCCTGTAGTAGTACATCTTTTCCTTCTCGGAACTCACGCAAGACGCAGGTGCGTAGCGGAGCAAGCAGTTGAAGCGGGTGGTGTACTCGTGGATCCGGTCAGCTCCCTGGGAGATGTTGCGAAACTCGTTTTCCTTGGCCTCCATGACTCCCTCAGGAATGTGGTGGTCACTGAAAGCCTCGGTGAACTCATCCCAGTCAATGCGGGCTGGGTCCTCGTGAGCGCTGGTGTAGTTGTCCCACCATGCTCGTGCAGCACCGGTCAGCTGGTGGCTAGCAATCCCAACACACTCCTCGTCGGAGCAAGTGGTCAGGTCCAGCTTCTTCTCCATCTCTTTAAGCCAATTGTCGGCAGCGAGGGGATCGCTGTCGGTCCCGTCGAAGGTGGGTGGCCTCAGCTTCAGGAAACCCTCCAGTTTCCTTTGGAAGTCATTCTGGGGTGGCCCATGGTGCCTGTTCATCCCAGTAGCTATGGCATTCAGCAGCTGGGTCTGCTGTGCCATTACTTCCGCCAACGTTGGTGGCGGCGGCGGTGGCGGTGGCGGAGGCACATTCTCGCCCTGTGGTGGCGGATCGTTCACCGGCGGTGCATCCTCTGCCCGGCGCAGCTCTTCTTCCAAGTTAACTCCAGCTCGCCTGCCAGCTGGGTGTCCACGGTTGCGACCACGCCCACGTCCTGGCGCAGGCGCGGGGGAGGGCTGGCGGTTCTCCAAACGCGCAGAACGTCTCATCGACATCTGAAATTATTAGGTACGTGCTCAGTGCAGTAATAATCTTGTAGTGGTTTAAGTAGGAGTTAGATGTTTTCAACGATTTAAATGAATTAAAACATTTTTCATGCTATCCTACACTCAACCAAAGAAGCATAAAGAACCATAAGAAGCATAAGATCCAAATGTCACTCATCACATGGTTATTATTACATAAAGGATGTTCCTGTCTGCTAAGAAGATCGTGCTATGCGCAGATAGCCAATGACAGGACAATTCATGGTATCACTAGTCTAAGGGCCACGCAGGGTCCCATAAGCTACTGGTGCATAAGATCGAGTACGGCGTCGGGTATGCGGCTGTCCTCTGCCTCGACAAGCTTCCCTCGGCTGAAGTACTGGATCTGGTCAGACGGTGCTCCCAGCTCCTCCAGCACCTGGCGTAGTACCATGGCAAATCCGCCGTGGTTCCTTCCGTTGATCGGGATCTCAATAGTGCTGTCGTGCAGTGGACGAAGTGGTGGTCCAAGGCTGGTCATCTGCGAATTTTTCAAGAAACGGATTAGCAGGTCCTTGTATTAGATAAGCCATTGCATAAAAAGTGAATGCAAGGTCGGTAATATAACCGAAAGAGAGTCTGGCTTCTTATTCTAACGTCCATTTTCTATGGGTCTCGTCCTACAGTCAAGTATGGCTCCGATACCAACTGAAACGACCTCGATTTTCCGCGAAGGGAAATCCACAGGCTCGAATTGTAATTCAACAAATTGTTTGGGACAATCCATGAAATTACCCATATCTCAGTTGACACCAGGATCCATACAACGGTAATTAAGTCTTACATAAACATTTATTACATCGCCACATTGGCGGAATCAACATTCAGAGAAGCTTTAGAAGATGCGGAAGCGATTCATCCTTCACGGCCAACTTGAGTGTAGCACGTGACCCTATTCCTCGTCATCATCTCCCTCGAAGTCGTACTCATTCTCGTCACCTGACAGCAAATTTATCAGTACGATTTGTACTGGCCACGGAGCCCACCTATGCAGCATTTGCTTTGTGGAAAGTGGATGCAAGGCTATACAAGCAGACCTATAGGCTGAGGTTTTCCTATGCAGCTGTAATCAATGTTTAATTAGTCAAGTTTTATCACCAGTTAACACCATCATCCCTTTTTCCATCACCACACCTCACATACCCACACCTCACTCTCATTCGACAGGCCCAACTCCCTCTCGGGCCTATCTCAGCGGCACACTACCACAACGGGTACACTGCCGGAAAACATCATCCAGGGGGAGAAAAGAATATGCTCTCATCTAATAGTGGTTGCAGAAACATTAGGAAAGGTCCATAGCCAACGAGTTGGCTTATGTATCGATCGATCAACCATACACTCTGCAGAGGTTTTACTACTCACAAGATTAGCCATCATCGATGCTGTACAATCATCTAGACAGAATTCCGGGTGCTTGCTTGCCTAGGTCGATGCCACCCTGCCACTCAGCCCTGGGACATTCCGGATCCAACACCATCACACTGAGACTGGGAGACGCAGTACCGGGCCCCATCAGTGGTACTGCGCATCTAGAACGGTACGGGAATCTGCCATCCGTCACCGTCCACCCTTATCACCTCTCAACCTAGCAGTAGTGGCACCGCCCTACCAAGTAGTCCAGCCGTCTCCCGCCCATCAGAAGCGAGCGAGTAGCAAGGGAATCCAGATGTTTCCGGTCACTAGTCAGATCCTAGGTTGTGACCAAGCAGGCATCTCCACTTAGGGGATACTCTCCCCGTGCCATCACGGCACCTCCGCTCACGGGACTTCAATGCACATCCCGGAACCACCTCATAAGTCATTGCCCGCCATAGGTATCTCTCGTGGGGATGCCCAGGTTGCACCCCCGGCACGACTTGCCCCACGGGCTTGTCTCACATCCCACTTGGTCGACATCAACCCTTACCACGCACCCAAGACGCACGCAGCACTCTCTCCCAGTGGTTATAATCAGTTATGCACCGTCCCAATTCCACCACATAGCATATAGCATGTAGTAAGTAGTGGAAGAGTAACAGTAAATTAAGCAGCAGCTAACCTAATAGCGGATAGCAGGGTAAAGTCTTATCAAGACAGGGAATTCAAATATACTACCATGCAACCAATCCATACATAATCATAAAGCAATAGCAACAATGTCATTTGCAATGCGTAAATAGGATCTAAGGATTTGGTGGGACGTGGCACCTTCGTAGTCGTCTCCTAGCTCCTGAAAGTACTCGTGGTCGTCTTCCTTAGTCAGATCCTCCTCCGGCTCTGAAATCGAACACGAAATAGTCGCGTCAGCGACTCCTATAGAGTATTTCAGAAAAATCCAATAAAATAAAGAGCCAAATGCATACAAACACAGTCTTAGATTGTAGATCTTATTTTTCTGAGAATTTTGATATATGGTGCGCAATTTTTGGACATCGAATGAATAAGTTATGAATTTCCGAAGATTATCCTATTTTCTGAAAATGGGAAAATTGGTCGGTTAATCAGGGGCAGCTCGGGATTGGTCCACGTGGCGCGCGGGTCCAGTAGTGTGGCATGTGGCGCCTCATCAGAACACAGACCCGCTGGTCGCCCACCAGGTGTTCGATGCTGGTTCCCAGAGAGTCGCTGGCGTCGACATAGCTCGGTGGTTGGTCGGGCGAGCTCGACGTTGGTCGGGGGGCGTCGGCGTAGCTCGGCGGTGGTCGGGCGAGCTCGGCGTTGGTCAGGGGTAGTTCTCAGAGGTCGGGGGTGGTTCTCAGAGGTCGGGGGTAGCTCGGCGGGGCTCGGCGGAGCTCGGCGGGGCTCGGCGTAGCTCGGCGGAGCTCGGCGTACCTCGGCGGAGCTCGGCGGGGCTCGGCGTACCTCGGCGGGGCTCGGGCGAATCGGACATTCGGGGCGCTGAGGGTGCCGCTCTCCCGAGCTCTCCCGGGGAGGCTCGGGCGAATCGGAGATTTGGTGCGCCGAGGGTGCCGCTCTCCCGAGCTCTCCCGGGGAGGCTCGGGCGAATCGGAGATTTGGTGCTAGCAGGGTTCCAGGGCGTCTGTTCAAGGCGGCGGTGTCTCTCCGGTGCGGCGGACGATGACAGGGCGGCGATGACCATATTTCGGCAAGACAGGGCTCGGCTTTCCCCAATTGGCTCAGGCAGTCGTCCGACCAGATGGTGGCGGGTTAGAGTCGTGGTATGGCCTCCTTCTCTCCCTCGGCATACGGCGGTTCTCCGACGAGGTGGAGGCGCACGTAGCCAAGGCGACAGACATGATTCGGGGCTCGGCTATCTAGCGGCGGTGCCGAGGCAGACTTGGCGAACCTCGGCGGCCTTTCTCCGCAGCGCGAGGCGATCGGGGGTATTCGGAACGGATTTTAGGCGAGGCGGAACGTGTCGGCGGCGATGTCGCCGCGACTGTGAGGTTCCGGCGGGGCTAAGGAGGTCTTCTAGGAGATGTATACGCGTCCAGGGTCTATGGCGATGGTATACCAACTACCAATTTTGGCTACCGAGATTCCCAAGGTGCTCGGTTGTGGCGGCGGCGTGTCGCCGACGACGGCGGAAGGCGGCAACGCGGCTACGACCAAGTATTGGTTCAATCGAATGCGGTCTTGTCAAATTGGTGAGGCCAGAAAAGCATACAACACTCTGGTGGCGAACTTTAGCCATGGCATGACCTTCTTTTGGCGACGGCTCGCGGCGGCGCTCCGGTAAGGTCGCGGCGCACGCGGTCAAGGCGATTCAGGCTTCCTCTAGCGCTTAGATCCGCGTAGCTAGCTCAAGGGGTCGTGGCGGCGCTCCATGACGCTCTAACCTATACGGGTGCTAGTCGGATTGCTCGGAACGGGTGATTCGGCGTCGGAACGCGTCGGTGGTGAGCGCGCTCCGCCGAGAACGCGTCGTGCTGCGTTCTCGGTCTAGCAAGCTTGTAGTCCGGGGGTTTCGGCCGGTCGCATGAGTGCATGGTGCAGGTGATCTTCCTGAGCCGGTAAAGGCTCGTGCCTGCATGTCCCGTGGGCGGAACGCCATGGCAAAAGCAGGGCGAGGTTCGGACATGGCGTGCGGTGGCTCACCGTGGTGTCGGTGAAGCTAGGATGGCGGTGCAGTGGCGAGTTGAAGCCGTGCAGAGCGATTGCAGTGCCGTGCCACTCCTCGTCCGCAGCTCGGGCTTCTCCTCCGTGTCCGGCTCCGGCGTGCTCCGCGGCGGCGGCGCTCCGGCAGCTTCTCCTCCTCTGCTCCGCCCTTCTCCTACGCTCTCTCTCTCTCGGTTTGGTGCAGTGTGCCGGTCTGTGCTGCGGTGGCGGCGAGGGGAAATGAGGGTAGGGCTTCGGGGTGAGCTCCTTTTTATAGGCGAGTTTGGCCAGCTCCAATGGCGAACGGTCCTGATCGCGCTCGACCGATCGAAGGGCCGTGGCTCGAGTGGATCTAGAGCTCCGGATGGGCGCGGGTTCGCTTGGCGGCCAAGAAAGGAGGGGACAGGAGGGGGACAGCGGGGTCAGGGCTCTGCCATGCGTGGCGCTGTCGGTCACGCCATTTGCGTGACCTGGTGGCGTCGTCTTCGTGTGGAAGAGAAACAGTGGAAGGGAAAGGCGGCTGACAGGCGGGGCCGGGTGGTCAGCGGCTGCGGGGAAGCGGGTGAAACGGTTGACCGCGTGCGGTCGGCATCGCGCGTGCGCGCGGTGTTGGGCCGGTCCAGTGCGGGGAGGCGGGGTAGAGCGCGCGCGCGGGTGAGGTGAGGAGAAGAAGGCCGGGCTGGTTTGGGCTGGCCTAACTCTCTCTCTCCATTTTCTATTTTCATTTTAGTGTATATATACATATATTGCCCATTTTAAATATTGAGTAAATACAAACATAAATTGCAATAAATCCCAAATGTGATGCATAGGCTATTATTCTATGTAAATGGAATTAAAATGCAAACTATACTCCTTTATTTACCAGATTCATAATAAAGCCTATATGCTTGCACAAGAAAAATGGATTTTCATAATAAATAAATGAAAAATTTTAATTGGTTGAGATTTTTAGGTTGTGTGGATTTTTAGGGTTGTTACACACCTCTATGCAAAGGACACAACCAACAGATGGATCAACAACAGCAGATCTCTCCAACGGAGCCCTGCCATCCGAGTTGGACCACATCAGCTCATCCACCCCCTCTGTATGTGCCAAGAGCAAGCTCCCGATTCGGAAGTATATGCTAGTATTGTCGTTCATGAGTGCCTTGATTTTACCAGACTCTAGCCTCTTTATTTTTGGACCTCTAGTCTGACTTCTATAGTTTTTTTTAAAGAACTGGAGGGGCACAGGCCCCTACAGGAAGATTTATATTAATTATTTAAAGAACAGGGTAAGAAAGGAGCCAAGGCTCTTACAATAAGTTATCCAGCCAAAAATCAAAAATTACAGAGAGATTACTCCTAATCCTAAGAGACAAAATCTTGAGTTCCTTCTGAAAGATTTCCTTCGCTACAGCCAAACTTGGTTGCACTCCTTTGAAAATGAAATTATTTCTAACAGACCATATTGTCCAGCACATTAAAACTGCAATTGCCATAAAGAAGGAAGGATGGGTTTGGTCTCTGATTTGATTGATTGCTTCCATTATCTCAGTGCTTGCTTGGAAATTGACTTGGATGAGATTCCAACAATCTTTTGAAAACTGACATTCCAGGAAGAGATGTTGGGATGTTTCTTCCACTGCTTCTTGGCAGAGCACACAATTGTATGATTCTAGATGCATGTTTCTCCTCCTCAATAAATTTCTGGTGCTCAATCGATCTTTCATTAGTAGCCAAAAGAAAACCTTATGTTTTGGTTGACAAGAGCATTTCCAAACCCACTTGAAAGCTGGATGTACCTGTCTGTGACCAATTATGCGTTTATAAGCTTTTGAAGCTGAGAAGTTACTTCCCAGTAAAAGCCATTTATCAATTTGGTCATCAAGAGGGAAGCGATCTATGAAAGACTGCACAACCTGCAGTTGCTGAAAAGCCTGTACGGATAAAGGCAGGCTGAACAAATCTTCAAGAGAGCTCTGAGAGAAAAGAGTTTTGACCGATATATTTTTGTTCTTTGCAAAAGAGTAGAGTTGAGGATACTCTAATTTCAAAGGACGCTGGATCCATGTATCACTCCAGAAGAGGCAGGTCTGTCCATTTTGGACTTGAACAGTGGACACGGATTTGTAGGATTGTAACAATTTAAGAATATCCCTCCACCAAAAGGAACCCTTCTTTATGTGGCTAGGCAATTTGCCATTTGAGTAGTGCTTTTCCCATATCAAAGTAACCCAAGGGATGTCTTTTTTGTTGAAAAATTTGTCCAGATTTTTCATAAGCAGGGCCTCATTGTGTTTTTTTAGATCAATAACACCTAAACCACCCTCAGTTTTAGGGATACATACCATCTTCCAAGCAGCCTTTGGAGCCTTTTTAGAATTGATATCGGACCCTCTCCAAAGAAAATGCTTCCTGAGCTTGTCAATTTGTTTGAGAACACCTTTTGGAAGAGCCAAAGCACAAAGATGAAAGGTGGGGAGTGCTGTGAGGTCAGCATTGGTTATTTCAAGCTTTCCCGCTTGGGAGAGGAAAGTTGAAGTTGAGATTAATCTTCTTTCACATTTAGAAATCAATGGGAGGTAATCATCAATTTTAGGCCTTGAAAGTCCCAGGGGCAATCCAAGATAGGTGAAAGGAAAGGAGCCTTTGGTACAACCAAAAGTGTTAGCTAGATGATTGAATTTCTCTGCGCTTAAGTTGATGGGGACCATTAGGGACTTATTATAGTTGACCTTTAGACCGGTAGATCCAGAGAAGGAATGCAGAATTGCTTTTAGAAACAGCAGCTGTCTAGCATCACCTTCCATGATGATGAGGGTGTCATCAGCGTATTGAATGATGGGGAAATCAACTGAAGAGTTAAGAGGGATTGGCAGATTTAGAAGCCCCAAGGACGTGGCATTATTGAGGATGGACTGCAGGAGGTCAGCAGCTAAAACAAACAAGAGAGGGGAGAGAGGATCGCCCTGTCTGACGCCTCTTCTACAGTGAATAGTTTTCCCAGGGACACCATTGAGCATCACTTTTGAAGTTCCAGAGTTAAGGATGGCTTTGATCCAAGAGATCTAGATTTGGCCAAATCCCTTAGCCTCAAGAATTTGAAGGATGGTACTGTGCTCAATTTTATCAAACGCTTTTTCAAAATCAAGCTTGAGGATGATCATTTCTTTTTTGGAGTGATGGCAAAGGTGGAGATACTCAAAAGACCTGGCCAAGCAATCTTGAATGGTTTTGCTTTTAATAAAACCATATTAATTTTTATGGATCAAAGGAATAATCACACTTTGAAGTCTATTGGCCAAGAGTTTAGTAATGAGTTTCATGGAACCATTAAGGAGGGAGATGGGCCTGAAGTCAGAGATGGAAGCAGGGCTCTGAGATTTAGGCACCAAGGTTATGAAGGAGGAGTTGATGCTTTGTAGACAAGCAGAATTGTTTTGGAAAGCCCAACAAAGATTATAAAAATCACCTTTAATGTTGGGCCAACATTTTTTCATGAATTCATTAGAGAAGCCATCAGGACCAGGGGATTTGTCATTAGGTAGCAATCTAACAGCTTTGTCAATTTCCTCTGTAGTGAATTTAGTCTCCAAGCAATCAAGGCCCTGATGAGAGTGGATGAGACTATTGAGATCAAAAAGCATAGTTTGAAATTCAGATTGTCCAATTCTTTGTTTGAAAGCTTCCCAGATTAAGGCTTCTTTTTGGACATGAGAAGTGACCACATCACCATTATCAGATCTGAGGCTTGTAATGACATTTCTTCCATGTCTAATTGTTGCATTTGCGTGAAAAATTTTTGTGCCTGCATCTCCCAAAGTTGCCCATTTGACAGCTCCTCTCTGCTTCCAATAAATCCTCTGCTGCTCTAGTAAGGATAATAATTTTTCCTTTAGGATGGCTCTGAAATTCCACTCTTCTAGGCTCAGGTCTCTATGTTCCTCAATTACCTCCAAAAATTTAGTTACTAAACTAATGTTGTTGATAGCAGCTTTCAGATTAGAAAGCTTGGCACTCCAGACTTTGAGAGCTCCTCTTAGATTCTTGAATTTGTTTGTTATTATTTTAGCCTTGTCAGTGATGTCTGGATTTGAATACCAATGCTGAGCCATAATAACTTGAAAATCCTCTCTTAGTAACCAATAATTTTCAAACCTAAAGATATGAGCTCTTGGGATATCAGTTGAGATTGTGATGACTAAGGGACTATGATAAGATATTCCTCTAAGCTGAGCTGAGCAAGAAGTTTCAGGGTAGGAAAGAGTCCAGGAGCTATTAGTGAAGACCCAGTCTAATTTTTCAAGCAGAGGGGGGCTTTGCATGTTAGACCATGTATATTTTTGCCCTTGAAGAGGAATATCAGTTAGGCCAGCATGACTGATAGTATTGTTGAAAAGCAGCATATCAGATACATCAGCCCCATCACGGTTTCTGTTTTCTGGGTATCTATAGAGATTGAAGTCACCAAGAATAATCCAATCTTCATCATGGGCTATATCCAGATTTTTTAGCCAAGTAGTGAATTCCCTTTTCCCTTCATGTGTACACAGGCCATTAACATTTATTAGTGTCCAAGTATGGTCATTATGCTTTGAAGTAAAATCTACTGCCAGCCCAAACCCACAGGAAAATTTCAGAATTCCAGTGAAAAAACATGATTTCCAGGCCACAAGTAAGCCACCTGAGGCACCATTATAAGGAACAAAGCAAAAATCATCAAAAGCTGGTGGTAATATGTCTCTGATAAATGTCTGATCAAAATCAGCCTTTTTGGTTTCTTGGAAGCATGCTATATCACAATTATTACTTAAGACTGTGTTTTTGATCGAGTCCCACTTTCTAGCAGCATTGAGTCCTCTCACATTCCAACATAGAACATTCCAGATTCTGTTTGGTGACTGATTCATGATAACAAAATAAATTTCAGACTTGCCAAGTTACCAAATTTCATAACCCTGCTCCATAAGCAGACAACATTGTTACCCAGTTCAAATTTATCAGACCCACAATCCCAGGAAAACAAAAAGGTTCTGACTGAGACATACATATCCCTAACATTCTTAAAGAGACAATACAAGAGCGGCATAACAGCCAAATAACCAAAAGGACTCATATTAGAAATCCAAAATTTGCAGACTCGTTCTCCTGAGCCCTCTACTGGTCTGCAGGCCATCCTAGTTCCTCTACATGTCCTGCAGGTCCTCCTTCAGCCATCTGATCATCAGAGCTTTTCTATATGGTAGGTGCTGAGGAAGACTCTCCCACTATGATCCTTTCCTTTGCAACAGGATTACTCTTCTTTCTCTTGCTCTGCAAAAGATCATCATTTATCTCGGTATCATTTAATTTGCACACATGAAAGGCAATTTTTTGATGACTTCCTTTTTCATTGTTGGTGGAACTGAAGTACAGGCCTAACATTTTTTATGTGCACAACCATTTAATTTAAAACCCTTCGCAGATTCTTTCAGTCTAGGGCTCCTTCTTACCTCTGTCTCCACAAGGGCCATTTGGCCATTGCTTTTTTGCCTGATTTCTTTTTACCAGGAGATGTGCTGCCTTGTCCAGAGACCGCTTCATTCTCACCCTCTGATAAGCAGGTAAAAACATTGTCAGGTTAGACTAGAGGTATCGACATCTGAATGTCACGATTATCATTGTCAAAACATTCATAAATTTTAGTTGAAAGCAGCTGCTTGACCCATTGAAAGTTACCAGGAGATAGCAAAAGGACTGTGAAAAAATTGGCCCAGGGTACAGGTAAGGAAATGTGAAGATCAGATGCATTACCTGTAGAAAAGAATCTTTCCCAAAGCCTGGCAGACTCATCCCTCATATGTTGAGTCCAAGCAGGGTCTCTTTCTTCAGCCTGGATCATCACTCTACCAATCTGCATGTTGTTATTGTTGTTAATCTGAATTTGATTGTTCTCTGCAATGAGGGCTTCAAAGAACTCTGCTTCTTCAGGAAAGACATGGTTTTGCCTTGTCTGCTCTTGGACTTGTTCTATCTGATTTTCTTCCTGATTGACTTCAGGTGACTGGTTTTCAGCAAGGGCTGGATCTGGATGCTCCTCGTCATCATCCCCAACCAGTTGATCAGAATGAATTTCCTCAACCCCCCAATTAACTGGTGAAACTGGGACAGCAGGAACAATATTAACATTATTTTCTTGAGCAACCTGGGGCATATCAACTATTTCCATTGGCTCTGGTTCTTGAGGGTTAAGCTGGAAGACCTCATTCTCAATCTGTAAGAGATAGTGAATTTCTTCATTCCCTTCATTGTCATTGGATGGAATGAAATCAGCATTGGGAAGGGGCTGAATAGGATTGATAATGACTGGATCAAGACCTTGGTTTAATGGTGGCTGGTTCAAATCCATTATAGCTCCATCTTCTGGCTCAGGAATATCATTAAGGTCCATCAGCTGCTCAGGCCCTTGGATGTTCTGCATCTGCTGATCTTGTGCCTGAATTTCCTCTGGCCACGGGCCCCAATCATTGCCTTCCTGACCTTGATCCTGCTCTGGTAATCCAAAAGGTTCATTAACTGGCTGTCCAAGACCAAAAAAATCAAAAGGTAGACCAAGCTCCAAATCTAAATTCTCAGGGATGGGGTCTTCATCTGGTGGTCCACCTCCTTGTGGCTTCTGCTGTAGCACTTCACACTGTATGGTCCAGTTATGTCCATCAATGGTATCTGGGTCTTCATAAACTATGAACTGTGGCACTTTCTGCACATCTTTAACTCTTGCTCTAACCAAAAGCCGTGTCAGACATCTTTTATCAGCCTCATATATCAGGACTTTTGCAAAACCCCCCACTGCCTGCTGAATATGTCTTTCAGTCCAATAATCGTTTGGGAGCCCAAACAGTAACAGCCAGCATTCATGATTGAACTCAGCTCTGCGCCAGTTTCTACCTTCATTATGCTTACAGAAGGATACATTGACATTATCAAATATATGAGGACTCTGTTGAATCAGGGTGTCCCGATCATAGGTATGATTGAACTTGACAAGAGCCTGACCCAGATGAGAAGGCTGGATATCACGGAAGGTAACCCCTTTTTCTAACTGCAAGAAATCCCTTATCACCCCCCGAACAGCAGCAAAGTGCATAGCATTACCAGGGAGAGGATCAATGGTGACGATGGCGAGGTCTTCATTCCGAGCAAGAGGCTTCACTGGAGCAAACGCACGAATCATGAGCTCACGGTTGAGAACATCTTCATATTGAAGGTTTTCAGGGATGAACGGATTGGGGTCAGCTCTTTGGAAAGCCATGGTGGTGATCTCAGGAAGCTGGGGATAGTGAGGGAGGGTGGCAGTTTGATTATTGCTGAGAGGGTTTTCACTAGTTGCTACAGCAGAGGCCGGAGGACTACGAGGAGGCGAAGAGCCATGCAATCTCCAGAGAGATGGGTTGAGGGCCTCTTGGAGCACGATACTATTATTAGGAGGATCCTTTTCTGCTCCATTGGGCCTCAACCTCCAAGGTACAGTAATAGCAGGCACCTGTTCCTTGGCGGCCCAAAAAGAACGAGCCATTTCCCCAAATGAATTAAAGGCCGGGGGGCTGGAAGTGGACGGTTGGGCATTAGCCCCAAGAGTAAACCAAGTTGACTTATGGACCAGAGCCGTCTTGCTCATGATCTTGCTGGGATCTTGTCTATTTTCAAGAGAAGGTGCATTAAGGCATAGAGCAGCAGCATGCCCGGACATCCGGCACGCGTGGCACCTTATTGGCCAGCGACAGTTGAAACGTGAGTGGCCAGGAAGGAGACAACGTCTGCAGGGGGACGGAGAGGCCCTAACAGGGCGCAAGGTGGAAGGAGGAGGGGAGGAGGGAGGAAAGACCAGCCGGTCAAACACTGGTCGACGAATAGGTCGAGAACCGGGGGGGAAGAAGATGCGATCAAAGACAGAGCGTCTAGTTCTTGGTTCCTGGCGGCGAGAGTGAGCGAAGCTAGCACGAAGGGCACCAGAGCCAAGCGGAATGGAATTAGCACCAGAGAGTGGAGGAGCTTTGGCAACTTCAGCATAAGAACGCAAAGATGTTTTTTGGACAGAGACTTGCTGTCAGGCATTCTCCTCTTTAGCTAAAAACAGAGCATATTCACGTTTGCAGTTGGGGCTACCGTTGCCCCAAAGATGAAAAAAGATTTCGTAGGCAGCACAGGAGAAGGAGCAACGGTTAGCCAAAAAAAGGCCAACAGTTTTGGAAGAAACCACAAACCTAAACACCCGATCACCAAGCTGGACAATATTGAAATGGGCAGCAATGCCACCAATGGTTGCCTGAAGAATAAGCCCTGCCGAGTTCGGCACTAACTTGTACTTGCAGCGACCAAATGCCGCCACCAAGACAAATGAGGAATTATCAAGGAAAGGCCTAGAGACCGGCAAACGAAAGGCATGCCAAATTTCATTTTGGAGTTTCTGACCCGGAGAAAACTCGAGTCCCGGGAGCTCCATGGAGAGACCAAAGAGGAGAAAAAAGAGAAAAAGGGGCAGCAACCTTAGGAGTTCAAGGAGTCAAGAGCGAAGAAACGGGAACAAGAGGAGATGGCCATCTGTTACCTGAAACAGCATCCAGCAAGAAGTCTGCTAGAGTCACCATTGGCTCAGGCAAAACGTTGAACAAGTACCTAGCAAGCTTCTCAGGGGCATCCAGCTTCCATGGCAACTCCACGCCCAGCAACGATGGAACTTCACCACCATCGGTAGTCCCAGCACCTGCGGCTCGAGAGGCCGGTGTTGGCCTGGCCGGCGCCGAGCACCAGCAGAGAGCTGGGATCACGCCAATACCAGCAGGCCGCGGGGACGGCGGACGGCGGGCGGCGGCCGACGCACCGAGAGCGCCAAGTAGCCACGCAGGTAGAGAGTTGGGGCCCGGAGGCTCCCGGGACCGGCGGCGGCCAGCGGCGAGGCGCGCGTGGAGGCAGGGGGTGCGTCACCTATTCCAATTTACCCCCGTGGAAGTATTTTTTTGCCAAAAATGGAAAGTTTGACTTCCACAGTGGCCTTGCACATCTTTTGGTTGAACGTGTTCCGGAAAATCCTCTTGACAAGTTTATGGGTTTTTTCTTGGGAGATCTTGTCACTTATAATGACAGGGGTTTCCCTGTTGTTGTTTAGAAAGACATATTTCTGGCTAGAAGGAAGAGGTTTGAGCTCAACTGAGGGTAGTGATGGCACCTCCATTTGGTCTAGCTCAATAGGCTCGGCCAACTCCTCCTCTTCTTGGATGAAGTATTTATCATCGAGAGTTGGTTGGGCCATGTCTTCTAAAGATGCCATTAAAATGTCCTCAATGGGGTCTTCTTCGGGCTTGGATTCTACTATCGCGTTGTGTGAGCGTGCAAGTGAGACAACGATAGGAGAATTTCCCAGCTTTAAATTCAAGAGACCTCGTTTTGGTTGCTCTCGAAAGAATGCTCCTAAAAGTACACCAATCAAGAGGGCCATGTCTGGGATATTGTAGATGTGAAAATCTAGACGATACTCAGAGCCTCTTATGTGCAAAGGAATAGACCTCATGACCCCAGAACTTTCAAAAGTAACTTCAGAAGGAATTCTCAAAAGCTTATGAGATAAAGATCAATGACTCGTTGGGGCAAAGTCTTTTAGCCAAAGCCATTGAAATGATATTCATTCCGACGATAGGACTGTAGTGAGCCTCTGTCGGTGTTTTATGGCCAATAGCCTGCCACGGGGGTATCCGGGACAGTTGTTCGGGCTTCGGTGAACTCCGGAACTCAGCGGTGAACGCGAAGACAGTCGATTTATACTGTTTCGGGCCCTCGTGATCGAGTAAAAACCCTACGTCCAGCCGATGTTTGCCTTTGCGCTGTATTGATTTTGTCAAAGTTGTTGTCGGAGATCTCGTATGGAGATCTCGACTTACCGATCTAGGGAGCCCTGCCCTCCATTATATAGTCCTGGGGGTAGGAGTCCTAGTTGGTTTACAAGGTAGAAGTCCTAGTAGAATTACATGATAGCAATGTTACTTGGACTACAACTGGAGGAATCCTAGTAGAACTAGATCTTCTCCCTTACTTGTGGGGAAACCCTAGGGTCCCGTATCGACAAGCCCTGAGCATTTCATGGTTGAGTTTCGAAAACCATTGAGAAGCCATGAAGTGGTCTTGAAATCTTCTAATGATGTGCGTTTTTTGAAAAGCGCACCCATTGGGTGTACCCCCCAAGCTTCTTGCTGTTTGGTATAAAGAGTTGGAGGGCCTTGTCTTACGATCGTAGAAATCATGAAGTAATCTTGAAATCTTCTAATGATGTGCGCTTTTTGAAAAGCGCACCCATTTAGTGTAGCCCCCGAGCCTCTTGCTGTTTGGAACAAAGAGTTGGAGGGTCTTGTCTTGCGATTCCTTGTCGAAGAAATTTGAAAAAGACATCCTCTGAGGATATGTATCCCGTAGCCTCCAAGCATGTGTTCGAATACTTGTAGTCGGCGTTAGGATTTGAAAATAATATACTCAAGGGTTCGGGAGTAGCTGAGTTCTTCAAATCTTGACCTTCCGTCCTTGAGTTCGAGCCCCCGGGCGTACTTTCTGAAGTCATTTGGGTTCTTTATGTAACTTCCTAGGTTCTTTCTGTAATCGTCCGGGTTCTTTGTGTAATGTCCAGGTTCTTTCTGTAACCGTCCAAGTTCTTTATGTGATCGTCCATGTTGTTTCTGTAACCATCCGGGTTCTTTCTGGAACCATCCGAATTCTTTCTGAAACCATCCGAGTTCTTTCTGGAACCATCCGAGTTCTTCCTGAAACCATCCGAGTTCTTTCGGGAACCCTCGAGTTCTTTCTGAAATCATCTGGCAGCACGTCATGATCTGAGTTGGGCACTTATGAGCCCCAAGGCTTCAGGTGGGCAGTCTCCTCACCGAAGACCCCATATCACCCCCACCTCGGAATTCTAAGTTACCGCAACAAGGATCAAAGTAAGGCCAGCAAATTAGAACGTGCTCCATCCGGTGAAGTATTAGTCGAGTATGATGTTGCCGAATTGTTGAGTCTGAATAGGAAAGAATTCGGTCTCCTGCAAGGTAAACATAGAAATATGTTGCATTTATTGATATTCAGAGTATCAAGTCGGGAGCGGATCCACGCATTATAATATGCATGTAAAATTTTTCGCGTCTTGCTCTTGTTAGGCCATGTAAAATTTTCGAGTAGTTAGCCTGTTACGTTTAATCACTTGAATCTCTAACGTATGGTTTCTGAGGTTCCTCTTGACCGTGACCATGTGAGCCGTGGGAGTAGACAAACTTCACGGATTTAAGACGTGTGTTTACTCAGAAAATTTAGTGACCGCTAAGAGAAGACTAGATGCATTTTTTTCGTGTCTTCCCTTGCTATAGGTAGGTTAATTTCTCGAGTAGCCGCCTGTTATGTTTGAGCACTTGAATATCTTGGGTATGGTCCTGAGGTTCCTCTTGACCGTGACCATGTGAGCCGTGTGAGTAGACAAGCTTCACGGATTTAAGGCGTGGACTGCCCGAATAAATTAACAACAGCTTTAAGGGAAGACTGAAGTAGACAGGCTACGCGAAAAAGAGGATATATGAAAAATATTTAGAAAAAATATTAAAACGTGACTTAGGTTGATTTTTAGCCGAGTTGAAGATGTCACGCGTTGTAACCAGAAGTCGAATCCATGGCCATCTTTGTCTGATTTGATTATATTCGTCTTCCAGCGGCAGCGCGTATGATGTGTGCATGCTTTGAGTGTAGACATCCGTGCAAGCATCAATCTTCTTTGATTATTTAATTAGCTTGTTTGCTCGAGTATGCAGTCCGTACGTATGTGTACATTGCTGGTAGCTTGCATGTCCATGTATGAACGGATTAAAGCTTGAGCCTTCCAAGTATCATTAGCTGTCGGGAAGTCCGAGGAAGACATGCTTCTGATTGCATTGGCCAGCTAAGGCATATATGGAAAGTTCTCCGTGTATAGGTTCCATTGGGATTCCTTATTCGAGTAGAGTCCGCCCGCCGGCCGCCGGAACTCGCTCCAGGGCATGACCTTGCGAGCTCGTCGCGGTCACGAGCTGAGGCACCATGTAGACGATGGCGCGGGTGGTAAGCCTCAGACACGGCCTTCCTGCTTGCACGTTGCTTGTACGGACGTTGAGCCGAACTTCCTTGCAGTAACCGAAGCCACGCTGGAGTTGTTGAGGCTGCTGCTTGACTTCGTACATCACGATGTGGCGTCGGGAGTTGCGCTTGAAACAGAGTCCCGTTGCAGGCCCCGGTCGCCGCCGCAACGTGGCTGTCCGTACGTCGAACGATCCAGACAAGGAAGCAAATTGTTGTCGACTTGAAGTGGCCGACGAGTTGATCATCTATGCCAACGTGGATCAGCTTGACGGAGCCGAGTTGCCGCGGCTGACGTTGGAGATGCATGTTGACGTTGCCTTGAACACGGTAATGAATTTGGTCTGTCGAGCTCTTGATGCGAATTCACCGAAAGCCTCTACCTGGCGCGCCAGCTGTCGGTGTTTTATGACCGATAGCCTGCCACAGCGGTACGCAAGACAGTTGTTCGGGCTTCGGTGAACTCCAGAACTCGGCGGTGAACGCGAAGATAATCGATTTATACTGGTTCGGGCCCTCGTGATCGAGTAAAAACCCTACGTCCCGTCGGCGTTTGCCTTTGCGCTGTATTGATGATTCTGTCAAAGTTGTGGTCGGAGATCTCGTATGGAGATCTCGACTTACCGATCTAGGGAGCCCTGCCCTCCATTATATAGTCCTGAGGGCAGGAGTCCTAGTTGGTTCACAAGGTAAAAGTCCTAATAGAATTACATGATAGCAATGTTATTAGGACTACAACTAGAGGAATCTTAGTAGAACTAGATCTTCTCTTTTCCTTGTGAGGAACCCCTAGGATCCCGTATCGATAGCTTCTATGGGTGTTTTTGCCAACCTCTAGGATGCAAGTTAGAACATCTGAGAGGGCAATAATATGGACTACCTCAATGGATAACTCCGTTTCTACCAACCACTCATAGCTCTGATGGCCGGGAGTCCTTTGATGTGTTCCAAAAGGAAGGAATCATTTTGTGGACCATTGTCATCCTCAAATGGCGCAGAGTGCACTAGAGGCTTCACTTGAACTGGAAAATTCGAGGCATTGTCAAAATCTTCAAAAATGAACTTCCTCGATTTCAAAGGAAAACATGGAAGGAGAAGGTTCATTATCTTCCAAAACATTTGTTCCCATGGTAGGTGGTTCTTCGATAACCAAATCATCCGAACAATTTGATGGAATTTCAGATCCGATTGCGTGTAACTCCTCTTGTTGGTCGGGGCTTGGCTCGACTTCTTTTTCTTCTTCGGGGAAACTCATCAAAAACGCTAGTGTAAGGGGTCTTTTCAAGGATTTTCTCAAGACTGCTTTTCCTCACTAATGGTTTTATGCGAGAACGATCCTCCCGAAGCTATGTCGAGATGTAGAGCAGCTTCTTTGCTAACGCCAAGATGAAAGTGGTATAAAAGAACGTGGTCTGGCAAGGAAAGGTTTGGACCAGAGTCAATAAGGCTCATGAAGCTAGCCCAGGCTGCTCCTAATGTCTCCTTCTCTTTTTGTTGAAAGGTAAGAACTTCTATTCTAAGGGCAGCGATTCGGGAAAGTGGGAAGAAAGCAAGACAAAACTTATCTCGAAGTTCATCCCAATTTCCACTTACGCCTCCTACGGTATGAGCATACCACTCGCTCTACCCAAAAGAGAGAATGGAAACAACTTCCATTTAATGGTCTCTTGTGCCATGCCAGCTATAGTCAGGCAAGAACACAATGTTCAAATTCCCTAAGGTGGGTGGTAGGATTTTCATCTTCTAGCCCAGAGAAGGGTTACTCCCGAACTATGGCTATGAAAGCAGGACGAAGCTCATAGCCATCTGTTAGAATGGGTGTGATGATGGCGGAGGCTCCAACAAGTCGGCCTTCGGAGCCGAAAGTTGAATGATAGGCGTGGAATCCATATGGTAAGGGTGGTAGTAAAAGTAAAAGGATAAATAGACGAACTTGGTTCTATACTAGCATAGCTACTGTTTCCCAGCAACGGCGTTAGAAAGCTTGTTGGTATTTGTTAACGCACAAAGATAAATCCGCAAGCTCATGGATACCGCTGCAGCTTTCACCCGGGAGTATTCCAGAGTATCGATTTCCACAAGGAACGCAAAGTGTCCTAGCAAGTAACAAGGTCGCCTAAGGATAATGATAGAAAAGATAAATATATGTTTTTGGTGGGTAGAGATGGGCTTTCCAGGCTTATACTAGATAACTAAGGATCAAGGTTACTATACTTTACTTACTTTGGAGCAATAGTACCTTTCTAACTCTCGAAGGAGATGAGAGAAAAGTAGTCGGGGAAGGCTGCCAAAAGCTCCACGAACACCAAGCCTAACGTGGTGGATTGCAATGGCCTAATAGAGCTGTCACCTCTGGGGCTACCACAACTAACCGGGAGATTGGGCGTAAACTCAGAAAAACAATAGCCTAGACACCACGTCTACACTAATGATTACTACTCTAATCCAGATCTTAAGACTAGAGTACTCAATACAAGCGGAGTTCCCGTAAGTAAAATAAAGTAAAGAACTGAATTTAATTAACTAGAGAATATGAAAATACCAATAGAAGAACTTGGATATAGCTCATAGATGAACAATCTGTTAAGGTACAAGGTCAAGGAGGGTCCCGACAGGTGGCCTCTCCTCAAATCTTCCTCCTCTCCTGTCTCCCTATTTTCTAAGACTAAATCCTATTGAAAACTAATCTTCTTTTGATCTTTGAGAGGTTGATCCTTTCATGGGACCCCTCTCAATTGACCCCTAACTAGAGAATATGATTTAGTGTTTCAGGGATGATCTCAACCCAGGGGCCAAGGGCCTGCTTATATAGGGAGGTGGGATGTGTTGACACTTCTTAGCACAACCACCAGAGACAGGGTATTAGGCTATCTCTGATAACGACGCCAGAAGTGGCCTGAGGGGTATTATGTCTATTGGATAATTCTGCAAGCGCACAGAATATACCATTGTAGCACTTTACCCGGGAGTATTACAAGGTATCGTTATTTATTTTATCCCAAGGAAAAGCGGTTACTAGGATTAATTAATAAAAGAGAGAGATCCTTAAGTCTATAGCAACTTAGTATCAACTAATGATAAGGGGGTAAATCGATAAATAGAGGAAAGGGTAATGACACAAAGACACGACAAGGTTTAGGATAACTAAGGATAACTAGTAGAGTATAGCTAGGTGGGAGGACAACAAGTGAGTTTAAGACTCCTATGACTCTTACTTTACTCTTGTAAACTATCTTATCAAATGGATGAATTACACTAAGACAGCTACCTTACCTCCGATGTGTAGGGGGTAATGTGAAACAATAGAGGATATAACCTCTACCCAAAGCGCCTACGCTCTTATGGGAGCCTACCTTTTAAGAACTTGCCTAAAACACGTGGAGGGATACTCAGACTAGACAGGGCTATCACCACCTGCTGGCGCCCACTAACAATCCGTGCGAGAAGCGGCATTCAAGGGTAAGATCTAGCCTAAGCACCATGCTTACACTAATTCTCAGTACTCTAGTTGGGTACCAAACAGCTAAAGCACCCTATGGCAGGCAATGAACTACACACGTGAGCTGGTTACAGGATCACAATCTAGTGTAAATCAACTATAAGGCAAGACAAGACACAACAATAATATAATGAATAGTAAAGCACTAAGTAAAGACTTATTAAAGTAAAGTAATGATAATATATTGATAAAAGTAAAGTCTTACAGAAGGAAAGATACAAGAGCTATACCAGACTCTCCAGCAGACGACTCCGGAGACCCCGAGCGTAGCTTGACTCGACTCTGACTCCCACACTAGACTAATACTACTATTAAGGAATGGAGCTTCTCTTGTCTCTTGTGTATCTTGTGTGTCTTGTGTAGGGTGATGGCAGCTTCTATTTATAGGGGAGAATGGGGAGGTGCCACGTCAGCGATCCGCGTGCTCCATGCCTCTTCACCCTCGGATAAATCACCCTTGAACTGCCTCAAGATGGACGGCCGTAGACAAACAAGCACGTGGAAAGTGTGCTCAAGTCGGTAGGGAGGTAACCGACCTGGCTGGGCACCAGGGGGGTTCGGCCGATCCCCCTATGGCAGGTGGGCCTAGCCAGGGGCTTCTAGAAGGTGTCCCCACTTGTCACAGGTAGTGGCTTCCCGTCTACTGAGTGTTTGTCATGTTGGTTCATCCCTTGATCCTTGTGCTTTGATTCTCCATCCTTGAATGGAAACACATGTTGATCTGATGGTTGAAATGAGCTGGGTGGAGTGCCACACGGATCATGCCACGTCACCAGAGCCAGGTGGGCCCCATGGTGCGGTCGGCCGACCCACACATGGGCCCACCCTGAGCTCTCCTCTCTTCTACGTGATGTTGTGCACCATATCTTAAAGTTTCATGGCCTGTTTGATCTTTCCTGTATTCACAAGCTAAGAGTACAAGTGGAACTAGTTATTGATAAAATATGTTCATGTTATGCTTATTCTTCCTTAAATCTAAGGCATGTTGACAGTGTCTGAGTGTGGAATTTTATGGTATATTCACCGTCAACAAGATCCCCAAGCTTAACCTTTGCTCGTCCCGAACAAATAATTAAACTTAGTCTCGGTGGATCAGAAGTTGCTACAATGTTCATATTTCCTTGGTACCAAGTGCACAATAAAATACTTCTCTTTTGAATGGAAAAATTGGCTGTAAAAATTCACCCATTTTACCTTATTCCTTTATGGGGCTAATGACCTTTCCTTTGTCTTAGGTGGTTGAGAGACAGAACAGTTTAACCTGAGCACTACTTTTCTGATTCTTTGCAAGTTTCATACTGGAGGTTTTAGTAATGTTTTGCAAAAGAAAACATTAATGTTCCTCATATGGTTCTCTCATGTTGCTCAAATGGTGTATGATTCCTTACCAAGGCATAAATTAAATATTGCCTTCTCTTTATTATCCTACTTCTAGAAAAATGGCTTGTGTGGAGCTTAAGGTAGGAATGAAATAATGTAGTGTACTTACCTTGCATATGTTGTAGAGTCAAAGCTTGAATCCAAAGATAGAAGTGTCATGCCCTTAGATCAAGATGTGCAAGTGTGTGGAAAAAGCGGACTATAATGCTCCTCTATTTGAAATTGTATCTCTCCCTAATAAATTTTAGAGACATGGCTATCATTTTTCCTTTCTTTTATTCATGAGCCTAGACTTTTGCTCATATATTTTCTTTTCTTTTCTATGGACTTTCTTGTGTCCATATTTCTTTATTTTTCTTTTTCTTTCAATTTGCATAGCCTTTTGTCTCTTATATCATATCAACTAAGAGAGATATTCTATGACTTTAACACATGGAACATTTATTTTGGTGGAAATGAAAGGCATGTGGTTGCGTACTTCCAGTGTAGAAGTAGCAAATATATGTGGTGTGTACGTGATCTTGATCTTAGGAGCATGATAAGTCTCCCAATAAGGGTCAACATGACTTGACAACACTCAATGCAAAGCAAATAGCTTAAGTGGAAGGGCTAAGACATGTGTAGCATATATGGCTGTGGTAGGAATTTATTACCATTGAGGAACAATAAGGCTTTAATTGTTTTTAAGAAATCAATCTCCAGTAATCATGCATTCTTAGAACAATATTATAGCAGCTCTTGTTTTACTATATCATATCTCATAACAATTTAGACTTAGTTCTAGCACTTGCAACCCACAAAGTTTTCAGGTTCATGATGATTTTAAATGAGTCAAGTGATCCATACTCAAAGAAATACTAAGTTGTAGACTAAGAATTAAAGAAACATTAACAGAGCAACTATTCATCATTTCCATGAGGAAGATAAACATTCATGAGACATATGGGATTTTTTTTAAGTGAAGATAATAAAACTGAAGAATAATGCAATAAGAATGGGATAGAGGACTTACCTTGGTGGGGGAGAGGATCTCCCCAGGCTTGTCTTTTTGCTCATTATGGCGGCGGATAGTATTGGAACCATCCTGCCCAGCGTTGTGCTTCTTCATCTTGTATGGCTTGCAATAATTGGGCATTTTGTTGTGCCATACTTAGAGTTGCATCTTGTTCAACATGCATCGCGCCCATGTCGTCGATGAGTTGATCCATTTCTATTCTTTGGTTCCGACGACCCTCGCCCGTGTGGACGGACGGGGAGTGCGCTGTTGGGACCTTTCCATGGACCCTGAAATGTCCATGAAACTTGCCTCATCGCCTTCTTCTTCGTTTCCCCCTGCAGCTCGTGATGTGCCGCCTTACTCAAATTGAGCAGCTTGTGACATGCTTCTAGTCACACTGCCTGTTCCTGCAACATTTTGGCTTCTTGCCTTTCGGTCCCAATTTATGATTAGTGTTCGCAGCGCATGCAACCGACGTCTCTCACATGGAAGAGAAACTTCAGTTGTATGGCTTGGACAAATCATTTTAAGATCACCATTTGGACCTCTCTTTAGGACTTGAACATTAATGAAGAAATCTTCAAGTATAATATCTCGAGGGGAAGCAATATATTCAAAGTAATGGTTTCCATTTAAGAGATCCATTGTGTCGGCAATACGAGTTATGAAAGAAGTAAAGCAAATGGGCTCTCTTCTATTGAACACATTATACCAAGAGTTGACTAAGAGTTTAACAGGTGAAACTTTTATTTTCTTAGTCATGGTATAAAGCAATCTTAACTCATCATTATGAAGGACTTGCACATTGGATCCAGGAAAAAGAGTTATGGCCATCCAATAGCGGAGAAAGCGCAAAGTGGGATTATGAATTTCATCAGTTTTAGGATCAGAACAATCATTGGACCCAGTTATGGCTTTCCAGAAAGCAGCCTTGTCAAATTTCCTTGTGGCACTAATTAAGTTTAGTTGACAGGAGCTATCAAATCTAAGTGCCACACTAAGAACTCCCCAAGTTAAGTTATACTCTTTATTAAACATTCAAAAGTAAACATTATCATTAGTGACTTGTAAAAAGCATAAAAATTCCATGGTAAGCATTTTAATAACAAGTTCAGGCACTTCCCAAAAGCTTCCCCACCCAAATGTATTGAACACAGTATTAAATTTTGCGGTCATACCTGTGTTGTCCAAAAGGACAGGGTCGATGATGCCGGTATGTTCAAACCCGCGGTGTCAGATGGAGAGATACCTTTGGTACTCTTCTTGGTTCAACGTGAGGCCGCTCTCAGAATCGAATTTTCTCTCGGGAGGTACGTCTAGCACCTCTTGGCCTTCTCTTGGCGAAGCTTCTCTTCTTTCTTCTTCATCATGACGGGGTCGTTGAGAGAAACTCCCTACGACACCCTTGGCTTTCTTGAACGTGGAGGAGAACTTCTTCATCTTCCTGCAGCAATGAGATAACACAAGAACACACTAAGACAACAAGGATTAGCGTTAGCGTTAGCGTTAGTTGTCCCAATGTTAGTAGTCCTTGTGGGGTATGGTCACCTCCACAAAACCGCTCTTGAGAGCAAAGACAAGCTTCTACTATTACAATATTTTTGGATTTTTGTTTCGAGTGGCTAACTACAACTAAACTTGAGAAAGAACTTGCTCAACTAGAGAAGAGAAGAGAGATTGTGTGCTCGAGATGATTCAGCTGGTTTGGGTGTGGAAATGAGCACACAATGCAGGGATATATATAGGGGGAGAAGGGCTGGTGACCAGGCCACTAGGGCCAGGTCGGCCGACCCCATTATGGCAGTGTCAGAGCTGCTTTCACCTTTGAACAGGGAATCTATTTAAATTCAAACACAATTTTGCAGAAAGGGCTTTAAACATGGGTCGGCCGACCCATGTTTGGTCCTCTTTTCAGCTTTAAACAGTGTGTTTCACTTTGCCCAGTAAAGTAAAGATTAGTGGTGGACCAAAAGTGGAGAAGTTTTCAGAGATTCGCTTATCCAGTGTTTTGTGAAAGAGAAAGGTGTATGACGAAAGTGGGGACATGCTTTAAAGTGATTCCCATGGACCATGGGAGCACTAATGCATGCCAAAGTGTCCACTTTTCAGAATTTGGATGGTGGTGAATGTTGGATTCTTCTTGGAGCATGTGAAAATGGCCATGACCAAAAAGTGGTCGACCAAATTCAAAATGAACTGGTGATTAAAGTTGAGATAATGATCAGGACACCAGACCAACATCACCAGAGGTGAGTGGGCCCCATGGTGGGGTTGGCCGACCCCACCTTGGGTGGTCCCACCACCTCAGGCGTGAGCACTACAGTTCTTTCCAAGTTTTATTTATCTAAATTCTTTATTTTATCGAAATAAAATATTGCAAAATTTAAATATAAAATGCAATGAAGAAAATGCAGGAATTAAATATGAGATAAATACTGATTTACCTTACCAGGAAGGGCTCCATGTTTTAGATCCGTAGAGCAGGACCTCTCCTTTTCGGGTTTATTCTTCGGGTGCATCGATTGGTCTCGGAGATGGGGATCGTGATAATCGCACCTCTTTCTTCCGCCATTCCTTCTTGGTTGATGCTTGTGACTCAGCAGAGTCAGCCTTGTTCACCGCCTCAGCTTTACTTACTAGTTTGGCCTTTTTGGCCTTCGGCGGTTGATTCTTCCGGCGTGGTGCATATTGAGGCTTCTTCTCCCAAAGGTTCTTTCTTGCCTGTTGCATAGATTTATAACCATTGAAAGGATATTTAATTCTCTTACCTGGGAGTTGAAAGTGGACTTGGCCGGATCCCACGTAGATGATGGCGTTAACGGTGTTCAGGAACGGCCTTCCCAGGATGACGGGGACTTCATCATCGGCCCCCATATCGAGAATGATGAAGTCGGGGGGATGTATTCGTCTTGAACTTTGAAAAGGATGTCACTTGCCAATCCCTCGGGAAATCTAATGGATTGATCCGCCATCTGCAATTTGACAAATGTGGGGTACAAAGGTCCCCCTAGCAAATTTTCATACATTACCTTGGACATAATGTTGACTCCAGATCCAAGGTGGCAGAAGGCGTTGTTAAAGGTGTGTGGCCCGATCTCGCAGGTGATGGTAGGATGGCCAGGGTCACTCTTCTTGGCCATGAATGGCGGGTCAAGAAGGCAACCTGGGTTTGGCCTGACCGGAGGCTTACCAAACCTCGTGGAAATTAACTTGACATCCTCAATTGGTTCCTCAGGTTTCCCTGGGATCTTACCTTGTTCGAAGGATGGGACAGCTATTGCTATTTGAGCTAATTGTGTTTCTAGCATTTTATTAAAGCTCAATTGATTTTTCATAGCAGTGTTAAAGCTATCCATTTTCTCACTATGATTTTTAAGAATCTTATCATTAGCCATTATTTTCTTGTTTATACTATCATTGATTTTAGATTGGCCTAAGACAAGATCTTTAAGAGAAGGTTGGTTACCATAAGAATTATTAAAATTATTGTTGTAACCATTACCTTGATTTCTTTGGTAGAAGGGGCGCGAGTTCCATCCTCCTTGTTGCTGGGGTCGATACCCATTGTTGTTGTTGTTATTGTTGTTGATGAAGCTCACTTCTTCCTTCGTCTCGGGACAGTTGTTGCCCGAGTGATCTTCTCCACTACATACCTCGCACCATGGATCAGCTTCAATTGCTCGTGCGGTGGCAGTGGTTCGAATGGCCTCTTATTCCTTTTTGGAATCTTTCTCAATCTTTTTCATCAAGAGGTCCATTTTTGCTGAGAGCATGTCCACCTCATGAACAGTGTGCATACCCCTCTTTTTGGGCTGGAGACGCTCCTCATTCCATCCTTGGTTGATAACCATCTTTTCAATAAGGTCTTTAGCATCCTTGACATTGTATTGCAGGAATGCTCCTCCGGCGGCAGCATCAAGGTGACTACGGGCTAATCCAATCAGCCCATGGTAGAAACCTTGGATTATAAGCCATTCTTCAATCCCATGATGAGGACAAGCACGAATGTACTCCTGGAGACGTTTCTATGCTTCGGGAATTGTCTCATCAGCCTGCTGTTGGAAGCTTGAGATCTTTCCACGAAGAGCGCTGGTTTTGCCCATTGGGAAGAATTTCTTGAGAAATGCGTTGGCGCACTTCTCCCAAGTGGTAGCTTCATTCTTGTTGGCATAGAACCATTGCTTCGCCTTCCCAAGTAGTGAGAATGGGAATAGGCGAAGGCGGATGGCGTCTGCCGATACATTCTTGATAGTGAAGGTACCATACACCTCCAAGAAATGCTGGAGATGGGCATTAGCATCTTCATGTGGCTTCCCACAGAACGGGTTGGCTTGCACCATATTAATAAGCGCTGGCTTGAGTTCAAAGGTAGCATCCTCCAAGTCGAGCTGCGGACTGGTGGCAATGTTGTCAGCCGACGGTGCAGAGAACTCAGAGATGGTCTTTTGAGCCATAGCTTCCTTGATTGATAGTGCGGAGCCTCTTTCCTCGAACGGATTCAGGTTTGAGATGAACCATTGAGGTGGAACTTGAAGGCATCTAATTCTCCTCAACAATTGCTCAGAATCTTCAATAAAATTTGATGGCAATTGGAAACCGCTCATGCACGGTCTAGCTTCACGATAACGAGAAACACAGACAAGGGTAAGCTCCCAACACTAATCGATAACTAGATTGATAGTAGACTTCGGATTCAATTTTTATTAATATTACTAGACTGATGTTTTCCCCGGCAACGGCGCCAGAAATGCTTGTTGACACTTCTTAGGCAACCACCAAAGACAGGGTGTTAGGCTATCTCTGATAACGGCGCCAGAAGTGCCCTGAGGGGTATTTCTTATGGCTATTGGATAATTTTGCAAGCACACAAAATATACCGCTGTAGCACTTCACCCGGGAGTATTCCAAGGTATCGTTATTTATTTTATCCCAAGGAAAAGCGGTTACTAGGAATAATTAATAAAAGAGAGAGATCCTTAAGTCTATAGCAACTTAGTATCAACTAGTGATAGGGGGTAAATCTATAAATAGAGGAAAGGGTAATGACACAAAGGCATGACAAGGTTTAGGATAACTAAGAATAACTAGTAGAGTATAGCTAGGTGGGAGGACAACAAGTGAGTATAAGACTCCTATGACTCTTACTTTACTCTTGTAAACTATCTTATCAAATGGATGAATTACACTAAGACAGCTACCTTACTTCCGATGTGTAGGGGGTAATGCGAAACAATAGAGGATATAACCTCTACCCAAAGCGCCTACGCTCTTATGGGAGCCTACCTTTTAAGAACTTGCCTAAAATACGTGGAGGGATACTAAGACTAGACAGGACTATCACCATCTGCTAGCACCCACTAACAATCCGTGCGACAAGCGGTATTCAAGGGTAAGATCTAGCCTAAGCACCACGCTTACACTAATTCTGACTACTCTCGCTGGGTACCAAACAGCTAAAGCACCCTATGACAGGCAATGAACTACACACGTGAGCTGGTTACAAGATCACAATCTAGTGTAAATTAACTATAAGGCAAGACAAGACACAACAATACTATAATGAATAGTAAAGCACTAAGTAAAGACTTAGTAAAGTAAAGTAAAGATAATATATTGATAAAAGTAAAGTCTTACAGAAGGAAAGGTACAAGAGCTATACCAGACTCTCCAGCAGACGACTCCGAAGACCTCGAGCGTAGCTCGACTCGACTCTAACTCCCACACTAGACTAATACTACTACTAAGGAATGGAGCTTCTCTTGTCTCTTGTGTATCTTGTGTGTCTTGTGTAGGGTGATGGCAGCCTCTATTTATAGGGGAGAGTGGGGAGGTGCCACGTCAGCGATCTGCATGCTCCATACCTCTCCACCCTTAGATAAACCGCCCTTGAACCGCCTCGAGATGGACAGTCGTAGACAAACCAGCACGTGAGAAGTGTGCTCAAGTCGGTGGGGAGGTAACCGACCTGGCTGGGCACCAGGGAGGTTCGGCCGACCTCCCTATGGCAGGTGGGCCCAGCCAGGGGCTTCTAGAAGGTGTCCCCACTTGTCACAGGTAGTGGCTTCCCGTCTACTGAGTGTTTGTCACGTTGGTTCATCCCTTGATCCTTGTGCTTTGATTCTCCACCCTTGCATGGAAACACATGTTGGTCTGATGGTTGAAATGAGCTGGGTGGAGTGTCACACGGATCATGCCACGTCACCAGTGCCAGGTGGGCCCCATGGTGGGGTCGGCCGACCCACACATGGGCCCACCCTGAGCTCTCCTCTCTTCTACGTTATGTTGTGCACCATATCTTAAAGTTTCGTGGCCTGTTTGATCTTTTCTGCATTCACAAGCTAAGAGTACAAGTGTAACTAATTATTGATAAAATATGTTCATATCATGCTTATTCTTCCTTGAATCCGAGGCCTGTTGACGGTGTCTGAGTGTGGAATTTTATGGTATATTCACCGTCAACAGGATGCACCAGAGCCCTTGGATCAAACCGGCCTTGATCAACGGTGGAAATGCGAACCCTAAGGCGGTGGAAGAGTGCACAGAAAAGGGGACACAATTTGGCTTCTGGGGTGGTTCGGCCGACCTGGGGGTGGGTTTGGCCGAACTCCCTCTGTGCCCAGTGGGCCATCTTTTGGTGGAGCGTCTTCTGGTGTCTTCCAGAATATTCGTATGCCGGTGTTCGTTGCAGATTCAATATCTTTCTCTCCGGGACTCCAAATATTACAAACTGTAGGTTTGTTTCAATCAGCGCGACGAGCTTTACACAATGGTGAACTGCAATTCATCATTTGAGATACTTTTATTTGTTGAAAAATTAAATATCCTGCAAAACAAGTGAAAACACTAAAACTCGTGGAACTTGTTAGAATCAAACCCTATAACTTCATGTTGTGACCATTTTAGGTATTTATTCAAGTTATGTTGATGGTAAATATTTGACATTAATAATCATCAATAGTTGCTAGGGCACGGCGGCTGCTTTGGGGCTTTGTGAGAGGGACGACGCTGCCCGGGCGGTTTTATGGGGGGGGGGGCAGAGTTGGCCTAGATATTTGCCTAGAAATTTTCCTATCTTTCCTGTGAAGTTTGAGAGCAAGTTGTTTACCACATCACTGTCCATTCGAATTGGAAACACTTCCGTCTTTTGTATGTTTACTTTAAGACTTGAGCATTCTCCAAAGAAAGAGAGGATTTTAAGCATTCTATCTAAATCAACTGTCAACGAATAGGCAAATATGGCAGCATCATCTGCGTATAGTGAGCAGCGTAAGTTTGCTGGTTTTGGAATAATAGATTTTAGGAATCCTTTCTGAGCTGCCAACTCGATCAAATGTTGGAGAGGATCAATGGCCAAAATAAATAGCAAGGGTGACAAGGGATCCCCTTGTCTTAGACCCCGAGCATGGTTGATTTAGCTGTTGGATGTCCATTCACTAGCAATTTGGATGACGTTGAGGCCAGTAGAGATGAAATCTAGTTCCTCCACTTTCTACTAAATCCCAATGCTTGCATCATCTCAATTAGGAAACTCCATCCTATTGAATCAAAGGCCATTGATATGTCCACTTAAATGAAGAGAGATGGAGTTTTCCTTTTGTGTAGCTGTTGTATTACCCTTTGGACATTATGTAATTATCGTGAATACATCTTTTTTTGATGAAGGCGTTTTGCGAAATTGATACCAGGGAGTTCATGTGAGGAGCAAGGTGGTTGGCTAGAATCTTTGTGATGATCTTGGTCATGCTGTTAATTAGACTGGTCGGCCTATAGTCGGATACCTGGGATGCTGTTTGCACTTTTGGCAGTAACACTACATATATATTGGCCTCGTTGATGAGGTTCAGTTTTGTCGATCGTGATTCAAATATCGAATTTTAGGTGAAACAGAACATCTGAGATTTTTCCAGTGCTAGTGTGCACGAGAGACCCCCTGTCCCCCGCGTCGCTCCTCATGGGGCAGCTCGAGCGGAGCCCCAACACCACCGCCGCCGCACCCCTCACCTCCACCGCTAGTCCTCGCCGCCACTTGAGCGGGCCCGGCCGCAAGGAAGGTGGCGGCAGGTCACTCCATGTCTCCTCTGCTAGCTCCTTCCCTTCCTCTCCCCTTCTTCCTCTCCTCTAGGGATCTCGGCATCTGTGCAGGCCATCGGCTCCTCCGACCGGGGGCTGGTGGATCCGGGGTCCTGCTGCCTGGATCGGTGTCTCCTGGGTCCGAGCGGGCGTCGGTTGACAGGTGGTGGCCGACAGCTTCGGCTGGGTGGCCAGCGCGTGATTTGCGCGCGATGTGGGGGGCTGCTGGTGGCTCTGCTTTGCGGCTGATGGCTATGGCGCCCCTTCCTCCGGATGCCATCCCGTGCTTCAGCTGCTACCACCCATGCGGCTCGCCGGTGCGGGCAGTGACGCGGTCGTTGCGGCGAGGGGCGGCGGTGGAGGTTGGGAGCGGCGTGACTTCAAGGCTCCCTATGTCATTCGTGCTGGATGGGCAAGCACCGGCAAAAGCTAGTCCGGATTTGCCGGCAAGACAACGGCGTCGCCTCCGGGCGTCGTCTTCCTCCTTGGAGGCGTTGTCACGATGTGCTTCCACTCCAGCCGGCTGCACAGGTGCGTCGGCTGTGCCGGGGTGGCGCGGCCGACAACGGCTTGCTTGACTGGTGTCAGTGACGCGGTGGTGGTGTGGCTGGTAGTAGCCAAGCAGGGGCGCCAGTGGCGCCAATGTGGTGTGGCTGGTGGATCCTGGCTGCTTCTTGAAGGCCGTGAGGCCTTGGTTCGACGCGCCGCGGCGAAGGCAGCGAAGTGGAGGCTTGTGTCGATGACCCAATCCTACTGAGCAGAGTTGAGGCTCGCGTAGATGTCCCAATCCGACTGGGTAAGGAGAAGGCTAAGGTGGTGGACTGTGTCTTTGATGCTTTGGGTCCGTACATGTGCTGCTGCTGTGATTCCGGTGGCGGCGAAGTGAAGGTGAAGTTTTGGAGCAGCTCTGTGGTACCAAGCCGCCTCAGACGGCGAAGCAAGCACGGATCCTCGGTGAGTCCAGCGGCGGGAGTGGCGAGGCCCCCGTGCGCTTTAAGGTGGTGTTTCCAAGAAGTGGTGTGCGGCGGTGGACGTGGCGAGTGCCCCCACGCGTTGAGTTGCCTTGGTGGTCGAGGACCCGGTGCTCTGTGTCGGTCGTTTTGGGGTGTAAGGTGCAGCAGCGTTCTCTCTTTACTTCTGCCAACACATAGCCGTGGCTGGGAGATCGACGATGTTGTGTGCGTGACCTGAAGCGGACGACGGCATGGTGGGGGAGTCGTGGTGGCTACACGGCTTGCAGCAAACTGTGGCGGCTAGTTTTGCTTGTCAGCAACTTGGGACTTCGTCGGAAATGAAGGCGCTTGCGATGAAGGCTATTTGTCGGCTCTTCTCTTGGTTTTGCCCCTCTACCTTTTGCTAGTTGCTAGTTGCTAGTTGAGTTGTTTAGTTGGGTCGTTTCGACAAGTTGGAGCAAGCAGTGGCTTGAGTTGTGTGTTTATTAGTACCAGAGTTGTTCAGGATGAGTGGAATACTCTCGTCAGTTGTATGGTTTTTGGGCTCAGTCTCTATTCAAAAAACTGGGCGGACACTTGTCTTTTTTTCTTTTCTTCATCTAATAGAAATCACGACAAAGCTTTTGCCATCCCTTTGAAAAAATAAGTGTGCACGAGAGATTCTACACCTGAGAATGCTTCTTCGAAATCTCTCTATGAAAGCAAAATTTTGAAAATTTTAGATATTTGGTGCTACAATACCATCGGATGTCCCCGCTGAGAGACGTGTCCATTTACCGGATGAGATCTTCAGTAGCCTGTTGGGCTTTAGCCTGCTACTGCTACAGTATTTTGTTACAGTAGCAGCGTTGAATTAAAACAGACTAGTTTGTGCCCATCAATGGGCTGGGCTGAGCCCGTTGTCCCCTCGTGGCCTCGTGTCACATTGAAACAGACTAGTTTCTACGCATCGATGGATCGTTCAGTCCAACGAGTCGGCGGCCTCTTTCCTCTTTTTTTTTTTACGATTAATTAAGCTCATTCATGTCAGGTGTGATTAGGGATGAAAATGGTACAGATGTTTATCCAACCGTCCGTTCGACCGAATCCGTTTAGAGGTGTTCAAATCTGTCCGTACCCGAGTCTGGATATTCAACATCCGATACCGTATCCGTATCCAAATACTTAAATCGTATATTTATGATGTCGACATTCAGTTGTATCATATCCGGTATGGCTGATACTATCCGTATTCGAATCCGAATCCGACCAGAAATATGAAAACAATATGATATCAGTAATATCCGTTTGTATTTGATCCGTTTTCATCCATACGTGTGATGATGAATCATGAATCCCTGACGACCGCGGCCAGCAGGCTAGCAACGCGCTCAGGCCAGCAGGCCGCGGTGCCGTGTTGCATTGCATTGCAATGCAATGAAATTCGCCGGGCCGGGTGGCGGGTGCGTTTCGATCTCTTGCCGGACACTTGACCTCCAACAAGAGTCTGTCCAAAAAAAAAAAGGACAGCAAGAGTCAAATGTGTCATATGTTGCTGCCTATGTATTTTGTTTCTGTTACTTTATACGGGCACGATCCTAGTAGAAATACAAGAAGGCAGCAGAAGATAACTCTCCCCGACCAAGACTCCAGATCTGGGCCCATTATGAAACTGCTATTGCCACTGAATATTTGAATCACTGAATGCTAGGCCTTCTCCTTCTCCTCCATCAGAGAAGAAAAAGAAGTACTGAATTACTGATGACCTATACTTTTCCTAGAATGGTCGAAAGGATGATCGCAAAAACCATAAACTTGTCCGATTTTATTCATATCGTCATGGCTCTTGAGCCTCATCAAATTAACACAAATCGTCTGTCACAAATGCAGTCCTAGCAGTTACTCTTACAGCGTACTATACGATTACCGATCGATCCCTCCTTCAGCTGAAACAAATTTATTATTAATTAATATAAATTCCTCTCGTGTAATCGGGGCAAAAGAGCGCGCACGTACGCGCATGTGTCAGTTCTTGGGGTTGGGCTGCACCGTCGTCGCAGGGACGCCATCGCTGCCGGCGTGCAACGACGGCGGCGTCCATGGGTTTCCTGGATGACGAGGCCACGGCCACGCCGGCAGTCGGCGGCGGGTGGAAAGGGAACGGTGGCAGCGGCGGCCAGTTGCCCCCCGGGTGCGGCCACGCGGGCACCGGCGGCGGGTGGAACGGGAACGGAGGCAGCGGCGGCCACTTGCCGCCCGGCCCCGGGTGCGGCCACGGGTTGTTCCCTGGCTGCGGGTGCGGCCACGGCCACGCGGGGAGCGGCGGCGGGTGGAACGGGAACGGCGGCAGCGGCGGCCAGTGGCCGGTGCCCGGGCGCGGCCACGGGAACGGCCACGGCGGGGTCTGCCCCTGCGGGCTCTCGGCCGCCGGCGGCGCACCTGGTGTGTACGGCTCCGGCGGCGGCGCGGGTGGCGAAACGTCCGGCTCCGGCTGCGGAGGCGCTTGGTGGTGCCCGTGGTGCTTGGGCGGCGCCTTCGGGTGGTGGTGCTTGGCCTTCGGTGGCGCTGCCTTCTCGTGGTCCTTGTGCTTGCTCTTCACGTGTTGGCCGTGCCCAGCCAACGGCGGCGGCGCGGCAGCGACGACAGGGGCGGACTCCGGAGTTCCCATCGGCGGCGGCGTCGCAGCATCTGCTGCCGGTGGCTGCGGCTCTAGCACCGCCGCCGGCGCCGGGGCACCGGCCTGGTTGCCTTCCGGTGCATCGGCGAATGAGGTGGAGACCAGCAGTGACCGCGAGGATGCCGTGCAGCATGGCGCGAGCAGCGCGATGGCGAGTGCCACCACGCATGACATCGTGATGAGTGCTTGTGCTTTCGCACGCGTGGAAGCTCTTCTTGCTGCCATGTTGGCAGATCTCGCTTGGTTTTGCATTGGTGCATGGGGTGGCTATGCTTATATATATAGGCTACAATTTGTGAGTTGTGTTATTGGGTTGGTGGGGTAAAAAAAAAAATACTAACTATTTGCGTGTGGAAGTAAAAGCTTCAACTGAGTTCGGTATTAGAACATTTTGTAGTGGTCTGCCTTTTTACCTTCTCAGTGCTGAATTCAAATGTTTTACATCCACAATGGGTTGTTGCCCGGTGAAAGTGACTGGCTTTATATCAGAGTTTAGGCAGGAGTCATGTTTTCACTGCTCATGCTGGATCTCCATGATCTCTACTAATGATGTCTTGTATTCACCTGTCAAAAAGATAAATGTTCTGTTGTTCAGTGTGTAGCCAACACTACTGGAAAACCGAGATTTGCCAAGTGTTTTATGTTTTGCCGAGTGCCAAAACGCGAACACTCGGCAAAGAGGTGGTTTGCCGAGTGTTATGCTCTAAACACACGGCAAAATTTGACACTCGGAAAAAAAAAACTGGTTGGCCCAGTGTTAACACTCGGCAAACATCAGCACACGGCAAACAGACTAATTTGCCGAGTGTCAACACTCGACAAATTTAAACACACGGCAAACAGACGACTTTGCTGAGTGTAAACACTCGGCAAACTAATACATACGGCAAAGTTTGACGGGGGTAGCCACCGTCAGCAGTTTACGAGTGTCCGCCGTTAGCACTCAGTAAAATGGCTATTTTGCCGAGTGTCAGCATAAAACACTCGGTAAAGTTCACTCTTTACCGAGTGTTTTTATGTGACACTCGGCAAATATATATATATTTTTTGTTTTTGGCTTCTAATTTTTTTGTGTAGGCTTCCTACAATAACTTGATCAACATGTTGAAATTTGAGTATTGATTGAGGCCGCAGCTAAACGAAGCTAAACGGAGCTGGATTATCCAACACTCGTTGTGTTGGTTGTACATTCATCTCTAGTAGCTAGCCAAGAGCCATCTGCTGCTTGCTATGAACTCGACCTCCTTCCGTGACTCGACACGTGTCATGCATAATGGAGCTCCTAGGGTGTGGAGTATGTACATACAACTAGTAGATAGGGCGCGCCCTCGCGCGCCTGTGTCAGTAAAATATTTGTGGATATATGCAGCCACTTTTATTTGCAAAGGTAGATATATACTATTATATGTACATATTCAGAAATAACATTATATGCGCATATCTGTTTGCTGTATATAGCACATGAATGAGTATGAGAGCAGAGGCAAGACATCCATAAAGTACTGATTTTCACATGACTGACTGATAGCCGCAGCAATAGCTAATCCAATCGAACTTGATGAGTTCAAAGTCTTCAGCCAGTTCAGCGAGCAGTTCTCTGACAATGAGCTAGGCAAACTGGTGATAGCTGCAGGAGTTGGAAGTGCAGATGAACCCTGTGCCCAAGTGCCCAACCATGAGGTGAGCTGAGAGAAGCACACGCAGTATCTGATTAAAATGTTATAGTAACTATTTCAGTTAGCTACAATTGTGAAGACCATCATAGGTGGTCTCTACTGTCACCAAGGTGCAATACATGAATGATCAATGTATAATATAATAATATTAGCAGGGAAACCTTTCATTGAAAAGGAATATCATCAGTCAAATCTAGTTTAGATCATGTAACATAATATTCCAAAAGAAGTTACATATACAGATTAGTAAACGATATTTTTAAGTTTTAGTCAGTTTATGAGCAAATGCGGATGTTTTTTTTGAGTAAAATGCGTTGTAGATCCTTAAACTTTTTGCCACTTCTCATCTAGGTTCATGAACTTTTTTTTCGCTTATCTAGGGTCCATGAACTTTTCTCCACTTCTCATCTAAGCCCAGGTACTTTTTCTTCGATCATCTAGGTCCATAAATTTTTTTCCACTTCTCATCTAAGTCCACAGCAGACCACATAAAACTCTGTTGTCTACGTGGCCGCTGATGTGGCACCACGTGCTCTTTTTTTTTTTTAATTTCATAAACTGGCTGAAACCTTGAAAAATTGTATAAAATCACAGAAAAATCGTAAAAAGAAAAATCTAGTTTTGTTGGACTTAACATGAATAGTCTATGCAATAGATATATAATATGATATGCTTTAATTTAAAGTTTTTGATGTAGCTGTAGATCTATGTAAATCTATGTGCTCCTGTGTTTAATTCATAACTGTAGCTCCTGTGCTCCTGAGTTTTAAATTTATCTTTACATCACATGCTTTGTTGCAATTAAAACTTAGTTTTTATTGTAGTAATTAATTTACTAATTTTAGGTATGTAATATTTTTATACTAGCCATGTTTTGTTATCATCCATCACCATAAAAATCTCAACTTCAAATTAAATGTTTGGTACACCAACTATTTATTATGAATTAAACATAGAAACACATAGATGTACAACTATAATAAAAATTGTAAAATAAAGCGTGTCACATTTTAGTGCCACATCAACAGCCACGTAGGAAGCAGAGTCCTATGTGGCCTGCTATGGACCTAAGTGAGAAGTGGAAAAAAGTTCATGGACCTAGATGAGCGAAGAAAAAGTACCTGTACTTATATAAGAAGTGGAGAAAAGTTCATAGATCCAGATGAGCGAAAAAAAATTTATGGATCTAGATGCGAAGTTGGCAAAAGTTTAAGGACCCACAACGCAGTTTACTCTTTTTTTTTTATGTGACAACCAATCAGACAAAATATAAGTAGGCTAACCATATATGTATGTCCAAGAAGTATGGGAAATTCACTTTTTAGTATCACACGAGAAGTGAAGGTTTATGAAATCAATTTGTACATGCTAACTGATAGGCCTAATTGATGGACAAAACTGTTGAGATAAGATACAAACCATGAACCTAATCAGAAAAGATCTATATATCTTCAACTGATATCACTTATAAGTCATGTTGGGTTTCTATTAGGATTCAGGAAGCGTTTTTGTCGTTATGCACGTAACTGATGAAATGTGGCAACCAACTATGGAGAAAATAACAGATAAGACAATAAACATCTATTTAGATATGAAATAGTATCCCCAGACCTTCATCTACATGAATGCTTTCACCCACAAGGATCATTTTTTTGCAGAAATGTAGGGGATGATCCTAATCTCAACTACCTGAAATTTTCAGGCAAAACGGTAAACAGAGGTATGAATACAGGAAATAGTGTACCACAAACATTAATTTATTTGTGAACATGTCTGGGTGGCTTACTTTTTTTTTTGGCAACATAGCTGCCAGGACTCCAATAATCATAGATTCCTGTTGAGCAGAAGCGACAAAACGGCTTATTCAGAAAACAAAGTTATAAGTGCCTCTATGCATGATTTTTTCTAGAGCAAACCAGATCCACGACCTTCTATTGCGTCTGGAAATCACCTGCTGCTTGATATTAAGAACAGTTAATTTGTTAACTATGGATTAACAATCGAAAAGAGATACACTTCCAGCAAGGATCTTAAGAGGTTTAAAAAAAGAGATAATGCTTGATCCATTCTTTACTAATCTAGTCCTGCTGCTGCTTGGAGCTGAACCTGTCTCTCCAGAACAAGAGCCCACCTTCCTTGTCAAACTGCAAGTAGTAGGTTCTGATATATATGACCATCTAGTGCATTTCTGAACCTGATCTTGTAGTAGACATGGAAATGAAAAATCATTTGACAGATACTTGTGTTCGACTACAACTGCAATATTATGTGCAGAAATATTGAAGAACAGAAGTCAGGGGAGTTCTGTTCCTAACAAAGAAGCACAGCACAGAAGTTGGTAAAGAGTAAGAAACATACATTCTGGAGAACCAAAAAAATAAAGAGAATTTTGCTAGAGACCGTTTAGGCCTGAAGGTAGAATGCTTCACAAATTGAAAATTAGAAATATAATATCAATCAGTTTTCGCTAAACTCTTGGAATGTATAATTAAATTGAAAAAGTATTGTGTTATTATTTTTTTCCGTTAAACTCTTGGAATTTATAATTAAATTTAGAAAGTACTGTGGTATTACTGCAACCAATAAGAAAGCTGTTTGCCACAACTTTGTCAAACAGCATACTAATGTACAGCATGTCTATTTTTTTTTCCTTCAGGGAAAATTCTGAGTTTGTTCAACTTATAATCGAAAAGTAGTATGGGTGGCCCACGAAGGATCTGTGCCCATACCTTGTTAGTAATGAACAAAGAATTTTGTCAGGCTACACTGCTACACTGGAAAATTTCTTGATGCACACTGTTTAGTGAGCTCCTTTCCAAGATTGTCCCAATTAAACAGAAACTTAAGACCTGGACTCATGTGAACCATTGTGGGCATTTTATCAAACACCTTGCAACCAACTATTATCCCATTCAAAGCGACTCGATTATGCATCTGTACTGATTAATCAAACAAGCAAAAACAAAAACTGCTCATACGTGCATTGCACATCTTTGTGGGAAAAAAAACTAAGCTCAAATTTGTGATGCACCGAGGGAGCTGCTGAGCTTGCCACCTGCTAGCACCTACCCATGGCCTGCGAGACAGAGAGGGATGGGAGCTAGGGAGAGGCGGCGCCGCCGCGCTGGGAGGTACTACACTGGGGCCGTCCGGCGTCGGTCGATCTGCCCGCACCAAGGCGTCCCCGAAATGGTACGCCGATCCGGAGTAGAGAGAGAGAGAGAGAGGACCGCGCGAATGGCATGCAGTAAGCCGCACAGGGGAAGTGGGGGCGGCTGGCGGCCGCGGCAACCGGCGTGGGACCGTGTGGCCTACGCGGGCCGTGCCACGCCGAGGCTCTCCCGCCGCGCCGGAGGGCGGGGTAGCGACGGCCGTGGACCGGCGGCGCCGCGGCACCACACGCCGGGGCAACCGCTGTCCCGTATGCGCGTAGCGTGGGAGCTAGCGATGCTCCAGGCCGACCGTTGCGCCCCCACGCCCAGGGACGGAGAGAGGAAGGGGAGGTGGGAAGGGTACAACTATACACAGAGGAAGACCACGTCCTTTTTGACCGTGTTCTTTTTAAAATCACTGGAGTTATGGACTTCCTAGGCGACGGACGTGTCGTAAGTCGTAAGACTGTTCATAATGGGGAAAACCCCGATGGGAATCGTAGGTCGAGCTCAAACCCACGACCGGCCGCTTCACCAACCGAAGTCATACCACTCGAGCTAGGCTCGATTCCCAGACGAGATATTTTGGGCAGGCAGAAGCGAGTGGACGAGGAAAAAACCGGCACATTTCACGTGTGAAAAAAAAAATGCACGTCACGAACGTTAAATTAACAGTTCGCTGAGGAACGCAGAGCCGCACGTTAGAGCTATCGGATGGCGCCATGAATTTTGCGTGACGTGGCCTGGGTGGTAATTCGGGAAGCCTACGGTGAGGGTATATATATATAATTTCCCTATATATATATATATATATATATATATATATATATATATATATATATATATATATGTAATTGTGTCTATCTTAAAGAAAAAATTCTTTACTTTGAACTGGCCTGGACCGTCCTTCCTCCTCTATCGTCTCTGGCCTCTGCTACGCGCCAAGGATGAAAGCCCATCCCATTTCCAAAAAAAAGGAGCCCTGCGGCCAATACGGAAAGAATGATGGTGCTATGTAGCGCTGGGCGTGCCCCAAGGCCCTACCATGATCGCCACTCGCCAATCCGCCATGGAGCAAAGTGCCAAACTAAGGCACTGTTGATGACTTGTTATACTACTGGCCAGCCAATTATTTCGCCTGCGCACACGCGAACTCGGCTAGTAGGCCCTCTCCAGCGCACTGTACGTAGCGGGTCTGTGTTTGTCCCTTTCTTTCTTTTTTCTTTTTGAGATAAATTTGTGTCGTCTTTGTAAATAAAAAACCAAGACAGAACCTGTGTTAAATTTCCGACAGACGATATTACCAGCTGCTGCTTGACTCTATATCCAACTCAAAAAAGGTTTATTTATGCTTCTACGTGTCTGGTTTGCCTAAGTGTTCAAGCGGAATAGGGGCCTAAAGTTGCATGATTTGGTGATCTGAATACGTTACTCCGCCTAGAATTGGATTCCTCAGAACAAAAAATAGTGCGAATTACGTTTGCTCTGAATTACGTTGTTGTCTCTGGGCTGTGCATGATTAAAATACGAAAACTACTCTGAATCTTTTTCTTCTTTCCTTCTATATATTTTTGAAAGAATAAGAGCGTCCTAGCTAGTTATCCTGCTGTTAGTAAACTGGAGTTCATCCAATATTTAAGTACAAACTCAGATGTTGATCGTACCAACCAGGAAACATTGGACAAACAAAATAACGAAATAAAGTTTATACAGTCTACTATATATGAACATGCATGGCATCAAGAAACAAGGTTCCTGGAACACACACTGTGACAGTAGTAACTATTACTTATAAGACACAGTTACGCTTAGCATATATCCATTTTCTCAAAAAGAGGCCGTAGTTTATACAGTCTACTATATATGAACATGCATGGCATCAAGAAACAAGGTTCCTGGAACACACACTGTGACAGTAGTAACTATTACTTATAAGACACAGTTACGCTTAGCATATATCCATTTTCTCAAAAAGAGGCCGTAGTTGAGTACTTTAGTGCTTGGGTCTGTTACTGTTGAATTTATCCATATTTCTTTTGATTTTGAAAGTAGCATAGCTATGCTTCAATTGCCTTTTAGTAGTACTATAAAAGCACAATTTCTTTTGCCAAAAATACAGTTAGTGTTAAATAGACCCATGTCATTACTTTTGGTGGGACAAAATTAAACTATCGGAACTATGTGTCAGGTCAATCCATCCTCGACGTTTGGAGTTCATTTTAATTGCTGCTTGGTAATCGCTAAACTTGACGACTCTAATCCTTCCTTCACTCTCCAAGCGTCAATTATTGAGCACAATTATAATGGTGCGTAGTACTTACATGCATTATTATGTCGTCTCTCTAGTTGGGCAACTAATCTTTACTACGAGCTGTCCATGTCCCTGCACGACGAATTTCTCATCTCTCCGCAAATAATGGACGAACGCCAATCCCATTTTCATTTTCGACAAGAAAGCCTAGCTTACCGAAATAGCGATAATGGTACGGGACGGCATGGCACGCAGTGCCATGTTATTACACGTTGGGTCATGGTCCTGCCCCTACAATGATTGCCAGTAGGCATGCAGGAGCAAAGTGGCCATACTGCTCCAAATGAACGGAGCAAGGAGGCACTGTTGATGTACTGGCCGGCCAATTATTTTGCCTGGACACACACAAACTCGGACAGTAGGTCCTCCACTGCCTTATCAGACACGATGTGCGTGTACAAGAGTTCAGTCTGTAGCGAGTGGTACTGTAGCTCCATGACTCTCTAGCTACTAGGTAGCCAAGAGTACAAGACCAGTCTGCATATCTATCAACTCGACATCCCTTCTTCTTCCTCCCAGATCTAGGTTCACCGCGGACAACTGGATCTGGACGAGAACTCCAGCTCTTGTTCCACCTCGCTGCCTCATGTCTCTGGAACACGGGGAGCGAGTCCAGATACGCACAGCAGCTAGCAGCCTCATCAGCATGCCTGCGTAAGTACCTAGAGGCTGGTCTCCCGTCGCCATCTGCTACCAGGTTAGTGGTAGATTTTGCACTGCTAGTTGCCAGCATCGCTATGTTTCTTCGTTCGTTTAAACTTGTACCACCTGGGTTGCATGTAAACTATCTGAGCTCGATCTCCACTGATCTGTATTATTTTCCTTTCTTTTTTCTTTCTTTTTTGAGACAATCCCTCTCTCTCTTGTTGTGTGTGTCAAATTTTGGATCTTACCAACTGGTGTCTTTATTTATTATTTATTTATTTCCGCGTTAGATCACTGTATCTATACTGCTATGTCCTGTATGTCATTATCATACTCATGGTTATAGTTGCATGATTTTGTAACGGTGTTTATTTGGTGGATAGCTTTAAATCCGTTTATGTTACGCCTCACAACAGAGGGGCTACATCTGAATTACGTTAATGTTCTTGGGTAGCGGGGTATGAAAATTGGACGCGATCTAGTGATGGCACTCAGCTTGATCTTTTGGACAATCAGCGCTTATTTTCAGCCACGAAATAGTATTTTTCTCTCACAATAAATCAGCACGAGCCGAAATCAGCGCTTATTTTCAGCCCAAAAGAACAAGCCAACTGTTGGTGCTTCCATCGCTCACAGTACGACCCTCAAGATCGGTTTAGGGTTTAGAAGGTGAGGAATGGCGGCTACTATGAACCTCTTAGCTCGTGCCCCTGTCCTCACCTCCTCTTTATATAGCGCTGCATGATGGAGGCCCACCAACCATATATTGGGCTGGACTCTCCGGATCAGGGAGCGAGCTCGAGGCCCAGCTCGCCGTTAGGCCAACTGACAGGAGATCAACCTAACAAAGTTGTGGATAGAAAATACATTGCCTAGAAACTAGAGTCCCTTGTTAAACTGGAAGAGTACAATGCAATTGTAATTGCATGAATTTAGAGTTGGTGCAGAGTCCAAAACGTTCAAGATTACTTCACAGAGGTCATGCCCCTCCCTGCGCGGTACCAGCACCGGCGGCGGCGCTATCTCCCACAACCATCCCTTTTTTTTCCGATGCACCTCCTCCCTCTTCCTACACAACCACACGTTTCCCCGCCTGAGCGGCGGCTTCCTACACCATTCCCTGTAGACCGGCGACCTCCCTGTCCCACGCCGTGTTGGTGGCGTGTGCTATGCAATGGGGCAACACCACTTTCGATCTGGTGCCAGTGACAGAGTCTGAGGAGCGCCAGTCAGGTCCGGCCATGGGGACGCCGTTGTTGCCTGTAGTAGCTCCTCGGTCCTGATGCGGTGTGCGTGCTTGCAGATTTGTGTGTTGTTTTCTCATCTTGTGAACTTTGGCGCCATGGTAGGAGGCAATGGAAACTCAAGCTCACCCCACTCCAAGATGAATGACATTCAATCTATCAGTGTTTTTTTAATAACTAACCTTTCACTCGTCTAGCTATCAAGAAATTTCTTGCTCTTTAAATTCCATAGCTAGTGTGGAGGCCTTCTTAATTTTGAGATGCTTAAAGAAATACTTCATTCACTCAGTCATCGTGTTCATTCTGCATTTCCTTCTTTCAGTATAGGAGACGGCATGCTTTTCTTGCCTATATTTTTCTGCTTGTTGACTGTGTGAGATGTCAATTTGGAGATCATGCTACACAGAGGAATCAGATAGGCGATCTCGTACAGAGGGCGGCCGCACGGGATGCTGGATGCGTGCGTCGACAGCGCCGTTGTGCGAGCATCTTGTGCTCGTCGCTCGTGTTGGGGCCTTGGGGGTCAGGGTGGGGCGAGGCAGGCCGTGGCGAGGGGCCGTTGGGCTGTCTCAAGGAGTTATTGTGTATATATAGTAGAAAAAGTATTAAACTCCTTAAATATACTCCCACCACCTCAAATTACAAGTCATTCTACTATGAATTTTAGAGAATTAAAACATCTCAAATTTGACTAAATTTGTATATAACGTAATAATATTTATAATATCAACTGAATATCACTAGACTATTCATTAGTTGTATTTTTATAGTGTACCTATTTGATGTTATGACTTTTTTATTTTTGTCTATAATTTCGACCAAACTTGAGTTTTGCGGACACAAGTGGGAGACTTAGTGTCCGGGTTTGTGATGAGTGGTTGTCAACGGAGTTCATGGCATGTTGGTTGGCTTGTGGAGGGCATATGTTGAGCATGAAGGCAATGGCGGATGGCGGAGTGAGGGTCAAGTGAGCGGGTTGTGCCAATGGACTGGGAGCGGTGAAGGACGGAAGCGAGACTTGGACTGGGGGACTTAGACGCCGGAGTGCCAGTTGCAGTGGCTGACACTTGGCAACATCGACAAGTGCAATTGAACATGGAAAAAGGGCTCGAGATGGTACGTGGGCCAGCACGGTCGAGGACCGGTAGACAGTTTTCTGGTTTGGGCCTCAAAACCAGCGGCAGACGGTTTTCGGGTTTGGTCCTCAAAATCTAGGCGGAGCTGCTTCCGGAGGAAGTGGGGCGACTCGTGGCGGAATCTCCGAGGTCGGCAACTCTGAGCAGAAAGCGGGGTCGTCCGATCATATCCACAGTCATAGGCTATTTCAGAGTGCTCTACGACTAGGTAGCTCGTCTGATTAGCAGTAGGGAGTAGTTAAGCGTGTTTCTACAAAACTGAAATAAGTCGATAAGAAGGGATATGACAGCCCCCTCCCTTCCGTCTCTCTCACACTCTCTCATTCCTCCTTCATGTTTAGGGTTAAGACACTTGATTAGGGAGAGATCCACAACTAAGGTTTATAGTTGTATGAGAATCGATGCTCTAACCTCGTAGTTCCTCCAGGATTCGTCAATTTGGTGTGTGATTTTCGTTTACCTTGTGTTCTTCATTTTTCTCTATTTTCGTGCATAGCTACGATTTAATTTTCTCGAAGTTTGGGTTAATATCAGGTGATGATTTATTGGGGATAAGTTTATGGTTAGTTGGATTTCACGTGTGTAAACTTTGAGTTCGTTTTTGGGTCGGATTTTGTCGATTCTCTGTCCGTTCCTTTCTCTGTTCGTGCGTAGCAGAGGTGCTGTTCTTCCTGTTCGTCTCTGGCTGCGTGAGGGCTTTAGCGCGTCGATCACAGCAGCGGCACTACCTGCGCGTGCGTCCAGGTGCCATGCGTGCTCGATTGAGCAGCGCTCGTTGTTGAGCATGACGCCGCCTTACCCTCTGCTCTCTGGACCTGAAACTCTTTCTTCCTTTCTTGATTTGCGGAGGTCATGTCAGTAGCGCAGGGAAGAGCAATCCATCTGCTCTCTAGTCTAATCTTTGCTTGAGCTGCTATCTGTTGATTGGATTACTTGCAGAGTGGTGGAGAGCAGAACCTCCATCCAGTAGCCTTGCTTTGATTCTTTGACTCGTTTGGTCCAGCAGCACAAGAACAAGATTCTGCTACTACAGTAGTCGCTGCTACACTAGCCGAGCTGTTAAAAACAGTGATCCTATTTTGACTGCGGCTTGCTTATTTGATCTCCGATTTGATTTCTATCTTTTGGGTTGGATTTGTGGTGTTCCGCTGTGTTTTTAGAGAACACCCACCCACTCATTTGGGTCATGGACATCACGGTGCTTTTGTTGCGTGCTTAACGGTGAAGTTGGGACAGTGACCGAATAATTCGAAAGAAATTTGAAGCTCCCATTCACCCTCCTTCTAGTCGCCATTTCCGGTCCTTCGAGATTTCTTTAACCTTGACTTATAATTTCTGGCAAATCCCGGGCCCCTACTCAGCCAATGGAGACCGATGGTGCCCAGCAGAGATATGGCCGACCCCGGGTGGAGCTGCTGGCCTTGGCCATGCGTCGTGACATTTTGGTCGATGGCCTGGAAATCGTTGTGTTCGATGGGAAACGAGGCCAGATCATCTACAGGAAGGACGAGCAAGGACACCAGGAGGAGGATAAAGGTCAACAAGAGGATCAAGGCCAACGAGGACAGGTGAATAACGCTTGTATTGCTCTATGCATGCGAATCTTTTTCTAAAATCCAATCTACTATTGTATTATTTTAATCGATGAATGCATGCGTGCAGGGAATGAAGAAATTGGTCCTGACTGGACCCAAAAGGGCCATCTCGGCGGAGTACGGGTGTTTCGCCATCAAAATGGACAACCCAAGGGACAAGCATCCTCCCATCAAATAGGAATGGGATTGCGATAATCCAAGGCACGCTGCCCAAGTGGATACCATGCGACCCGCCTGCGGTTCCATCACCAATTGGGACGGCGACGAGGTAGCCAAGGTCACCTACCTGGTGATGTCAGACGCCCTGGAGGCAACAGTGCAGGTCAAGCTGCGACGACTCAAAGAAGGGCACAGCCCTGGCGGTGGCAATGGCATCAGTGGTGAAGTCACTGCGAGCATCGATGGCCTGGAAAGCGAACACAAGAGCGTCCTCTTCAGGCGTGCAGAGGGAAAGGGTCAGCCTTTGCCCACTAATACCAACGAAGATCAATGGCTCCTTCTTGAGCTGGCGAGGAATGTGGTTGCGGTGCCACGCGGCAGGGTGCTTCACATACAAGTGAACCTGAGGATTCAGACTGACGATGACAAGGAAGTTGAAGTGATCAACGTTCCTCTCCGTTTCGAGAATGGAATTCGTTCGACTCAGCCTGGCGACATCAAGGAAGTCCAAGTGGAAGTCACCTGGTACCCAGAGGTAAACATTATTGCATTGATGAAGAGATTAATTTACGAGCACTAGCTGCATGCTGCCCCGAACATTATTTGCTGTCACTATCTTGTTCTAGCTTGTAATGTATAATCTTGTTATCTATTTAATGATCATTAGTTTATACTACTACTTATTATCGCCTCATGAGCAGAAATCTGTTACCGTTCCACCAGAGCAAAGGGGTCCATCGGAGCCGGATGAAATAGCCAGTAAGGAGGCTGATCTTATTAGCGGTCCGTGGGACTGGGACTGGAAGCCGGAGCAAATAACTAGTGAGGAGGATGAGATTATTGCTCTGGTAGAAGAAATGTTTCCAACGGAGGTAACTCATTCCTTGCGCCAACCATTAAATTGAAGATACATTCATCATTACATTACATATATACGTATATATCTGTTTCCTTCCTGTTTTAACTGAACTACCTCCGGTGCTGGATGGAGTTGTTCGTGTCTGAGGGATATCCAACTGAAGTAGCCTACACCATTGGAGATGAATTGTCATTCCTTTCATTCATAATGGATCTACGTCGCATGGCCGTCAACCACTCTGAACGTAGGGATCTCTTGGATCGCCACCACTTGTTAAATCTCTCCTCCACCCGAGAACACCCATTGCTCCCCAGGCAGCGAACTAGACAGCCGGCGAGGTGGCTTCGCGTCAAGCTGCAAGTAGCCGAGGAGGGCAAGAAAACATTGTCGACGACCCTAGTCATGCGGGATGACAACTTGCATGTCCTTGCTTCATGAACCAACAGAAAGTTTGGTACGGGCTTGTAGGCGGCGACGACCCCCCTACTGCATTAAGCTACTGCATGCTCCCACAAGAATACAATCCAACACTTCTACACTGGGGCGGCATTTCATACAGAAGTTTACTGGGAGCCAGAGCCTATGATGAAGCCGTGGCGAAACTGGAAGGCGCGCATCTGGGCCGAGGCTTCGCCATGGACGCCGTGCGCAGGCTCTCAAGCTTCATGATCCTGCCGGGCTGGCACTGGTGGGCCTGATGTTCATGGTCTGTGAGTCTGCAAAGATGAATCCTATCCTCGACTCCATTGCAGGTGGCTGGAGTACTGGAACTGGATTCAAAGAGGAACTGATGCGTGGTTACATGCTCAGATATGGGCACATGTCAAGGAGCCTGATAGAATGGAAGCGAAGAGACTATAAGGAGCCGCACCCCTATTCGGAGCTACGTGCCATTTACCTAGTGCTCAACATTCCCATCTACGTGCGATTTACCTAGTGCTCAACATTTACCGAGTGCGTCCGTGCGTGCCGTTACCGCAAATCCATCAGGTTATTATTTGTTTCCCTTTTCTTCCGACACAAAAGTATCCACATCGTGCATGGATGTCATGAATTGTTATTTCAACGTCATCTCCTGCGTGTGCGTGGCCAGGAACACTAGCTAGTCGCTGACTCCCTGTGCCAAATAAGGGCCCCGCCCTCCTCCCCTGCATATTTGCCTTGCCACAGTATATCATCAGTTATCCTATTTATGTTTGTCCTCCTTTTAGTTACTCATATATAAATAAATCAGTCACGTCGTAAAGATGTGATGTGTGTGATCATTTAAGGCTCTGTTCGCTTCAACTGAAAAGCTGAGCTGATTTGGGCTGAAACTGATTTGTTGTGAGGGGAAATACTGTTTTAGAGCTGAAAAATATGTACTGTTTAGTTGAAGCGAACAGAGCCTAAGCTAGCAGTGCTTGGTTTGATTACAGGTATCAACGAACATTATTACCAGCGTGTAAACTCTACTATATATTTGGTTCAGCATGTAAGAACACTTTGGTTACTCCTGTCTTGTGACAAATCATTCGTCGTGGATTGGTCTATATCATTATTGTCGTACGTGGCCTTTAACACAATAATGATCTCTCGCGTGCATTGGCCGGCCTGATCGAAACACTAGTTTGAACGTTTTTAGTTGTGTCTTATCTCTGTTTTGTTTCGCGGTCAGGCCCCCCGTCTCCCTAGTTGGCTGTAGTTGGTGTTTTCCCATTTCTGTTTTCAGTAGGATAGTGCTTCCTTCAGTTTCAGTAGTTTCAGCACTTGGTGTTCTTTTCGGCGGTGGATCCTTTTCTGCTGTCTTTTGTAAGTTTTTGTACTGTTTTTTTCTTACTTCTCGTACGTGTAATAAAACTTACGACAACCTTTTGTCATCCTTTGTAAAAAACAAATAGAGATGCAAACGAATCGCCCCAGCCGCGAACCCCGTCCTATCACCCCCCACATAGACCCACACCATAAGCGACTCGCAAGCGTACGATTGATAATTCTGAACGGAGAATTCGGTGTATACAGTATGCAAGGGGGCCCGCTAGTGCACACTGCTGCAGTTTGGACACCTTACAAATCCTGCTTGTAACCACAGTTCGGCTGCCCCATTTGCAGCGTTGGGTTCAAGGCATGACGCCTGAGAGGCTCGCATCAAACCTTCACCTTCTCCACCTCCTTTCTCCTCCCCCGTGTTACGAATCCATGCACTCTCAGCTCAACTCGAGTAGATGAAAGAATATTTTAGAGGAAAAATGCACCACTGGCCTTTTAACTTGCAGCCAAGGTGTCAGTTAGCTTCCCTGAACTTTTAAAGTGATATCTGTGGGTCCCTAAACTTGTCCAAAGTATGTCATTCAGGTCCTAAACTTTCAAGATGATCACCACATGTCCCTAAATTTGGCAGAGAGTGTCATTCAGGTCCCAAACACTGTAGCTAATTTCGACACAATTTTTTTTTAAAAAAGAAAATCTAATTTTGGGTTAGGTAGCTACAATATGTAGAATATTCCAAAATTGTATCTTTTCTGTACGATCTCGGATGAAGATGATTTTTATATAAAAATTATAGCTCTCGATGGGATCTATGACTCTCCACTTTAGAGTTTTTTAATTTGTGGTCGTTAAGATGGTCAAAAAAATTAAATTAAATTTCAGCAGTTGTACAAGTGCTTGTCGCCTTGAAAAAAATCATATCTTTCTTATATGCTATCAAATGTAGATACTAATTATATAAAAGTTGTAGTGCTCGACAAGATCTACAACCATTTAGTTTTGAGATTTTTAAATTGAGGTCGTTAAGACGCTAAAAAAGTTATATCTATTTTCAGCAGTACAATAATCACGTACAAACGCTTGTCGCCTTAGAAATATGGTATCTTTCTAAAAGCTATCAAAACTAGATACTAATTATATGAAAGTTGTAGTTCTTGACGAGATCTACAACTTTTTAGTGTTTATTTTCATAATTTGAGGTCGCTGAGATGCTCAAAAAATATTAAAAAAATACAAAACCACTATGTATGAACTGAAATTAACTGTTTAATTTTTTTAGCATCTTAACGATCTCAAATTAAAAAACTCAAAACTAAAGAGTTATAGATCTCGTCGAGCACTACAACTTTCATATAATTAGTATCTCCATTTCATAGAATTTAAGAAAAATATGATTTTTTCAAGGCGACAAGCGCTTGTACGCGATTATTATACTGCTGAAAATTGATTTAATTTTTTGAGCATTTTAACGACCTCAAATTAAAAAACTCAAAACTAGAGAGTCATAGATCTCATCGAGAGCTATAATTTTTATATAAAAATTATCTTCATCTGAGATCTTACAGCAAAGATACAATTTTTGAAATATTCTACAGATTATAGCTACAGTGTCCAAAATTAGATTTTTCTTTTTTAAAATTCTTTATCGAAATTAGCTACAGTGTTTGGGATTTGGATGACACCCTCTGCCAAGTTATAAGGACCTGCGGTGATCACCTTAAAAATTTAGGACCTGAATGACACACTTTAACAAGTTTAGTGACCCATAGATATAAATTTAAAAGTTTAGGAGATCTAACTGACACCTTGGCGTAAGTTGAAGGGCCGGTGGTACATTTTCCTCAATATTTTAAGTAGCAGTGGGGAAAGATGTCACTGTGTTCTGGAGCCACGGCTTGCCACCATCGACCGATCGAGGCATCCAAATCGAGTTACGTTCCTCTTCTTCCCCACGCATGCACGCAAGGATATGATAAAAAGGTGTTACAGCTGTGCTTTTGGCAACAGCTTGCTCCAGACGCAGCCAGGCTGGGCTGGGCTAACTGTGCATCACTTAGGCCGTTTTTCTCTTAGGCCTCGTTTAGCTGGGGAAAAGATAGAGAAATGGGTGGAAAAGTTGCACTGTAACACTTTCGTTTGTATTTAATAACTTTTGTCCAATCATGGTCTAAGTAGACTCAAAAGATTCATCTCAAGCTAGCCACGCATAAAGTACAAACATGCAACAACTGCTATTTCATTTAGTGCTCCATGCAGACGGAAAGTACAATTGATATAATAGGGATGTGATGGAGAATAGTGGAAAATATTGAGAAGTAAACAGGCCCTTAGGTCTCCTTCCCGTCTCTTGACTGCCATCTTCTAGTTTGGACCGTGAACGAAACAAAAAGTCGAAGCACATCGTCTTCGTCTTCCCAAGTAGCCTCCTCGGAGGAGGGGCTCCCCCACCCCCTCCCCTGTGCGCGTCCCTCAGCAGTCTTCCTGCTAAGGCGAATCAGCGTATGTAGCCATGCAACAATCATACACTATATGTAAATCTGATGATGTCAGCACATCCCATATTTATTTTATGTAAACAAAAAGTTATACCTCCTAAACCAATAGCACAAATGGGAAAAGTAAAGCTAATCTCGTCGTTGCAAACTTCAGCTAACAATTGGTACCTAACGACGAATGACATGAGCAACAAAGGCAGAAATTTTAACAACTAGCTAGGACATACGAGTAGATGACAAGCAATATAATTTCTGCCTATATTGATAAAGCCGAGGATGGTGCTCCAATGTGTATCTGCGGATATCTTCTATTTCAACTCAAATAACTAATTAGATAATTCCTTAATATATTTTTGCATATATAGTTTATTAACTTGGACTAGAGGAGATCCCATAGATCGTGTTCTAGGACCAGCGGGGGATTTATATACTCTACCTAAAACCTGAAAGCAGAAAATATAATTGACAATGAGTCGGAAACAAAAATAAATCATCACATCCAAATAGGCCTTAAGGCCTGCTGCTTCAGGTAATATAAAGTATAAACAAATGAAACCCAATGGCACAACTGGGAAAAGTAAAGGTAACAGCGTCGTTGCAAACCTCAGCGAACAATTGGTACCTAACGAATGACATGAGCAACATGGGCAGAAATTTTAACAACTAGCTAGGACAAAGGAGTAGATGACAAGCAGTATAATATATTATATTGTGATCCCAAACCACTACATGCTGAACCAAGTAGTCTTTTTACATTTGCATATATAGTGTTTCCTGATACACCAGTACTGTCGGGATGAAACCAAGCACTAGCTTAAATGACACACGAATCACATCTAGACGACATGATTTGTTTATTTATAGATTTAAAGTAGACGAAACAAAATGGTACCTGATATGGCAAAATAATATATGCGTGGGTCCTAATTCAACAACTTTTCCAGGCCACACACCGTAACAACGACGATAAAGCCGTGCCCGATCGACACGCTTTGGCGACAACAGATTAAAAGGGAGACAGTACGACAAATAAGATATTTTGGCAAAGCCGTAGATATGATGTAGTACGCACCGTGCTGTGGTCGATGTCGAGGACGTCTAGTAGGTGCATATCCGATCCTCATCATTGAACACGAAGTGGACGACCTCTTGTGCAGCTTCTGGGCTCGTGATTCCGATCGGCTCTAGCGCCTCATTTGGAGGCCATCCTTGGTAGGCGTGATCCCTCCAGTCCAGCAGAGCTCTTGATATTTCTAGCCAATTCCGTCTGTAATCCTTATGTTGATCGGTGAGTTTTGTTCCGTTGTCCCAGTTATCTTCAATGGATTTGCGGACATGTTCCATCCTCGCTGAATCGCCGACCATGACCATCAGCCGCTCCAGAGTGGAGTCTTGAATCTGTATTTTGATGGGTCCGGACGCTTCCCATCGCCAGGGTCGCCAAGCTCAGGGCAATACTCTCCATCCTGGTTGATGAAGGTTATTATGTCCAAGTTGTCATCCCGCATGACTAACGTGACCGATGGCGTCTCACGCGGGCCCTCCACTTGCATTTTGATGTGAAACAACCTGTGTGGTACGATGTCATGCTGCGCCGTGTTTATGCCACGTCCTCTGGGGAGCACTGGGTGATTACGTGTGGAGAAGTGCACTGGATGTTCGGCCATGAGATCCTTGCAGCATCGTTGCTCCACCACCAATCTACGCAGCTCGTGATGAATGTACTGAACCCTTTTCCATCATCACTCCGAACCACGTACGATATGTCAGGTTGCCGCTGGCTCTTTTCTCTGACCTGCCATGCTGGACTTGGTCCTGGGTACCAGGCGACGTTCACTTCGACTTCAACACCGCCGCCCACTTCGCGAGGTTCATCTTGGGGGAAGATGGGAATAGTATTACTGGAAAAGCGGACTACTAGCCCCTTGGTTCCCGGAAGTTTCCAGCTCTATGTGAAGCGTATCACCAAATGGCACCGCAACCACATTCCTGGTAAGCTTAAGGGACCGCACCAGCGGATGATGGTCCACCGTTGGAGAGACCCCACGCTTCCAGAGGATGATCCGCTCTTGGGAAGTATCAGTGCGTCCTTTGATATCCCCGTGGACACTATAAGGGCTGTTGCCATCTTTGCGCCGCAGTTTCACCTGCACTGTGGCCTTCAGGGCATTGGACCTCACTGCATAGGTGACCTGAACATTGCGGTCGGGGCCTGAAGAGCTTATGGTGCGGGTCATGGGTCCTTTGTCAACTTCTTTAGCATACTCTGGGTCATAGCAGTCCCATTCCCATTTGATGGTACCGCCGCTGCCACCGCCAGTGCCTGTGTTGGGTCCTGGGATGTCAATTTTGATGGCAAAGCAACCGTATGTCCAGATGCTTGTGCAGGTTCCAGCTAACACCAATTCGACCATTTTCCCCTACAACCATGAACATTGCTTCATTTATAATCTATTATTGCTTTCATGCGAAAATGATTGACATGGATTAAGCACTGGTATAGAAATAGGCTTTGTTCCCGGTTGGGAAACCCCTTTAGCCCTGGTTTTCCAACCGGGAACAAGCTTCCGGGAGTAAATGTCACCCCTTTTAATCCCGGTTTGAAACACAAACCGGGACTAAGGGGTCTGCAGCCCAGACCACGTGTCCTCGGGTCTGTGGAACCTTTTAGTCCCAGTTTGTATAAACAACCGGGACTAAAGCCTTCCTTTTTTTGTGTTTTTTCAGTTCATTATTCGTTTTGTTTTTAAATTATGGTTTTGATTTAAAATTATCTATACACACACATATACACACACATATTATATATATATATATATATTATATGTGTGTATATCGGTTTTGACAAAGGGCACAATACGACATAAGACATATATATATATATATATATATATATATATATATATATATATATATATATATTTATACACACACACATATATACTAGAGAGTTTAACACTTTTTTCACTCCAAATGTTTTCCTCTCTAAAAGTTTTCACTCCAACATATATATATGCCCTTCAGTCATCTTCATCACCACCGTTGCCCGGCTTCCAAGATTCATTAGGGTCATTGTAAAATTCTCCGGAGGAATTCAAAACTTGATCATTAAGAAATTCTGCTATGGTCTCTTGAATTGCCTTGAGCTCGTCTTTTACCAGGACCTTTTTCTTTAAATAATCAGTCTTTAAACAGAGTCAAAGGAAAAGGTATTAATATATATGATTATATATATATGTATATATATATTTGTGTGAGTTAATATGAGATCGATTTAACGTACTTTTAGCTTCTCCCGGTCAGTTCTGACTGAGTACACCCTCATGAACTCGCAGACATAGTATCCATAAGTGTTATTCCAGGGGTTGTTGCCGCAGAACCCACTTTACAAGACAAAAAAGATTGTCATCCGATCCGGACAATACATATATATAGATACATATATAACATGAATGGCCTCTAAGTATATATACTTACCATGTGTGGGATTATAGTCAGTGGTGCTTTGCAATGTTTGAGGTCGTATTTCTCAATGAATCTTTTCCAAACACTGCCAATCAAAATAAAAATATCCAATGATTGATGTGAATATTTTCCAAACACTGCAATTGAAGAAGGTAAGGAGAAATAAATTACCTCTGAAAAATATCTATCATATCTTGGATTTGGTCTAGGCTCTTTCTCATAGAATCTAAGATCTCCATGTGGCTTTGTTGAAGATCAATGACGATCAATATCCAATGATCGTTAAAGTTGTAGGGGAAGAGTATCTGTTTCTTGCCGCATTGCTTTGCTAAGAACTTCATGAGATTCTTCTCTGTGTCTTCTTTCCATGTTGGGTTGGGTTTAGGGTGTTTGAATACAATATGTGGATCAATGAAACCAACTTCATTAGACCCTCTCTGTTTGCACATTTGCATCTCATAGCTGCATATATATATATAGAGAGAGTAAGGATATATATATATATATATAGATAGAGAGAGAGATTTGAATTGCAGAAAGAAAGTACACTTACAGACAATAGCAGCTCATTATTGTTTTGTCGAGGGAGTCCATGTGGCATAGTTGGTGTAATTCAGCAAAATCAACAAACATAATATCATCGCCACGGAACCAATGTTGGTTTCTAATTCGGACAGAAATCCAAGACTCACCTCGTGTACATGCCCCAAGGTACCACTTGTTTAGCAAGTACATTTACGTACCTAGTTGACTGAGGGTTTTTGGATTCCAAAGACTCCGACCATGTTGATATTTCCTCCACTCGTCAACTACTTGCGCTTTCTCCACTTGCTCCAATCCAACCATTTGGGCAAGGTTCATACCAGTTTCAGCCATGAAAGCTTCAAACTCGTTCAAATTGACCTCACTAGGTACCTAGATGCGGTCTATAAATGAGCCATATTGATTCGGTATCTGATCACTAACAATTAGCGGGGGGATTGATTGCTTGTCTTGTTTGCCGAGTTGCGGAACATCTTTCCCTGCCTTCTTCTGTTTGTCAATAGACTTCGTGAGAGAGCGGTCATAATCCGATAGTGAGAGGGGCTGTTTAGCTTCTCTCAACTTCTTCTCGTGCTCCATCCTTTTCTGCCTTAAAGCATTGCAAGGTAGATAGTAGTACGGTTGCGTATTCTTTTTCTTCATCTCTTCTGTCTCATTTGGTTTTCTTGTGAAAAAAATCTGCGACTTATTTTTTCACCGCAACATCTAACTCCTCTTTAGTCTTTTCACCGGGCAGTTTCTGAGGAATGGGGTGCTTTGTTTGCCTAGTGGCTTTCTTCTTTGCAGGCAGGGTTGGTTGCACCACCTGCGGTGGAGGCCTCTTAGTAGATGGCTTGGTAGGTGGGGGAGGTGTTGGAACTCATGGCGGCGATGACGGCTTTGCTGTTGGTGGAGGTGATGGCGCCCTGTCTGGTGTAAACACATCTTCGTATTCGCAGCCCAGAGCACTCTGATGGTCTAGGGAATGGATTATTGGACTTGGCCTTTACTTCTGTTCTTCAGGACGAGGCGGCGATGGTGCCCCTGAAATAATAATGTATCGCTTGCGCCATATAATGAATGTCTTCTCAGCTTCTCCTAGTATCTTCTCCCCATCACCTCCTTCAATTTCAAGTGGCACATTACCAAAACCTTTGGTAACTCTATCCACCGAGACGCTAGCATATCCAGGTGGTATTCTTCTCCCATGGATAGTGGGTGTGTTGGTCGGGTCTACCGGGTTTACAATACCGGCAGCAACTATGACTGTGGAGTTCCCCTGTACAATGTGCAGCTCACATGGTGTAAGTGGATTAGTGATATCATCCACGGGGAAGCGCAACGCTCCGTCATCTTGCTGATTTGGCGCCTCAGTAGAAGTACAACTGCTTTTTGCAAGATTTTCTAGTTGGCTAACTCCTTCTGATGTATGTCTACTCAATGCTAATTCCAACTGCCTTGCTATTTCCTCTTGCATTCTTGCTTCAAGTTGTTTCTCACGTTCATGAGACTGACATAGCGCTTCACGTGACTCGAGAACATATTCTTCTAACTTGCGCATCCGCTCTGCCTCCTCTTTCTTCCTTCTTCAACGGCTTCTGTAGCTATCTTTGTCCTCAGGGAAATCATGTTCCCACATCACACCCGGTCCCAAGCCTCTGGTTCGGCCAGGGTGCTCAGCGGTACCAATGGCATATGTCAGTTTGTCCTTCTCTCTCTTCGGCCTGAATACCCCTTTCTGTTTAGCGTGCATAATATATTGCAATCTTTCTGCTGCGTCTACAAGTTTCTGGCCATGAACTACCTTCCCGGTCTGCAGGTCAAAACTTCCCCCATGACCAAAAAACCATTGTTTCGCACATATAGGCCATGCAGCTGATTCTGGTATGAGCCTCTTGGCTAAAATATCAGCTTCCAATTTTTCCCACTTGGGAATGGCAGAAGGGTAACCACCTGATCCCAAGTGACGGTGGTATTCCTTTTTGCGAGCATTCTCAGTGTTCCTTCTGACCCGTGTCTCACCCTCTTCTGATAACTTGTACTGTACAAATTCATCCCAGTAGGGCCTACACTTTGTGATCGGACCAGTGGCTCGGTCAAAATCTGGCGTCTTGTTCTCCTTCACATATGTCTTATAGAGACTTTTCCTCCAACTTTGAAACTGTGTGGCCATCTTCTTCATTGCCTAGCGCCTAACTAGTGACTTCAAGTCTTCGCTGTTGAACTCTGGATAATTATCCGTTTCTAGCGTGAAATGTTGAAGAATATCATTCCACACTAGATTCTTGTCAACATCAGAAACAAAGCTGACATCAGGAGCACTAGGCTTTGCCTTTCATTCTCGTGCACTGATCGGGATCCTGTCCCTTACAAGGTATCCACAATGGTTCATGAATTTCTTTGCATGTGATCCTAATGGTTCGCCCGTATCTGTGTTGAACTCTGTGATTACAAAGCGACCCTCTAATGGCTTCTTCGGGCCCCGGACTCCTTTGCTCTTGCCCGTAGATGTCGTCGTTCCAGATGGCTACAAAATTAAGTTAAAAAACAAATATTTAATAAGTATTGGTAACCACGCATATAATGATTTCGTAACCATGCGTTTGCAATAAATAAATACCTCGCCAGTAGTATTATCTGCAACATTGTCTTGCTGCACATTCCCATCATTCGCTAAGTACTGACTCCCGTCGTCTTCTCCCTTCGGCCAGTGTTGACTGCCAATGTTAATAATGTCCATCATTTCTTGTTCCATATTACCTCTTTCTACGGCCATCTAGAGGGGAAAAATTGTTAATATTAATATTGCATGTGGAACAAAAGAGACAGAAAACCTAAACCCTAGCCCTAACACTAATTAAACCGTAGCCCTATGCCTAAACCCTAACACTAAACCCTAGCCCTAAACCCTAACACTAAACCCTAGCGCTAAACCCTACACTAAACCCTAGCCGTAACACTGAACCCTAACACTAGCCCTAAACAACCCTAACACTAAACCCTAGCCCTAAACCCCCCTAAACCTAATTAATAATACAATTAATTAGTACAAGCTAATAACTAAACTAACTGCAAAAACTAAACTAAAACTAATTTACTAATTTGCATGGGGTCCTAACTAATTAAACTAAACTAAACTAATAATTAGTAATAAAAAAAACTAACTAAACTAACTAACCTAACTAACTAAACTAACTAACCTAACTAACTAACCTAACTAACTAAACTAAACTAACTAACTAAGCTAACTAACTAACTAAAAATAAAACTAAAACTAAATAGAACTAATTAATAATATCTAACTAACTAATTAACTAATTAAACTATCTAAACTAAACTAAATTAATTAACTAACTAAAAATAAAACTAAACTAACTAAATGAAAAAAACCTTTTGCTTACCTCGACGATGTAGGGCGGCGGTGAGCAGAGGAGAAAGGGCCTGGCGGCGGATCTCGTGGCAGCCGGTGTCGAGGCTCGCAGAGGGGCAGTCCGCAGCGGCATTCGGCATCACGGAGGCAACGCCCGGCGGTCGAGGAGGCGGATGTAGGACGCACGGCGGTGGCGGGCCGAGCGTCGAGATCCCAGGCGAGGCGGTGGCGAGCCCGAGAAGGTCAGGGCGGCGCGTGGGCGGGGGGGGGGGGGGGGGGGGCGGCGCGCCGGCGGGGCACTGGCAGCCGGCGTCGGTTGCTGCGGTCCGAGAGGCGGCGGCGTCGAGGGCGAACGGCGGACAGGGTGTGAATCGAAGAAGTCCGAGATGGATCAAGCTTGAAGGCAAGCGTTCAATATATAGGTCGAGACTTTTAGTCCCGGGTCTGATCCAAAACCGGGACAAAAATACTTTTAGTCCCGGTTCTTGGTAGGAAGCAGGACTAAAAGTGTGTTTTTGGCGGGCCTGAAAATTTCGGCCCACCTTTAGTCCCGGTTGCAGCCTACAATCAGGACTAAAAGTGAGATTTCTGTTCATCTCCCGCCAACTTCTTCATTTCTTTTTGTCTTACTTTATAATACTTATAAACCTTAATAATTCAATAGTAAATAGAAATGTTGACAAAAAAGCTTTAAAAAAAGGTTTCTGCTTTTTTTTACTGCATATTACACAGAAGAAAAATCTTTTACCTATATTTCTTGATTTCTTTACAAATGTTAAAAGTAATATACGGTAATATTCATTAATTCATTAATGCAAAAATATAGTGCTCAATAAATATAAATAAAATGGTTGGTATTTGACAGAAAAGTTGTTTTCAATTTATTTCAACATAAAATCATGGATCTAATGTCTCACAATTATTACATAATAGCTCAATTTGCTCTAAGCAATCACAGTAGTGAACTTTTTTTAAATATATGTCCCTTGATCATAATCGACGCAGTCATGGGGTGTCTTCGTTGTTCAATAAGATGCTTGGGTCTTTGTTGACCATGAAGGGTGGGATTCGATCATCCTTCTCATAATCTTCTGATGTGTCTGTCTTATCTTCAATTCCCACAATGTTTCTTTTTTCTGAAAGAACTGTATGACGCTTTGGCTCATTGCTAAATGGGTTCTTATCGTTTTTCCCTCTTTTCGGTTTCGAAGACATGTCATTGACATAGAATACCTGATTGACATCCTTGGCAAGCACAAATGGTTCGTCTTTGAACCCACTGTTATTGAGGTCCACTATTGTCATTTCATACTGGTTGTCCACTGTTACCCCGCCTCCGGACACCTTTACCCACTGGCACTTGAACAAAGGAACTTTAAAAGTAGGTCCATAGTCTAGTTCCTATATCTCCTCTATGCGGCCATAGTATGTTTGCTTAGTCCCGTTCGGGTCTGTGGCATCTATGCGGATACCACTGTTTTAGTTGGTGCTCCTTTTATCTTGGGCTACTGTGTAGAATGTATTTTCATTTATCTCGTACCCTTTGTATGTGAGGATATGCCATGAAGGTTGCCTAGCCAACAAACACAGTTGCTCCGGAATACTCTCATCACCCTGACATTCTTTTCGTAACCAACCACTAAAAGATTCCATGTGATGGCGCGAAATCCAAGCTTCAGACTTGCCTGGAAACTGTGATAGTAGGAATTCCTTGTGTCTGTCCATATATGGCTCCACCAAGGTGGAGTTTTGTAGAACTGTGTAGTGTGCTTTATTGAAATAATCATCACCCTGACCGATATATGTTTTCTTCCCTAGTGTCCTCTTTCCACTTAGCCTCCCCTCATGTCGTGATTCTGAAACACCAATTGGGTCTAGATCAGGAATAAAGTCAACACAGAACTCAATGACCTTCGCGATGCTTCCTTCTAGCCGAGCACGGTTATGAACGTATTTCTTTAGGACTCCCATAAACCTCTCAAAGGGGAATATATTGTGTAGGAACACAGGACCCAAAATAATAATCTTCTTGACCAGGTGAACTAGGAGGTGCGTCATGGTATTGAAGAAGGATGGAGGGAAAACCAACTCGAAGCTGACAAGACACTAAACCACGTCATTCTGTAGCTTAGCAAGATCTAGAGGATTGATTGCCTTCTAAGAAATTGAGTTGAGGAATACACATAGCTTCACGGTGGCTAGACGTACATTTGGAGGTAGAATTCCTTTTAATGCAACTGGAAGCAATTGTGTCATGAGCACGTGGTAGTCATGGGACTTTAAGTTTTGAAATTTCTTCTCTGGCACATTTATTACACCTTTTATATTTGAGGAGTATCCGGATAGTACCTTGATGCTGTCTAGGCATTCAAACAGGCTCTCCTTCTCTTCTTTGCTAAGACTGTAACTAGTAGGTCCTAAGTATTGGTGTCCATCAGCTGTCTCCTCGTTCAAACGCTGGAGGTCCTCTCGTGCTTCAGGTGTGTCCTTACTCTTCCCGTACACATCCATGAAGCCAAGCAGGTTCACATAAAGATTTTTTGTTAGGTGCATCACGTCAATCGCATTGCGGACCTCTAGGACTTTCCAATATGGTAGCTCCTAAAATATGGACTTCTTCTTCCACATAGGTGCATGACCGCTAGCGTCGTTCGGAATGGGTTCACTGCCAGGTCCCTTTCCGAAGACTACTTTCACGTCCTTGACCATATCGAGTACATCCTCACCGGTGCGGTTGATAGGCTTGGACTTGTGGTCCGCCTTACCTTTAAAATGCTTGCCTTTCTTTCTTACAGGGTGATTCGCAGGCAGGAATCGACGATGCCCAAGGTAGACAACCTTTCTAATTTTTTTCAAAAATATATCTTTAATGTCCGTGAAACAGTGCACACATGCATTATATCCCTTGTTCGACTGTCCTGAAAGATTACTTAGAGCAGGCCAATCTGAAAGGATCAAGGATGCCCAAGAGGGGGGTGAATTCGGCAACTAATAAATTTTTCACAAATCAATTCAACCTATCGCAATTTGCCCAATGTCACCCCACAAGTGCTTGTGTCAATTCTATTCCTAAAACAGGTTATGCAACCTAGAGCCAAGTCCTATCACAAGTATACTACTCTAGGAATGTGGAGAACAAAAGGGAAATGCAGGAATGTAAAGAGTTAGAAAGACAAATCCGGTTTTTCCCGAGGTATCGGAGAGTCGGCACTCCCCACTAGTCCTTGTTGGAGCACCCGCGTAAGGGTGTAGCTCCCCCTTGATCTTCTCAAAGACCAAGTGCTCTCTACGGGCTGATCCTTTGCCTCTCCGGCACGGTGGATCGCCCACAACCGCTCATAACTTCGACTTGGGCCGCCCACAAGCTCTCCAAGCGGTTACCAAGCCACCGATCGCTACCAAACCGTCTAGGTGATGCCGATCACCAAGAGTAACAAGCCTAGACTCTCACTTGACCAAGAACAAGGCCAAAGAGGGTGATGGATGCACACAAGTCACTCTTGATCTCTCTAGGGAAGAAGCTCACAAGCAATGGAGTTCACTCAATGCTCCCTAGGGCTCTTGCTCTCTCACAAGATCAACAAGGGTTCTTTCAGCTATTAGAAATGGCAAGAGAGATAGAATGGAGGCTTTGGTGGAGTATAAATACTCACCCTCTCCAACACTAGCTGTTTCTCACTTTCCTGCGAACCGTCAGACCTTGCCGAGGCTTGACCGTCGGACCATTCACCACGGTCGGACTCTCACAGTCGCATTGTGCTCAGACCCTGTGCCGGAGGGGCATCGGACCGAACTTCGATGGTCCGACGCTCCTCAGTCCGACGGTTTTGAACAGCTGGCACAGTGCCTCTCAACGGCTATAACACGGATCAATGGTCCGATGCACACCGTCAGACCAAGTCCGACGCTCTTTTACGCTGCGGGAACCTCTCTGGAAGCGTCGGATGCTAAGAATCATTAGTCCGACGCTCACTCTCTCGACGGTCCGACGCTCGCTGAACATCCATAGGCACCGTTGGACTCTGGCCAATGGTCCGACGACCATCCAGTCAGGGTCCGACGCTCCCTGGCACGCTGAGGATCCCAGGGGCTGCCACATGTCGTCGGACTCTAACTATTGGTCCGACGTCCATACTGGGTAGAATCCGACGCCTCTAATTTGATCAAAACTTCGTCGAATCAAAAACTTTGCAAAACGAAGTTTGATCCTCTCTCTCTGAAGAGACTCCTTGGGCTGACTAGAGCTATGTTGGACAAGTGTGCATCACATCTACACTCTCTAATCTTGCTCTAAGTCAAGCTACCCATCCAAACCCCTCTTAATAGTATGTTCAAAGAGAAAAACAAAACCTAAGACTACGCCAAGTATCTCTCAACTCCAAACGACACTTGGCACTAGCCTATCACCGTCTTGTCTTCCATCCTTTGAAAACCGAATCGAATTCCATCGCTAGGGGCTTGAACCTACATGTTATTATGACCTAACCTCTAGGTTATCCTGCAAAACACACGTTAGTCATAAGAACCGTCATGTTGTCATTAATCACCGAAACCACTAGGGCCTAGATGCTTCACAATCATTGATTGTTATGAACAACAATGCACGGAGGTCAAAGTGCTCCTGCTTGTGCTCATCCAAAACACGTATACCTGGTTGGTTCTAAAAGCAGTAGTTCAGTGGCCTCAGGTACACATCGATATCATTGCCAGGCTGCCTTGGTCCTTGGATTAGCACGGGCATCATAATGAACTTTCTCTTCATGCATAACCATGCTTATACAAATCAAGACCACAAGGTACACATAAGATATGAAATAAGCATAAGTACCAAACGAATACGCTCAAGATCGGAGTGAAGTGCGGAAGTTAAGACAAGAGCGTAACCAAGTGACATGATATATAAATAACATGAAGCTCAGACACATGTCACAACCAAGTCTCAAGCATGAAAATAAACGTAAACATGATGCATGAATATCACATCAAAAAGAGCCAAAACCCTCTCACACGCTCCCCCTAAATCTATGCTCTCTCCCCCTTTGGCATCAAGCACCTAAAGACCTAAGACTCAGGAGGAGGAGAAGAAGCTGCAGCATCGCGGTCGAAGGAGTGAGGTCGAAGCTCAAACTGAGAAGGGTCTCCCTCTGACTCTGAACTCTGAATGGCCTGACCCTCTGTTGGAGCACGTGAAGGTGAAGCGGTCCGGGTCTGCTCAGCTGTCTCTGTAGCTGCTGTTGTGACTACTACGGTCGCAGTCCCTGCTGAAGTCGGGAGTGGCTCTGAGGAGGCGACTGAAGACGGTAGTGTCTCTGTAGTTCCCAGTGGCAGGTGGAGCTGTGGTGGTGGTAACAGGCTGCCGGAACTCAGGAGGTGTGGGCAAACTTGTGATCTCGCTGAAGGTAGCACCCAAGCTCCGGGTCACTGAGGGGCCACCTAGGTCAGGTGTGAAACCGGTGTGGATCGGAGTGAACTCCTGAGTGCCTGGCGTGGCAAACCACTGCTGAGTCTGCTGAGTCGGCGTGACGAACTGACTCTGGAGAGAAGCTGTGCCCTGACTCTGAAGTCCACCAGACTGTATCACTGGAGTCACCTGGGCTGCAGTGGCTGCCGGTCCAACTTGCTGGACTGGAGAGGCAGTGGCTAGGTACGGTAGGGCTCCAGTGTGTCTGATGATGTGCTCCATGAACCCAAAGGTCTGTAGCCTGTATCTGCTGGCTCTGGAGCTGCATCTAGAGCATCTGCTGCTGGAACTGATCCTGCCTGAGCTGAATTTGAGTGAGAGCTGCAGCCTGCTCCCTGGCAAACCGGGCTTGCTCCTCTGCCTGTCTCTGCTGTGTCTGCTGTAAGCTCTGAAGAATGGCAAGCAGTGCAGGATCTGTTTGTGAGGTCTGTGGAGCGGAGCTGGACCCACCAGCCTCCGAGTCGTGAGCTCGAGGACGTGAAGGGATGGGCTGGTAGTCCCTGTCACAGCTGGACGAGGAGGTGTCGACGGGGTCATCGTCTGCAAGTAACTGCTCAAGCTCGCTATGGGCTACGTGCCTCATAGCCTCGTCCTGCTGCTGTACCTCTGCCATGTCTGCCCCTGAAGTCTGATGGCGTTATACTCGGTGTAAAGCTCTGCTGCCATGGCGTCCGTCAATCAGAGAGGTCATCCTATAGACCGAAAACTCCGTCTCAGTCTGGCGCAGCTCACGGGATATACCTGTCCAAATCCGGTGCAACCTCCGCTCAAGGATGTGAGAGATCCAGTGAGCGTAGCGGAGCTGTCGCCTAGACCTGATGCTCTCTGCGATGGTGTCCTCCATCTCACTGATGATCAAGTCTGCCACGTCAAACTCTGACTGCTGGACCAGGGCACTAAGGAGCCACAGTTGTAAGTGAGTAAGAGTCTCCTTGTACCCCTCCCGCGGTAATAGAGTACGCCTCATCACGTCGTTCAAGAGACGAACGACGGGACGAAGCTCCGAAGGTGTCCTGCGGAAGCCATCTCCGAACGGCAGTCAAAAACACGCTGCTATATGAGCAGTACCAGGTGCAAGTCCTCCGTGAGCCCTCCTCGGTGGGTCTGTCATGGCATAGCAAATACTGTGCAACCGGTAGCTGACTCTGGCACTCCAAGCAGCTCTCGCAGAGCCTTCGCGTAGAGCCGGTATGGCTCTCCACCGAAGGTGTACTGCAGGTACTCGTGGTCGGGGTCTATCCATAGTGAAGCATAGAACTCTCTCACCCACGACTCCACGTACCGGCCTGAATGGCCAAGAAGCTCTGTTAGACCAGGCAGGTAAGACAAGTACAGGCCTGATCTCCTCTCCTACTGCCTGGACTATGTCCTCTAGGGGACATACCCTGTGCTGACGCAGTCCAACTCCTGTGGCCATGAGGGCGGTGAAGAAGTCCTCGTGAAGAGTAGTGTACCAGCCCTCAGAAGCTCTGAGATCTCTCTGATCCGGATGACGCTAAAAAGACATAGTTTAACAGGGGGTTGACGATACTTACAAGCAAGCCTGCGTCCACCGGATGACACCCAGCCTGGATGAAGTAACTCGTCGGACTCGACTGACTCTAGGGTTTGTTTGGCCGGAGCCGAAAGTTGTGTTGTATTGATGTTGTTGTTTTTTACAATGGCTGAGGGCTTATATTTATACCCTGAGCGTAGTTAGAGTCCTAGTCGAATTACAACTCATTAATAGATAAGGAAATCAACAAACTATCCTATATCTAAGGTAACTTGGAGTCACATCTTCCCTTTCATAACGGACTCCGAGCGTGATCGCATCTCGGCGGTGCAGACTCTAGATGACGTCACCAATACCGACGCTGCACGCCTTCTGTCACCTTCGCCCGATAACCGATTCACCGTTCAATAGGCTATTCTCCTTCCTTCGGTATCGGCTATCGGCTTCTGGCATCGGCTATCGGCTCCTAGCCCAAAATTTGGTGTTAACATATGCCCCCCAATTTTGGAATAAACTGGTTTATTCCGAAATTAGCGCTTGAGCCTCCAAATAGCCAAACCACAGCTTCCTTCTCGGCACTTCAAACTTTCGCACCAAAATGAAACCCTAAACTGTTCGCAACTTCTGCCACGGGTTTCAATCCGCCGCCGTCAGCTTCGATTTGTCGCCGTCAAATCACCCCCGAGCTAATGGCGACTCCTTCCGAGGTCCCTGAGGTATCAATTTCATCGATCCACCCCCCTGATTCATGAATCCCTTTTCAACCTCACTGAGTACGAGTTTCAAATCTAGGTGCTGAGGAATGATATTCTGATTCCACTGAAGGACATCCCCAATACCTACTATCTGGGCCCGATGGGCGATCCGATCCCCAAAGACTTCATCATTTAAGAAACCAACCAGCTCCCATTCCGAAGCTCCATGATGGGTGCCTCCTCTTGGGCAAAATCTTTCAGAAACTGGCCAAGCGCACCTGCTGGGTGGAGGAACTGGTTCCGTCGCGTCGCGGCGAAGAAGCGTGCTGACTGGGAGATGCACCATCTGAGCCAATGTCTTGATCTATCATTATCAGAGATGACAAGGAATGAGCCGCTCCTGATCGCTTCCAGTCATTTTTGGTCCAACTCCTTGAATGCTTTCGTGTTCGGAGACGGTCCAAAATCCATCACCCTGGGCGATATCCATATGCTCACCGGGCTTCAGATTACTGGATCATATAATTTCTGGGATCTTTGCTCCAGTGGCAAGAAGGACCCCTATTTCCCGAAGCTGGACACATACAAAGGATGGAGTGGTTATATTCAACACCACCAGAAAAGCTCCCCCTCTGTCAGCAAGAAAGAACATGTCGCATTCTTGACCATGTGGCTTGAAAGGTTCGTGTTCTGTGGCGCCACTGCCGGGCCAGCATATCCTTATCGGGTCTTAGCAGAGAAACTGTCTCAAGGGCACTCCATCCCCCTGGGCAAACTCTTGTTGGGTGCAGCATACAGGCTTATGAGCCGGGATATTCAGTTCCTTGATCATAGGTGAAGAAGTGCAATGCATAACAGGCCCTTGGTGGCTAGTACAGCTATGGCTCAACCTGTATCTGCATAAGCTGGTAAGGATGCAACTCCAAGGCCTCAACTTTCCATCCACCAAGTATTCAGAGGAAGAAGACCCAAAAACTAGAGGCTGTCAAAGTTTTGGTGAAGCTGCCTCTGCCATAACCATCTCAATCTCAAAGGGCAATATGCTGGAAACATTATACAGGGGCTTGGGACCAAATGTTACTACCTGGTTCCCTTATGAAGATGAAGATGAATTTCCAGCACCCTCCAGCTTCAAATTCAACAATGGGTGCTCTGATGACGAGGCTATCAGTATCTTGAACATAATCATCAAACCCTGTGCCTTGCCAGCAGACTTCAAGCACCTTCGGAGCGCAAGTGGCAAGGCAACTAGCTATCCTTCTTATGAATTCTATCATCCAAACATAGCAGCAAGACAGCTAGGTTTCGGCCAATTGCCCCCTCGGCCCCCTTTTTTGAATACATTGAAACCCAGGGAGAACATTACAGAGCACCTTCAGGCTGTTAGAATTTTTCAACTCGGAGCAAACCTGCCCACATTCTCGCCGAAGCCGTGGAATCAAATCTGCATCGTTCATCAAAGTTTTGACGATTGGTGGCAACAATGGCATGCTCACTTGTTTTGCCAAACCGTCCATGATAAATGCAGAGCCCTGGATCCAAGCTTCCAATCTCCCCGAGCAGTAAGTGTTTGTAACAACCCTAAAAACCCACACAACCTAAAAATCCCAACCAATTAAAATTTTTCATTTATTTATTATGAAAACCCATTTTTCTTGTGCAAGCATATAGGTTTCATTATGAATTTGGTAAATAAAGGAGTATAGCTTGCATTTTATTTCCATTCACATAGAATAATATCTTATGCATCACATTTGGGATTTATTGCAATTTATGTTTGTATTTATTCAATATTTAAAATGGGTAATATATGTATTTATACCCTTAAGTGAAAATAGAAAAAGAAAAAGAAAATAAAAAGGGAGAAAGAGTTAGGCCAGCCATTCGGCTCAGCCGGTCTGTTAAGCCAGCCCAAACCAGCCCGGCCTTCTTCTCCTCACCTCATCCGCACGCGCGCGACCGTTTCACCCGCTCCCCCGCAGCCGCTGACCACCCGGCCCCGCCTGTCAGCCGCTGACCACCCGGCCCCGCCTGTCAGCCGCTCTCGCCCCCCCACTGTTCTTCTTCCTCGCAGAGACGACGGGGACGAGTGCACGCAATTCGCGTGACCCCGGACCCACGGCCGACAGCACCACGCCCCGCAGAAGTTGTCCCCCTCCTGTCCCCTCTTTTCTTGGCCACCAAGCGAACCCGCGCCCATCCGGAGCCCTAGATCCACTCGAGCCACGGCCCTTCGATCGGTCGAGCGCGATCAGGACCGTTCGCCATTGGAGCTGGCCAAGCTCGCCTATAAAAAGGAGCTCACCCCGAAGCCCTACCCTCATTTCCCCTCGCCGCCACCGCGGCACAGACCGGCACACTGCACCACACCGAGAGAGAGAGCGTAGGAGAAAGGCGGAGCAGAGGAGGAGGAGCTGCCGGAGCGTCGCCGCCGCGGAGCACGCCGAGCCGGACACGGAGGAGAAGCCGGAGCCCCGTCGCGGTTCGGCACGGCACTGCGTATGCTCTGCACGGCTCCGACTTGTCACTGCACCGCCATCCTTACCTCATCAGCCCCACGGTGAGCCACCGAGCACCTCATCCAACCTCGCCGTGCTACGGTCATGGCGCTCGGCTTCACGAGCGCGTAGGCCACGGGTCGATTCCGACCCTAGGAACACCGCGCACACACACAAGACCTGCCAAGCCAAACGGGTGACACGCATATACACTGGAGTGACTTCGACGGGCACCGCAGTCATGGGCGTTCGGAGCACCGCCGTCTCGTCGGCGTTCCCGAGCACCTGAGCCAGTAGCATCGTCCTGCCACCTATCGGCACGACCACTAGCTCCACGGGCACGACGGACTTGCCTGAATCGCAAAGACCGACCATCCATGGCCCCGGAGCGCAGCACGACGCGCTCGCGGGAAGACGTGCTCGCCATGGCATGTTCTGGCGCGGCGAAGTCCGTTCAGGGTCTAGCTGAGTATCTCGCGCGGTAGGAGGGAGCCAAGATGGTACACCTGAGACCTCGCGAACGAACCCGCCTCGCGGGATTGAAGCCGGAACCACCTGAATCGCCTTGGCCGCGTGCGCCGCGACCTTACCGGAGCGCTGCCGCGAGCCGTCGCCAAAAGAAGGCCATGCCATCGCTAAAGTTCGCCACTAGAGTGTTGTATGCTTCTCTGGCCTCACCAATTTGACAAGACCGCATTCGATTGAACCAAGACATGGTCGTAGCCGCGCTGCCGCCTTCCGCCATCGTCGGCGACACGCTGCCGCCACAACCGAGCACCTTGGGAATCTCGGTAGCCAAAATTGGTAGTTGGTATACCATCGCCATAGACCCTGGAGGCGTATACATCTCCTAGAAGACCTCCTTAGCCCCGCCGGAACCTCACAGTCGCGGCGACATCGCCGCCGATGACCGGAGCATCTCAATACCGTGACCAGGAACAAAAACCGACCACCTCGGACAAGCTTAGTTGCGGAAGATCGAACCTCCATAGCCCGGAACACCGAGAGGTGCGTTCTCGGGGAAACGTGATCGCCGCCGACACGTTCCGCCTCGCCAAAAATCCGTTCCGAGTACCTCCGGTTGCCTCGCGCTGCGGAGAAAGGCCGACGAGGTTCGCCAAGTCTGCCTCGGCACCGCCGCGTAGATAGCCGAGCCCCGACCTCTGAGAGCGGCACCCTCGGCGCACCAAATCTCCGATTCGCCCGAGCCTCCCCGGGAGAGCTCGGGAGAGCGGCACCCTCGGCGCACCAAATCTCCGATTCGCCCGAGCCTCCCCGGGAGAGCTCGGGAGAGCGGCACCCTCGGCGCCCAAATGTCCGATTCGCCCGAGCCTCCCCGGCAGAGCTCGGGAGAGCGGCACCCTCGGCACCCCGAATCTCCGATTCGCCCGAGCTCCGCCGAGCTCCGCCGAGCTGCGCCGAGCTCCGCCGAGCTCCGCCGAGCCCCGCCGAGCTACGCCGAACTCCGCCGACCTACGCCGAGCTACGCCGAGCTCCGCCGAACTACGCCGAGCTACACCGAGCTCCACCGAGCTACGCCGACGCCCCCCCCCGACCTCTGAGAACCACCCCCGACCTCTGAGAAACACCCCCCGACCTCTGAGAACCACCCCCGACCACCGTCGAGCTCGCCCGACCACCGCCGAGCTACGCCGACGCCCCCCGACCAACGTCGAGCTCGCCCGACCAACCGCCGAGCTACGCCGACGCCGGCGACTCTCTGGGAACCAGCATCGAACACCTGGTGGGCGACCATCGGGTCTGTGTTCTGATGAGGCGCCACATGCCGCACTACTGGACCCGCGCGTCACGTGGACCAATCCCGAGCTGCCCCTGATTAATCGACCATTTTCCATTTTCAGAAAATAGGATAATCTTCAGGAAATTCATAACTTATTCATACGATGTCCAAAAATTGCGCACCATATATCAAAATTCTCAGAAAAATGAGATCTACAATCTAAGACTATGTTTGTGTTCATTTGGATCTTTATTTTATTGGATTTTTCTGATATACTCTATAGGAGTCGCTGACGTGACTATTTCGTGTCCAATTTCAGAGCTGGAGGAGGATCTGACTAAGGAAGACGACCACGAGTACCTTCAGGAGCTAGGAGACGACTACGAAGGTGCCATGTCCCACCAAATGCTTAGATCCTAATTACGCATTGCAAATGACATTGTTGCTATTGCTGTATGATTATGTATGGATTGGTTGCATGGTAGTATATTTGAATTCCCTGCCTTGATAAGACTTTACCCTGCTATCCGCTGCTAGGTTAGCTGCTCCTTAATTTACTGTTACTCTTCCACTACTTACTACTTGCTATATGCTATGTGGTCGAATTGGGACGGTGTATAACTGATTATAACCACTGGGAGAGAGTGCTGCGTGCGTCTTGGGTGCGTGGTAAGGGTTGATGTCGACCAAGTGGGATGTGAGACAAGCCCATGGGGCAAGTCGTGCCGGGGGTGCAATGTAACACCCGAAAAATTGCATTCTTTTAAATAGTGGGAATTTATTTAATTATGCAATTAGTTGATCATTCCAATATAGGGAAATAATAATTTTTCTCAAATATAAAATCAAACCTAGGTCATACACATGTATGATGCATTCATGCTGGAGCATTTCTTCTTTGTACTATTGTAGATTATTTGAATCTCTCAAATATTTCAAAACCCAATTTGAAAATCCTTTTGAAAAATGGAAAAAGGAAATAGAGCAGAGCCCTTCCCCTCTCCTTTCTGGTCCGAGCAGCAGCTTGGCCTGTTTTCCACTCCCTGGCCAGCAGATCCAGGTCGGATGGCTCGAGGACAGCTCGGCCGACCTGCTCCCTCCCTTCCCCTTACCCCATCTGACTGACGAGTGGGACCCACGGGTCAGCCCTTCCTTCTCCACCTCCCCAGCCGCGCGAACAGAGACGCCGCTGCCGTGTTCATCCACCGCGGCCGAACGCGCGCGAAGCGTCCCTCTGCCGTGACTGCCAGCCCGACCCCAGCGCTCGGTGCTACCGACCTGTGGACCCACAGAACAGCCCCTCCCCTGTTTCCCTCTGCTGCTCGCCGAGAGTCCGACGCTGGCAAGAAAGAAAACGGCCGAAGCTGAGTTCGTCGCCGCACCGAGAGTCCGTAGCAGAGAAGAAACGGCCGAAGCCGATTTCTCCGCTTTTCGAGTTTGTTTCAATCTCCGAGATTGTCTCACACCTCGGGAGTATTTAAGCAGCGCTACACCCCCCCGTAGCCGTCACCTAACCCTAGCCGCCTCTTCTCGCTGCCATTGCCGAGCTCCCGCGAGAACCGAGCAGCCGCCGCCGCGAGAAATTGGCTTGATTCGCCACCAATTCCTCTCGGTAAGCCTTTGAGGAGCTTCGCTGTGATCTTGTGAAGTTCCCGAGCACTTTCCCCCTTCGATTTGTGCACTGACCGCCTCCGTCGCCGTTGCAGAGATCCACCGTCCGTCGGATCACGCCGCGAGCTATCTCCGAGTCGATTTCTGACCTTCCCATTACCCTAGGTGAGCTTGCGACGCTCTTCCCGATCTATGGGTACCATCCCCGACCTATTTCATGCACCGGAGGCCGAGTTCACCTTCTTCGGCGGCCCTCTGGCCATGGCGCCGCCATCGGCCTCTGTTTTCCGGCCGAGAGCACCGCCACCCCTCCTCTCTGTTAATCTGATCCGCCGATTTTGAATCGGACGGCCGAAGAGCAGCCCATACCGATTCGGTCGGCGTTGTTGCGAATAACCCCCCTACAGTTTTTAATGCTTAGCTCGCAGCCCTTAGCGTGTTCAGTAGATTACGTTTGAAGGCGTATTTATTTTCGGTATATATGAAGATGTGTTTTCAGATTTGAATTCAAAATTGTTTCATTTATAATTTCCACGTTTTAGTTCCGATTTGAACGATTCAAATTGCGTTAGATTCGTAATTTCATAATCTATCTGATGGTACCACTGTTTCATATATTTTCGACTTTTAAAATTCGAGATCATATTAATCTATTATTATTCTATTATAAATCTTGTAAAAATCATAACTTCCTCGTTTTAAATCCGATTTGCGCAAACTTGATATCGATGTGATCGTAGCAACGTGTAGATTTGTTTTATAACCTTTTCAATTTATTTTCTCTCTGTTGGTGTACTGTTCTAATGAAAACTCTTGTTTGTATGCATGATTGCCCCTGTATGCGTGTGTGTTGTTATGATGGATCGAGTATAGACGGTGAGCTTTACGTGGGTGATCAAGATCAGTACTGCGACAACCCGGATCACCAGGAGTTTGCTGAACAAGGCAAGTATTAGCATGGATCATCCTTGTTGTCCTATTCACCAAATAAATAATTACATTTGCATGTGTCTTCCTTGTTAACCATAGTTACTTCCTAGTTTTGTTATCCTGTTCCTTGCTACCTATGGGATTATGCATATGGTAATTGATGCTAGTGCGTTATGGATATCATGATCATGTAAACTGATTAATTGAATATGCAATGAGGAATTAAAAGATGCCTTTTTAGTAACATGGAACTAGGGGATTGGGGCATAGTTTTGTGATGCACCATATCCTTCCCCCTTGGTAATGATCTGTCAGCAAAAGCTGGGACTTACAGTGCAACTATGGCTCTGGTTTTAGCTCAGTATGAGGACCTTTTCTAGCTTGTTAGAGGTTACCGAAAGGCGCAAGAGGGGCTTGCCGACTCGGGTATAGTGCGGCCTCTGTCCATATGTGTATAACCTGCGTGACCTTGTGCCATATGGAAGGGGGGCTCTACATCTGCTTGCCGAGGAAACCTCGCGGCCCTAACATGTTAGACGAACCTTTGAAAGGTTTCATAGTGAAACCCTGCTCTCTCACCTTGGTAGTGTTATGGGAGTAATTAACCCGAGCAAATGGGAATCACGGCTCATAGTGAAAGTGCACAACCTCTGCAGAGTGTAAAACTGGTATACTAGCCGCGCTCACGGTCACGAGTGGCCCGGAAAACTCACGGAGTAGTTATCTTTTGGGGTGATGTTTACTTGTTGCTTATCTATTTGATGCTACTCATTAAATATGTTTACTGTGATCATGAGAATGGGCATATTAACTTGTTGCTATCGAACTGCATAAAAGATGATTAATTAAAAGCAACCTGCTGTTAAACCGTGTCAACCTTTTGAGCCTCATGAACCCATGCTAGTCTTGTTGAGTACGACATGTACTTACGCTTGTTTATTTTTCATTACTTGGTTAAAAATCCCGGATGGGTAACAGATGGTGATAGTGATGAGGACTACCCAGAGGACTACTAGACTTGTGCTTCACCAGTCGACGTCTCTGTGCTATGGAGCTACCGCGAGAGTTATCTTTATTTTCCGCTGTGTAATGACTTTGATATTATTCTCTATGTATTAAACATTGGTTATGATACAATTTATGCAATTTGTTGGCTTATGTGTGTGACTGATCTCTGGGCGCACATAAGATTATGCATCCCATTTTATCCTTAAAATTGGGTATGACAAATTGGTATCGGAGCCGTGTTGACTGTAGGACGCAAGCCTAGTTAGCACTGGATAGCCCTTAGCTTTATTATCTCTTTTTACTTGTTATATTAATTTGTTACAAGTTTTTGCTCATATCCTACCCTTGTCCATTGCAAAAATTTTGACTTAATCTTAATTCTTGTAGATGGCCAACCTTAAGCGCACTGCTCGCAAGCGTGTCATGCCACCTAAGAGGTACCTGCAGCGCTTCATCTCTGGCGGACGTGTTTCCCGACCAGAGGTACCCGTGAAGGACGTACCAGTGGAGGAGCCCCAGCAGGAGGTGCCCGCTGAGGAGCCCAGTGAAGAGCCCATGGAAGACAGCTCTGAAGACGTACCTATGGAGGACCCTCAGAAAGATGAACCCGAGAAGGTGGGGCCGCAGGGTGACCAGAATTATGCTGGCGACCCTGACGACGGAGATGATGGAGGCAACTCGGATGACTCCGACGACCCCGAAGACGATGGCGATGATGATGGGGACCAAGGTGGAAAACCCTGGGTGGGAATGATTTACTATGATCATCATGGTGATGACTACTACCACCCGCTGCTTCTCGACTTGGTGCGCCGTTTCTACCCCAACGCCTCGGTGCTGTACAAGACGGAGTATTGGAAGCACCCTGAATACGCCGACTACTATGAGACGAGGGTGTACATCAAGGAGGGAAGCCAGGTGAAGAATATTCACTATGCTGTCTCCATTCGACTCTCCAAAGCTGCCGCCATCAAGGATGCCGCACGACAAGCTCTTATGGTGCACCGCCATGAGAATTGGGACATCATCAAGTGGGAGATGCACCGCTACCTTCCCCGCCGTCAGAGTGGCCAAGCTAACTGCAGTATAGCCGGTCCACTTGGAGAAGTGAACGCCCGACTCCACGCTGCCTTGGAATGTTTGGCTCAGACCAACACTTTTCTGGACCAGACACTGGATGAGCTGAACACCAGGACTGAAGCTAACTACAAGCTCAGCCGGGCAGTGGATGGGTTGAACAGGCAACTCGGTGTTGGACCCCCTCCGCCATCACCAAGGTGTCCAGCTAAATCACCGCCAAGGAACCGAGGAGACCATGGAGATGCTCACACCCGCACCGACATCGACCCCTAGAGGAGTTACCCCAAGTTAGTAGCAAAAGACGCTAGAAGCGCAAGTTGAGTCAAGTCGAGTCTAGTTCGTGTCTTGTGAACTTTTGTGCTAGATTGCTTTTCCTTATGAACAATGCTTGATTTGGAGTTTGTAATGAGTGCTGAGATTGTGGGCATGTCCGCAAATCTCTTTATATAGGTTTGAATGAATGCATAATAGTTTGGGTTGATTATCTCAGTTTCCAGCAGTGCTGTTTTTCTGACCTCTCTGCCCTAGTTATTTTTCCTATTTATTTATATACGACCAAAAATCATGAGAAATTTTGTGAAAAACTAGACCTCTGTAGTTTCTTTGGCCGCAAGAATCATCTCAATATCAGTTACGGTCTGGGAGAAACAAATGTCACAAGTCAAAGTTTCTGCGCTGTCTGTTACTCTGAAACAGTTCGAATCAAATTTGTTTTTGATAAACTTAACAACAGAATCTGGAGAGATGGTATGAATAAAAGTTGTAGAGTTTTTCTCATGCTTTCCAACCATGTATAGCATGTCTCTGTTTGACTTCGGGAACTCCAGATATGACTGTTTTTCTACTCTGCCGTTGTTGGATCGCGCCCAAAATTTCCTGTTCTAGTCTTTTAAGTGTTATTTCAATGGAAAAGAATTCGAAACCTCACTTCAATGATTTGAATAGCAGATGGCTCACACCAGGAGGAACCCAAGGGGTGATGGTACCTCTGAAGAAAATGCTAATCCACCACCACCTCCGCCACAGCCTAACATGGAGCAGCTGATGATGATGCAAACACAGCTGATGCAGCAGATGGCCCAGAACATTCAACTGCTGCAGCGAAGCAATGGCAACGGGAATCCACCTCCACCACCCCGTGACAAGAGAAGCGAATTCTTGAAGGGACGCCCGCCCACCTTCGATCATTCCAGTGATCCTCTCCAAGCTGATGATTGGCTGCGTGCAATAGAAAGGAAGCTAGAGATCGCCCAATGCAACGACGTCGAGAAGGTTCTCTATGCATCTGGGCAGTTGCAGGGAGCTGCTCTGGATTGGTGGGAGTCTTTCCGTTTTGGACGTGCCGACCCCATCTCTTGGCGGCAATTCCGTGAGGGGTTCCGCAATCATCATGTGCCTGCAGGGTTGATGAAGCTGAAGAAGAAGGAGTTTCTTTCTCTGAAGCAGGGAGGAATGCTAGTTGCCGAGTACCGTGACAAGTTCATCCAATTGTCGCGGTATGCTCCAAAAGTGGTTGAAGATGATGCCAAGAAGCAAGAGCTCTTCTTGGAAGGACTGAATGATCATCTCCAGTACCAATTGCTCTCCCACACTTTCGCCAACTTCCAACAGTTGGTGGACAAAGCTTTGATCATCGAGAGCAAGCGCCGTGAGATAGATGAGAAGAAGAAGAAGAGGAAGTTTCAAGGGCAGTCATCTGGAAGCAACAGCCGCTTCCGTAACAACCAGCAACAGCCTCAGCAGCAACAACGTTTCTAGGGACAGTCTGGATTCAAGAACAATTTCCAGAATCAACAACGTTCCCAGAACCAGCAGCGTTCCCAGTACCAGCAACAAGGTGGTAACCAGGCGCCACAACTGACTGCTCCCAACAACATCCCAGTGAAGAATGGTGCCCCCAACAAGTGTTTCCGCTGTGGCAAGGAAGGACACTTGTCCTACAATTGTCCTGAGAAGCAGAATCCCCAAGCCTCCCAGAAGCAGAACAACCAGCAGAGAGTGCCACCTCGCACCGGGAAGGTGAACCATGTGTCGGTTGATACGGCACAGGAGACTCCCGAGGTCATGATGGGTACGTTCAATATCGACTCCATCCCCGCTACAGTTCTTTTTGACTCTGGTGCTTCGCATACTTTCATTTCGCACACATTTGTTAGAAAGCATGGTATTCCCCTTAGTGTCATGAAACATCCTATTATGGTTTCTTCTCCGGGTGGTGTTATGCAAGCTACTCTTCAGTGTCTCCCGATTACTGTCTCATTAAGGGAGGTAGAATTCGAGATAATCCCTACTGTGCTAAATACTGCCGGAATTGATCTTATCCTGGGTATGGATTGGATGAAGAAATACAACACGAACATAGGGTGTAAGGAGAAGGTTGTAACTGTCACTACACCAAAGGGAGATGAGGTCCGAGTTGAGGTTGCTCTGCAAGTGCAACAACAAGCCATAGTACATCAACTCAGAGAAGAAGTGCAGCCGGATAACTCAGTGGTGGATGAGTTTGGAGATGTGTTTCCAGATGAGTTACCAGGTATGCCGCCTGACCGTGATATTGAATTTATCATTGAGTTGTTACCTGGTACTGCACCTATAGCTAAACGTCCATATAGAATGGGAGTTAAAGAATTAGAAGAACTTAAGAAACAAATCAAAGAACTATCAGAAAAAGGTTTCATTTGTCCTAGTTCTTCACCTTGGGGAGCCCTGGTTATTTTTGTTGATAAGAAAGATGGTAGCCAAAGGATGTGTGTTGATTATCGGTCACTGAATGAGGTCACCATTAAGAACAAGTATCTGTTGCCTAGAATTGATGACTTATTTGATCAGTTGAGAAGTGCTTGTGTGTTTTCCAAGATTGATCTCCGTTCAGGTTATCATCAGTTGAAGATTCGTGACTCTGACATACCTAAGACTGCATTCACTACTCGGTATGGATTGTATGAGTATACGGTAATGTCCTTTGGTTTGACTAATGCACCTGCCTACTTCATGTATTTGATGAACAAGGTATTCATGGAATTTTTGGATAAGTTTGTTGTGGTGTTCATTGATGATATCTTGATCTACTCCAAGAATGAAGAAGAGCATGCCGAACATCTGACATTGGTTTTGCAGAAGCTCAGAGAACACAAGTTGTATGCCAAGCGAAGTAAGTACGAGTTCTGGTTGAGAGAAGTTGCTTTTCTAGGACATATTGTGTCCAATGGTGGAATTTCTGTAGACCCAAGCAAGGTGGCAGACGTGTTGAATTGGAAGCCGCCAACTGATGTGACTGGCATTCGTAGTTTTCTTGGTTTAGCTGGTTATTACCGAAGGTTCATTGAAGGATTCTCCAAGCTTGCGAAGCCAATGACTTCCTTGCTAGAGAAGAATGCCAAGTTTGTGTGGTCTGAGTAGTGCCAAGCTAGTTTTGAAGAATTGAAGAAGAGATTGACAATAGCCCCAGTGTTGGTTTTGCCGGATCTGAGTAAGAAGTTCTCTATCTATTGTGATGCTTCCTGCCTAGGTCTTGGTTGTGTTCTCATGCAAGAAGGAAGAGTCGTAGCATATGCATCGAGACAGTTGAGGAAGCATGAGTTGAATTATCCTACTCATGATTTGGAGCTAGCAGCTGTGGTTCACGCTCTGAAGTTATGGAGGCATTATCTAATTGGTCATAAGTGTGACATCTATACAGATCATAAGAGCTTGAGGTATATCTTCACCCAGTCAGAGTTGAATTTGAGGCAACGTCGTTGGTTGGAATTGATAAAGGCTTATGATTTGGAAGTGCACTATCATCCTGGCAAAGCAAATGTTGTAGCAGATGCTCTTAGTAGAAAGAGTTATGCTAATGAGATTCGAGCAACCAACATACCCGCAGAATTGTGTGCAGAGATGGAGCGTCTCAACTTGGGAATTGTGATTAATGCTGTTGAGATGGAGGTTGAACCCACACTAGAGCAAGAGATACGAAAGGCTTAGTTGGAAGATGAGAAGCTCAAAGAAATAGCGGAGAACATTGTGGTTGGAAAATCACCCGGATTCAGGCTAGATGAGAATGGAACCTTATGGTTTGGGAAGAGACTCTGTGTACCTAAAGTGAAATTCATCCGAGACGCTATACTGCGTGAAGCTCATGAGTCAGCATATTCTATACACCCAGGAAGTATCAAGATGTATTTGGATCTGAAGGAAAAATATTGGTGGGTTGAACTGAAGCGTGATGTAGCAGAATATGTGGCTATATGTGATACCTGTCAGAGAGTTAAAGCTGAACACCAGAGACCTGCAGGATTGCTACAACCACTAAAGATACCTTAGTGGAAGTGGGAAGAAGTCAGTATGGACTTCATAGTTGGATTGCCACGTACTCAGAGAGGTTATGATTTAATCTGGGTAATTGTGGATCGACTGACTAAAGTTGCTCATTTCCTCCCCGTCAAGACCACCTATACAGGAGCAAGACTTGCAGAGTTGTAAATGGAAAGGATTGTGTGTCTACATGGAGTTCCAAAGAAGATAGTGTCCGATAGGGGTACGCAGTACACCTCACAGTTTTGGCAACAAGTGCATAAATCATTGGGAACACGGTTGAATTTCAGTTCTGCATATCACCCTCAAACTGACGGTCAAATGGAACGGATTAATCAGATTCTGGAAGATATGTTGAGAGTTTGTGCTTTACAGTATGGAACAAGTTGGGATAAGAGTCTGCCGTATGCGGAGTTCTCTTATAATAATAGTTTCCAGAAAAGTCTCAAGATGGCACCCTTCGAAGCATTGTATGGACGCAAGTGCAGGACACCCTTGTTTTGGAATCAAACTGGAGAAAGTCAAGTGTTTGGACCGGATGTGTTGAGAGACGCAGAGGAGCAAGTCCAGACAATAAGAGAGAACTTGAGAATAGCACAATCTAGACAGAAGAGCTATGCGGATACACGGAGAAGAGAACTAGCTTTTAATGTAGGAGACTATGTATACCTTAAAGTGTCCCCGATGAGAAGTGTGAAAAGGTTCAACAGCAAAGGAAAGTTGGCACCAAGGTATATTGGTCCTTTCAAGATCCTGGAGAGACGTGGAGAAGTGGCATATCAGCTAGAACTTCCGGAAAGTTTGTCCGGTGTGCATGATGTGTTCCGCATATCTCAGTTAAGAAAGTGTTTGAGAGTACCGAAAGAGCAGGTTCCTGTCGAGGAAATAGTTTTCAAGAAGGGTCTCACTTATGAGGAACATCCAGTGAAAATTTTGGAAACCGCAGAAAGAGTTACAAGAAGCCGAGTGATAAAGATGTGCAAGGTGCAGTGGCATCGGTACTCTGAGGAAGAAGCTACTTGGGAAAGAGAGGAAGATCTCAGAGAAAAGTACCCGGAGTTGTTTGAGTAAGCACCAACTGAATCTCGAGGACGAGATTATTTTTAAGGGGAGTAGAATTGTAACACCCGAAAAATTGCATTCTTTTAAATAGTGGGAATTTATTTAATTATGCAATTAGTTGATCATTCCAATATAGGGAAATAATAATTTTTCTAAAATATAAAATCAAACCTAGGTCATACACATGTATGATGCATTCATGCTGGAGCATTTCTTCTTTGTACTGTTGTAGATTATTTGAATCTTTCAAATATTTCAAAACCCAATTTGAAAATCCTTTTGGAAAATGGAAAAAGAAAATAGAGCAGAGCCCTTCCCCTCTCCTTTCTGGTCCGAGCAGCAGCTTGGCCTGTTTTCCACTCCCTGGCCAGCAGATCCAGGTCGGATGGCTCGAGGACAGCTCGGCCGACCTGCTCCCTCCCTTCCCCTTACCCCATCTGACTGACGAGTGGGACCCACGGGTCAGCCCTTCCTTCTCCACCTCCCCCGCCGCGCGAACAGAGACGCCGCTGCCATGTTCATCCACCGCGGCCGAACGCGCGCGAAGCATCCCTCTGCCGTAACTGCCAGCCCGACCCCAGCGCTCGGTGCTACCGACCTGTGGACCCACAGAACAGCCCCTCCCCTGTTTCCCTCTGCTGCTCGCCGAGAGTCTGACGCGGGCAAGAAAGAAAACGGCCGAAGCCGAGTTCGTCGCCGCACCGAGAGTCCGTAGCAGAGAAGAAACGGCCGAAGCCGATTTCTCCGCTTTTCGAGTTTGTTTCAATTTCCGAGATTGTCTCACACCTCGGGAGTATTTAAGCAGCGCTATACCCCCCCGTAGCCGTCACCTAACCCTAGCCGCCTCTTCTCGCCGCCATTGCCGAGCTCCCGCGAGAACCGAGCAGCCGCCGCCGCGAGAAATTGGCTCGATTCGCCACCAATTCCTCTCGGTAAGCCTTTGAGGAGCTTCGCTGTGATCTTGTGAAGTTCCCAAGCACTTTTCCCCTTCGATTTGTGCACTGACCGCCTCCATCGCCGTTGCAGAGATCCACCGTCCGCCGGATCACGCCGCGAGCTATCTCCGAGTCGATTTCTGACCTTCCCATTACCCTAGGTGAGCTTGCGACGCTCTTCCTGATCTATGGGTACCATCCTCGACCTATTTCATGCACCGGAGGCCGAGTTCACCTTCTTCGGTGGCCCTCTGGCCATGGCGCCACCTGTCGGCCTCTGTTTTCCGGCCGAGAGCACCGCCACCCCTCCTCTCTGTTAATCTGATCCGCCGATTTTGAATCGGACGGCCGAAGAGCAGCCCATACCGATTCGGCCGGCGTTGTAGCGAATAACCCCCCTACAGTTTTTAATGCTTAGCTCGCAGCCCTTTGCGTGTTCAGTAGATTACGTTTGAAGGCGTATTTATTTTCGGTATATATGAAGATGTGTTTTCAGATTTGAATTCAAAATTGTTTCATTTATAATTTCCACGTTTTAGTTCCAATTTGAACGATTCAAATTGCATTAGATTTGTAATTTCATTATCTATCTGATGGCACCACTGTTTCATATATTTTTCCACTTTTAAAATTCGAGATTATATTAATCTATTATTATTCTATTATAAATCTTGTAAAATTCATAACTTCCTCGTTTTAAATCCGATTTGCGCAAACTTGATATCGATGTGATCGTAGCAACGTGTAGATTTGTTTTATAACCTTTTCAATTTATTTTCTATCTGTTGGTGTACTGTTCTAATGAAAACTCTTGTTTGTATGCATGATTGCCCCTGTATGCGTGTGTGTTGTTATGATGGATCGAGTATAGACGGTGAGCTTTACGTGGGTGATCAAGATCAGTACTGCGACAACCCGGATCACCAGGAGTTTGCTGAACAAGGCAAGTATTAGCATGGATCATCCTTGTTGTCCTATTCACCAAATAAATAATTACATTTGCATGTGTCTTCCTTGTTAACCATAGTTACTTCCTAGTTTTGTTATCCTGTTCCTTGCTACCTATGGGATTATGCATATGGTAATTGATGCTAGTGCGTTATGGATATCATGATCATGTAAACTGATTAATTGAATATGCAATGAGGAATTAAAAGATGCCTTTTTAGCAACATGGAACTAGGGGATTGGGGCATAGTTTTGTGATGCACCATATCCTTCCCCCTTGGTAATGATCTGTCAGCAAAAGCTGGGACTTACAGTGCAACTATGGCTCTGGTTTTAGCTCAGTATGAGGACCTTTTCTAGCTTGTTAGAGGTTACCGAAAGGCGCAAGAGGGGCTTGCCGACTCGGGTATAGTGCGGCCTCTGTCCATATGTGTATAACCTGCGTGACCTTGTGCCATATGGAAGGGGGGCTCTACATCTGCTTGCCGAGGAAACCTCGCGGCCCTAACATGTTAGACGAACCTTTGAAAGGCTTCATAGTGAAACCCTGCTCTCTCACCTTGGTAGTGTTATGGGAGTAATTAACCCGAGCAAATGGGAATCACGGCTCATAGTGAAAGTGCACAACCTCTGCAGAGTGTAAAACTGGTATACTAGCCGCGCTCACGGTCACGAGTGGCCCGGAAAACTCACGGAGTAGTTATCTTTTGGGGTGATGTTTACTTGTTGCTTATCTATTTGTTGCTACTCATTAATTATGTTTACTGTGATCATGAGAATGGGCATATTAACTTGTTGCTATCGAACTGCATAAAAGATGATTAATTAAAAGCAACCTGCTGTTAAACCGTGTCAACCTTTTGAGCCTCATGAACCCATGCTAGTCTTGTTGAGTACGACATGTACTTACGCTTGTTTATTTTTCATTACTTGGTTAAAAATCCCGGATGGGTAACAGATGGTGATAGTGATGAGGACTACCCAGAGGACTACTAGACTTGTGCTTCACCAGTCGACGTCCCTGTGCTATGGAGCTACCGCGAGAGTTATCTTTATTTTCCGCTGTGTAATGACTTTGATATTATTCGCTATGTATTAAACATTGGTTATGATACAATTTATGCAATTTGTTGGCTTATGTGTGTGACATGATCTCTGGGCGCACATAAGATTATGCATCCCATTTTATCCTTAAAATTGGGTGTGACATGCAACCTGCGCATCCCCAAGTGAGATACCTGTGGCGGGTAAAGTTGTTGAGGAGGTTCCGAGTGGGATAGCCTTGGTGGTTTGAAGCCCGTGGACGGAGGTGCTGTGATGGCACGGGGAGAGTATACCCTAAGTGAAGATGCCTGCTTGGTCAAACCTAGGACGGACTAGTTTCAGGTTCATGGGAATCCTTTTCTACTCACTCGCTTCTGATGGGTGGGAGACGGCTGGACTACATGGTAGGACGGTGCCACTACTGCTAGGTTGAGAGGTGATAAGGGTGGGCGGAGACGGTCGATGGGTTCCCGTTCCGTTCTAGATGCGCAGTACCACTGGATGGGCCCGGTACTGTGTCTCCCAGTCTCAGCATAACGGTGTAGGATCCGGAATATCCCAGGGCTGAGTGGTAGGGTGGCATCGACCTAGGCAAGCAAGCACCCGGAATTCTGCCTAGGTGTTTGCGCAACACCTATGATGGCTAATCTTGTGGGTAGTGTAACCTCTGCAGAGTGTACGGTGGATCGATCGATACATATGCCAACCTGTTGGCTTTGGACCTTTCTTGTGAAGCTTCTACTAGTGTAGTGAGTGTTCTCTTCTCCCCCTGGATGACATTTTTCCGGCAGTGTACCCGTTATGGTAGTGTGCCGCTGAGATAGGCCCGAGAGGGAGTTGGACCTGTCGAATGAGAGCGAGGTGTGGGTAAGTGTGATGTGGTGATGGGAAAAGGGATGATGGTGTTAACTGGAGATAAAACTTGACTAATTAAACATTGATTACAGCTGCATAGGAAACCTCAGCCTATAGGTCTGCTTGTATAGCCTTGCATCCACTTTCCACAAAGCAAATGCTGCATAGGTGGGCTCCGTGGTCAGTACAAATCGTACTAATAAATTTGCTGTCAGGTGACGAGATTGAGTACGACTTCGAGGAAGACGATGGCGAGGAATAGGGTCACGTGCCACACTCAAGTTGGCCGTGAAGGATGAAACGTTTCCGCATCTTCTAAAGCTTCTCTGAATGTTGATTCCGCCAGTGTGGCGATGTAATAAGTGTTTATGTAAGACTTAATTACCGTTGTATGGATCCTGGTGTCAACTGAGATATGGGTAATTTCATGGATTATCCCAAGCAATCTGTTGAATTACAATTCGAGCCTGTGGATTTCCCTTCGTGGAAATCGAGGTCGTTTCAGTGTTCTCAGCCGATTCCAATAAAAACGGCTTTATTCAAACATGTTACTTAACAGATATTTCTCGCAGGACCCATCATCCAATCCACGAGAGCGAGTGGAATACTATCCACCTTGTCCAACACCAAGACTAGGTTCCCGAGCGCCAACGCTGAGACAACTAATGGCAGGCCCTGCTGTACTGACCTCCCCTTCTGCTTCAAAACGACCAGCTGCATCTCAGCTCCAAAAGCAAACTCCCAAGAAACGCCGATCGATAAGAAAAATTCAGGTACCTAGTAGCATTTTTCCTTTTCTTCAATACGCCCCGGTTCTTAGATTGGCTTTCTACCAGGTGAATCCCCAACCAACTCAAAGTACCTTGGGAGAGAAACAGGCCGAAGAGCCACCAGAATCTACCGGCCATGAGGAATCAGCTGCTCAAGAAGAAGGGATCCGAGAAGAAGGAGCAAAAACTCAGGTACTACTCACTGGGCTCTTCTTTCTTAAATGTCCTAATTGACCAAATCTTCTTTTCAAAAATATAGCTGAACAGCCCTTCCGAAGAAATCTGGGCGAACCTTGAAGAAGAGGAGTTGCCCCCTGAGAGGAACCTAGGTAATTCCTATTCGGCTGTTAGCAATTATCTTTGCTTCCATACTGTTCTTACTTCTGGTTTGCAGAAACCCAACTACCTGAGGCAGTGACAACCGAGCATCCGCATGTCGCAAAAGATACAATCGCTTTAGTTGAACAAACAGCATCGGCAGTCAACTCTACAACTTTCAAGCCTCATTCAGGTATCCCATCTCTGCTAGAAAACAATTAATCTATATTGTACCCTTTTTTGATGAGAGAATGCATATACTGTAGGCACCGAAGCCCTTGTCTCCCAGCTTTCCATTCGACATAGAAGAGTTCTATGATAAAGATGAACTGGCCTCCTCCTCCGAGAGACTTTCATAGCTAGATTTCAACAATCGGCTAAGTGCACTGTTACCCCATCTAGAGGGTGATCTGGTCGCTCTGGCCTCGAATTCCGATCTGATTGATCAAATAATGGAACTCGTCCAGCAGCAACCCAATCTGTCAGCCTTGAAATCCCTGCAAAGACTTGACGATCTTAAAGTGACAGCATCAGGGATCATCACTGCTCACAAGAACCTGGCAGAGCTTGAACAGCTAAGGAGCAACAAATCGATCAACAGAAAAGAGGCCACCGGATTAACCGGTCGAGCCAGGTTGCTCAAATCCTCCATCAGCACGGCCGAAACAGAATTGGAGACATTGAAAACAAGACGAGACCAACTGAGAAAAGAATTGGAAGCAGTTGAGTCGGCTATCAGTGAGCGCGAAATCACCATCTCCACCAGCACGATCGAGCTTTCCCAGAAAAAGAAGGAAATCAGCAGCTTGATCGTTGCAGACAGAAAGTCATGCCAACGCCTAAACTTGCTATAGTTCACTAAAAACCAAGATCAACAACTGCTGCAGGCTGGCCGCGCGCTCCGTGCTGAATTAGTAGAACTGATTCGATCCTTATTACCTCTGTAATACAATGGGTATACTGTTTGGCATGTGCTGTTCACCCTGAATGTGACAACTTAGTCTAATCTGTATTTCGATTTTACACCTTAATACTGGCTTTGTCTTGTTTCGCACTGACTCTGTTCAGCCTGATATACTTCTGTATGCGAATCGGCTTTCGAACTGCTTTGTACCTTAGAATCAATCACACAACCTGACCCGTTCTGCATACGAATCGGCTTTCGGGCGTACTTCTTAGTATCAGCTTTGTTCGGCTTTCCTTTGGAACTAACCCCTCTGCCAGATCCATAACGAATCGGCATGTGGGTACTCACAATAGGATCGGCTAAAACAGCCTGACCCAAAAACCGATCGGCGTGCGACCATTGATGGCGGCGCTTCGTCTCCCCGATTCGGCAACTGTTCCGGATTCAAGAAACATGGATTATCCGCCGTGCCGTCTCGCCTTCCGAGGAGGAACCGTCCCAATACCCTCATCTTTATAAATACACACTCGGCCTGGACAAGCAACCGCAACATCGAAGCCTTCGCTCTCCCGGCCTTCTCTCCTCAGACCAGAGAAAACAAAATCCCCCAAATCCATGGCTAGCGATGGAAACCATGGCAAGCGGCCGGCCTCAAGTTCCGCCGAAGGTGACAACTTCACCCGGAGCCTACGAGCCATGGGTGAACGGAGGCATCGCCTGCAAGTCTGGTTAGCGTAAGGCTATTGCTCACTTCTTGATAGATCGACCTGATCCAATCTGACCATTACCGTCCTGCGCAGCGATGCGGGCACTGCCGGCATCGGAGGTTCGAGAACCGGTGCCGGCCCGTCTCAAGCCGTCCCTGCAGCCGCTGGAGCCACGCCTGGCTCGGATGCCGCTGCTGACCCGCATCACGGCCGTCGTCGCTGGGTGATGCCCCGGTAGTTAGCCATCTACAGCAGGTAAATCAGTTTGTGCCCAAGACATTGGTTTTCTTTCGACTCTGACACATCTGCTTCTTTGTCAACCTTCAGTCAGGCCCGCGTGATTCCTTTCCCACCGGGAGCACCAATTGGCGTGGACACTCGGCCTCTCAGAACTGCGCCTCCTCAGGAACCCCCTCAAAATCCGGCCCCGAGCACTGGATCAGAATCGGGGTCTTCTGATGGGTCCTATACCGCTGCCGACGGTCGCCGATTCCATCACCAGATGGTGGAGTACCGTAACCTCTACTCAGAGGCTACGAAGGAGAATGGCCGGCTGCAAGGCGTCACCGAAGCCCAAGCCGCTGTCCTTACGGCCGCCGAAACCGAGGTGGCCAGGGTGCAAGCCCAACTCGCCGAATCGGACTGCTGCAGTGGCCGGTAACAACTTGAATTGTGACATGCCAACAATCACCTTCATGCTGACACTTCTTTCTTTTGCAGTCCTGACTGCGTAGCTTGAAGAATTACGTGTGGCCGCCGAGGCCGCTGCCAATGCCGTTAATGCGCATGGCAACACGCAGGCGGAACGGCTCCTGGATATTCATCACCGCGTCTCCCAGGTGGCCATGACTGGTGTTCGTCATGGCGCCACTTGGGGCTCTCACAGCCGCGCGACTCCGCTCCGGCATTGCTCTGGAAGCCATCGAGCCTGGGTTCCCGGAGGGCCAAAACATGGAGGATGCCAGCGCCCAACTGGCGAACTTCTTTCCTCATGCTGACGAGGTCGTGGATGTCACCGACGCCCAGGACATTATAGATAAAGCCACGCATGATTAGGATGTAATAGGGCTGCCTGTAAGCACAATCAGAAATAAAACTTCCAGAATTTTCCTTTTTTTTTCTAAGGGCGACTCGTTACTACGATGTCGGCCATTTTTGTCCTGAAGGCGACCCGCTTGCACGGCATCGGCTGTTAGAGCCAGATTCACATGAATCGGCTATTATCCCCGAACTGGGATGCTAGGGTAGTATTTCCTCAGATGCTTCCCGTTGATGGCTCTGGCGAGTCTCTGCCCTTCCAAGTCTTCAAGGATATAAGCATTACCCGGAGAGCATTCCACCAGGCGATACGATTTTTGTACTCTTTCAATAGTTGAACCAGCTCCTGCCTGAACTCTGGGTCTAAATTGGCGGCAATAAACGTCGGCCTTGGTCTGTCGCCGGGTCCAACATCTACTTCTTCGAGCTTGTCAGGCCGACATGAATCCTTGCCCCAACTTACCCTCTGTGCCGTCGATCGGATTCTCCATTTAATAAAAAGACTCAGAGCCAATTGCCCTGATTGGCTGTTGACTCTCATCACTGACCTTGATGGAGCCTCCTTCCCAAGTCTTGCTAGAGAAATAGTCATAATCCCCAGCTTCCCAGTATGTGGCATCTGCCGTCGCCACGCTGACCGAGTCGTCGGCCGGGACCACTTCGACCTCATCGTCATGCCACCGAATAAGGCACTGATGCATGGTCGATGGCACGCAGCAAGTTGGCATGAATCCAGTCGCGTCCGAGTAGCAAGCTGTAGGCACCCTTACTGTCGATCACGAAAAAGGTGGTAAGCAGTGTCTTCTTCCCCACTGTTAGCTCGACGTTGATTGCCCCCCGAGTGTTGGAAGAATTGCCCCCGAAATCCTTGAGCATCAGATCAGTTTCTATTAGATCATCGGGACCCTTGCCTAGCTTGCGGAATGTAGTGTAGGGCACGAGATTGACAGTGGCACCACCGTCCACCAACATCTTCGTCATGGGCATGCCGTCGACATAACCTTTGAGATAGAGGGCCTTCAAATGTCGATTCTTGGCTGGCTTATCAAAAGTAGCTTGCTGTGCGAGCACTAACTTGGCCACTCCGTCTTCTGATCCCGAATCATCTGAGTCGGACTCAGTATCATACTTCTTGGCCCTGAACTCTGCAGGCAGCACGAACACCATCTGTGCATTGGCTATAGCCTTTCCATTATTTTGTGGAGGCTTCTCGCGCCATACCTGTTTGGCACGTCCCTCAGCTTGGAGCTCTCTGTTTCTGAGCCGCTGCACCCGGCGCCTTTGGCTCCTAGTTAAATCCCCTGGGCACCACTGATTCTCTTGCCAAACCGGCTGTCGGCGTTCAACTACCGCTTCATCAAGCCGATCGTGCGAGTCCCTTTTTTCACGCCGATCCCGCGGGCTGTGGGGGCTCCCCAGCCTCTGATGTACAGACCGGCGGTTGACCTGGGACTGCCTGTACTCTCGGTACTGATCGCTGCATTCTGGGCACAATGTCGGAAGAATGGGCAATGCCAATGATCCTCCTCACCTCCCCGGTGGCGGGTCATTTCTCCATGATAGCGCGCCTCTTCTTCTTCGCGGAGCCACCTGCGATACTCCTCTTCTTCGTACTGTAGCCGCCTCTGATGATCTTTCTCTTTCTGTCGCCGCCACTTGTTCAGAAGGTGCTGGTGTGTGGGCCTCCTGCTCTTGGTGCCTCTGGATTCTCCCTGCTCCGGCTGCCTCTGATTCTGTTCCCTCCTTCCTTTGATCAGCGCTAGCTCCTCAGCTGTGATTTGTGCATCGGTATCAACTGAGGAGTTCTTCCTGGCCCGTTCGAAAGGTTAATACCTTTACTTTAGTCAGAGGATTCGCGATCTAGACCATGTTCTGCCCTTTCGGGAATAGGAATTTGTCGATCTTCATCTTCCCCTTGGGAGGAGCCTCAAATTTCAACAAACCGCGCCTAATAGCATTCTGGATTGCTGCTTTGAAATTGCGGCAATTGTTTTTAGAGTGTGAGGTGAGGCCGTGGTACTGGCAGAACGGTTTTCCCTGCAAATCTTAAGGAGATGGCTTAACGTAATCAGCTGGGAAGGTGATGTGGCCTGCACTGACTAATAGGTCGAAGAGTTTGTCCAGCTTGCGCGTGTCAAAGTCGTATTGATCTTCCGCGCTCCAACCCTTCGGTACGGCCGTGGGCTTTGTTCCCCATTGAAGCTCAACAGCAGCCACTTCTTCATTCTCTCCATCCTCTGAGTTGGAATCACAGACGTAGGCCTGCTTGTATTTTGATTCCTTCTTAAAAGTCTGGGCCTGCTGTTCTAATGCGGCCACCCTCTGCATCACCTCGCTGATGCTGTTGAAGTTGGTGCCCACAAGCTTCTCTTGGACGTGTGGGAGCAACCCTACTGACCACTGTCTTGGCGAGCTGCTTGTTGTTCAGGTTCAAAGAGTAACACATGTTTCTGGTCTCCCTGAACCGCTTGATGAAAGCCGATCCAAGATCATTCGGCTTTTGGCGCATGTTGGTGAGATCTGTGATGTCTTTCTCCCCAGTGCCGGAGAAGAAGTAGTTATGGAATTTAGTCTCCAGATCTTCCCAACCTTGATTCGAGCCATGCTCCATAGATGCAAACCAGCTAAACGCCGACCCTGTCAATGATAGCGGAAAGAGCCGGACCCTGTGAGCTACCTCATACGAAGCTTCGCCGAGCTAGGTCAGATAACGGCTGATGTGCTCCATGGTGGTGATGTCGTCCTGCCCACTGAACTTGGAGAAGTCGGGTAAGCGATACCTGGGCGGCAATGTCACTCGGTCGTACCACTCGGGGTAAGGGCGCCTGTATTTGATTCCAGTCCCGGTCTTCGGCTGTAAACCGAACGTATCACGGAGCATGGCACTCATCTGCTCCAGCAGCTGATTGTTGGGCGTCTGGGCGTACCCCAGATGCGGTGCTGCCTGAAGGTCTTGATATGTGATCCCCTCATGGTATCCAGGAGTTGGGTTGGCCACGTCTGCCGCCGGCATATTTCCAGCTGTCGGGTTCACTGCTGATGAGTTCATCGAGTTCACCGACTGTCCAGTGGCCTGCATGAAAGCGGCGAGCTCCTCCGGAGTATGATCTTTGTATAATCTTGGAGAAGCTGCTATTTTTTGAGCCGAAGCGGCCGCAGTGGCACCCTGCCCTGGCATTTTCGGCTGGCTCGGCTGTTGCGGTGAGGAATTGGAGGTCCCTGCCGCTGCTTTTGGATCTGCATCCTCTGCGGGTATGTTGAAGTAAACCGGACCCAGAGACTCCCAATCCTGCCGTTTGAGAACAGTCTTCATGATGTTATAGAATGTCTGCAGGAAGGATTTATGATGATGGCCGACTGCTGAATAGGCGGACCTCCCAGGTCGCTTCTTCCAGCATCTGCTTGAGGTCGGCCTTGCACTCCTCTTCAGATTTATCAGAATGGCCGTTCATGATCCATCTCGGGAATACATTCTTCTTCACTATAGAGCCATCACGCTGCTTGCTGAATGAAAGCAGGCAGGCATCAGCGAATTCCTCAACAATCTTGTTCAGCACTGCCGCGTCCTCCTCACTGAGATCTTCGACCCTGACCCTGAGGACACCGTCATCCCTGGAGGGGCCGTCCGCCGTAGCCTTCCCTTTTGCCATGGTCTTTAGTGAATGGTCCCACCAGGCGTGCCAAAAAGTGTGTTGGCGCAAAAAGTGGTTCCCTAAGCCCAACACACCAGCGAAGCCGGAAACGACCCTTGAGGCAGTAAAGCTCTCGCAGATCCAGCTAGCTTCGGACCCGGTCTGAGAGTGTCAGTAACACCCAAGCGTGCCAGTCAATTTGACCTGCAATTGACTAAGGAGAAAGATAGTAATTAGTAATCACAGGGCGGAACTAACCGGTGTGTCCAGGTAGTTCCAAATGTATGGCTCGAAGAGCCGATGTAATGGGAGATCGATTAGAAAGCCGATTCCGTCATGTTATGAACCGATTGTAGCGAAACATGCATTATAACTCAAGTTAACCGATTCAGACATGAATTCAATGATATATACTTGCATTAGACAGAAATATGCTATAAAAGATGTAGTCACAGCAAGTTAACATGATTATAAGATATCTCAATGTAAAACAAGACGAAATCGGCTATTTCAGCCGATTCAGTGTATACGAGCAACATACAAGCCTATAAAGCAAACAATGTTTCAACTCTCCGGCTAATAGATCTAAATCACAATCTTGCAACTAGTGGAGATCGAGCGGATCGAGGCAGTCATGATGAGGTTGCAACTTAGATCCGTTAACCTTTGAATCTGGACAATGTTTACTTTATTACTTGAGTGCGACCCGTATCTAATCTAGATCCAAAATACAACCGGCTGGTGCAAAGCATTCTATCTTATCAATATAGAACGAATGGAAAACATAATTCGTTGAACATATAGATCTATTAGATATAAGCCGACGCATATGGATCAAGACTGGGCAAATTGATGATTGCTTTAAATAATAAACAATAAACATAAGCAACATCGGTAACTTAATGAATCTAGCTAAACTGCCAAATTTAACTAGAGCCGATAACTAATCCATGCATGCAAACTGTCTTAATCTATAGCCTGTCCACCAGATGATGTTAACTAATAGATTAATCAAGCAAACAAACACTGAATCGATAACTAATCCGCGCGTGAAAACCGTCCTAATCTGCATCTCGTCTACCGGATGACGGTTAACACAGATTGATCGGGTAAACCAGCGTGAATCATCCTTGACTCACTGTGCTTCCCACGTCCACCGGATGACGCCAAAGAAACAGAGCTTAGCAAGGACCCTGGTCCGCCATGCTTCCACGTCCACCGGATGACGCTAAAAAGACATAGTTTAACAGGGGGTTGACGATACTTACAAGCAAGCCTGCGTCCACCGGATGACACCCAGCCTGGATGAAGTAACTCGCCGGACTCGACTGACTCTAGGGTTTGTTTGGCCGGAGCCGAAAGTTGTGTTGTATTGATGTTGTTGTTTTTGACAATGGCTGAGGGCTTATATTTATACCCTGAGCGTAGCTAGAGTTCTAGTCGAATTACAACTCATTAATAGATAAGGAAATCAACAAACTATTCCTATATCTAAGGTAACTTGGAGTCACATCTTCCCTTTCATAACTGACTCCGATCGTGATCGCATCTCGGCGGTGCAGACTCTAGATGACGTCACCAATACCGACGTTGCACGCCTTCTGTCACCTTCGCCCGATAACCGATTCACCATTCAATCGGCTATTCTCCTTCCTTCGGTATCGGCTATCGGCTTCTGGCATCGGCTATCGGCTCCCAGCCCAAAATTTGGTGTTAACACTACCCATCTAAACCCCTCTTAATAGTACGGTCAAAGAGAAAAACAAAACCTAAGACTACGCCAAGTAGCTCTCAACTCCAAACGACACTTGGCACTAGCCTATCACTATCTTGTCCTCCATCCTTTGAAAACCGAATCGAATTCCATCGCTAGGGGCTTGAACCTACATGTTATTATGACCTAACCTCTAGGTTATCCTGCAAAACACACGTTAGTCATAATAACCGTCTTGTTGTCATTAATCACCAAAACCACTAGGGTCTAGATGCTTCACAATCCTTGATTGTTACGAACAACAATGCACGGAGGTCAAAGTGCTCCTGTTTGTGCTCATCCCAAACATGTATACCTGGTTTGTTCCACAAAAGCAGTAGTTCTTCAATTAGTGGCCTCAGATACACATCGATATCATTGCCAGGCTGCTTTGGTCCTTGGATTAGCATGGGCATCATGATGAACTTTCTCTTCATGCATAACCATGGAGGTAGGTTGTAGATACATAGTGTAACAGGCCAAGTGCTATGACTACTATTCTGCTCTCCGAAAGGATTCATACCATCCGTGCTTAAAGCAAACCTTATGTTTCTTGCCTCGCCTGCAAAATCTGGGAACTCTCGTTCGATTGCTCTCCATTGAGACCCATCAGCCTGGGTGTCTCAGCATATTGTCTATCTTACGGTCTTCTATGTGCCACCGCATTAACTTTGCATGCTCTTTGTTTCTGAACAAACGTTTCAAGCGTGGTATTATAGGAGCATACCACATAACCTTGGCAGGGATTTTCTTTCTGGTTCTTTCATCCTTAACATCACCAGAGTCATCTCGCCTGATCTTATACCGTGATGCATGGCATACCGGGCAAGAATCCAACTTCTCGTACTCCTCGCCACGGTAGAGGATGCAATCATTAGCACATGCATGTATCTTTGTGATTTCCAATCCCAGAGGGCAGACAACCTATTTGGCTTCATAGGTAGTGGCTGGTAATTCGTTATCCTTTGTAAGCATCTTCTTTATTTTTGTAAGCAACTCCCCAAATCCCTTGTCGGATACATCATTCTTTGCTTTCCATTGCAATAACTCTAGTGTGCTACCCAATTTTTTCTGTCCTGCATCACAAGTTGGGTATAGCAACTTCTTATGATCCTCTAGCATACACTCGAACTTGATCTTCTTCTTCACACTTTTGCATTCTCTCTTTGCATCACAAATAGCCTGAGCAAGAACATCAACGGGATCATCTTGTGCTGGTACCTCTTCTTTAGATTCCTCCATTAGAATATCATTGTTTAATATACCATAGTCAGCAATAGTGTCACCATCGTCTGTCACACCCAATTTTAAGGATAAAATTGAATGCATAACCTTATGTGCGCCCCAGGATCAGTCACACACATAAGCCGACAAATACAAGGTAATATCAAAAGACAATGATCAAATACATAACGTAGTATAATTAAAATAGAACCTTTAAGAAGCAAACAGCGGAAAGACACTCCGATCTTCGTGTGTAGACGCCAACTCCACAGGGACAAAACTGACTGGTTGACCACAAGCCTAAACTTCTCCTGAGGTGTGGGGGGAAATAGCAAGAGTGAGTCCATGTCGAACTCAGCAAATATAACATGGGGTTTATGAGGCTCAAACAGGATAGACACGGGTTTACAGCGGTTTGCTTTTAATTAAGCATCTTTTATGCAATTGGATAGCAACAAATTGAATAGCCCATAATTCATGATCATAAGTAACATAATTAATGAATTGCAACAATCAATTAGCAACAAGTCAACATCACCCAAAAAGATAACTACTCCGTGAGTTTTCCGGGCCACTCGTGACCGTGAGCGCGGCTAGTATACCAGTTTTACACTCTGCAGAGGTTGTGCACTTTCACTATGAGCCGTGATTCCCATTTGCTCGGGGTAGCTAGCCCCATAACACTACCAAGGTGAGTGAGCAGGGTTTCACTATGAAGCCTTTCAAAGGTTCGTCTAACATGTTAGGGCCGCGAGGTTTCCTCGGCAAGCAGATGTAGAGCCCCCTTCCATATGGCACAAGGTCACGCAGGTTATACACATATGGACAGAGGCCGCACTATACCCAAGTCGGCAAGCCCCTCTTGCGCCTTTCGGTAACCTCTAACAAGCTAGAAAAGGTCCTCATACTGAGCTAAAACCAGAGCCATATAGCCCTCATAGTTGCACTGTAAGTCCCAGCTTTTGCTGACAGATCATTACCAAGGGGGAAGGATATGGAGCATCACAAAACTATGCTCGAATCCCCTAGTTCCATGTTGCTAAAAAGACATCTTTCAATCTTTATTGCATATTCAATTAATCAGTTTACATGATCATGATTCCAGTAGCGCGCTAGCATCAACTACCCAATGCATAAATCCCATAGGTGATCAAGGAACAAGATAACAATACTAGGTAGAAACTATGGTTAACAAGGTAGACACATGCACATGAAATTAATTATTGCGGTGAATAGGACAACAAGGAAGATCCCATGCTATACTTGCCTTGATCAAAGTACTCTGGAGAACTTGGATCCTCAACGTACTCTTGATCTCCAACGTATTGCTCACCGTCTGAACTCGATCATAAAATCACCACACAATCATCGAGGCAATCATACACGAAGCAAACAAGATTTAGATTAGAAACAGTACACCAACAGTAGAAAAGCAGATTGAAAAGTTTATAAAAATAATCTAAGCGTCGCTACCATTCTAACGATATAAAGTTTGCGCAAATCGGATTTAAAACGAGGAAGATATGAGTTTTACAAGATTTATAATAGAATAATAATAGATTAAATATAATCTCGAATTTTAAAAGTTAATAACATATGAAACAGTGTTACTAACTGGTAGATCATCAAATTACGAATCTAATGCAATTTGAATCGTTCAAATCGGAACTAAAACGTGGAAATTATAAATGAAACAATTTTGAATTCAAATCTGAAAACACATTTTCATATATACCGAAAATAAATACGCCTTCAAATACAGAAAACGTAATCTACTGAATACGCTAAGGGCTGCGGGTTAAGCATTAAAAACTGCAGGGGGTTATTCGCAAAAACGCCGGCCGAATCGGTATGGGCTGCTCTCGGCCGTCCGATTCAAAATCGGCGGATCAGATTAAAAGAGAGGAGGGGTGGCGGTGCTCCCGGCCGGAAAACAGAGGTCGACGACGGCGCCATGGCCAGAGGGCCGCCGGAGAAGGTGAACTCGGCTTTCGGTGCTTGAAATAGGTCGGGAAGGGTACCCATAGATCGGGAAGAGCATCGCAAGCTCACCTAGGGTGATGGGAAGGTCGGAAATCGATTCGGAGATAGCTCGCGACGTGATCCGGCGGACGGTGGATCTCTGCAACGGCAACGGAGGCGGTCAGTGCACAAATCGAAGGGGGATAAGTGCTCGGGAACTTCACAAGATCACAGCGAAGCTCCTCAAAGGCTTACCGAGAGAAAATTGGTGGCGAATCGAGCTAATTGCTCGCGGCGGCGGCTGCTCGGTTCTCGCGGGAGCTCGGCAATGGCGGCGAGAAGAGGCGGCTAGGGTTAGGTGACGGCTACGGGGGGTGTAGCGTTGCTTAAATACTCCCGAGGTGTGACGACAATCTCGGAGATTGAAACAAACTCGGCGAGCGGAGAAATCGGCTTCGGCCGTTTCTTCTCTGCTACGGACTCTCAGCGCGGCGATGAACTCGGCTTCGGCTGTTTCTTTCTTGCCCGCGTCGGACTCTCGGCGAGCAGCAGAGGGAAACAGGGGAGGGGCTGTTCTGTGGGTCCACAGGTCGGTAGCACCGAGCGCTGGGGTCGGGCTGGCAGTCACGGCAGAGGGACGCTTCGCGCGCAGCGTGCTCGGTCACGGCGTGGCTCTCTGCTTTGGGCGCCCCGGGGAGAAGAAAAGATGGAGGAGAAGAGGGACTGCCCTGTGGGGCCCGCCTGTCATCCAAAGATGGGAAGAGGGGGCGCTCAGCTTGCTGCGCCGGCTGGCTGGCTAGTTAGCTGGGCCTTGGCCCAAGTTAGCAAGGGAGGGGGCAGGCCGAAAGGAAGAGGAGGACTGGGCCCTCGGGCCAAAATCAGAGAGGGAAGGGTTTTCCTATTTTCCTTTTCTATTTTCTAATTACATTTTCAAAAGGATTTTCAATTTGGGATTTTGAATAATTGTTTTTGAACATTTGAAGAATTCAAATAAACTCCAAACAGTACAAAGAAGAAATGCTCCAGCATGAATGCATCATACATGTGTATGACCTAGGTTTGATTTTATATTTGTGATAAATTATTATTTCCATATATTGGAACGATCAACTAATTGCATAATTAAATAAATTTCCACTATTTAAAACAATGCAATTTTTCGGGTGTTACATCGTCTCATTGTTCTTCTTCGTCTTCTTCCATTATAACACCTCTTTCTCCGTGTTTGGTCCAGCAGATGTAGTTTGGCATGAAACCCGACTTGAACAAGTGAGAATGAAGAATCCTTGAGCAAGAATATTCCTTCAAATTCTTACATACAGTACATGGGCAGTACATGAATCCATCCCACTTGTTTGACTCGGGCCACATTTAAGAAAATATGCACGCCCTCAATGAAATCTTTGGAGCGACGATCAGTGTTGTACATCCAATGCCGACTCATCTACATTACAAGACAAACGAACATATATCACGATACTGGACATTAATTTATGGAAGCCTCGCTGCAATGTAGACAGTCACAACTAGCACTAAACTAATTAAACCTAAAATACACTTCAACAGCCTAATGATATCACGACCGATCTCAACTAAAACAGACAAATCATTCGTCTGTTCAACATCAATGGGCTTCGTTCGCGGGCTCAGTGCCTCATCAGCTAGCTCATCACCCATCGCAGCCGCCTCTACAAGAGTTCCAAACACGTGTTTGGCATACTCTTCTTTCCAGTACCACCCTGGACATCCACTGCCATCCCACTGAAATTAAGACAAAAAATACATAAGTTTAGTAAAAAATACATAATTTATTATATATAATCATCAAATGCGATGGAGTAACTCACATTACGATCCGGACACTTGTAGAAGATGCGCCCCTTGTTGGGACCCTCCTTCTTCACTCGAAACTCAAGCACATTTTTTTCTTGCACTCGCCGCACTCAATGAGAGGGAGGTCTGGTCTCAGCCTCTTTTGAACCCGATAATAGGCCGACGATCCGGAAGCATTCGTCATCTACTCTTTACTCTCTAGACTCAAATTTGTAAAGCACTTAAATTCCTAATAATATATTTTAACAAGTGAAACTAAAAAATTCCTAAAATTTAAAACATATGTAACCAATATTTGAACAACCAATGTGTGATATGTATATTAGCAATGAAATATGTATACCGGCTCATTTAATCTTCCTTCAACGAAAAATACAAACTATCAAGTGATTTTGAGCTTGACACATAAAAATAGAGGGAAGAATTATGCATGCATATATATATATCGATCCAATTTTTTCTAGGTCAAGAATTGAGATATGATAGTAACTAAACAAGAGAGAATAAATATAGTAACCTTTACAACCGTAGAACAGAACTTGGAGTAATGTAGACCGAACTCCAAACCCTGCTTGACTCCTTGAGCAAGAACACCGAGAGCAAGAAACTGAGGTTGAGAGAGCAAGAACACTGAGCTTGAATGGCTCGGGCTCGGGGGAGAAGAAGGTTCAAATACAGGGAGCAACATTAGTCCCGGTTTTGGATACTAACCCGGACTAAAACTCAAGCTTTAGTCACGGTTTTGGCCACAAACCGTGACTAAAGTTTTAGTCCCGGTTTTGCTTTAGTCCCGGTTCTTGGCCCCAACCGGGACTAAAAGCTCTCCCAGAGCATTTAGCCGTTGGGAGCCGTTGGGAAGAAACATTTAATACCGGCTGTTCTTTAAAACCGGGATTAACGATATCTTTCTTCCCGGACGAAAAAAAATCCGGTACTAAAGCTAAAATCGGCTGCGGATCAAAAGTCTGCTCTCTACTAGTGAAGGAATTAATTAATAGACATGATCTAATACATAGGTAATACACATACCTCTTCTTCTTGTTTCTCCTTCCTATAGATGATATGGCCTTGCTTCCTGTCGAAGAATATTACAGTCGTGCCAGCGACCCCAAGGTCGGCATGCATGGCCAACACCTCCACCATGGGTTGACCACGGTCCACGGAGCTGATGAACTGAGGTGGATGATCCAAATGGCAGTTCAGCACGAGGTAAATGTTTTGTTTCTGCGAAATGGGGATCAAATTGGTCAGGTATCCATTATTCTTCCATGTCAACAGCTCGCGTGACATCCTCCCATAATTGAAAACATAATCACGCATCAGAGTGCTATTGAATTTCAGGTCGTTGTTGCTCCAGCTAAGCTCAAGGAAGTTGTGGATAGGATTCATCCTTGCAGACTCGCAGACCATGACAATCTGCCCCACTAGTGCCATCCTTGGATTCGTTTGTTTCTTTGACGTTGTAGAGCTCCTGGGGTGCGTGCCAACATGATCGTCCATCACCCAAGCTGGGAAGCGCGAGAGCACCCGCACGGCCTTCATCGCGAAGTCACGGCCCATATTCACGCGCGCCAGTATTTTCATGACTTCGTCTCTAGTATCGGTGTCCAGTAAAGATTTGTAACTGACGCCCCAGCTTAGGTGTCGGGGATCATATTCATCAACTGGGAGTATATCGGCGGATGTATTCTGGCCGTCGATAAGCTCGAATGAATCTCCTTGCTGGTTCATGAAGCCACAGACGTACATGTTGTCGTCCCGCATAATTAGGGTTGTTGACGACGTTTCCTCTCCCTCCACTGCTTGCAGCTTGACGTGAATCCACCTCGCTGGTTGTTGAGCCCGCTGCTTGGCGAGCACCGGGTGTTCTCTCGTGGAAGAGAGATTTGAGAATTTTGGTTTCTTATCCATGATATCCTCCCTGTCTGGGTGGTCAGCGACGATGCGACGTACATCCATTATGAACTCAGTGAACGACAGTTCATCTCTGATGGTGTACACTAGTTCAGGCACCATTTTGACCTGCATGCAATACGTACCCGCGTTTAGTTGTTATACATACTACTATAAAAGAAGGAAAATGATAATAAATGTCTTCAAATGATTAACACGAGTAGATAGTAGATAATGCATGCAAATCTCTTCAATTCAACTATTATTAATTAGAACAAATGCACCAGATTACACGCTAGAAAAAAAGGATAAATTGTAGAAATTCTAACAATAATAAGAGGTAGCCTTTAATTTGGTAGACTAATCGTCATCGCCGATAATATTCATTGAGTGTAAAGACACCACGTTAATTCTCACCACATACTAGAAAAGAGATAAATTCTAAAAATTCATACAATAATCAGAAACATTAAGCCTTTAATTTGGTAGACTATAATCATAATCGCCCACAATAGCCATAGCATCTATTGTAATTTATAAAAAAAATTACTCACCGCTACTATTATAAAAAATACATAAAGTGGCGCCTACCATTGTAGTATACCTAAACTACCACCTATGCAAATATAAGGACAATTCAAAACAACCACACACATATATATGTGTATATAAATTAAATTACCCACATATGCTCTTATGAAAAATAATTCAAAATAACCCCCTAAGTTTGCATCTAAATTACCCACCTTTATCGTTATGAAACATGATTCAGAATTACCCTCTAACATCACATCTAAATTAGCCAAATTTGTCATTACAAAAGATAATTTAAAATAATCTTCTAACCTTGAATCTAACTTCTCACATCTAGCCATTATGAAAGATAATTTCAAATAACCCCAAACGATTTTATAAATAATGCAGAGTAACATTCTAAGTTTGTATATATTCGCCCTATCCATATATGCCACTAGGAAAGATAATATGAAGTATTACGTTTACATTTGTATGTACCTTAGGCACTACCGAAAGTAATAAATATATCTCCCAAATGTACATCTGAATTTTAATATATTATTATATAAAATAAATTATTATCCATAAAGTACAATATGCACACACACTCAAAATATTTATTTGGATAACTTATGAAGATATTTGAAAAATGTTCACTTAACAAACCATGTAGTGATAAAACTAATAATTTAATTTAATTTATATTAATACTATATGAGAATAAATTTATAAGTTATTAAATAAGTTTATACATTTGATATCAATGTTAGTCCTCATAAGACCCAATATGAAAACAAAAGATTGATCCTAGAATTCTCATGACTCTATATTCCTTTATACTACCCATGTATGCCATTAAGAAATATGATCTAAAGTAGACCTAAACTTGCATCTAATTAGCCATGTCATCCTATTATGGTATACAATTTTAAAAACTCAATTTTCATCTGATTATTAGAAAATTAAATACCCTCAAATCTACATCTAAATTATTAGCATCTTCTGTTTCAAAAATTGTTTAGATTACCATATGGCTGTACATTACTCACAATATAGTAAGATTTGTTTATAGTAAACATATGCATCGTGCCAGCACAAGCAATAAAATACACATGGTATGTTTCATCCTATAAAAAATATTTTCTTCACAACTCAGATATTGATAATACTAATAAATTGTTTATAACAATACTACTAGGAACCATAACATATAATTTATATAGGTTATTATTTATATGTTTTAACTAAAATGTTGGGCATGTCTATATTGATAGTATAGCCATGACTCCACATTTAATTTCTTGCTAAAAAAATAATCATCTTAAGAAGTGTGGGAGATCACTAATGGCTATATTTTCGTGGCCTTTTAAGAACACTTTAGAGCAATGCGTGCAACATTTATACCTCCAAATAAATTTATTATGAAAATATATTCAACGATCTATCTAATGACATTAATTATATATTATAGATACTAATATTTTCGTGTATATATTTGGTCAAAAGATAAAAGGCTTCGACTTCTTGGGAAGTGAGAATGACATCGGTTTTAGGACGGAGGGAGTATTATGTTATTGCTATGTGTTGTTAAGGGAAACTTCATAAGGTATCAAAATGAGTATTTATCATCATACATATATATTTATGTGGTCTACATGAAGCAACACATCATTATGCTTACTTTTAGATTTACAATATTGGATGATATTTCAGGAGATATATATATATATATATATATATATATATATATACTCTTATTTATTTATTTATTATATTTTCTTGAGTTTGATATTTACTTTATGTTACCTTTCACAATGGGATATATGATAATTCGAATGCAAACTTAGTAGTTATTTTACATTGGCTTTCGTAATGCGAGTAATATATAAAAATATTAAAAGATTATTTTAAATTATCCGTCATAATGACATATGGATAGTTTACCTACAAATTGATGGTTACTTTTAATTGCCATTCATAATTATAGACATGGTTGATTTAGATGCAAATTTACGGATTAGTTGATTTATTTTCAATCTATAAACAATGAACGCAGCAGGACAAATGCCAAACAAATGGCTTATTGTTTCCGTACGGATGGCAAAAATTGTCTCCATTTTTTTAGACTCGGCACAAGCGTATCTATTTTGCTAGGGTTGATAGATTATATCCTACATTCTATTAATAGACTAAATTTATTTCTATTTGATTTTTTATTAAAATATTAACTAACCGCGGACGTCTTGCATAGGATATATCTTATTAATACATCACCCAATTGTTAAGTTAACGTGATCGCTAAGGCCTACTATTTTATTAAGATATTTACTAACCTTTTAACGTGAGCTAATAGGCTATATCTATGGCCCCGTTTAGGTCCTTGGAATTGAAATTTATTTTAAGAATCATAATTTACATACATATTAGTTAACTTAATATGGTTGTATAGATTATATTTGTATATTATTGTTAGCTATATGAGAGATATACTTATGTGTTATATTTTTACCGTGTGACAGCAGCGAGTTGAAGAACGTGTTATAAATTACAAAGTAGAAATATAGCATCGTAATCTATAGAATCAAATTCCATCTCTCACTCTATGAATTTCAGGTAGGCTAATATGTGAACTCTGGAAAGCAGTGGAATGTCACATTTCAAGTGAAATAGGCTAAGTTGTTAACTAAATTTTAATTCCTCCAAATGAAAGGATCTAAATGGCCCCTTAGATATTTTATTGACTTCTGCTATTTATTTGTTGACACCAACAAAATCTGACAGATTTCTGTACGTTTGATTGTGCTTTAAGATTTGTGCTATAATTGTCTACTGGATCACATATATATAAAATATTGTACTTTAGGATTTGTGCAAAAAATCATCAACTGGGTCGCATGTATTAAAAAATATTGTGCTTTAAAATTTGTGCTACAATTATCTTCTGAATCGTATTGTCAGATTTGAATATCGCAGTACCAAAGGGCGAAGGGTTAATAAACGATGAAACCAACCCTCCCCGAAAGTTAGGAATGACGAGGCGGCTTTGCCTGACCCTGCAAGGGGGGGGGGGGGGTTTCCAACCCCGCGAAGGGGACGTCTGCCACGTCCGACCCTGCGAAGGGGACGTTCACCCCATCTGACCCCGCGAAGGGGACGTCCGTCACGTCCGACCCCTGGGAAGGACATTCTATGTTTGCGAAGATATTCCGCCCTGTCTGACCATCGAGCTAGGGTCGAGCAAGATCCTGGAGGGTCGACAAGACCATTAACCACTACAGAATGGAAGAAGGAGCCCCTGCCCATGCCTCTGCTCCCGCGCAATGGTGCCATCGTGCCAGGACGGGGCTTCTCATCATCGATGACCATGCCTGAAGGATGAACGTTAGCGCATCGGCGTTCATTGTTCTGCCTAACCAGGAGTGGCATTCCTTCATGTCAACTGTAGGACGCCCTATTTGACCATCCTGTTGACCTGATAACCGTACTAGAGGAATGGGACGCCATTACTCCCCTTCCTGCACCCGCGTAGCTACAGCTTTTGAAAGGACCAAGGGGCCCGCTCGATCTGGAGAAGAAAGACGACGTCGTCTCCACGAATTTGGGGACGACTGCACCCTTTTTCGCTTTCTTCTTTTCCCTTCTTTCTCCCTTCAGGGCTCCCACAACTACACAAAATCTTTTGGGAGGCGTTTGGGAAATCTTAACCGAGGCAGGCAGCCCTGCAAACCACCTCGGTTAAGAGAGGCCGGTCGAAGGCAGGGCTGCCTGCCTCAAACCACCTCGGTTAATAGGTTTTCCGAGGTGGTCATCGTAACTTAACCGCCTCAGTTAATGTCTATTAACCGAGGCGATTGTCGTAAGTCAATCGCCTTGGTAAACCAATTAACCGAGGCGGTCAACTTAACTCAACTGCCTCGGTTAATGGGTTAAAACCGTGGCGGTTGTCCTAAGTTGACCGCCTCGGTTAACTCTGGGCTTGTCGGGTACCAAAGTATGGGGTACCCAACTTCAACGCAAAAACAAGCAACCTCAGCGCAACCTGGCCCAAATAAGGCCAGCCGAAGCCCACGAAAGCTACGCACGTGAAGGCCCAAAGTGGCCTCCCGTAAGGCCCGGTGGCACGGCTCGGGACAGCGGTACCCTCGGGCGCTAAATCTCCGATTCGCCCGAGTCTCCACAAGAGGGCTCGGAATAGCGGCACCCTCGGGTGCCAAATCTCTGATTCGCCCGAACCTCCACGAGAGGGCTCAGGACAGCGGCATCCTCGGGCGCTAAATCTCCGATTCGCCCGATCCTCCTCATCCTCCTCGAGCACGGTCTCTCTAAGGCATCCAATGAACAGTCGACGTCAACAGGGCAATCTTGGACCGCAAGGGACCCCTCTGACCACTTTACAGGCGTGGCCCCACTGACTAGGACGCCGTGAGGCGATGGCACCCCTCTCGTGCACGTCCTCCGTACCAACTGCCATACCTCCTCCGGTGACCGATACTGACGGTTCCACTCTTTCCACTCCGTCCCAAGGACAGTCAACCGGATGACTCCCCTTGCTGACGGAGAGATTCTCCAACTACGACAGCAACAGCTCCTGCCCATAACGCACAAGTCTCGCAGGGACAAGAGAGGTGACGGCTGTCCCGCCGACCCGGGAGTATTGGCAGTGTAGCAACAGGACCGTTCGCCCCTCGAGAAAGTACCGTGCATGAGAGGAAAACGCGCCCGAGGGAGGACGCCCCCTAATGTCCCAGTCCCGTCACGCTCCCGACTGGCAAGGAAGGCTCCCGAGCCTCGGGAGTCAATCTTTGAAAGTCAACTAGTTTTCTCGTTGCACTGTGTAGGACCGGACGCGACGCCGTGACGCACCGCCACGCAGCAAGCCACGTCCCGTACACTGTGCCACCTTGGAACTCAACGATCGAACAGTGTAAGATCAGTCGAATGACCGAAGCCATATCACCGAAGCGCCAAGACGATGGCGTGGCTGACGATAGCCACTAATCACCTCTGATCCCACCATGCCGGGTATGGTCATCATAGGTCACCATATGTAACTCTAGTTTCTCCCTTGTAACTATAAAAGGGAGGGCGGAGGCCAGTCACAAGGAGGGGGACCAAGTTCACGACACCAACATATACACAACACAACTATACGCATACGAAAGCATCCTCTTCCGCACACAAGAGACTTGGGATACTCTCCCTCTCTCGACTCAGCTTGTAACCCCCTACTACAAGCACTTTGGTGCAAGGCAACACGACTCGCCTCTCCACTGGACGTAGGGCCCTCTTGGCCCGAACCAGTATAAATCTCCCGTCTTCCTCCTTGCACACCATCCGAAACCTCAACCGCAAAGCACAAGTTACTAGTCGGTGCTAGTGCCCGCCAAAACTAGCACCGACAGGGCTATATAATAGCAGCAAGTCCCCTTCTTGCTCCCCATGGCTCCTCCTCCGTTTTTAGGGTTTTGAGCTCAAAACCCTAAAATTGGCCATTTTAAGAGGGGGAGGTTTTGCCCTTGGATTTAGTGAAGGGTGGCACCGCAAGAGGTTGATTCTTACTCTCCAAATCTTATTTTCCTCTCTTTGTCATGATTTTGTTGCTTTTTCTAAAGGTTTAGATCTGGATCTAAATAGAGGAGAGAGAGAGTAACAAATCTAGACTTGGATTTGGTGAAGGGTAGTACCGCAAGATAATGATTCTTACTCTCCAAATCTCCTTTTTCTCTCTTTTTCATGATTTAATTAGGTGTTTTTCAATAGGTTTAATTTAGATCTAGATCTAAATAGATCTAAATAACAGATCTAGAGCTAATTCGATACATTTTTCTTATACCACTCAGCTAATATGACTCTTCGCTGCGTTTGCAAGGTCACGGTCATGGACAGGGAGAATTGGATGTACAAGACATCAAGGATGGATCTGTCTTTCCTGGAAAATGTGAGGAAGAAGTTCCTTCCCTTTGTGCAGAAGCATCGTCTGGGTCTAGATCGAGATCGCATGATTTGTTCGTGCAATGACTGCAAGAATCGGCTTGCACAGGAAGATAACGTTGTGCAATCACACTTGTTAAGGTATGGATTCATCAAGGACCCAAAGTACATTGTATGGAAGCATCACGGTGAAAAAGATCCGAGTGTCACCGATGCACCTGGAGGAAGCTCCTCTTCGGTGAATGACGTAAGACAACAACCCTCAGCAGGGACATCATGTGCCGCCGCCGCCGCCGACAATGCGAGACGTGAATATATCACAATGAGTGATCTGCTCCAAGACATGGGAGACGACGATGATTGCAGTGGGGAAGGTGACCCTGTTGATACGTTGCTGCCCGAGGATGCAGAGTTTCTTGAGGAGGCTGCTAACCGTCTGGACCACGATGATATTCTATTTGGGGATCCAAAGTGGCTCGAGAATTTTAGAGCGATGAAGCAGGTGGCAATTGATCCCCTCCACAAGGACGGAGGAAAATGTCCAAAGCATTGGACGGTGCTCCGTTTCAACCTCCAATTGCTGATGTTGAAAGCTCGCCACGGGATGACGAACACTTACTTCAACGACCTGTTACGTATCCTTGGTGACACTTACCCAGAGGGTAACAATGTGCCCGCCAATACCTATCGGGTGAAGAAGCTGATCCGGCCAGTGGCGATGAAGCTTAAAAAGTTTCATGCATGTCCTAACCATTGTATTCTATATCGGGGTGATTATGCGAAGTTGGAGAGCTGTCCACACTGCAGCACAAGTCGGTACAAGAAAAATACCGGTTGTCACGCGGGTGATGAGGAGGGGCCCTCGAGAGGGCCGAAGAAGAAGATGGCCAAGAAGCAGCCGTCTCCTGAGGATGATGAAGAAGAGGGCTCCACACTGAGGAAAAGTCCTGCCCTGTCGGTGTGGTACCTGCGTGCACTATTCGGGAACCCGGTGGATGCCAAGCTTTTGTCTTGGCATGCATCAGCTGAACGTATAAAGGATGATGGCCAGCTGTGGCATCCCTCGGATGGCAAGGAGTGGAAGCGTTTTGACGTCAAGTTCTCGGACTTTGGGGACGAGCCCAGGAACATCAGGTTCGCGCTGAGTACCGACGGGATGAATCCCTTCGGTGACCTCAGGAGCACGCACAGCACCAGGCCGGTCACCCTCACCATCTACAGCCTACCTTCACACCTATGTCAGAAGCGCAGGTATCTTCTACTCACCATGCTTATTTCAGGGCCGAAGCAGCTCGGCAATGATATAGACATATTCCTGGAGCCATTGATGGAGGACATGCAGATACTATGGGAGGTTGGGGTCCAGATGATGGATGCATCCGTAAAGGAGGAGTTCACTCTAAAATCCATCATCTTTGTCACCATCACCGATTACCCTGGTCTTTTTTCATTGTCAGGGCAGATTAAAGGGAAGACCAGTTGCGTAGTTTGCATTGATGGTACCTGCTGCACTTACCTTAGTGGTTCCAAGAAGCTGGTGTACATGAGGCATAGGAGATTTCTCCCCATGAAGCACAGGTACAAGAACTCTTCGATGAATCTGTACTTCGATAACAATGACGAGCTTGAAACTGACGAGCTGCAGAGGATGGGGTACGGGCAAAAGGTGTTTGACATAGTGAGGGGCATAAACGTCGAGTTCAGGAAGAAGAAGAAGAAGAAAGAGGAGGAAGATGGGCCGAAAAATCCAAGGAAGAAGAGAAAGCGGGATGCGAAAGAGGAAGAAGCAGATCCTACCTGGGCCCCGCCGTTCCATTCAAGAAGCAGTCGTGTTTCTTCAAGTACCTGTCATACTGGAAGGAGCTAGATACACCCCATGCCATTGACTGCATGCAAATGGAGAAGAATGTCTTCGAGAGCACGATTGGGGTCCTGCTTGACATCAAGGCTAAGACGAAAGATGGTCTCAAGTCACGTCTGGACCTTGTGAACCAGGACATCAGGCACGAAATTCACCCAATGGTGGCACAGAGCAGAAATAAAGTCGACCTTCCGGGCACGAGCAATAACCTAAGAAAAAATGAGACGAGGGCTTTCCTCCAGTGGCTTCGGGCAGTGAAGGTGCCGATCGGTTTCTCTTCCAACATCAAGAGCCTGGTGTCGATGAAAGACCTCACAATGACTCACTTCAACTCCCATGACTGTCATGTCATGCTGACGGTGTTCCTTCCAATTTTGATCAGGGTTATCTGTCCAGAGTTCATTAATATGGTCATCACGTGCTTTTCCTACTTCTTTAACCGCATTACACAGAAGGTCATTGATGAAGTTGAGCTGCCTGTCCTAAAAGAGTCCATCACGGAGACTCTTTGCCAGCTAGAGATGTGCTTCCCACCCTCTTTCTTTGATATTATGCCACACCTGATGATGCACATGGTCGATCAAATACAGGAACTGGGGCCTGTCTACCTGCATCAGATGTGGACGTACGAGCGTTTCATGTCCACTCTCAACAGATACGTCCAGAATCATGCTTACCCAGAGGGCTCAATGATTGAGGCATACACAACAGAGGAGGCCGCTAACTGCTGCATGAGATACGTCCGGGATGGAAATGCTATTGGGCTGCCCGTCCATCCGCATGAAGGCAGAACAACAGGGATGGGGTGCACAGGGAGGAAAGTACGCATTGATATAGACTGCGATACAGTGCAAGAAGCCCATCATGTCGCCTTTAATCAGTTAGTGTCAATGGAAAAGTGGGTTGAGCAGCACGTGAATGAGATCCGCCGCGCTAGTGATGGGTGCACGGAGGCGTGGGTACAGAGGCAGCACAAGATGTATTTCAAGACATGGATCCTCAAGCAGGACATATCGATCTATTTCATTGATGAATCAAAGCTTGCATCCGGCCTATCCAGCCAAATCACCACATGGCAAGGGTATGACATCAATGGATACAAGTTCCACATGGAAGAGAAGGACAAAAAGAGCGCTGCACAAAACTGCGGGCATCGATGAGGCGACAGGGGATATCAAGTCATACTATGGGCAGATTGAAGAGATATGGGAAACTTGACTACGGCGATGACCTACAGATACCCATCCTCCGGTGCCAGTGGGTTAAGCCGAAGGCAGTAGTCGTGGATGCGTATGGGCTAACCACCGTTGATCTCAAAAGTGTCGCCTACAAAGATGATGGGTACTCGCAAACCGCGTCACGCAGGTAGCCTACTACCCGATGCCGAAAGAGTCCAACAGGCATGTGGTTGTGTCAGGAAAGCAGAGGATCATAGGAGCCGATGGAGTCCAGAGTCCCAAAGAATACAACAACTACGCAGAGTTCTCTCTCTTTACCGATCATCCACGCAAGATCAAGATCGTTGAGAACCGCCTGAGCAGGACAAAGATGAAACCTTGGTTCCGCCCCGACGGTGAGAAGAAGTCCGTCATAGGATCTCTCCCACCAAAGTGATATGTGTGCCACACATTTATGTAACAATGTACTCACGTATTGATTAATGAGAACTTTTTATGTAACTAACTTTCACTGTATATGCATGCTAGTCTACTACTACTCTACTACTACTTGTACTACTACTCTACTACTATGCTACTACTACTCCTACTACTACTCGTACTACTACGCTTACTACTACTCGTACTACTACGCTTACTACTACTCTACTGCTACTCGTACTACTACGCTACTACTACACCTACTACTTCACCTACTCTACTACACCTACTACTGCTCTCCTCCTACTACTAATCCTTGTACTACACCTACTACTACTCTCCTCCGACTACTAATCCTACTCTACTACACCTACTACTAATCTGACTACTATACTACTCCTCCTACTCTACTACACCTCCTACTACTCACCTCCTACTACTACAAATCTTCCACTACTACTCTACTACTCTTATCCGAGGCGGGCAGGTTATAACAACCGCCTCGGTTAATAGTTTAACCTAGGCGGGCAACTTAAGGTAACCGCCTCCGTTAATATTAACCAAGGCGGTTACTCTTAGCCACCCGCCTCGGTCAATATCCGAGTATATATAGGCAGGCCCTGCTTCGGTGACCTCTAAGTCCTCGGCCGTCTCTCGTATCGACCTGAAGGGCTGCCGGTTATTTCCCCCGCGCTGCCGCCGCCGCTAACCTCCTCCGCCCGTGCTCCTACCCCCGTCCGCCGTCGTAGCTCTGTCCGCGCTCCCGTCTATGGAAGTTGCTATGCCTGCCTCCTCCGCCCGCGCACCTGCCCTGTCCGCGGCTGTAGCTCCGCCGGCGCTCCGGTCCGTGGCCGTTGGTACGGTCTTCGTCTGTGTTGGTCCTCTCCTGCCAGCTGGGTACGAACCCTAGCGTCATCGCTGCCCCGACATCATCCTCTGTTCACTCCTCCCGCCTTTGTGGTCCTCTCCGGCCGGCTGGGTACAAACCCTAGCACCGGCTCTGCCCCAACCTCGACCGGTTTGCACTCCCGCCCCTGTTCCCCGCCCCTTTTCTTGCCTCCGAACTCCGACCTCAGGGCATGGTGGTGCTCGTCTCCGCCTCTCCTCCTCCACCGCACTGAGAAGCACCAATTGGCCGTCCGTCCCCGCGTGCGCGCCCGTCCATAATCCGGTGAGGTCGGTTTGTTTCTCCGGTGGCTGTCCTCCGTGCCCATTGGTGAACCCTAGCTCTGCCCTGTGTTGACTGTTGGACGTGATGCATGTCAATTATTTGTCTGATGCATTATTTTGCCAAAATTTGAGATGAATTTGCTGCCTATGATGCATTTGAGATGAAATGGAGATGTAGTTTATATTTGCAAATGTCACTGCCTATGATGAATTAGTACAACTGAGCATTTGTCGCTCATTTGAGATGAATTTGACTTCAATTTGAGATGAATTGGGATAACTTTACATGATTTAGACATGATTTTTCGCTCATTTGCGATGAATTTGACTTGAATTTAAGACTTAGCCCTTTGGGGTCGATTTGAAACTTTCGAAACACTTAGGCCTTCTATACTACTAGTCCTATACTACTACTACTCTACTACTATCCTACTACTCCTACTCTACTACTGTACTCTCCTAATCCTACTATACTACTTCTCTCCTACTTCTCCTACTCTACTTGTACTCCTACTCTATTACTACTACTCTATTCTACTACTACTCTACTACTTCTACTACTCTACTACTACTCGCCTACTACTCCTACTCTACTTCTACTCGTACTCCTACTACTACTCTACTCTACTACTACTCGCCTACTACTCCTACTCTACTTCTACTCGTACTCCTACTACTACTCTACTCCTACTACTACTCAACTCTACTACTACTCGCCTACTACTCCTACTCTACTTCTACTCGTACTCCTACTACTACTCTACTCCTACTACTACTATACACCGACTACTACTCTACTCCTACTCCTACTCCTACTCTACTACTACTCTCACAACTACTGATATGAGTTTCTTTGTGGCATGTGCAATGATGAACTATTTAAGCTATTTAAAATTTGCTGAGGCAGTGGCATTTGCAATGATGATGTGAAATTTTGTATGCTGAGGCAGCGGCTATGATGAAGAAATGTCCCCATACTTCTTGTGAGCCTCTAATCTATGATGGCTTGTATACCATATACAAACAACCAGTTTAGAAGCGATGTGATTACAATGGGGCAAATCTGAGCCAAATATGTACTTTTCTACTACTATTTTGTACTTTTCTTATACTATTTTGTACACCTACTCGCATTGTAAATGAAAAAGGATGTAATCTTGTGTACAATGAAAAAGATGTAATCTTATATTCTTTTGTAATTTTCTTAATTACTTTGTTTTCTTAATTACTTTGTATACCTACTCGCATTGTAATTGAAAAAGGATTTAATCTTGTTTTCGATGAAAAAGTTGTAATCTTCTATTCTTTTGTAATTTTCTTATTTACTTTGTATACCTACTCGCAATTGTGAAATCTTCGTATAATAACTCTCTTATTCATAGCTTTCAATGGCGGAAGAGTCTAAAGGAGAATGGCGCGAGCCAACCCCTGTCCCGAGTGATGAGTAAGGCTCATCATCATCAGATGAGAGCACCTCGTACGAGGAGGAGGTTCTAACACCGAGGCTGGAGAAGAGAGCACGTTGTTGACACCTGGGGTGGCACATGAAAATTACCGCAAGCACACGGCTGTCAGATGTAGCTTTTCTCTAGGAGTGGTCCTAGGTTTCTATCGAATCCACAGGGAACGTGTGTGAAGGGTGACAAGATCTAAGGTTTTGGGTAGAAAGAGAAGGTCTGAATGGCAGCCCCAAATAATTATGTAATATACCAAGACTTGTTTACTGTGAGCATGCAAAGTCCTAAACTCGCCCAGGGTAGGACTGATTAGGCACCGTACATCCCGAAGCTCTACGATAAAACTAGGCCGAACGTGGTGGAATCCAGAGGATTCTAGGGCTGTCACCACCTAGAACCTACAACTACTATCCGTGGGCCTAGCTGCACTCACGGGTAAGATATAGCCTAAGCACGGCGCTTAATCTATAAACTTACTACTCTAACTCGGATCCAAGAACTAGAGCACTCTAACCAAGCAGTGAGACAAGCAAGCAAATACTTAAAGTATAACAATAATTAAATAAAGAAGTGGGACTTTGTTACCATAAGAAGCGCAGAGGTGCACCATAGACGAAGTTGCCGACAAGCCTGGCTCCTCCTTGGACTCCTCTTCTTCTCTTCAGAGATGAGACTCTCTCACTCTCTAATGTGTAGGAGTACTACACATTCTACTTGAGACTATCTTTTGTATCTAAGTATCTATCTCACTTAAGCTTCATAATCTGCTTGCAAATGAACCTTTAACACCTATTTATAGTGTTTATAAGTTGGAGTCGGTTTAGAGCAGGTGAGGCGGCGGGCGCCCTGGTGGGTAGGGCGGCCGCCCTATGATCCACCGCCTCTTGCATCCAACGGCCTTCCATCACTGTACCAAGTTGATTGGCACGTCGGTTCTTGCTTGGAAAGGCGGTTTGTGACCTGTAGGGGATGACATGTGGGCCCATGAATCCTTGGCTCATCACATGATCTCCCTTGGATGAAAACTGACTTCAAATGGATGGTTGCAAGGGCTTGGGAGCCTTTCCCTCGAATTGTGGTCGTGGCAGGCCATCCTGACAGGGCGAGCGCCCTGCTCCATAGGGCTACCGGATCTGAGTGCAATGTTTCTCAACCCTTGATAGTAAATCAACGTGCCATATCTTGTTTGGAGAGGTAAGCCACGGATTCATGACGTGGCAGGGTGCAAATGGCACTAGGAGGGGGGCAGGCGCCCTGTCCAATAGGGCGGGCGCCCTGGGACTTGGCTCCTGATTGTCTCCCATCACTTGCATTGCTCCTATGTGCCTTGGTTTGCTTTATTTTCACCAGTTTTGTACCTGCACTCACAATTCTCCAAGTACAAGTGGAACCGAGTAAAATTCAAACATAATATGCATCTTTTCCATGGATTTTGTCACCTTTATATTGTTATGTTGACGGTATTTTGACGTGTTAGCAGCCGTCAACAAACTCCCCCACACTAAACTCTTGCTCGTCCCGAGCAATTTACTTAGTGCAAACTCATGCTTTTCTTCTAAACTTGATCAAGTATAAACATTGTTCTGTGATCTCATAACTAGACTTATGATCTTTTCGGTGGCTAAGATCATATCTTTGGTTGTTGAGAAGTGGAATGGCTATAAACTAGTGAGTCCTATCTTACCTTGGAGCTTTTTAATTTTTTCAAAGAAAATATGATTCGTTATCTCCTCATATGAGACTCTCAATCACTCATAGTATATGTTTCTTTCTAGTTTTCATGAGAGTACTCATATCTATCTTAAAGCTTTTTGTGGAACTCAAGGTATGTGAAATAAAATGAGCATATTTGATTTACTTATTTTGCTAAGTCAGACAAAAGATCCTAGGAGGATTAAGTCATGCTCTCTAACCAAGATATATGGTGGTAACTGGAATATGCTTTCACTCTTTGATCCATTCCTCTTTCAATTCTCAAGGGATCATGGCTTACTTTCTCACTTCTTCTCTCTTTTGTATTTTTCTTCTCTCTTTTTTTCATCAGAGCACTTGCTCTTCTTATTTTTTCATCAGAGCACTTGCTCTTCTTTTTTTCTTTTTTTTATAGCCATGTCCCTGAGATTGAAATTTCATGGGAACTTTTCAAATTGAGCATAAGGGAATGATGGAATCTTGAAGTGGAAGAATACTTCTTATGTGGAGGTCATCTCAAGGGTGCATGGAATCTTGGTTTTTGAGGCATGACAAAACTCTCTACTTAGATCATTAGGCTTGGCAAAACTCAAAGTATAATCAAAAGAGCTATAAGGTTGTTTTCCTATGCTACTCTATTTGGCCTTGGTAGGTATTTCATCACATATGAGGAGTAATGAATTCATTCATCAATTTTTTAATAAATATTCTCCATGGTAAGAATGGACAACACTAGACATTACTATATCACACTAATCAACAACTTAGGAATACCATACTAAAATGAGTAGATCACAAGTTTTAGTCATTTGACTAGAACAAAGCTTATACGAGTCATGTCTTGAAGTATGGCATGGTTCTCTGGATAAATTTTTAATCATGGGTGTGACAAGTTTGTTTTTAATATTTCAGGAGCATTTATGGATTAAATAGCTCGAAATAAACTGATAAAATCAATTGTGAAGGAGTCATACCTGCGCTATGTGCGAAGCTGGTCGTGCTGGTCATCAGAGGCCGGGCGGCCGCCCTGTTAAGGGGGGCGCCCGCCCTACAACTCGGGCCAAAAGGCCTCGGGTGGCGTCCTTTAGTCATGTTCCATCATTTTAAGGCTGCTTTGGTACTTGTTTCGGCAATTCGATATGGTATTGGTGTTTTCCCCCACACTTTCTCTTTTGGTATTTCTAATCTTTATTCAAGAAAGGGAAATATAAAGTGATAAAGGCCCAACTGGTGGGAAAACACCAGTGGACCGACAAACAAGTGGATTGAAACAATCATAGGTGCTTTTTATTTATCTCAAACTAATACAAGAGCTAGCTGAAATTGAATAAAATCGAACTAAGCAAACGAACTAAGAATAATTAAACTAATCAAAGCAAAAGCAAACATCTATAATATTCTAATCTTGTCCTATGGGGCTTAATAAATGTCCTCATGCCCCGTTTCCTTGAAGAGGCGCTTGATTTTAGAAGTGCACGCCTTGCGTAGCATGGTGAACCTATCCTCCACATCCAAGCGACACATCTCGTGCTCAGCCAGCTTATCTTCTAAGGCCTTGTTTTCGACCTTCACCTTCTTCACTTGGGCCACAAGGCTCTCCATGGTGGCATCATTCCACCACTATGTTCCATCTCCCCTGGCACACCGATCGATGGCGGGGTGCGATGGCGGCGAACTGAAGGAGCGGACAGCGACCCCTCCTGTGTCTTGGAGTCACTGGATTCCGGAAGGCGATGCAACACATTCTCATAATGGCCATCCGGCAAGCGACGACCCGAGACAGCGTACTTCTGTCGCTTTGGATTAGGAGTTGTGCTGCGAGTTGTGCTGTCTGCCAGGGAGTCGGAGTTGGAGATGGACACCATTGCCTTCTCTGGAGGAGGCTGCGTAGGGAGGTCCTTCTCTGAGGGATATGTCAGCGCCTTCTTCAGGGGTGATCTCTCCAGTGGTAGGACGAGAGTGCAGATCACCACGGGGCCTCATCCCGGCCATTCCTGACATAGGGGAATGTGCTGGGATCGCGGGGGAGTGCGGCCGACGAAAAGGAGGGGGCGCCCGCCCTAGAGATGGGGCGCCCGCCGCCCCCTGGCTGGCTTTCGGGCTCTGCCGTGCTGGAGATGCAATCTGGACAGAAGGAGGGGGTGCTATGGTGAGTGGAACGGCATCAACGATGTCAGTTGGAGCATCGTCGTCAACTAGGAAGCGGAGCATGGTGGGCGACATGCTTTTGCGCTTGAAGGAGGCCATGGTTAGGGTTCTAGATGTGATTTGGATGCTGGAAGGTCATGGAGTAAAGAGGGAGATGGAGTTGGCTATTTGAAGATGGTCATGGTGGAAGGATAGGCTTCTTTTGCAATATTTCCGGCGAATCTCTTCGAAACTCACGCGAAGAAATGTTGCAACAACCGTGTATCATCGAGCACGTGCGAAAGGGTCGTGTTTCCGCTGAATAGGGTGGCGGGCACCGCCAAAGAGGGGGCGGGCACTGCCCTGGTGGCGGCGAGCGCCTGCATCTGGTGAGGCTTGCCCATCCACGTCCCTCCAGGTGCTCTTTAGGGCCTTTGAAAGGCTTTCTACATGGCTTTCAATGGGCCTTTAAACGATTACAGCCGAAGATGATGCCTCTAATTAAAGGAGGTAGTGTTCCGGATTTATGAACTCTACTACATCTATTTCTCCTTTCTCTTCCATCTCGTGATAAACTTTAAGACGTTGACCATTCACCTTAAAAAGTTGGCCATCATCACTCTCTAGTGTGACGGCACCATGAGGTGATACTGCAACCACCTTAAATGATCCTTCCCATTTACTCCGTAGCTTCCCATGACCAAAAAGACGAATTCGGGAGTTAAAAAGTAAAACCTTATCTCCTGGGTGAAACTACTCCTTTTTGATCTTTTTATCGTGCCATCTTTTGGTCCTTTCTTTATATATTTTAGCACTATGGTAAGCTTTCTCCCTCCATTCTTCTAATTCAGAGATTTGCATCTTCCTATGTCGTCCAGCCATCTCAAAATCCATGTTCCATTTCTTGATGGCCCAATGTGCCTTGAACTCAAGTTCTACGGGAAGGTGGCAAGTCTTGCCGTAGACTAATTGATAAGGCGACATGCCTATAGGGGTTTTGTATGTGGTTTGGTACGCCCAAAGGGCACCATGCAACTTATGAGGCCAACCCCTTCCCATTTCTTCCACCGTCTTTTGTAGAATGTTCTTTATTTGCTTATTAGAGGTTTCAGCTTAGCCACTGGTTTGAGGATGATATGGTGTGGCCACATGGTGTTGGATTCCTTGATTAGTCAGATATTCCCTGAAGCCTCTATCTATGAAGTGGGATCCTCCATCGCTAATGACTAATCTAGGAACTCCAAACATGGGGAAGATGGTCTCTTCAAACATTCTTTTGGCATTTTTGGCATCTACTGAGGGGCAAGGCATGGCTTCTACCCATTTAGACACATAGTCCACTGCCACTAAGATGTATTCAAAACGACCAAATTTAGGGAATGGTCCCATGTAATCTATTCCCCAAACATCAAACAGCTCTACTTGCAGATTGTTTATAAGTGGCATGGCATCTCTGGTACTGATGTTGCCATGTTTCTGGCATCGGGCACATCGTCGGATAAACTCATTTGTATTTTCATACATAGATGGCTAGAAAAATTCACTCTGCCAGATTTTAGCATGTGTTCGGAAGGCTCCGTAATGTCCTCCGTATTCAGCGGAGTGACACCTTTCTATTATTTTAGTTGCTTCTTCCAGAGGGACAAATTTTCTAAGCAATCCATCGGTACAGACTCGATAGAGATAGGGGTTATCCCATAAATGAGTCCGGCTTTGGTAAAGCAACTTCTTCCTATTTTCTCCTGGCGGAACATAGCCAGTGAGTATAAAATTCACGATGTTGGCATACCATGGATTGGTATTAGTCACCCTTAAAAGAGTGTCATCGCGAAGGAAGTCATTTATAGGAAGGTTGTCTTGGTCTTGGCCTTGCAAACGAGACAAGTGGTCTGCTACTGAGTTTTCCACTCCCTTCTTGTCCCTAATTTCTAGATCAAACTCTTGAAAGAGTAGGATCCAATGGATAAAGCGGGGTTTAGCATCTTTCTTGGTGAGTAGATATTTCAAGGCCGAATCGTCAGTGTAGACAATCACCTTAGCTCCTATTAAGTAAGATCTAAACTTGTCTATTGCAAAGACAACAGTAAAAAGCTCTTTTTCTGTGGTTGCATAGTTAAGCTGGGGTCCTGTCAAGGTCTTACTAGCATAGGAGATAGCATAATGCTTTTTCTCCTTAGTTTGACCAAGGACGGCTCCCATAGCAAAATCACTAGCATCACACATAATTTCGAAAGGCAGGTTCCAATCAGGGGGTTGTATGATTGGGGCCAAAACTAGAGCTTTCTTTAAAACGTGAAAGGATTGAAGACATTTGTCATCAAAATTGAAAGGGATGTCTTTAGCTAGAAGGCTAGTCAAAGGTCTACCAATCTGCGAAAAATCCTTAATAAACCTCCTGTAAAAGCCTGCATGGCCTAGGAAGCTTCTTACTCCTTTAACATTCGTGGGTGGTGGGAGTTGTTCTATTACACTGATCTTAGCTTTGTCCACTTCTATCCCACGCTCCGATATTCGATGGCCCAAAAAAATTCCCTCTCATACCACGAAGTGACACTTTTCCCAATTGAGTACTAAGTGTTTTTCTTCACAGCGTTGTATGACTTTGTCTAGATTTTCTAGGCACTCATCGAATGATTTTCCATAAATGGAGAATTCATCCATGAAAACTTTCATGATTTGTTCGATCATGTCGGAGAATATTGTTGGCGGTCCTTAGCAACATAAATATAACATCATTTTAATACTAAAACAAATAGAGAATAAGGGTTTATCTAACCTTTCCACGAGTTTTGTTATGCACCTAACTTATAGAGATAGCACGTGGAAATGCATCAAAATATCAAGGAAAGCGCACTTCCAGGAAACGCATTCAGAAAAGGCGCAAATCAATAATAAAAGAGAAAAGCCCATCAAAGCATCAAACGGGATCCATCCGTAACCGCGGGGGAGGCCCAGGCCCAGGAAGCAACCGACCACCCGAAGGCGGTGGCCAGTTGCCACCTCCCAGGGACCGACCGCCCCCGAGGGCGGCCGCCCCCCAGATGGCACTTCCCGGGCCCAGTTTTCAGCCACATGCTCAAGGCGATTTGCTGATGGCGGTTTCACCTCCTACCATACTTAGAACGCCCAAACCGCCCTTGATCAACTATAAATAGATGTGCTTCACCCCCTCCAAAATACACATCAACATTTGGAGTACTACACCTCACATTTCTTACTTGTTCTCTAGTTTAGTAGTAGTAGTAGAGCAAGGCAAAGCTATCAAGGAGAGCTTGTCTCCTTGGAGGAATCAAGAACATCTTGGTATGAATACACATCGGTTCTCCTCTATGAGCAAGATTTTATCTTATTTATATAGCAATGCATCTGAATTAGAGTATAGTCTTGTCCATATTGTGATCATAACATGTAAACTAGTCCATAGTCTATGTGTTATGTTCTTGATATGTTCATCAAAGTTCTTCATCGTTCATCAAATTAGTATGAATAGAGGAAGAACTAAGGATGGGATAATAGTTCGTTGTGCTGTCATGGTTGCTCCTAGCCGAGCCTGTCAATCCGAAGGGTTGGGGTCCTGGCGGGCTAGGAGTTGTTTCCAATTACACGGGCGTGGTGCTCGGGTATGTGGGAATCAGCGGATATGTCGGTACCCCACGGGCAGAGGGGTAGGTGGGCAGGTGGTGACAGCCCTGTCCATCCCTAGCATTCCCCCACGTTCGGGTATTGAGTAGGAGTTCGTAAAGTCTCTATCGGCTGGCAGACCAGCTGCGGGGATCTCCCTATCATCCCAGACTTAGTCCTGATCCTAGTCTTATTAATTCGATGTAATTACTATTCGTTGCATAGCTGTATATGACCAATGCCTGCTCATGTAGTTATTCTTTATTCTTTATTTTATTTTTTATCCTTGAGGTTGCTCCGATATGTGTGTCCACTATCTTATAAACATGTTTTAACCCCTGCCTATGCTATGCCTACCTATGCATCCAATAAGTGATCATGTTTATACCAAAAGCTAGATGGAATTCATCATGCCCTCCTACGGGAAATTATAAATACGACACCCTTGAATACTCACGGGTTAAAATGCTATAATGATAGTTCTGTACGCTTGCAGAGTAGTCTTATTCCTTACTGAGCTATCGATTGGCGTACCTAAGTACCATTACTTAAGGAATGTAATTCTTGTGCACCCCACGGCGCCGTACCACAGTTTTGCATATCGTAAGTAATGACGGTTAGGAAGGCCAATCCGGCACTTCTAACTGCTATTACCAGACTGCATTACTTAGGCCGGCGCCACTAAGGGCCAAGGATTACCTTTCTGAAGTAATGGTGGTTGGGAATGCCAACAAACATTTCTGGCGCCGTTGCTGGGGATGGACTTTTAGTCTATCTTTTGTAACGACGTTAAGAAATGCCAACAAGCATTTCTGGCACCGTTGCCGGGGATGGACTTTTAGTCTATCTTTTGTAACGACGTTAAGAAATGCCAACAAATATGGATATCATGCAACGTTGGAATGATGCAGGTGCATTGCAAAGTCCAAAGGACATGCGCATATAAGCATATGTTCCATACGGGCATGTAAAGATTGTTTTGCTTTGATCATCAGGATGGATTGGGATTTGTTGGTATCCCGAATATCCATTCAGAAAGCAAAAGAATGAGTGTTTGGTCAATCTCTCTAACATCTCATCGATGAAAGGTAGTGGAAAGTGATATTTCTTAGTGGCCTTGTTGAGTTTCCTATAGTCTATGCACATTTTCTATCCCGTAACCGTGCGTTGTGGTATGAGTTCATTCTTATCATTTTTTATGACGGTCATGCCACCCTTCTTAGGAACTACTTGCACAGGGCTTACCCACTCACTATAAGGGACTGGATAAATAATGCCTGCATGTAGAAGTTTCAACACTTCCTTCTTGATAACCTCGCGCATGGCATTATTAAGTCTTCTTTGGGGCTCACGAGATGGAATTGCATCAAATTCTATTGGGATCCGATGAGTACAGAGAGTTGGACTGATGCCTTTTAGATCTTGTAGTGAATAGCCAAAGACTGAGTGATGTTTTTCTAAAACAATGGTAAGCCTCTCAACTTCCTCTGTGGATAATTTATCACTAATTATGACAGGGGTCTTAGGGTTATTGTTAAGAAAAGCATACTTAAGCCCACCTGGTAGAGGTTTAAGCTCAATAGGTGTCCTAGTTGGCTCTTCAAATTTGTCTAAGTGATAGGTATTATTGTCTGGAGCTTCTTCCTCTATAAATGACTTAGATTCTTCATTATCTGGTTGGGCTAGCTTTTCATGATTAGTTATTACTACTTGTTCCAAAGGATCTGGATCAGGAGGATGCTCGGCAATAGAATTTATTGCACGAGTTATAGGCAAAGCATACCTTTCCCTTCCTAATTTAATATGAACCTTCCCCTTGGTTGTCCCTTCATAAGCTAGGTTGGACCAAGGTTGTCCTATAAAGACTTTGAATCTGGTGGTGTCAAAGATATAGAAGTCCAAGAGTAGGTCCGTATTATTAATGTGGCAAGGGATAATCTTAGCAATACCTTGGCTCTGTATAATGCCACCATCGGGGTCTTTAATGCATTGAGATGTAGGTTGAAGAATAATGTTTGAGAATTTCTCGGATAGAAAAGTGCTGGATATCATGTTTATTCCAAGAATGGGATCATAAAAGGCTGAAATATGATCTCCATTAAATCTACATTCTATCCTATTGGTCATATTGTCTATTCGAGGAACCTTTCTTGATATTTCAGCTTCAGTAGTCCACTCATGGCTCATGATAGCAGAAAGATGTTGCATATCTTGCTGATCAAGAACTTTATCAGGAGATTCAAAAGATGATTTCAAAGGTAGTTTAGGCTGGGTCAAGTAATTTGAGGCTTTTCCAAAGTCTTCGAATATATCAGTTTCGATTTCAGATAATAATTCTAAGGGTACTTCTTTTTTTCTCCTCTAGAGTTTTAGATTTATTTTCGGGAGGTTCAATTAAGGGTTCAGTTTCTTTAGAAACTGAGGGCTTAACTTCTTCTTCTCTAGGAAACTCATCATGCATTTCGGTGTTTTGTAGGATCTTCTTAAGAATATCTCTACCACCAGATGCAGAAAAATGAAGGAATGAACCTCCGGATGCTAAATCAAGATGATGAGCATCATGTTTTCCTAATCCAGCATACATGTGTTGTAATAACACCTGGTCTAGAATGGCCAAGTTGGGTCCGGAACTGACTAAATCAAGGAAACGAGCCCAGGTGGTACCTAAGGTTTCTCCTTCCTGTTGATGGAAAGTCATTACCTCGACTCGGAGTTTAATTACTCGGGATACAGGGAAGAAGGCTAAAGTAAACTATGTGCGCCATTCTTCCCATTCTCCATTTACACCACCTACGGTCCGAGCGTACCACAGTTTGGCTACTCCCGTCAAAGTGAATGGAAATAACTTCCACTTAAGGGTCTCATGTGACAGCTTGGAATATTCAGACATGCACACAATTGCTTGAATTCTTGCAAATGAGTATATGGGTTTTCTTTCTCATTTCCTGAGAAAGTATTTTCTCGTACCATAGTTATGAAACTAGGCCGCAATTCATACCCATCGGTAAGAATAGGTTGGGATGATGAAGAGGGTTCCAATCGCGTACTCTTGGGAGCAGCGAATTGGAAGATAGACAATTCTTCCATAAAGAATAGATAGGGGTAAATATAGATCTTAGTCTCACTAAATCAGCTACCGTTCCCCGGCAACGGCGCCAGAAAAGCTTGTTGATACCTGGGGTGGCACACGAAAATTACCTGCAAGCGCACGGCTGTCAGATGTAGCTTTTCCCTAGGAGTGGTCCCAGGTTTCTATCGAATCCACAGGGAACATGTGTGAAGGGAGATAAGATCTAAGGTTTTGGGTAGAAAGAGAAGGTCTGAATGGTAGCTCCAAATAATTATGTGATATACCAAGACTTGTTTACTGTGAGCAAGCAAAGTCCTAAACTCGCCCAGGGTAGGACTGATTAGGCACCGTACATCCCGAAGCTCTACGATAAAACTAGACCGAATGTAGTGGAATCCAGAGGATCGTAGGGCTGTCACCACCTAGAACCTACCACTACTATCCGTGGGCCTAGCCGCACTCACGGGTAAGATATAGCAAAAGCACCGCGCTTAATCTATAAACTTACTACTCTAACTCGGATCCAAGAACTAGAGCACTCTAACTGTGGGGATATAAACCCCCGGTACTACAAGTCAAGACATGGGCCGCACCATCAAAGCTAGCCCGGCCCAGAAGACAAAGGCGTGCGGCGCAAGGCATTGCACCGCACGGTTATTGTACCAACTTGGATAGTTTACTTGTAACCTTATCCCTTCAGACTATATAAGGAGGGGCAGGGATAGATTCAATCAACTCAACTCATAATAATACAAGACAGCAACACACAGGACGTAGGGTATTACGCCTCGCGGCGGTCCGAACCTGTATAAATCTCGTGTCTCGCGCTAACTGCGCAACTCTTGCTCGTCTCAGGCGCACTTTCACCGATCATCTACTACCTTGGTCATACCCCTCGGTAGACTATCGCCGGTATTCCGTCGACACTAACCAAGCAGTGAGACAAGCAAACAAATACTTAAAGTATAACAATAATTAAATAAAGAAGTGAGACTTTGTTACCACAAAGAAGCGCAGAGGTGCACCATAGACGAAGTCGCCGACAAGCCCGGCTCCTCCTCGGACTCCTCTTCTTCTCTTCAGAGATGAGACTCTCTCACTCTCTAATGTGTAGGAGTACTACACATTCTACTTGAGACTATCTTTTGTATCTAAGTATCTATCTCACTTAAACTTCATAGTCTGCTTACAAATGAACCTTTAACACCTATTTATAGTGTTTAGGGACCATTGGGGTACTTGTAGGAGAAGTTGGAGTCAGTTTAGAGTAGGTGAGGGGGCGGGCGCCCTGGTAGGTAGGGCGGCCGCCCTATGACCCACCGGCTCTTGCATCCAACGGCCTTCCATCACTCTCCCAAGTCAGTTGGCACGTCGGTTCTTACTTGGAAAGGCGGTTTGTGACCCGTAGGGGATGACATGTGGGCCCATGAATCCTTGGCTCATCACTCATGCCAGTGCCGCCAGCCCAGCCCGCGTATGTTATTTAGCCCGCCCCTTAGTCCGTTTCTGGATCCGCCATTGCTAGCAGCCCCTAAGGTTCCCAGTGGCGGCCATGGCACTCTCCAGATTAGTGGCTTCTTCTTCTACCTTGGTTTCTTCCACCCCTAACTTTGGTGGCTCCTCCCCTACACTGGCATCCTCCACCACTGGGAGCCCCCAGTGCCCGCAGATCCGGCAGCCATGGCACTCCCCGCGCTATGCTCTCTCTCTCCCCCCCGCTTCTCTGTTGCAATTATATATTTCAGTTATTTCAGACATTTCAGAGGTATGTTGCAGTTGAAGTAAATTGATGTTTCAAAAGTTGATCGGAATATTGCACATGTTGCAATGTCTACTCGCCTATGTTATAGGTATTATATTTGGATGTTTTGTATGCTTGGAAACAGTTCTTCAAGTTTTTTTCAGTTTTATTTTTTTAAGTGTTTCACACATGTTTTCAAGTGTTTCATATGTGTTAGTACCTATCTTGTAATTGTTTTGATCTGACTGTTTTAAAAGTAGATCTGTTGTTACAACTCGTGTTTCAAATACAAGTTTCATGTGTTTCATGTCCCTTTAGTTGTATATTTTGCAAATGTTGCATTCGAATGTTTCAAAATAGATTGGGCATGTGATAACTCTGTCCTCATTTTTTGGTTGCCTCTCCTTCGCCTTGGTGTCTCCTCCCCATCTTCCCGGTTGGCTGCACCTGTCGCCCTTCCCCGTCTTCTCGAATGCTCTCGGCGCTGCAGACGACGGGGTTCGAGCTAGGCCCCGCGAGACATGGTCGCTGACGGCGCCGTCGGGGTTGTCGGGCTAGTTCTGGGCCTGCTCGGAGTGCGCGTTCAATGCCGCATCCGGTAGTGTGGGTGTGACGTGTGCGACGGGCAGTGGAGTGCTTGCACGTGTGAGGGGAGCAGTGCGGGTGCGGCACGAAGCTGCGGGCATTGCGGGTGTGTGTTCATGCGAGACGAGGAGTGCGGGTGCGGGCATCCGGACACAAGCGTCCCTCAGGACGTCTGGTCGCTAGCAAGGCCGTGTTTGTTTTGTTCTTAAAAATCCAATTCATTTTCATCTATAGAATAGTAGGTTTGGTTCCTTGTTTTGTTATGTAAAATTGAAGTTATTTAGTGATAGTCTACTAGAAGCGCTATTTTCAAATGCATAATTGTGTATCTATATTTATATATTGTTTACAAAATTAATCCCTACTTTAGATTCTATCTAAGCCGACAGGACGCCACATCACCAACACATTCTATCTCCGATCCTCTTCTCCGGGAACTTAGAGCTGACAGGCTTATATAGGCTCTGACATGCTGCACCTCAACTTTTTGTCAAAATTCCAACAAAAATGGTGCCCTTTTAAACCAGCAAAAAAGGAGTCCATTCGCGCCTCCCCTTTTTAGTTAGTTACTCATTTGGTCGCTTACTGTCTTGATCGCTTTAAAAGTTTGCATTGTAACATGAAAATATGGTCTAAAAGTTGGAAGTTGGAACATGGCATACGTAGCCATTTATGCATGGCATACGTTAGCCTAGGTTTAGTTCTCAGTTTTGCTAAAATCAAATAACTTAATGCCTTTGGCATAGTTTGAAATGGAGCCACCCCTAAACTTTTATCTTTGATCTGCCACTGGTTGGATCAATTTTGCAACTTTACTTTTCTATCTATATCTATACAACTAAAAAGATGAGGGTTTTAAACCCGTTAGGTTTGTGCACGTGCCTGCTGCCTCACCTGCAGGCCCTCACTCCTGTTTTGCCAACATACGGCCCCTACTGCTCTGATTTTTCCAAACAACTTTTTCGGACAACCAAAAACAAGAGAATATTGGACATACAATAATTGATAAGAAGCAATTTTCAATAAAATAAACGGAAAAAACAAAAACAACAACCACACGAACGAGGTAACAATTAAACTACTGCAACAAGAAACACAATGCAAACGATCCTTAGAAGCATGAGTAGTCAAACGTCACTCCACATGTCACGGAGAACATTTGACATAAACAAGCAGGGGCAGTAGGTTTTCTACAGTGCGATACCTCCAAGGATGGGCACGGCGCCCATAGATGCAGTCAACGCCAAATGGAGAAATGAAGTTTTCCAACCTAACTCCTAGAGGGTGAGGGGGCCTCACGACAATGCCTCCAATGAGGAGCGTGGCAATTTCAGCCAAAAGCAAATGCGCATAGCAGGGCAATCGACTAACAACTCGAACACCCAAGCTAGCCCAAACCAGCCACATCGTGGACGATGACAACAGCAAATTGCCACCAACAAAAGTTATTCGCGATAGTGACGAGGTCATAGGCATGCCTGACCTGTCGTGGCCACGCCAGCTCACACAGGCCGCCTATATCCTGCATGGCACCAAGCCACCAACCACCGTGGAAAGACACATCTTGTTCATGCACCATGCACATCAACATACTCCACTCACAGATACCAACCCACTATAGATTCCCCCTGAAGGAAGAACGCTGCACCACACTATCCATTTGTACCGATCGAGCACCACAGTACAGCCCTTTAATTTCGTTGTACTCCACAAATAGCAGTAGTTGTGCATGGTTGTCACCGACGTAACCATTGTACCTCACCGAAACTGACCATTGCAGGTCCGTCGGCCATCACTGCTTTAAGCCCTGTTTGGAAGCAGCAACTAAAGTTTAGCTGGCTAGTTTTAGCTGTTGTGCATCCAAACACTCAGCTAATTAGCAGCTAAAAGGTCTCCCAACTAATAAAAAGCAGCTAATCCTATTAGCTGGACTAACCCAGCTAATCCAAATAGCTAGCTAAACTTTACCTGGGGTGCTTCCAAACAGGGCCTTAGCAGCAACACCAGTACACCACTACCGCCTGCTCATCCTCCTAAGTCCTAACCACATATCACCAACCTCCATCACCGAGAAGCCCTTCTGCATCCCAAAGTCTAGATCTAGGGGCCCGAGCCAGGGAGAAAAGCTAGATTTGGCTACCACTAGATCAGCTGTCCTGCATTTGAGCCCGCTGAGCCAACACCGCGCTGCTCCACGAGCACTTGAGGTGCCACGGGGCGGACCCAGCAGTAGGACAAACAAGACCATGGCCCCAGTCGCGGCCCATGTATCAAGGGAGCAGGTCTTCAATTTTGGCCCAAGATACAGCCCAACACGTGAAGCCCAAGGAAGGACAAGGGCAACAGCCAACAGAGTAGAGCTCGTGACGGAAGTCTCTCCTCGCGGCTCGTGCCCTCGTGCGTCGTGGTCGTGGCTCTCGAACCTCGGTTGTTCGCCACCGCCCGCCGACGCCCCTCGCGCCCTCTCGAGTCTCGACCACCGCCGCCCACCGACGCGCACGCACCCTCGCAGCCTCGCGCGTCGCGGCTCTCGACCGCCGCCGTCGGCCGTCGGCCCGTCGCTCACGTTGCCTAGGCGCCAGTCCAGTCCGCGGTAGCCACCAGTCACCACTGCAGTCCGCGGCGGGTGGCGGTGCAGGCACTGTTCTTCTTCCTCTACTCCTCAGGCTGTCAGGCAGGCGCCGGCTGCCCCTGCCCAGTCGATAGCTGTTGCCGTCTTGCCGACTGCCGAGAAGACAGAAGAGCATCTGAAGAAGCAGGCTTCCTTGTTAGGTTTGCATCTGAATTCTGAAACTAATTTTCATTCCAATTTTTTAATTTCCAATATCCCAATTTCGATCCTTTGATTCTACCGTAGACTGTAGCTTTTGAATTTTGGCCACTAGGATTTGGCCCTAGTCTTGGCCAAATCCTGAGTCCGCCACTGGCGCTCGAGCCCACGTACTGCCACTCACTACCGGAAAACGGCAAAAGGCTCTTTTGCCAAGTGTTTTTTCTCGGCACTAGGCACAGATAATTTTTAAAACACATTTTAAAGTAGTATATTAATTCAAATAAAAAAGTTTTCAACTACAAAGTTGTCTAACTCATCAAGATGTGCAATATTTATTTTGGTCATTTCTTCGTATGACAAATAGAAAGTAAATTTGTTCACAAAACTTAACCGTCTCTCTCGTAGTTTATGAAATTACAAGTGAGATATATAAGATTAATGAACAATGTTAAAATAGATAAACAAATGATCAAACAACCAAAATAAACTTTATAGATCTTGACAAGTTATACAATGTTGTATTTGAAAACTTTTTTATTTGAGTTTATCTTGCCATGCAAACTACATTTGAATTTTTAAAAATTAAAATTTAATTTTTTACAAACAACCTCGGATCGAAAAACACTGAAAATAAAGTTTGTAGATCTTAAAAAGTTATGAAACTTTGTAGTTAATAATTTTTTTCATTTGATGTCATCTTGTCATACAAAACTATATTATATTTTTAAAAATTTAATAAATAATGAAAAAATTCTTTGATTTGTCGAGTGCCCTCTACGTGGACACTCGGTAAACTGGGCCGACAGCCTATCAAAAGCCCACAACCAACCAGGACTATATAAACAAAACCTAACCCTAACCCACTCTCTCCCCAACCCATTCTCTCCCTCAGACTGCCGCCCCTCCTCCTCTCTCTTGTGGCGGCGCGCCGCCCCTTCTCCACAGCCCGCGCCGCCCCTCCGTATCCCTCCCCGCTCCCTCCCTCCCTTCTCTCTCTTGGTCCACGGCACCCCTCCACCTCTCTGTCGTGGCGGCGTGGTGACCCATGTGCAGCAGGGAGCGGCGGCGCGATGTGGCGCGGCGGCCTGTGTGCGGCAGGGAGCAGCGGCGCGGAGTGGAGCGGTGGCCAGCGCGCGCGGCCGCCCTTGTGCGGCTGTCAGCGGTGGCGCGATGTGGAGCGGCGGCCCGCGCGCGCAGCATGGCGCGGCGGCCAGCGCGCGGCGTGGAGCGGAGGCACGCGCGGCGCGAGGAGCAACGACGACGAGCAGTGCTCCACGGCGCGAGGAGCGGTGACGAGCAGCCCCTCCGCGCGGCCCTCCATCTCTCTCCCTCCGCCGGCCACGACATCGTCAGCGGTGAATCCGGCCACCACGTAGTCCTAGGCGCCAGATTCCGGCGGTCACAACGTCACCAGCGGCAGTACCGGCCCTGCGGATGGGCCCTGAGGATGGGCTCGGCGGGTTTCTTTTTTTATTATTTTTTAGAAAATCTTTGCCGTGTGCTGACTCTAACACTCGACAAAGCAGCGAGGCTTTGCCATGTGCTCGACAAATGGCACTCGGCAAAATCTGTTTGCCGTTACTTTAGTTGGCGAGTGAGATATGCCGTGGGTGGCACTCGGCAAAGCCTTTGCCGAGTGTTTCTTAGGCTTTGTCGAGTGCCTCTGGCACACGGCATTCTAGCTGGCTCCGGTAGAGCAGTCGTGCACCCATGGTTTTGGCCACGGGGTGATAGATCTGCACGAATGCCCATGACTTCCAGTAGGGGCAGATCTAGGATGAGCTCCTAGGGGGGCTAAATAGTGAAGATTAGAGTTAAAGTTAAATAAACAATAGTGATTTAAAGTCTAATCTACAGTTATTTGCATGGGAATGAAGGCAGCCAGGGGGGCTGCAGCCTGGGCTGCCCACCCCCTAGATCCTCCCCTGACTTCCAGGGACGGCTTCATCGGATCCAGATGTGGCAGCCTCCCATGAAGAACGTGTCATCTGGCGAGAGAGCTATAACATCACCTAGTAGAGAATGGACTTTCGGTTAAGTATGATTCAGTATATTAGTCTCAGCAAGAGTTGAAAACAAAGACTAATATATGAGCATTAGTCTAGGTTTCAAATTTTATGAGTTCTAAGAGGACCTTATTTAGTTCTAGTTAATAACACAGACTCGAATTAAATTAAAGGTCTACACTAGGCCTAGTTCGTATTATCAACCGGACTAAAGGCATCGACCATTTAGTCTCGATTGATAACACCAATCAAGACTAAAGGACCCCCTTTAGTTCTGGTGGCACCAGTTTAAATTAAAAAAGCCATTCACGGGTTAATTCCAAAGAAAAATATTCTATCTAAAGTCACGTATTGTATATAGGTGTGGTAGTAAGCTAGTGACGGGGTCATACATGAGGTTTTAGATTCGTATCGACACAATGATAGTATACATTATGATTTTAATTAGTCTCAGGAGACTAGTGATACCTTGCCGTGACTTCGGCTGCCTTCTTGGGCAGCGGCGAGGCAATGAGGCGTCTAGGAGATGGGGATGAACGATTGGTCGCAGCGTAGTCAGGGAGCAGCGCCCAAGTCGCTAGCGGAGGCAAAGCGACGGCCGATCTCCTGTCCATGTCTATCAGATGACGCAAAACAGGAAGCCCGCAAAAACCGATGACAAAAGGGGAAGCTGTCCCATCATCCGCACACCCCACGCCACCTCTGCGCGGCTCGGTAAGGATGGAAACAGATTGGATATACATGAAATTAAATCTAGATGTTATCTTTTTCCACATTTTAATTCGAATACAAATACATATTTAAATATTTTTGAATATGAATACAAAACAGATGGTTCGAATGTGGATCCGAAATCAGATATTTACTCAATTCAACTTAAAATGTACATTATGAAATTTAACATACATGAAGAAAATTTTATTATTAAGTACATCGTTAACCAAAGTGAACTAAATGAAAGTACACTTCAAATAATCTCTAATAAGAGCGAAGTAAACTAAATTATAATGAATAATATTAAATAAAGTAATAGTAAATAAATTCGAATAAAAATGGTAGAAACAAATAGCCATTTTACTTTATAATTTGTATTGGAATTATGTAATTATCACACAAGTAGATAAAGCATTTGTGTATAAAACATAGACAAGGATAGCACAAAAAATAATATAGTTATCAATATATATTAAATAATTAAAATATATCAATCATTCAATATTATATTCATATAAATATTTATTATGAAAATTTTAATTTATATAAAATAATTTATATCAATACATAAATAAACTAAAAATAATTTAAAAGGACAAATATATTAGGATTAACCTAAATTAGAAAAAGTGCTAAAATTAATTAATCTTTATGTATCATTAATAATTTAAAATTAATACTAAAGTTATTTTTATATATACTATTAAATATGTTCCATGCATTATTATTAATAGATATTAAATAATTGTTCACTTATTATAGAGAGAAACTTTTAAATAGGTTCACGATACCTTATTTTCTTTGCGGATACTGATACCGTCGGATATTGTCGAATACGGATATGGAATCGGATAGAGAAAAACACTGAAAAACGAATACGGATATACATCCACTTTGGCTTCCATTTTAAAACGAACACGAAAACGAATATCTATATATACAATTCGAACGAATACGAATATGGATAACTTGATACCTATTTTCATATTTCAATCCTTACGGCTCGGTTGTGCATCTTGCCATTTCGTTTGGCAGCTAGCCCATTACTCCTAGATTTTTGGACTCTACATCAATCTGTCAACATCCATGCCGTTAGCCTACACTGGCGCATTGCGCCTCCAGCCATCTCCGTGCGGCCCTACAGAAACCCTAGGCACTACTCACCGGTCGGTGGCTGAAGTGACCTTGTCGAGTGCCAACTACCACAAAATGGAATACCTTTAGGGTCGCCAATTTCTTAAGGGGCGAGATTGGACCCTCAAAGAATATAGATTACTTCGACAGTCATTCGATACCTCTAGAAGAATGCATATTTTTTTAGTGTTATTTCATACACTAAAGAGAAATATATATTTGCTTGAGTGTATTTAGAAACACTTAAGAAAGTGCCAGTTTCCTAGAAATATATATTTGCTTGAGTGTATTTAGAAACACTTAAGAAAGTGCTAGTTTCCTTGAGTGTCCCGTCAAGTAATTTGTTTTCCCTTTGCCACGTAGCCAAAAAACAAGGCGCCAAACTCTCCGTCCATTAATTCACCTTCGTTCTGGCCTGGCTAAAAGAAAAGCCCAATACTGGCCTGTTTAACCATCATCCACACATCTCTTGTGCCTGGCCAACCCTATCCATGGGCCCAGCAAGACATGCACACCAAAAATTCCCTCAGGTGATCTTTTTCTCATGTGTATCTCTTTTTTTTTCCTTCATGTACCTGGCAACAGCTAGTTTCCCACATCGTATAGTCTAGGGTGTATAAGTTCAAAATGCTGGACGTAGTGTTCGTGTACATATGAAACGACATACTGATCAACATCGACTGAACGGATCCTTCAGGAGGACGATTCTGTCTTCGTAAAAATCTGGCCCCATTTCAATCTTCACTGGCTCCCCTTCCAACCAGAAGCTCATCTTGAAATTCTTCGGACCTTATACTATTTTGGTTCATGATTGGCTCATTATAGCTTATAATTAAGCTTGCCGTTTCGTCAACTTCAGCAGCAGTGGCGGAGCCAGCACAAAAAATGAGGTCGGGCGAACTTTACTGATATATCGGTGTAACTATGTATGTATACAATATATATATTGGTGTATCCTGTAACAATTATATTCTAACATGTAATTCAGCGAACAAATGGTACAAAAGAAGTTTGAACACGATTATCTTTCATATGAAAAGGACATTAGCAGAATTTTGTTCCATCCAGATAATTAACCATGTCCATACATCAAATGGTCAGAACAAAAATGCATAAACAATATGCAATTAAAATAAATAAATTTAGTAATGACGACTGAGTAAATGATAAGGGCCAAGACCACCTGGCCGTGCCCGGCCGAGATGGCGAGCTCCATGCCACCGTTTCCACCTACTAGGCAGGCCTCTCACAGTCTCACCTTTGGGATGCTAAAAGAAAACAGTCTCACCTTTAGGCTCTCGCTGTGGGCTGCACAGTAGACATTGGGCCTTATGTGCAAGATAGCCCAACAGCCAATTGAATCGTTCTGTCTATCTTCAACCTCTCGCCGGTATCACTTTATTTGCTTGGACTCAGACCTGCACGGCGTCATCGATGGCTACAACGCCACAGGCCGGCGTCATGGGTGTGGTGCTCAACAGTGGGGAGGTAGGGCGGCCGCCCAACCTCGCCCAATAGGTGGCTCCACCTATGTTCAGCAGTGCATCCGGTTTTTTCATTTCCCCCAATTGAAGCGAGATGTGCTCCGATTGTTCCACCTAAGGATGAAAACGGTCGGAAACGGACTTACGAAATAGAAAACGAAATCGGTTAGTTCGGTACATTTCTATATTTTAGCAATTAAAGAGTATAAAAAATGGTTGAAAATAGTTGTGAAACTAATTGAAACTGACAATTTTTTATGTTCGAAAATGGAATCATAATATAGAAAACGAAAATAGTCGGTTCAGGATATTTCCGTTCCGTTTTCATCCTTAGTTCCACCTACCATCGTCTTCCTCGTACACCTGAGGTGATCTTGCAGGGTCTTATCATTACTCGTGGGATTCATTCAGTACCCCAAGTGTTTATCCAAAGGTCCAACTAGATGGCCTCCATAGCGACCTGGGAAGATCTGGAGTCTCTTCAACAAACATTTTCATTTACACTTGCTTGGGGGCAAGCAGAGCCTCAACATGGGATGGGAGGACGATGCTGGACAACTTGCGCCATCATCCAATGACTGGTCCTCGCGCCAGCTCTGGGCCGATACGAAAATAAACGGCTATCCATGGGATGCAAAGATCTGCATTGCTCTGATTTCTACAAGTAGACATTGCGAAATCAAACAATCCTTATGGTCATCAATTTACTATAGCAGAGTCCAGAATCAAAGCCAGCGTCTCCCTAAAAGGTACATGCAAAAAATATTGTTTGCCCATAATTAAATATTCAAAATCTTTCCTACTAACCAAATTGATCAGCCAACTGCTTACTCATCTCCTAAATGAAAGAGGCGATGCTTCCTCCCCCTACAATGATAAGACGATGTTCAAGAATCTGTTTCAATCAAATTATTTATCTAATGTAGTGGATGTCACATGGAAAAGACATGTCGACATAATGTAGTCACATGCCATGTGCGGATATGCCAAACCAAATTGACCATTTAGATTTGGAGTCTGAATTACTGGATTTTATATTAGCATATGATGTCAGGTGTCCGTACATCTGTTTCCGTGCAAACTGCAAGCACATGCAAGCAGTTTTGTTGCCTTCGTAGTTTACATAATCTAAGAATTTTTAAAATGGGCACCTGTTTTGAGAGGGGGCATCTTTCGGTTTGTGCGTACTGTCGTACTTCATGTAGTCGGTATAAGTAGTTCATACGATCGATTATATGTGAAAGCATCTAACTCTAGTGGTTGCTGCGAAGATAAGCAGATCGAACTAGCTATTGTATGTTGTCGTCCCAAAAGATGTGTCTTGGAATGGATGTAAACAATATTATATGCCATGTGCACAGCAATTATAATGTATAGAGCATTGGACTTTAACACTAGGCCCCAAAATTGACTGCAAACTGTTTTGAGTTCTAGCAAAGCTAGGATGCGGAATTATCTTTTTTCCGCGGCTATCCTTAGCATATATCATTAAAAAGGAGTAAAATTTATACAATAGTTATCGCTGATAACCCTCGCATGCGAGTAGCACGCCACGGCTCGCAAGAGATAACAACATAAATAAACTTAAAAGATCAAACCGCATCTTTGAAAGGATCTATTACACGATGTTAATTTGGGACAAAGGAACAACAAGCACATCGCATCACACGGTGTTGCGACGAATGTGACCGGGCACCTATAAATTGTGTTCCTTCTCAATGCTAGTTGCTTCCTTGCCGAGAACAGCTCCCTCATAGCCTCACTTTTGGATGAAGACAAAGGCTCGACAAAGGTTTCATGGAACCTTCACGCCACCAACTCATCAGATGCTGTAGCCGGCACCCCTTTACCCATCTTCATGAGCATGACCTTTGTGGCTTGGAACTCAGAGGCTTGGCTGCTCGTGGCTTGCCAGCAACCTGGCCGAGGATGTAGTCTAGCATGCGGGACACCCGCAGCCTAGGCGGGGATAACAGGAGCGGCGAGTTGACATGCAAAGTGATGGAAGAAATGAAATCTTCGATGGTGATCGTCGGCTTAGACGACCCGACCAAATCAGGTGACGATGGGCTCATCAAGGGTGGCAGCGTGCTATATTGTGGTGCTGCAGCGACAACGTCATCCACGGGCTGCATGAGGACAGGCTCAACGATCTCTGACTCGTTGGTCGGTTCCTACGGCCCCACATTAGCGGTCGGCTTGGTTACATGATCGTCGACGGCTCGCTGTCTTGCTCATAGCCGGAAGATGAACAGCTAGGGGCCTATGAGGCCGAAGGCATGACTGACGACCGAGCAGCAATAGATGTCAGCGCACTACCATCAACATTGCCAGGTGATGAACAACCACCAAGACCTAGGGCACGCGAGACCTGAGGCACGACCGACGACCTAGCAGCAAGCTCTGCCTTCAGCACCATTGAGTCCAGAGCAGACGTGCGGTCGGGCACGTCGAGCTTGGTCTCGCCGGCACCACCGAGATTGTAGCTGTCTCCGACATCGTCATCGAGCATGTGCTGGCGTGGTGATGTGGATCGATCCTGGTTGGCGCACTGGAGCCGGCCACAAACCCAATCCACGCCCACTACACCATATTCAAACATTACTATCGGTTCAAAACCCCCTTCACTGGCGGATTTTGAACCGGCACAACCAACTCGACAGTGATGAACTCATGACATCACTGTCGGGTCTGCTAAACCGGCAGTGATACACTACTACAGATTCAAACATCACTGTCGGCCCGTCACTGCCGGTTTGTTTTGGGCCGGCAGTGATGGGCCAGTTCAAACCCTAAATGATTGGGTCAGGGGCCAACCGGCAGTGAAGATAGGTATCACTGCCGGTTCGTGGCTGGAACTGGCAGTGATGTTACCCTGCAGTATCATAACCGGTTTCAGCCACGAACCGGCAGTGATACCAATCTTCACTGTCGGTTCGTAACTGGAACCGGCAGTGATACTGCTGCAGTATATAAGCTCGATCTCCCTCTCTCCTCCTCTGTCCCAACGGAACAGAACAGTGCACGGCTGCTCTTCCCCTCCATTGTTACGGCTGCTCTTCTCCACGACCTCCATTGTTGCGGCTGCTCTTCACCGAATTGCTTAAGGAACCTCTTGGAAGCTCAAGCATGGTGAAGATCTTCTAACTTATGGTTAGTAACAAGCACACTCCTTTGAATTTGTAAGTTTACATTGCTTTTGTGTTTGTAGATTGATTCTTATTGTAGTTGTTTAATTTCTCTATTTTAGAGAGCACATTTGGTTTGGATAGTGAGGAAGGCATCAAGATTATAGTAAATCCACTATTCAAAAGGTTACTTAAAACCAAGGCCACCTTTAATTTCAAAATTAGAGCTATATTATTGTTCATGATCAAGTAGAGAGATTGTATTTTATAATTTGTTCCTTCATTTTTATGTGGCATGTTGTAGAATAATTATTTTTGGTAATTGTAATTTACGTGGCAACCATTGTTGGAGCTAGATTATTGTTTCTAGAATTTTTTGTGCAATTAATTAATATTGTTTACGATGGAGCCTCAATTTTTCTAATGTTTTTTGGATCTATTTTTACACGGAATGTTGTACAACAATTATTTTGTATGGACTATCTATTTCAATTCTATAGCGCGACCGATTTGAATTTTTATAGGGCAAATAATTTCAAATTTTTTCGAAGAATACATTAAGGTTCTGTACTTCAAATAATATTATTGAGAAGGGCTTATTAAAACTATCCTATGTTTTCTCTGCCCTGCCCATTTTTCCTCTGCAGGCATGGATCGAAGGTAGATGTACGATCTGTCATGTACAGACTGACGGTACTTGATGGGCATCGATGATTTCATCAAGTTCACCAGAGCCAATGCTGGGGACTCGCAGCCTGTATTCTTTCCAGGCAAAGATTACAAGAATACGAGAAAATGGGACGACGTGGAGCATATACGATTACACTTGATTACCAGGGGGTTCATGAGAGACTACATGATTTGGACTTTGCATGGGGAGGTTGGTCAAAATGGTGGACACGAAAACAATGATGATGTTCCCATGCCTACCATATCCCTAAACGAGTTTCTGCCTAATGATGATTACATAGAACCTGTGACTACCAATAACAATGTGTTTAGCAATACGTTAACTGATGACACAGAGGAAAACGATGGCATTTCTCAGCTCCTGCATGATGTGCAGTGTGGATTCCTTAGTGGTACACAGTTGAGAAAACTAGAGATCATGAGAAAGGATGCAAAAACATCATTGTATCCGGCCTGTCCAATAAGCAAACTGGAAGCCAACATCATGGGATTGAGTGATAAAGGCTTTGATAACTTGTTAGGTGTAATACAAAAACTGCTCCCAAAGGGTAACGAGTTAGCAGAAAATACTTATCTGGCCAAGCAAATGATTTGTCCAATCGGCCTCGAGGTTGAGAAAATTCACGCTTGTTCCAACGATTGCATATTGTATCGTGGAGAAAAATACAAAGACTTAGATACGTCTCCCAAGTGTAAAGCTCCCCGATACAAGAAAGGTCCGTCAAATGAGGGTAGTAAGACCAGAGGAGGTCCCGTAAAGGTCGTATGGTATTTTCCTATAGCTCCGCGAGTGCATATATAGGTTGTTTGCAAATGCAAAGTCAGTGAAGTTGTTGCGCTGGCACGGCGAAGAGCGGAAGAAAGATACAATGTTGAGGCACCCCGCCGATGGGTCGGACTAGAGGACTATCAACACTATGTTCTATAAGAACATCGGTGGAGAGAAAAAGCATCTTTGGTTTGGTTTGAGCACAGATGGGATGAATCCGTTTGACTAGGTTAGAAGCAATCATAGCACTTGGCCAGTGACACTATGTATATACAACCTTCCACCATGGTTTTGTATGAAACGGTCATACATCCAGATGCCACTATTAATCTAAGGCCCAAAACAACCTGGCAATGATATCGATGTGCTTCTAGAACCAGTGATCGATGAACTACTACAGATGTGGGAGACAGGTGTGAAGGTTGTTTGGGATGAGTACAAAAAAGAACATGTCACGATAAAAGCTATACTCATCGCTACAATCACCGACCTGCCAGGGCGAGGTTGCTTGTCTGGAGAGAAGACAAAAGGATACACTGGGTGCGTCGAGTGCTTGGATGAGACGGATGCTATACATCTACCAGAAAACAAGAAGATGGTCTATATGGGACACCGTAGGTTCCTACGAAAGGATCACCCTTACCGTAGGAATAGAAAAGATTTCAATGGGACTATTGAGAAGCGTGGACCCCCAAAGTATCGCGACGGCGAACAGATACTTAAACAAGTAAGCAAACTCACAGATGTAGTCCTTAAAAAGGGGGAAGGGGCAGTACCAGCGCCTGCTGATAGTATCTGGAAGAAAAAGTCAATCTTCCGGAAACTACCTTACTAGCCACTTTTGAGTGTACATCACTGTCTGGATCCAATGCACATAACTAAAAATATGTGCACTAACACTCTTAACACGTTGATGAACACCGGAGGAACAACGAAGGATTCTCTCGCAACGCGCTTGGATATGCAACACCTGGGCCTCAGGAAGGAGTTGCACCCAATAACTCTTGAGGATGGCCACTTGAAACTTTCGGTGGCATCATGGACACTGAAAAAGCAAGAAAAGGACATGCTTATTTCTTTCTCCAATGATCTCAAAGTGCCAACTGGCTACTGTGCAAACCCGAAGAGGCTAGTTAACATGAGAGAACTTAAGTTTAACTGTGGTTGTATGAAAGCTCATGACTGTCATGTCATTATGACTCAGCTGCTCCCAGTTGCCCTGCGAGGTATCCTCCCTGATAAGGTACGCGCCCCGATCATAAAGTTATGTTCGTTCTTCAATGCAATTTCTGAAAAGGTCATTGACGGGGCCAAGCTAGACCAGCTGAAGTAGGAGATAGCCGAGATTCTATGCAGGCTTGAGATGTATTTCCCACCGACTTACTTCGACATATCGGTGCATCTACTTGTTCATCTTGTTGACCAAATTAAAACCCTTGGCCCAATGTACCTACACCAGATGTTTCCTTTCGAGAGGTTGATGAAAGTTTTTAGGCGGTATGTTATGAATAGATTCAGACCAGAAGGTAGCATGGTAGAAGGATGGACAACTGAGGAGGCCATTGAGTTCTGCACATATTATCTGGATATCAATCGGGTCGGAGTTCCAGTATCTCGTCACGAGGGAAGACTAGGGGGCAAAGGAATGATAGATGAGAAAGCTATCACAATTAACGAAGTCGTTTCTTTCAGACAAGCACACTTTGCCGTCCTCCAGCAGGCTGACGGTGTGATGGCATACATTGATGAGCACAAACAGTTACTGCAAATTAAGCACGCTGATAGGTCACAGGCTTGGCTAGAGAAAAAACATAAGGAGGAGTTTGGTGACTAGTTTCGACCCCGCAGACTAGGAATGGTCACGGGCTGTCAGCTAGACCTCTTAGCTCCCGGACCTTCGACTGGTGATGATGTATCAAGGGTATGATATAAATGGTTTTACATTTTACACAAAAAAGCAAGACGGCAAGAGCACCAACCAAAATAGTGATGTTTGTTTCGACGCCCACGATGAACACGGCATGGTGGAGGCAACATACTATGATTTCATAGATGAGATATGGGAGCTAGACTATGGACGACAGTTGAAGGTCGCTCTTTTCTGTTGCCAGTGGGTACGGTTAGATGAAATCAACACCGATAATGATGGGTTTACTACCGTTGATCTATCCAAAACCGAATACAGAGACGACCCCTTCGTCCTTGCAAAGGATGTTTTGCAAATCTTCTATGCAAGGGATAACAATACAAAGGGAAGACTACAAGTAGTCATGCAAGGCAAAAGGAAGATTGTCAGTGCTGACGGAGAGACGGACGAAGAAGAGTATAGTGGTTATCAAGAAATGGCCCCTTTTGGGGCGGACGTTACCCTACCTATCCTTGAAGAGGGTGACGAACCTGCATACCTCCGGAGTGATCACGATGAGGCCATCATAGTTCCTGCACCGTGAATAGTTAGAATATCAAACTATGTAATTCAAAAAGAAATGTTGTTTTAGTATTTTGCATCGAATTCGAGATCATATAGAGTTGTAAAGATTGATGAGTTCTTCTAATATTATTTAGGAAATATGTTATTTGATTTTTTTAATATTCATTTTTTGAGTTACAAATTTTAATAAATCATTAAAGCCAGCAAACAAAAGCTTTAAAAACAAAATAAAACCCTTCTCTACTGAGCACACGCATAGTCCATTTGGGTCAGTCTCTGCGTTTTGGTCTCGGCGGCTTGGGTTCGAAGCCGGGCCTTAACCAATTTTTTTGAGGCATTATATTTTTTTAAAAAATATCACTGCCGGATCCAAATCAGAACCGGCAGTGATATGAGCTATCACTGCCGTTTGTATAATAGAACCCGCAGTGATGTTATATTTTTTAAAATTCTAAAATGTTGTTTAAAATTGATAGTAATTCATAGAAAACTTCAAAAATTATAAAAATGGTGTCATTAAATTTGTATTGACTATCCCTACAACTTTTGTTAAGTGGATGTTTTGATTTGAACAATTTAAATTTCTCATTTGTTTGAAAAAGTATGTAAATTGAATATTTTAAAACATTTTTGGCACCCAAATGATCTCAAATGAAAAAGTTATAAACAACAAAGTTGTAGGAATCATCAGGCTCAACAACTTTTATTTTGGTATTTTGTGCATTTGAATTTGTTTGTTGGCTGTGCATTGTTCAAATCTCTAAACATTCTCAAAACTCACAATTCAAACAAAATTTGCACCAGCAGATGGTCCCAAATGGAAAACTTATAAACAACAAAGTTGTATAGCTCATGAATATCTATAACTTTTATTATAGACATTTCTCCATTTAAAATTGTTTTATTAGATATGTCTCACACTTTCTCATGTTTCCTACAAAGTAACATGAGTTATATGGAAAGATTCACTTTGTGAGACATGTCTAATAAAAAATTTCAAATGGAGAAATGACTATAATAAAAGTTGTAGACATTCATGAGTTATAAAACTTTGTTGTTTATAAGTTTTCCATTTGATACCATCTGGTGGCGTAAATTTTGTTTGAATTGTGAGTTTCGAAAATGTTTAGAGATTTGAACAATACAAAGCCAACAAATAAATTCAAATGAACAAAATACCAAAATAAAAGTTGTTGATTTGATGATTCCTACAACTTTGTTGTTTACAACTTTTTCATTTGAGATCATTTGGGTGCCCAAAATGTTTTAAAATGCTCAATTTACATACTTTTTCAAACAAATGAGAAATTTAAATTGTTTAAATCAAAACATCCACTTAACAAAAGTTGTAGGGATAGTCAATACAAATTTAATGACATCATTTTTACAATTTTTAAAGTTTTCTATAAATTACTATGAATTTAAACAACACTTTAGAATTTTAAAAAATATAACATCACTGCCGGTTCTAAACCATAACCAGCAGTGATATGAGCTATCACTGCTGATTGTATAGTAGAACCGGCAGTGATGTGAAAATAAAAAATAACATCACAAAAAAAAATTATGGGCAACCTCTGATGTGAAAATAAAAAATAACATCACAAAAAAAATTGTGGCCAACCTCTGATTCGAACTTAGGCCACCAAGGCCAAAGCACAAAGACTCAACCAACTGAACTATGAGTGACTTTGATTTAGAACGGATATGCTTTTGTTTTATACAATTTCTTTTCCTGGATCCGTAGACGACATCACTGCCGGTTCCAGCTAAGAACTGGCAGCGATGGCTTCCATCACTGCCGATTGCTACTATAAACCGGCAGTGTTGTAAGCCATCACTGCCAGTTCGTATCTAGAATCGGCAGTGATGTTGTCTACTATATAAGGGATCGGGTGCTTCACGAAATTTTCTAAGTTTCAAATCTTCTCGCTCGACGCCGGCGCCCGCGCTCCGCCATCCCTTTGCCATTGTTCTTGCCCTGTTCCGGCGCCCGCAGCAGCTCGGCCGCGCTTCCCGTGCGCTGCGCTACGCCGACAACCGTCCCCAGCACCAGGGGTTGCCGTCCACGACGCCGGCCACCGTCTCCAGCCCGGCTGGCCACTGCACGCCGCCGAGCTCCTCTCCCCATTGCCATCCTCGACGACAGGAGCAACCCGACGCCATCCTTCTGCTTCTCCACGACGCCAAGAAACACCACGACGCCAGGAGCGCGGGATTCCGAGCACCCACTCCATTTTCCTCGGTGAGCATCCACCCTGCCCTCTAGGTGTTCGATGTAATGCCTCAAAGGAAAATGCAACACTTTGACCCACTGTTTCACCAAGAAATGAATTGATTTTGTTGTTGCTTCGAAAACAAAATTTGAAGTACACAATATGTGCTACAACTTTCATTAATGGTCCAAGGTCATATGTATTGTACAAGCTAAGCTATGCCTATATGTTCTTTGAAATGTTGCTTCCTCTACTTTGATTTGCATGGGCTATATTGCTAATCTTGCAAGGACATTAATTTTATGCATCTTTAGGCAACAAAGGCTTGGTATGTAGTGCATGTTGGCCACAGACCTGGCGTGTACCATACTTGCGAAGAGTGCTATGCTCAAGTCAATTGCTACCCAGGTGCTCTACACAAGAGATACAACACAGAAGCTGAAGCGTTGACTGCCTACTACAACTATGGTGAAATCCTTGGGAAAAGCGATGAATTGAAGATAGAAGATAAGCCACCCGTCAGAGCGATAAAGACCAAGAGCCTTGGTTTTTGGTCTTGGAAAGATACCATCATTTTATGTTAAGCTTTGGTCATTGCTTTATGTATTTGGAAGTTAATGTAGACTACTAAATTAGTACTTGTAGTACACTGCTCTAATATATGTACTAGTTGTGTCATGTGTACTTTGTATTAATCCATCAGAGCCCCAATTTGCTTGTATTTCTACTATGCATACATGTGCCATACAAACACTGATAACATGCATGTCCATAGACATGACTCGTCATCGTCAGTTCACCACACGTCGCCAAAGTACAGGAGAGCCACAGGATCCGACTAATGGTGGTGGCAGTGAGAATTAAGATGATGAAAACCAGAGTCTGAGCCGGTTTCTCCAGCTAGACCAAGGAGACGAGGTAGTATAGGTCGTACGTAATAACGCCGAAGTACTCCACCATGATAGATACGTTTGATGGGTACTTATTAATTACGTATTTTGAAGCAGGTTATGATGGAAGAGCCAAGTGGTGAGGGTAGCAGCATGACTAAATGTGGAGCAACAAAGCTTCCTTAGACAATTAAACAATGGCATATCTCTGAGTTTGACCAAGTAGGGGAGCCGGTGGAGCCTCTCAAAGCTTTGGGCCCATACAAGAGTATCATCGGGGCACTTGTCAGAGATTTTATCCCGATCAAGTATAAGAAATGGACTGGTCGTGAGGATGACCCGTGGAGGGTACCAGAAAGTGAGAAGGAGCTAGTTTGGAACAAGCTGAAAGGTTATTTTACTTTCCCTAACAACGATGATGAGGCTACAGTCAAGAAGGAGGCCAAGGAAATCATGGGTCGTTCGTTCAAAACCTTCAAGGGAACCTTATATAAGTTAGTCAAGTAAGACAGGCAACCAAACTTTGAGAGAGGGGAATGTGCTAAGTAGAGGGACTTCTGGGAGGAGTTCAAGTCTTACAAGCTATCCAAAGAGGCCAAAGCTGCAAGCGAAAGAAATAGAGCAAACTCGCAGAAGGCAAAGGATCCTCATCATCTAGGATCACGTGGCTATGTTAGGAAGATTCCAGAATGGGAAACGGAAGTCTAGAAACTAGAGCAGAGCGGTGTAAGGATCAAGACAAGCGATTGGCAGCCTACATCAGTCAACTACCTTCTTGCAAGGGGGCACGGTATGACAGTACCGGGAGGCTTTCTTCGGAGAGTGAACCCGCCATCACCGACCTCCTCCAGAGGATTTCAATGATAACTGACGAAGTGAATAGAGGAATCCGCAAGTCGGATAGAGAAAATGATGTGCTCACCCAAGCTCTTGGGAACAAGGAGCACCCCGATCGCACAAGAGGAGCTAGAATCGTTCCTTGGGAGAAAGCCTTCGAAGACGAATCTTCGTCCTATAAGAGCCGGGAGAGGGCTAGATTGCAAAGAGAAGAAGAGCTCCAAAGGTGGCGAAAGGAAATCGAAGATAGCATGGAAGCACGGATAGCTGCTCAAGTTGATGCATGAGTTATGACAGCTATGCAATCCATGTGTTCGGCACAACCGCAGCCTGTCCAGACGGGGAATGCCCCAGTGCTCAAGGGTCACAGTAGCTGTGGATCTACCCCTATGCCTGACGAAGAAGAGGTCAATGCTCATCATCCGGTGGACGACATCACTGGACCTGTTAATGTCAGGTTGTACATCCGTCAGCAGTGGACAAAAGACAAGGTCGCGGTTGGACAAGCGTTTCCGAGAGGAGACGACATCATTCATGGCAAGCCAATGCCACTCGGGTATGCCAGGGTCAGCATTGATAAGATCTTGGATAAGAAGTTTAATAAGATACATATTTATTACCCAGTGGAGGAAGATAGGCCGTGTCTTGTTCACAACTTGGGCACTCATGTGGCTTGGCGCAAACGTTTCATCAAGCTTGATGACCAGCCATCTTCAGATGATGAGGATGACGATGAATCATCGGCATCACCACCTCCCAGGGGTTCCTCACCTGTGTTTGGACAGGAAGACCCTAGTTCTCCCTCGCCTCCACGGCAAAAGGAGAAGACTCCTCCTCCTCCTCCTCCACTGACAAAGGAGAAGACTCCTCCTCCTCCACCTCTCCCTCCCGTACCGCCAAAGAAGAAGACTCCTGCTCCTCCTCCTCCTCCATCTCGTTCTCTAAGATCAGGTTCGACCTCCCAACAGAAGAGGTCATCGTCTTCAGTTGGTAATGCTCCCAAGATAAGCAAGAAGAAGAAGGTGGATGCAAGCATTACTTCTTTGATGAAGGACCCGACTGTGGAGCAGCATCCAAGAAGCAAGGAAGCATCTGTTTCCTTCTTTAAGTGAATAGCTAGTCTCCCTCCATGGATGTAACAGACAGAATTTGAAAGGCAGAACAACAAAGAGAGCAATCAGACTAGAGAAACAGAAGTACAGACCCAACATTTGCTAGAGATACAGAACTTGGCCAACAACATGGGCATATCCATAGAGGAGGCTGTGGAGTTATATTATGGAAGAAGAGAGTTTGAATCAGCAGCTGTCGCATACCAGTATTCAAGAGGCAAACCTTTGGTCGCCACCGAACAAGAGTATAAAGAGTTGCCAACATATCTGCGACAGTTGCATGATTATTACACCCTCGATACTGCCAAAGGGGAGTACATTGCCTTTGAAGTTTGTATCCCTCCCGGGCTGATTTTTAATCATCCTAAAGAAGAGGTGCATAGTGTTTATTATGAAGTCCTCTTTCAGCTCTTCCAATGGCGCTCGCTCGATTGACACATTTTGATGTTATGGACTATGTAAGTACCCTACCCTCACAACGTTATAATAAGGCATGTGATCTGGATTTGAATATATCCTATGTTTATTATGCAGGTGTATGGCAAAATAGTGCCTACGGAGGCACTTGATGCATGCAGACTTCTTGGATCCCGTATTTGTCAACGAGACAACATGCGCTGTCGGGTGTCAAGATGACTATGTGCCAAAAAGTTTGAAGATTGAGTTTGAAAGGATGTAGAAAAACAACAAAACAAACATACTCCTACCATACAACTGCGAGTATGTGTTCTCAGCCCTCACTTTGGTGTTCAGTCGCTTAATATATATGACATTTAGTAACAAGGACTTTCCTTCGTGATTGCAGCAACCATTATGTCCTCGTAGAGATTTGTCTTGTAAATTCTCATATTGAGGTGTGGGATTCCAAGAAGAAGCCACTTTCTCATATCGACCATCTAGTCAATGTGTTGAATAAGTAAGTGAACATAGTATCACAACACTACTTTCTAATCACATAGGATATTGTAATGTCAATGGCCTTGATACTTTGTTTATAATGTCACATAGAATGAAGGCCTTACCTGACTAGAAAAATGTCGATAGCAAGAAGCACAAGAATTGGAGTGAACCATTCACGGCTAAGTATATGGAGGATATCAAGACCCTACACCAACCGGCGGCGAACAACGAATGCGGGTTCTATGTGATGTGGGCTATGCTTGTCTACTTTGGTGCAAAAACCGACAAAGGAGATGAAGCGGTACATAGGCTTCCTAATTGTATTGTTTTTGCTTATGTTTTTGCATCTGAATATCATCTTGATTCAATTACAGTGCAAAGCACACGGTCACAACCGGTTGGTCGATTTTGAGATAAGAGGAATTCAAGAAGAACTAACAAAGTTTATCACCGACGAGGTATTGAGCAAGAACGGATCATTCTGCATTGCCAAGACCAAGAAGTTCAAGAAGGCCTATGGAAGAGAACATGTGGATAGGCTATTGTAATGCGACTCTTAATTATTTCGTTACTTATACATTTTATTTTGGAATTTCTGTAATATAAACGTTAATGGATTTGTAGTGACGTTGAGATTCACATCCATATCCAATTATTCGATTGCATCATCCCCAACACATCTCCCACCTCCCCCCCAAGACATCCCCTCAAATTGAAAATAAAACAATTAATAAAATGCAAATTATAAAAATTATATCACTGCCGGGTCTAATTGCAAACCGTTTGACAACCGGCAGTGATAGCTCACATATCACTGCCGGTTTGGCAGACCCGGCAGTGATGTCATGAGCTCATCACTGCCGAGTTGGTTGTGCCGGTTCAAAATCCGCCAGTGAAGGGGGGTTTTGAACCGACAGTAATGTTTGAATATGGTGTAGTGATAGCTAAGCTATCACTGTTGGTTCATGTTACCAATCGGCAGTGATATGTGAGCTACCACTGCCGGTTGGCAATACAAACTGGCAGTGATAGCTTAGATATCACAGCTGGTTTGCAATGAGAACCGGCAGTGATATAATTTTTATAATTTGTATTTTATTAATTGTTTTATTTTCAATTTGAGGGGATGTCTTGGGGGGAGGTGGGGGATGTGTTGGCGGTGATGCAATCAAATAATTGGGTATGGATGTGGATCTCGACGTCACTACAAACCTATTAACGTTTATATTACAGAAATTACAAAATAAAACATATAAGTAACGAAATAATTCCAGCCACGAACCGGCAGTGATACCTATCGTCACTGCCGGTTAACCGCTGGCCCAAACATTTGAGGTTTGAACTGGCCCATCACTGCCGGCCCAAAATAAACCGGCAGTGATGGGCCGACAGTGATGTTTGAATCTCTGACACGTTGTATACTGAGGAAATGTGCGCCCAGACGTGCTCCGGCTTGACAGCAGGTTGACTCCTACCAGCAAGTGTGACGACGACAAAGCAGGGCCTCGCTGCATCCATGGCAGGCTCCATATTCTTCGAGATGATGAAGACCTCTACCTCAGTTCGACTATTGATATCACCCAAAGGTGGAGATGAAGTTAGCGAGGTGTGCTGCGACGACGGTAGCAACGTTGCTGGTTGTCGCACGCAAGGAGTCATCGGCGAAGGCGGTGCCAGGGCTGGCACAGCGTGACATCCGGGCTACAACCTCGGTGGCCCAGGCTTGGCAAGGTGACGTCTCTCGGGGGCAGTCTGGCCATGCCCGACCTCCAAGGACAGGAACCTGCCCAATGGCGAACGACCTCGCTTGCAAGCCCTGGCCCATTGGCTGGTGCCTCGGCAAAGAAGACAACGGGTCAGGAAGCGACACTGAGCAACAACGTGGTCATGCGCCAGGCAGTTGAAGCAAAGGCCCACCAGCTCCGATGGGACAGGGCGCCAGTGCCTGGTAGCTAATCTCCCCAGGCTACGTAAGAGTCGACGGCTCTTGATGATGTGGAACCCATCGGCATTGATGTTGAGCCTTGCGTGAGGCACATGTGCGGCTGAGTGAGGACGTGGACGCAGATGAGATGTGTCAGACACCAATGGCCGACGCTGCGAGCCAAGGCGTTAGTGTACGACAACTCTCACCATCGACTGTGGACTAAGGATCTGGAATTATCAGTAAGGCACTACCCCTTTGCTCATTGCCACCGCCGCCACAATAGCCACTCTCGTTTTTCATGTCCACCAAGTTTGACGGTGGCCAAAAAGAAGAGAATTCATCTCTCTTCTATTAGAAATTTTTTATCTAGTTTGTTTAGATTGCTTAGCTCAAATAAAATTTACTGACGAAATTAGATCGTTTTAGGTCACGACTTTGTTATCTACAATGACTTCATAATTTCTACGATGAGGTCACATTTACAAATGTTGATTTCATCGGCAGGTGGCCAATTAGTGATCATCATTATCTACAAGGGGAGGGGTTCTTCTGGGAACTCCTCACAATGACAGTAACTGCGGGTCAACAATCTCATCATCTAAGGTCACAGAGAAAAATCAAGAATAAATGACAAATCAACGGTTTGTACCCTAGAATGTAACTATTGCATAGGGAAAAAAACCACGCTACCAAATGGTTTGATGCATCTCTGCAATGCCATCTTTTATCTTTTCTTTCATTCTACAACAACAGTATAGTTCATGTCTATTACCATCATAATAATTAAGTGTTAGAAGAAACAACAAAAACAAGACAAAATTCTGGTAGGGCTGAGGCGAAGAGAGGAAAAGTTATGTCGAGGCTAAAAGCTCAAGTTTGGTTTTAATAATTGATGAAACCTACTTTGCTAATGTTTGCACTAAGTATTTTATGAGTTTAGTTAGCAAACATCAAGATGGAGTAAGGTGACCAGGTCGGTGAAGGCCACAAGTGAGTGGCTATGATGAGATCCATGCAAATGGTGTAAGTCCATCAGCAAAATGACGGCATCCATCAAAATGGTGTAAGTCTGTAAAGAAAATGGACCCTAGGCCCATTTATAATGGATTTTGGTGTTTGATGATCAACATGACCAATATTAGGCTAATGGTTTTATAAGTGTTTATTTTTTTGGTGCAATAGGATGCAAAAGTGTTTTGTACTTGGGCAATGGCGTGATCCGAGTGATCAACACCTCAAGCAAGACTTTAGAAGATTTGTTGAAGACCTCAAAGATCAAGCACAAGTCCAAGATACAAGGAGGAACTAAGCCTATACCAAGAGCGCAAACAATCAAGTGGGGTGAGGGTCTGGGTTCTCTCTCCCTCCTGCCGAGTTGTCACTATGAAAAAACATGCAGCAGACGCTAGCCTCATGAGCATCGAACGCGTCCAGTGCATAGTCCAACATCGTTCCTCAGCAGGAGGCACCGGATGCTGGGAAGACGCCACTGGATGTGAGATTTTTACTGTGCGAGCGTACGACGCACACAAGACAGAGAACACCGGACACTGGGATCGACCGATGACTGACCACCGAATGCGCCCAGTGGCTACTCGACGCTCTCAGGAGCTCTCTGGACGTGCACCGAATGCTAAAGGGAGAGCATCCGGTGCCTACACCGGAGCATTCGGTGATCAGAGGAAGATGGTGGCAATGGCTAGTTCAAACGGTTGACCAACGACACGGTGACACGTGGCAGCACCAAATGCAGGGCAAGCGTCCGGTGTACCCACCGACACGTCCGGTGGCTGGAAAATTGATTGGTTTTATTTCCAACGGCTACCTTTCACTTGGGGGCTATAAATAACACCCCAACCGGCCATGGAGAGCAAGGAGAAGTGAGGAAACATTTTAAGGGTGTTGCTACACCATTTTGGAGCTCTCCACTTACATAGTGCTTAGTGATATACTTGGTGATTAGCGTAGGCAGGTGCTTTGTAATGTGCTTAGGTTGATTAGACCGTTGCTTATGCACCTGCTCTAGGTTTATGCCTAGAGTTTAGTGAGGTTTGCATACCTCTTAATCAAAGGTGCTTGTGTGCACCATGCTTGTACTCGGTGGGGCTTGTAGTATTACGAGATCACATCAACCGTACTTGTGGTGCAGCCACCACTGTGTGCCGGAGGGAACAAGGCCGATAGCGTTTCGGCTAGAAGCTTGATATTGAAGACGACGGGGATCATCTGAGGAGAGGCTTGCCTTTCGAGGCATACAGGAGACCCACTTGCGCGTGATGAAGGACTGGGGCTATCCATAGAGTGACCCGACCGGGAGGTTGACCCTTGCGATGGAATCCTTACGAGGGGCTCCAACGAGGACTAGGGAAGCTTGAACGCTTCTCGATACCTCGGTATAAATTTCGGAGTCGTCGACAGCAGTTTGCATCTCTTTCCAATCTTCACCTTCCATATTTATGTCGCTACCTTGGTTGTGTGCTTTAACTTTCCTAGCTTAGTTGATAGGCTAGTTGATAGGATTGAAACCTAAGTTGCATAACTCTTTTGCGATAGAGATAGCAACACACTTAACAAAACCTTGGTTGCACTTTGGCTAGTTCATTTATTGCTTATGTTTTGCTAAGGATAGGAAAAGGAGATCTTAGTTTAGAAGTAGAGTAGAGTTTTAAGTTGTCTAATTCACCCCCCTCTTAAGTGTCACGATCCTTTCAAAGTCCATCATCAAGGAGTCCAAAAGGTTCATCCATTGAGAATAGAGGAAAGGGAAAAAAAGTTCCATGGAGAAAAGAGGAAAGGGAAAAAAATTAGGAGCTCAAGACAAAGGTATACTTGATAGGGCCTGTTTTGTTTTTTGGTGATCAAGACTGTTTAGAGAGTGGTCACATTTAGAATAGATAGCCAAACTATCAAGAGGGGAAACACATTTAAGAAATGCGGTTATCAAAGTGCCACTAGATGCTTTACTCGTTGCGAATGGACAAAAATACTAGTAAGTACTAACAAACCCTGGGATAACTATTTGAAAAATGCTAACACACGTGCATTAAGGTGTGGTACACTTTGTGGTGTTGGCACATTTGAAAACGCGGTAAAGTTTGGAATTCATTTATTTTCGGTGATGTCTCTGTGGAGAAACATGCACCGAACTCTGAGCCATGAGCATCGGACACTGTCCTGGAGCGTCCTATGGCTAACCTAGTCGAGAGTGCACTGAGCAGAGTGCACCGGACGCTGGGGAGCACCATACGCGTCCGGTGTGAACCTCGTGCCCTCGGGCTCGTTCGGTGAAGTTTTCATCGGATGCTGGAAGTTTCGTACCGGATTCGAGGTGCGCACTGTGCGTGCGTCCGATGCCTCTGACTTGGCACAGTTGAAAGGACCTAAGATGTCACCTAGAGGGGGGTGAATAGGCGTTTCTGAAAATTTACACTTTCAAATGCGGAAGCGATTAGAAACTCCTCACATAGAAACAAACTCCTCAAAAAGGAATAGACAGAGTATATTTACTGAATATGAAACACCTAGGAGCCTCACACCTGCACCACAATAGTTTAGAACAAATGACACAAGTATCTGCACTGGAGGCCAATACCAGACGCGTCTGGTATGCACATCGGACGTGTCCGGTATGCATGGGCTGGCAATTTTTGTTCCAAAATTTGTGCTGCTCTTCTCCAACCTATCACATAGTCCTCTAGTGATGTAGATGAGCCTGTAGAACCAGCACAGCCACTCGCACAATGGAGACAATCACAAATATCAAAAGAAATGCAAAGTGAGAGACGATATTTGTTTTACCGAAGTTCGGCACCCCCTCGGCTCCTACTCTCCGTTGAGCCGGCTACGAGCAACCACTTAAGGTCAGCTCTAGAGGACACCACAGGTCAACTCTAGCCACGGTCTATTTCACCCGCTATGCTCCTTCCACTAGGTGATCTCTTTTGCGGAAAGATTGAACCGTTACAAACTTTCCGAGGCAAACCACAAGATCTTGGGTACTCTCCGGCGACGCCTAACCATCTAGGACCGAAGAGTACAAGAGTAACAAATGTGAACCACGAGATCGACGATTTGCACAGGTGCTCAAGAGGTTGGTTTGAACCAAACCCACAAATGGATTTGGAACTTAGGACCAATCACTCACTTAGAGAGGGTTAGAGAGTGTTGCTAGAGCTCAAAGAAAGTCAGGGAAGTCAGTAGAATCAGCAGCCTCCAAAGGTGGAGGCTTGGGGCCTTTTATAAGCCACTCCCCGAAACTACCCGTTAACTAGCCGTTGGAATACCGGACACGTCCGGTATTGCCCAACGGTCACCTGTCAGAGTCCAGATCTCCCTCGGAACTTCCGAACTACATCGGTACTTTCGACATGTCGGAACTTCCGACCAACAACGGAACTTTTGACAAACGAACAACCCGAAACAGAGGTGAAACCTGCTGAGCCAGCCAATACCAGACATGTCCGGTATGCTCAGCCTGAGAGGTCTCAACTAGTTGAAGTGCCCTAACTCTCTCATATCTCACAAGGGTTGGCTTGAGCACTTATGTAACTTCATCTATCATCATGATGCATCCCTCTTAATAATACGGCTTTCCTAACAACTCAAATTCAAATGAAAAAAGAATTTATAGGAGTTGAACCAAGCCGTTTTTCTTCAATCTTGTCACAATGGATGTCATGAGTGATTTTGAAATTCATCTTGAGCAATTACCATCTTGAGCAAGTAACTTGATTGCAGCAATTGATTTGTGGGAAGATCTCAATGCATCAAGTCACTTTGATCGATTCTTCTTGAATAAGCAAATTTGATTCTCCACCTAGTTATGTCCTTCACGCTTGATTAGTTTCTTGACTAAATGCAAGTACTTCTCTTCTTCACCCTGGCTAGGTTCTTCGGCCGCCAAGCCCTTGCTCGCCCTACACCCTTGCTTAGTACCTTAAAGACTTTTCCTTGTTATCTTCACTAACTCAAGCCCTCTAATCACAACTAGCTTTGAATCATCCATTCAAATGAAATGTCATCCTCATTTTGATTGTTTTGACTCCAAGTGAATCAATGATACCTCATAATAGATGAGACTTTGCAATAACTTCATTTTCATTGTTGTCTTGTGTTTTGAGCTTGATTGAATCATACAACAACCCATCATTTTGGCTCTAAATAATATTTCAAGCACATATGAGATATTCCATTCCCTTTTTGACACTTAGCACACGGGTTAAACCTTTAATCAACATTGTCATCAATTCATCCAAAACCCACCAAAGGGCTAGATGCACTTTCAACAGTGTAGAGAGCCGTTGGAGCAGCGGACGCCGGGCGGCATCCGGTGACCCTTCACCGGACGCATTCAGTGAGCCGTCTGGAACCTTACTGGAACCGCACCGGACGCTGGGGTCTGTGCGTCCGGTGTCACGGCAGACGCTTCCGGTGGACGGGTGCGCATCGAGCAGATTTCAAATGTCTAGTACACATGTCGCTGGGTGATACACCGGATGTTGCACCGGACACGTCTGGTGTGACATAACAACACGTTCGGTGCCCCCGAAACTTAGTGTAACGTTTGGATTTTGTGTTGGGGGCTATAAAAGGTGGAGTGGCCGGATTGTGCTGAATCTCTTGGGCATTTTCATTGACTCAACAAGCTAGTGAGCCTTTCCACTCCTCTCTCACTCATCCTACACAATTGTGAGATTATTTGGTGAGATTGGATACCATCAAGTGCATTGCATGAGTGTGTTCATCTAGAGGCACTTGATAGTTGTATTTCGCAGCCGGTTTTCTTGTTACTCCTGGAGTTTGCCAAATCCTAGACAGCTTGGAGTTACGATGATTGTTGAGGGGAGTTGGTGATTGTCTCCGCCTCAAATCGGTGAAGTTTTAAGGGGTTCTTGAGCCTTCCCCGTGGGAGATTGCTCATTGGATACTCTAGTAGATTGCTCGTAGCTTGTGGATCCCCATCTTTTGTTGATTGTGCGTCACCCTTGAGAAGGGTTTGGCGTGTGATGTCAATTAGCGCGTGAACCTCCAAGTGGGTGTATCACTACAACGAGAAGTAGCTTGCCGGCAAGCAAGTAAACCTCGGTAAAAAAATATTGTGCCACCTCTTTGCCGAGGATTTCATTTGTATTGTGATGGATTGGATATTTATCATCTCTAAATTGGCAGTATATATAACAATCACTACTCTATCTTCTACATTTTTGTATTTACTATTGTAGCAGTTTACTAGTGTAGTTTGCTTACCAAGGAGTAGAGTAAATTAGCAACTTAACCTTGTTGGTGTGAAACAAGAGACAATAGCCTAGAAATGGTTAGTTGGCTTGCATACTTTAAGTAGGCTCGAGAAAAATTCCCTTAGCCTCATATTTTTCTAACCGCTTTGTTTAAGTGTTGTTTGTAAATTTTTATAGGCTATTCACCCCCTTTAGCCATTTAGGGCCTTTTAGAGGCAATCCCCGCAACCCCAACCCCAGGTGGGCTCCTCCTCCTCGTCGGCACTTGCCTCGTCCTCCCCTTTCACCTCCCCCAGGTGAGCCATCTCCCGTCAGCCATGCAAGGCTGCTCGACTGCACCATGCTTCCTCCCCGCCATCGCCCACATCATTGCCAGCTACCACCCCAGCATTGGCAGTGGCCACCACCTCTCCCTTCACTCCCTCCTCTCATTGCCCTCCGTCCTGGCACCCCCTCCTCTGCGGTGCAACCTTGACACTGTTACCTACGGAGGTGGTGGGCTGATACTGTGCCGCACGGGCTATTCATAAGGGGTGTCAAGGCTGGCGAGCAGGATAGCCACGCTAGCCACTGGGTCCTAAGCCCTCCTACCGTCAATGGTGTCAGCCAGCATAGGGCACACACATTGTGTCATGCCTCCGGTTGCTATCGATCTCCCTAGATCTGTGCTGCTCGGCCCAAGACAAAGCCTTCGAGGTCCACAGGCTCCCCTCACCCAAGCCCACTAGAGGCCGTCACGACGCTAGCATTCAACACCAGTTCCACCCTCTCACTGCATCCCTGTAGTGACAAGGAAGCTCCACGACAGGGCGCTCTAAGCGCCGCTAATGGGCGGATGACGCCATCATGCAGGAGTTGGATGACGACCACTCCACAACCCCCTACCTAGATGCCGCTCCTCATTTGGTGAAGTCATCCATTGTGTCCCCCATGCTCACCCAGCTCGCTCTATCATGGTTATGGGCTGCGATGGAGCAAAAGTAGGTTGACAGGGGCCTAGGTGAAAGCATCAGAATCGCATCTAGCTGGGCCCCTAGCTGGTTTGTGGCCTACATGCATGGCTTGTGAATGGCAGTGTCCCAGCCCACTAGCGCCACGACCCCCGTGACATGTCTTATCAATGATGGATCTCCGCCCGTACACCATTGGGTGGCAGGTGATCCTCCCTCGGTAGAAGACACGACCCGCGGTCGGGTCAGTTGAGCCTCGTTGTGGCCCAGAGAAGCTACTGTAGGCTCGAAAGATCCCTGTAGGGCTTCGGAATAGATGTCTCAACAGCATTTCCTACTCACAATAAGTAGCGACTCACCAGTTGCCACGTTGTTGTTTGTGTTGCCACAGTTTTTGCCACCTTGCTAGGGATTGCAGGTGGCCTATGTCTGTTGCGATGATGGCAGGGGAGGGTGGTGAACATCCATGGCATTATGCTCATGGCGACAACCCACCGACCTATTAGCCTGCGCCCCATGGTAGTCAACCGAGCTCAGATAGGGCCGTGCAGGGTGACGTGGGGGGCACCAGCGACATTCGTTGACATCGATGACACATAAAACGGTGCCTGTTGACACTTGTTAATGTCTAATTTTTGTTACCAATTATCCCTACATTACACATGAATATCTAGTAGAATAAGTTTATTACTAATAATTTCCACAAGTTTTGGTGAATTGTATATTTTCCAGGGGGATTATCCAGAAAAGCTTAAAAGAGGGATTAAAGTGCTTAATTATCACGAAACTTGAATGCCAAGGAAACATACGTCATCGACAAGGTAGAAGCCTCTGGAAGCCACGCGAAGCAACCGGGACCCCACCTAGCAGGTGGTGAGGCCGGCCGGCCCCAAGGGGGGCCCGGCCGGCGTCCTCCTAGGGTTTCGCCTGCCATCTTCTGGAGTCTTCTTCCACCGCCTTTGAGGAGTCATCTCGGCCCTTGGTTAAGTCGGTTTGATCCTACGACACGTATTCATCCCACCGGGCTATAAATAGAGGGCCAGATCCCCTGGGGGAGGCCAGATCAAGAGCTGAAGAGCCTGAAGCATTAGATAGATATCCATTAGATCTAGGCTAGCAATAAAGAAGGAGATTAGAGAGATAGAGTAGATGAGTAGAGATTCGGAGGAGTCCCGGCCTGTCGGAGCTTCTTCGTAGCTGTATTCGTCTGGATTCAGCTCCCTCGCCCGGAGTTGCGTTCTGAGGTAGTTTTGTATTCAACATTCTGATTCAAGTAAGCATTTGTTATTATTCGTTCTTAAGTTTGCAACTCATATTGAGTGCTTTTATCTTGGTAGCTCCTAGATTGATGTAGTAGTTCGTAGTGTAGACGTGGTGTCTAGGCTATAATTACTTGTGAATGTCCCCTGATTAGCCGGATAGTGGTAGATCGTGTAGGTGACAGCTACGTTGAGTCCTCTGTAGTCCACTTCCCATTGATAGGATCGATAGGTGTATAAATGCTTGGTAGGAGAGAACTCTGATTTCTGCTCTTATTCAGATCACTGCCCAGTTAGAACGATATAATTCAAAGCTTACCGGTTGTTAGAACTAGATAGTCACTAGTTATTTCCTCATTCTTGATATTCTCTGTACTGATTGTGTTATCGGGTTAAGAATCAATAGAGTTAGTCAGTATCACCTACTATTCCTTTGGGTTCGATATTAAAACCGGGATTGTCTGGTGAAGTGCTACATCGGTATTCTATCTGTGCGCTTGCGGATACTTTGATAATAATAATATTTAATAGTGCCAGGGTAAGCTAGCAAGGGACATCAGCATGGCCACGCCTATCAACTCTGCCGACGACACTTCTACTCGTGCTACCGCACGGTGCCTTCTTAAGCTAGATCCATTGGCATTAGCGCTATGCGCGAGTGCAGGGCATCATGTGTGGGTCATCTCAGATGACCCAATGCCAGAGGAGCTCGCCACCTCGCTCCCCATGAAGCAGTCCTTGAGAGAGCTGGCGCCTAGGTGCCCGCCTACTCGGAGGTTGCCGCTCAAGAGGTCGAAGCATCATTATTGGTGGACACCTATGCATGCTGTCACACTCTCTTGAACAAGAAGCAAATGTTGGCCCATGCCAATCCAGTAGGCTATGGCGTATGCTCTGAAGCTTCTCTGGCGACAGCTGCTCAGTGCATGACAGACTTGCCTCCTCTGTCACTTGTGCATAGGCTGCCAGAGGCCATGCCTCCATGGGTAGGGAATTCCGTCTTCACGGTTTCTTGAGGCACCTAGGATTGATTGAGAGGACTGCCCGACTAGGTTTAGGCTGGCCAAGCACAAGGCGCTGGCCCGCGATGTTTATGCCGATGCGGGATAGGCATCTGGTCCATGATGGCGGTAACTCCTTCGCCGCTGAAAGCTCTATGTTTGGTTTTGGCTAATTGATGACACCTAGTATCTAACCATTGTGTTTAAAGCTTTGCGATTACAAGTATGGTTAGAAGATCAAGTGTGGAGCTATGACGGCATCCAAGCCATTGGAGTAAGCCCATTAACATGAAGATCAAATGCTTCAACACTTGGTGCGTTGGATGGAGCTCAAGGCAAAGGTATATATCATAGGGCTCTTTTCATTTTGGTGATCAAGACACTATAGAGAGTGTGATCACATTTAGGATAAATGACCGTACTATTAAGAGGGGAGAAATTCGTTTGCAATCTCGGTCATCAAGTGCCTCTAGATGAATTACTTTGAGCATATGCCTTTAGATCTAGTGCACTAACTTAAACCCCCCGAATTTGCTTTGAAAATGCTAACACACCCTTCACTTGTTGGTAAAACACTCTGTAGTGTTGGCATATTTGGAAACGCGGTTAAGGTTGAGAGGTAAAATGGGTTTGGTTCCTAATTTCCTCTTGCCGAGCTTGCGAGGCAGGATTCAGCGGTTTCTGGAAGTGTTGGACGCTTAGAAACTCTAGATGTCGGACCATTCCCAGCGTCCGACGGCCAACCTTGTTGCCTAGCGAGAGAGAGCGTCAGACGGGGAAATCCAAGCGTTGGACCATGGGTTCATGGTCTGACGGTGCGGCGTGGTGAGTTCACGTTCTGGCTGTGTTCGCGGCGAGCTTTGTTCACGGCGTCGGACGCTGAGCGTTAGTCCGACAATGAGCCTCGAACAGTGTCTAATGCATTCTGTGCTCTTGAGGAGCTCTCTGGAAACGTCGGACGGTGTTTTTTGTTAGTCTGACGACTCGCGTCCGACGATCACTGGATGATTCCTCTCAGTCCGACGGTCTGGAGCTAGTGGTGCCAACAGTAAGATTCAAACGGTAACTCACACGTGGCTACTCTCGATTCGCTGGTTCGGGAAGCATCGGACGGAGCCTTTAGTCTGACGCCCCCGACGCAGCGTCCGACGCTTAGCGTCCGACGGTGCGCAGAGGGTAACGGCTGTGTTGTTGAGTGGAAGTTTATAAATAGCTCATGGCCAGTTCTTGCTCTCCCCTTGGCTCTCTAACTTGTTGATACTCCTTGTGAGAACCCTCCAAGCACTCTAACTAACCTAGATCACTTCATTCTCATTCATAGTGAGCTAGAGTTTGATCCAAGTGCATTGTTCATCCTAGTTCATCCTTTGCCACTTGGTGATTGTTGTTGCTGCGGCTTTCTCTTGTTTCTCTTGGTGATTGCCGTCACCTAGACGGTCTTGGAGCAGCGGAGGAGTTGGTGAAGTTGGAGATTGTCTCCGGCCACTCCCGGAGGTCCTTGTGAGGGGTTTGCACCTTCCCCGGTGGAGAGCCGCAAGGTAGCTTATTGGATTGCTCGTGTCATTGAGTTACCTTACTCGTGGTAGGTTCTAGTGGCGCTCATTTGTTGAGCTTGACATTTGTGGGGGTATAGACCCGTATACCAGCATGGCTAAACATGGGCCGAGTCATCCAATCAGGCCCGGTCTGCCAAGGACATGTTGTCCACACGATCTCTTGAAGATCACGTATATCCGCCGAAAACTTGGCGGACAAGGAAATATCTTTCCTGATATCTAGCCGATTAGTTTTCTTATTCGGTTAGGATTCTAATCTGATATGTATGGTAAAACCGACTTGTAACCCTGCCCCCGCTGACTATATAAGGCGGGCAGGGGATCCCCTCAATTCATCTCATCTACCAGCAATACAATACAGCAACACACAGGACCTTCACCGATCAATCTACTACCTTGGGCATACCCTTCGGTAGACTATCGCCGGTATTCCGTCGACAGTTGGCGCGCTAGGTATCCATCGAGCTCCCGACGCCGGGCCAGATCTTTACGGTGGGATCCATCACCTGGATCATCGGTCCCGACGGTGAAGGAAAGATCCTGGATGCAGCCAAGATCGCATCTACTCCGACTCCTCCGGCAACCTCCGTCCTGGCAAGAAAGCTGCCACGCTACATCCGGAAGGTCATCGACAACGATGACCTGATCGGATCCATAGATCAGATCTCCCAAGGCCTGTCTGAGAGTCTCCAGATCTTGGAGACGACTGCAGATCGCTTTCAGCAGCCCATCAACGGCACAACGACCTTCTCCGCTTTGCCAAGACACGACTCTGGCCATCACCATCACTCCTCGGGGACGCATCGTCGAGCTACGACCCCGAGCAGTCAGGCATTCAAGGGCCTCCGACCACGACCTCCCGAGTGGCTACATGCCATTCAGGTCTGCGCAGCGCGGCTTCCAGTTTTGCGCATCTTCTACACTCCTCCGACCACACCTCCCCCGAGCACGTCGGCACCAGCTCCAGCTTCATCATCGCCGACAAACTCCTACCTCGACGACGTGGAAGGCGGCGATCTCACTGATCTGCCACCTCTCACTGGACAGTTCATCGGTGGACCCGTCCTTGCCATCAGCAACGACAGCGCTCCTCCTCCGAATGAAACTGAAGAGGCCCGAGCAGCCCGCGAGGGGAGAAACGCACACCGAAGACGGCGTCGTGAACTGCAAGCCGAGGCAAGGAAGACCACCATGCGAAACTTAGAGCCAGAATTTGAATCTGGTCGGCAAACACCAGGTCTACAAGACACCAAGTGTAAACATCGCCGTCGCGATAGAAGAGGCCAAAAGGCTGGTTCCGACACCTGAAGTAGAGCGCCTTACGGCTTACCTCCAGGCAGCCCAGGTCCAGATCAACGAAGAACGCCAGTTTCCACCTCCATCACTTTCCACCGCGTTGGCCACCGAGATCATTCACGATGATGGTTGTCACTCTCGCGGCGGCCGGAGATGTCATCGCCAAGATGGAGACCAGGAGGTCAACCAGTCCAACCTCCGTGAAAAGCTGAAGACCAGAGATCTCCGGGGGCGCATCGAGAATCGGAGGGAAGCTAGGCACTCAACAGAGACTGAGCGCCGCAAAGAATATGACAAGGCGCACGGCCCCCCTAGTCAACGACAAAAATGCTCCCGGACTCCCCTTCACAGGTAGAAATCCAGGCGGTGCGCTGGCCGTCGAACTTCAAGGTCATTGGCGTCGAGACCTACGATGGCACCGCCGATCCCACCAAGTGGCTTACCGTCTACGAGATCGCGATCAAAGCTGATGGGGGGAACTCCGACGTCATGGCAAATTACTTGCCTGTTATGCTCAACACATCTGCCAATAAGTGGCTACTGAGCCTGAAGCCGAACTCCATCGATACTTGGGACCAGCTGAGGGAGCAATTCATCAACAACTATAATGCCACCTGCAAGCAGCCTGGCACAAAATTTGATCTCGAGAAGCTCCAGCAGGCGTCGCGAGAATCATTGCCAGATTATATTCGGCACTTCTCAGAAACCAGAAACAACATTCATGCGTCACAGATGCTGAGGCTATCTCTGCTTTCATACGTGGCCTCCGACCTGACGAGGAGCTCCAGAGGAAATTATACCGTAGCAGACCAGACTCCATCGCTGAGATGCTGCGCATCGCCAACAAGTACGCCAAGGACGGTGAGGCGGCCTGCCACTCCATTCACAGCCGCCTCCACTTCCCCTGACCGACCACGTCGCGAGGACACCGACCACCGATCTGATCGGTGCCATGACGACCGAGGAGCCTGGCGAGACCACCATCGTGGTGAACGCGATCGCCGCGACCAACATCGCTCCAATCGGTGTCGCCACGATGAACCAGAAGGCTCCAGGGCTGGAGAAAGACGTCGCCACTACCAAGTCTATAGCACCCGACCAGCCCCGAAGTGCAATTATGAAGAGGCTTATGACAAGGTCCTTAATAGTCAATGCCCGATCCACAAGTTCCACAAGCATACCATGAGAGAATGTTATGGCTTCTCCAGGGCATTCCAAGAAGAAGAAAAGAAGAGGGCTCGCATAGAGTCTGAGAGAGACAAGCGCGATGACAACAATGACCAACCTCCAGGCTTCACTGAAGCTCACTGAACGGTCTCCACGATCATTGGTGGCCGCATAGCCATGGATTCGAAGAGAGAGCAGAAGCTCGTTGCTTGACGTGTCAACTCCGTCGCCAACCATGACGCCTCCATCACTGACCTGAGATTTCCCCCTTGGTCTCACAAGGCCATCACCTTCAGTAGAGAAGACCAGTGGACGGAAATCCCATACTTAGGGCGCTTCCCTACTGATCCTTGATCCGATGAAACGCAAGACACGCTTCCGCAAGGTGCTGATCGACGGCGGCAGCGGCCTCAACATCCTATTCTCTGGAGCCACCAAGGAGCTCGGACTCCGAGCAGAAGATCTGGAGCCAACCACGGCTCCGTTTTGGGGAATCGTCCCTGGGCAGCCCTCCTATCCCCTGGGACAGATCAGTCTGCCTGTCTAGTTTAGGACACCACAGTGCTTCCGTATCAAGCACATCGACTTTTTGGTGGCCGACTTCGACGCCGCGTATCACGCCATACTCGGTCGTCCAGCTTTGGCTAAGTTTGGGGCCATCCCCAACTATACCTACCTTCGCCATGAAGATGCCAACGGAGACCGGCATCCTTACGGTCCGCTCCAACCTCCAAGTGGCATACGACTGCGAAAAGGAGGCCATCGCCATGGCAGAAGCTACCGACATCTCCATCCTGATGAATACGTGTGCTAGTGGACGCACAGAAGCTGGCACCCGAGGAACAGGTCATCCCAGAGAAAACCCCGCCCAGAGCTACTACCAAGAGCAAGGAGACAAAGAACATCGTCCTCGTTCCCGGTTGTAATACCCTGGGTATTACAATTTAATTAATCTGCCATGTCATCATATTTAAACTTGAGCATTTGCATATTATTGTGCTTAGGGCCTAGAGTGATTTGTTTTCAGCTAGTGATTGACTGTGTAATTAAGTCCTTAATCAAATTCAAAATAAAAATTAAATAGAAATTAAATTAAGCCCTAGAGTTGGCGTAAAACCCTAATTCAAAATCTATAAGGAATCTAGGAAAAATGTCTTAATCAAAGTTGTAGAGCTTTTAAAATGGGACAACTTTTATTTTTGGAGATTTTAAAGTTATATTATAAAAATTCAAATTTAACTCAAATTACTACATTGGAATTTACATTTGAAACTTCAATTTCAAAAATATTAAGAATCTTCAAAAACTTCCTTAGTAGAAGTTGTCAAGCTCACTGAGTAGAACAACTTTCATGTTTACCAATTTTCAAGTTGTTGAAAAGAATCAAAAGTAATTTTAAAATTTCAGTTTGAAATTCAAAACCTAATTCTACCCCCCTTTTATAAATTCAAATTGGTGCAGAATTTGAACATGGTGTAAAAAGAAAAGATGTTCTAAATAAAATTTGGCACAACTTTTATTTTTAGAGCACCTACTGTAGCTGCACGGTTTGGGAGGAATTCAAAATTTTTAGCTGTTGACCCATGTCTGAGCTACAGTACCGGGGCCCCCCTCCCTGTTCCGGCCGCGTGGCCGCGAGTACGCGCGCGTGCCGCGCCGCACGCCAGCGATGTCCGGCCGGGACATGGCCCCGTCGCCATCGAGCCATGACCGCCTGAGGGCCCCGGACCTATCCCGGCCTTATCCCCAAGCTCCCGCTGTATAAAGGCGACGGTCGCGTCCGTTTTTCCCCTCCCACCCCCGTTCGGTCGCCGGCCAATTCGTCACCTCTCCGACCATCTCCACCTTTTCCCTCGTGCAGTAGTCCGATTAGGTTCATTGCGCATCTCCTGAGCCGTTTGTGTTGGTCGATTGTAGTCGGAGTCCGCCGCGCGTTTCGGTTTCCTCCTCTGCTCCGGCCGAGCACCGCCGTGGGCGGTATCGACGCGGCTAACCCGTCTCGGTGAGTCCCTCTCCGGTTCGGCTTGCGTTTTGTGCTCCATTCGGTGTCATGATGCTCATGTCCCCGCGGGTTCCGTGTTTGGGGCCTTAGGTACCTCGGAACAGGACCTCGCCGTGGAGTTCGCGCCGCCCCGTCAACCTTCGTCGCCGTTCTCGCCTCCCCGTACCGTCGCAGGTCGAGCCTCCTAGCCATAACAAACCGCGGTGAGCCCCTGAAGCCTTAACACGATTAATCTTGGTCGCTTCTAGCTTGAGCTCGCTGGCGTGTGGCTTGCCGTCGCCGCCGAGCCGCCATTGTTCCCGACGAGCTCGTCGCTGGGCGTATTTAGACTTCTAGGAGTCTTTGAGTAGTATCGTAGGGCCGTTCACGTCGTTCGGTGGTGCTTCCCTCACCGGAGGGGCCGCCGGCGGCGAGCCGCCGTGCTCGCACACGCGCGGGCGCCGAGAGGAAGAAGGGGGCGGGGGAGTGAGAGACTGACAGGTGGGGTCACCTCGTCAGCGGCTCGGGAAGGCGCGGGCACGCGGGCACGCGCGCGCGGCCGCGGCTGGGCCGTGCTGGGCTTGCTCGTTTGATTGGGCCGAATGGCGTTTTCTTTTTCCCGGCTGATTTATTAGAGCTTTTCTCCTTTTAATTAAAATGAATAGTGTTAGCTTTTAATCTTTTTGTGTGGATTAATCTACTCAACCAAAAATTATGAAAATATTTATGGATACTCTCTGTGATGTGTAGAATTTAATAAAAATATTAAAGTTGGGGTTTAAGTGCTTTCTGTATTAATTAAAAACCAGCACATTAAATGATAAATGAAAATTTGGTGATTTTTAATAATTTCTGTGTTGTTCCAAAAATCATGAAATTTATTGTTCCACTGTTTGGTACTGAAATCTATCTGTTGGTGAAATTTAGCATCAAATGGAAATAGTTAAATATTTATTAAATTATATGTTATTTTAAATGATTAATAATAGGAATAGAGAATAGGAATAATTATTGAATGGTGTGATTTTTGGATTGATTGAAATTCTAGGTCAATCACCTTTATGACCTAGGGCATTGTGAATTAGAGTAATCATGGCTAGCCTATGGTAGGATCTTGATCACGTGTGTGCATTACTTATTATTTAATTTTTATCTGTCATTTCATGTGCATCGCATTCACGCATTCATTCATTGCAAACGTGTAGTGACCGAGAATCCGGAGGTAAAGTCTGAGGGTCCATCTGAGGAGACTGCTCAGGAAGTTATGCAAGGATTTGATATTTGTGGTACTGACCCGGACCCGACACTCTACATAATCCAAGGCAAGCCCCGGTGCATTTGCCCTCTCCTTGTTGTTTAAAAATATTTATTACTTGAGTTAACTAATTGCATTAGGTCAATAGGAGTTGGGTGATAACCAATTGATGCATTTCCATCCTTGAATACCTGACAATACTTGAGAACCTGATTTATTTAAAGGTATTGCAAAATGCATAGTCCTGCTAAATGATTAGATTTGCAAAACCCCTATTTTCAACTGTGAGGATACAAAATGAATGAATCACTTCATGGGACTGGTTTTGTCCTTGTTGGTTGGCAGTGTTCCTAGCTAGTTCATTGTCTTCAACGGGGATGGGTTTTTCCCGTTTGGTTGGCCAACTGCTTGGGTTAGAGTCCCAACTTTCGTCGCCATCGGGAAAGGGATGTGAAAACCAGGTAGTTACCGGTGTACTTGGGTTAGAGTCCCAATGCATGGTTTCTAACGGAAAAATATTAGGGACCGTTCGTTGTCAGGCCTGCTGTGATCAAGACTTTGCAACTAGTCACATACTACGGAAAGCCTCTGACTCCGGTGGCTCTACTGCTGGAACCGACAACCACGCACTGGGAGTGGAGAGATGGCGAGAGTAGCGTGTACCCTCGTGGCCGACGTGCCTAGAGACGAGAGGAGTACTGTGCTCTCGGGTGGCGCAGGACAGGTTCCGGGGTATGAAAAGCCGTGGTAGGAGGGGTTGGCGTACGCAAGCTTAAGTGCTACATACGCAGTGTGGATAGGGATCCCCAGCTGGGTATTAATCGATTCCAATCGTCGTTGCTCCTCGGTTATGGAGACTTGATCCTCACACCTACAGTGAATAGTGGTTCGAAACTAGGATTGTTTTGAATGGATAAAGCAAATGAAAGAATGATGATATATGAGAAAGAACTTGGAGATATGCTTAATGATGAATTGCATTATTGAAATAAAATATTGAGATAGGACTAGTAATGCTTTTCCGCAAAACTCTTGAACTCTTGCTAAAGCCTTACCTTGACTCCCCTCAGCCTGCATTCCTGAGTCTAATTTTACACTTTTAGTCGGGTAAGTCTTGCGGAGTACCCCATGTACTTAGGGTTTGTTAACCCCGTTGCAGGAGGGCAGCAGGAGACCGAAGTTTGTCTCGCTCCGTGCTGCGTCACCATCGTCCAGGAGAGTGAAGAAGAATAAGGTTGAACCCTTGGGCAGGGTTCGTGTAATATTTATCTATCTGTCGTACTGTTGCTCCCACCGCTACTGCTACACTTTTAATTTATGATCTGTAATAACTGCACCTAATTCTATTCGAACACTGGTCTGTAATATTAAGTACTATTTACTCTTCCGCAAAAATTTTACTCTGATGTATTTTGTTATGAAATGTTGTAACTCTGTAATGGCTTCAGCAATGGGATCCTGTCGGAGATAACGGGTGCTTATGTAGCCCGGCAGAGCCCGCCTAGGTCATCTGGAACAAGGGCCCGGCTGTCAGATGTCATTAATGACGATGACAGGTGCCTGTGAGCCATGTGATTTAGGTGGTTCTGTTACAGCTGGTATCAGATCAATTCCATTGCTAAATCATTGCAGGTTACCTTTCGAAAACTTTAAAATGTTTTGGATCATAAAAACTTAAACTGTTATTTTGAGTCCAAACTGCTTACAACCTTACCTTACTCAGTAGTTCTTATCTTGTTTTGTAATTTATCTTATTATGGTTATGGTAGCAGGTGGAACAACATTATTAACACTAGCCCTATGTTCAAATTATGGTTATGGTAGCAGGTGGAACAACATTATTAACACTAGCCCTATGTTCAAACTAATTATGTTTTGATCTGTATTGCATGATTTAAAATTCATAAGTACGTGCATGCATCATGATAATCACCCATGTTAATAACTTTCTCCTTAAAAGTGGGTATATGGGTTAGGAATTATCACACCTATTCTTGCTAGCCTATTATAACTTCACTAATTCAAACATACCTTTCCAGCTGGCACGATCTAAGTTGACGGCGCGCAAGATGACTGGCCCTCGTGGAGTCCCGCGCCACCAGTTGGCACCCCGCGGCAGTGACGAGGCATCCGGCAGCCGTCCACCCCGCCGCAGCCGTAAGGAATTGAAGAAAGAAATCAAGGAGCTGCACCGAGAGATAAGCCTCATGAGGAAGGACTTCCAGGTGGCCCGGGCTGATCATTACCAGGATGTGAGGACCAACAGAGACCTACGGCGGGAGATCGACCGCCTGACTCAAGAGAGGGATAAGGCCTTGGAGCAGGAGGGTTTGGCACGTGATAGAGTTGAGGAGCTGGATGGGTATGTTGAGAACCTTGAGTGGAACAACGGCATGCTGCACGAGGAGGTGCATAGGCTGAACGATCAGCTTAACCCGATTCTGATTCCACGAGAGGAAGAGCCTGAGGAGGGTGTGGTCATAGGACCCGATGAGGAGTATTATGACAGTGAGGCTTCAGAGGATGGTTACCTAGAGGCAGTCGACCCAATGGAGGATGTAGTCGTCGAGGAGAACGACGAGGAGGAGGTTGTCGTTATCGACTAAGCTAGTCTTAGGACTAGTGAGGTTTAGTCTTCTGTATCCGAATGTCGTAATCGTAGTGCCAAGAACCGTAGTCTGGGTGGAACCTTGTTGTGATTTGTGTGTGTTGAACCTTGTTATATTTGGTGTTTTAAGTTGTAATGCTACTATATTTTTAATTATGCAATGTGAGTCCTTAGTGATTGTCTTGAAAACAGATGGTCAACACTCGCTCGACTGATGCTGGTACTTCTGACGAAGGAGCTGCTCCCTATCCACCACCCATTCCACCAACCTTAGCAGATGCCATCGCGGCCCTGGCTAATGCAGCCAACGCTATGGCCAAAAACCGAGAAAATCATGGCGGGCGTCGAGGCCGCCGCGAAGATGAGGAAACCACCTATGTGGACTTCACTGAAACCCGTCCACCAATATTCACAAAGGCCGAAGAACCCTTGGAGGCCGATGACTGGCTCCGTACTATGGAGTAGAAATTCAGCTTGATCCGCTGCACGGAAATCCAAAAGCCACTATTCGCGGCTCAGCAGCTGCGTAGTCCGGTCAGTGCCTGGTACACCAACCTGTTGTCTGCACAGCCCGAGGGGCATCAGCTTACTTGGGCAGAGTTCCGCGAAGCCTTCCGAGCACATTACATCCCAGCAGGTGTAATGAAAATGAAACTGGACCAGTTCTTAGCTCTGCAGCAGAAAGATTCTTCTGTGATGCAATATGTGAACCAATTCAACCATCTTGCCCAGTATGCTCCTAAACACACCAATACTGACCAAAAGAAGAGAGATTGCTTTGTCAGGGGCCTGAACTTCAAGATCCAGCATAGCTTATCTAACAACCTCAACTGCTCTTACCACGAAGCTGTAAACATCGCCATTGCTTACGAAGAAAGTGATCATAAGCATCAGGATGAGAAGAAGAAAAAGAAATCAGGCTTTTCTGGCAGTCAAAAATGCTAGAAGATCATCTATCATCCTACACACCACAATCGTCCAGCTTACCCACAGCAGCAAGTCGTGGTACGCACCGCGGCTACCTCTCATACCTCAAATCAACAGAACACCACTCAGCCGAATGCCCCAGGCGTTCGCATCAATACACCTCAGACCATCTACAATCATCCTTGCTACAACTGTGGCAAAATAGGACATTGGGCTCGTGACTGTCCATATCCCAAGAAGTACAATCAAAATGCCCAGAAGGGCCCTGGACAGCAGCATCAGAATCAGCACCGTGGCCAGCAGCACCAGGCACAAAAGGTCAAACCTGTCAAGAAGGCAGGACATGTCTATTATACTCATGTGGATGACATCCCTGCAGGAGAACCCGTCATGATGGGTAGGTTTCCTGTCGCCAGCCACCCTGCTATTACACTTTTTGATTCTGGTGCATCACATTCATTCATCAATTGTATATTTGTGGTAAAGCATGAGATTCCAATTGGAGAAATAAAGGAAAACTTCCTTATACATTCGCCCGGAGGGCGTATAAATACTATGGAGGTAGTGCATCGAGTACCTATCGAGTTGGGTGGGCATATATTCCTAACCACCATGATAGTACTCAAGGATCAGGACATATATGTCATATTAGCTATGAATTGGATGTACCAGCACAAGGCGCTGATAGATGTGCTGAATAGGACCATAAAGGTCAACATACCTGGTAGTCAATCTCAACTTCTTATCCAATTACCACTACCAGTGAGAATGATTGAGAAGACAGTGCAGAGATTGTGTGCCACCTCAGTCCAAGAAATCCAAAATATTCCAGTAGTCTGTGAATTTCCGGATGTATTTCCTGATGATCTACCCGGTCTGCCACCTGACCGTGACGTAGAGTTCGCTATTGAGTTGAAGCCAGGAACTGCACCTATATCCCATAGAGCCTATAGGATGCCTCCCAAGGAATTGGCCGAGCTTAAAATTCAATTACAAGATCTGCTTGATAAGGGTTTCATCAGACCGAGTTCATCTCCTTGGGGTTGTCCCTGCTATATTGGTGAAAAAGAAGGACAAGTCACTCAGACTCTGTGTCGATTATTGCCCACTCAACGAGGTCACCATTAAAAATAAATATCCTTTACCTGTATTGACCTACTCTTTGACCAGTTAGCTAGAGCCAAGGTCTTTTCCAAAATTGACCTTAGGTCTGGTTACCACCAAATAAAGATCCGTCCCGAGGATATTCCTAAAACAGCATTCACCACCAGATACGGCCTTTATGAGTATGTGGTCATGTCTTTTGGCCTAACCAACGCACTTGCCTATTTCATGTATCTCATGAACTCTGTTTTCATGCCCGAGCTTGACAAATTTGTAGTCGTATTCATCGATGACATCCTTGTTTACTCCAAAACCCCTGATGAGCATGCCAACCATCTTCGTATTGTCCTGACCCGTTTGAGAGAATACCAACTATATGCCAAGTTTAGCAAATGTGAGTTTTGGCTAGATCGAGTTCCTTTTCTCGGTCACATTTTATCAGCTGAAGGTGTATCCGTGGATCCGAGTAAGGTGGAAGAAATCTTAAATTGGAAGCCACCAACCACAGTTCATCAAATCCGTAGTTTTATGGGAATGGCGGGGTATTACCGTCAGTTTATTCCAGACTTCTCAAGAATAGCCAAGCCCATTACCAACCTGTTAAAGAATCAAGTCAAATTCGTCTGGTCGCCAGAATGTGAGAAGGCATTTCAAACCTTGAAAAAGTTGTTGACCACTGCACCAGTACTAGCTCAACCAGACATAGAAAAGCCCTTTGATGTGTACTGTGATGCTTCTGGTACCGGACTTGGTTGTGTCTTGATGCAAGAAGGAAGAGGCATTGCTTATGCTTTACGGCAACTCAAGCGTCATGAGGAGAACTATCCCACTCATGATTTGGAGAAAGCAGCTGTGGTACATGCCTTGAAGATATAGCGTCACTATTTGCTGGGCAGTACCTGCAATGTATATACAGATCATAAGAGTCTGAAATATATTTTCACTCAAGAAGAGTTGAACATGAGACAGCGAAGATGGCTCGAGCTAATCAAGGATTATGATATTGAAGTGCATTATCACCCTAGCAAGGCGAATGTGGTCACCGATGCACTCAGTCGGAAGGTGCACTGTATTGTTTGATAGTCAAGCCGTATGATCTATCCTTGTGCTATGAGTTGGAAAAATTAGGGATAGAAATAATTCCACAAGGCAGTCTGACTAATATTAGTATTGAAACACCCATCCGAGATGAGGTTATTGCCACTCAGCGGGAAAGTAAAGGAATCAAGCACATCAAGGAAAAGGTTCAAGCTGGCAAGGCAGATTGCTTCTAGATTGATGATGATGGTGTCGTGTGGTTCAAGGGTCGTCTGGTAGTTCCAAAGGTGCCAGAGTTGCGACAAAAGATCCTTGACGAAGCACATTTGACAAGGTTTTCCATCCATCCTGGCAGCAACAAGATGTATCAGGATTTGAGGCAAAAATTCTGGTGGACAAAGATGAAGATAGAGATTGCTCGATATGTCGCGAGATATGACACTTGCCAGAAAGTGAAAGCTGTCCATATGAAGCCTGGAGGAGAGTTGCAACCATTGCCTGTTCCTGCATGGAAGTGGGAAGACATCAGCACGGATTTCATCGTAGGATTACCCAGGACAACTAGAGGTTTTGATTCCATCTAGGTTATTGTGGACCACCTCACGAAGCAAGCTCATTTCCTACCAGTCAAGAAAGATTTCAGGGCACCGACATACGCAAAGCTTTATATTAAAAACTTAGTGAAGTTGCATGGTGTACCGAGGACCATCGTTTCTGATCGAGGTACCCAGTTCGTCTCTAAGTTTTGGCAAGCTTTCCACAAGTCCAGGTACAAAGCTTCTGCATAGCACTGCCTACCATCCGCAGACGGATGGGCAGACAGAAAGAGTCAATCAAGTACTGGAGGATATGTTGAGGGCTTGTGCGCTCAATTACCCTGACAAGTGGGATGACTGTATGGCATGGTAGAATTCTCGTACAACAACAGTTATCAAGAAAGCATCAAGATGGCTCCATTTGAGGCAGTCTACGGTCGAAGGTGCCGAACCTCATTGAATTGGTCTGAACCTGGAGAAAGATGGTTTTATGGCATGGATTTGGTCAACGAAGCCGAAGAAAAGGTTAGGCAGATCCAAGAAAATTTGAAAGTAGCACAGTCTCGACAGAAAAGTTATGCCGATAAAAGGCGTCGACCTTTGGCATTCAAGATAGGAGACTATGTGTATTTGATGGTATCGCCAATGAAAGGAGTCAGTCGATTTGGCGTCAAGGGCAAGTTGGCCCCGCGTTATGTTGGACCCTTCTTAATCATAGAACGCGTGGGAAAAGTAGCTTATAAGCTGCAGTTGCCAGAGCATCTTTCGGAGGTACACAATGTATTCCATGTGTCACAACTCAAGAAATGTCTTCGAGTACCTGATCAAGTCATCGAAGTGGAAGGAGTGGAACTTGAACCTGAGCTGACATACTCGGAGTGCACATTCCGAAGAAGAAGCCACATGGGAATCGGAAGACTACCTCGCAGAAAATTTCCCCGAGTTCTTTGCTACCTTGTAGAATGTAAACTTCCTAGTCTCGACGTATGTAAGCGTTCCCCTGTTTTTAGTAGATAGTTTAGAACTAGTTAGTTGAGACCTGTTCTTTTCTATTACCTTGTTTCGGTTAATATTTCTATTAAATCTCGGGACGAGATTTCTTTTAGGGGGGAAGGCTGTAATACCCTGGGTATTACAATTTAATTAATCTGCCATGTCATCATATTTAAACTTGAGCATTTGCATATGATTGTGGTTAGGGCCTAGAGTGATTTGTTTTCAGCTAGTGATTGAGTGCGTAATTAAGTCCTTAATCAAATTCAAAATAAAATTAAATAGAAATTAAATTAAGCCCTATAGTTGGCCTAAAATCCTAATTCAAAATCTATAAGGAATCTAGGAAAAATTTCTTAATGAAAGTTGTAAATCTTTTAAAATGGGACAACTTTTATTTTTGGAGATTTTGAAGTTATATTATAAAAATTCAAATTTAACTCAAATTACTATATTGGAATTTACATTTGAAACATTCAATTTCAAAAATATTAAGAATCTTCCAAAAACTTCCTTAATAGAATTTATCAAGCTCACTGAGTAGAATAACTTTCATGTTTACCAATTTTCAAGTTGTTGAGAAGAATCAAAAGTAATTTTAAAATTTCAGTTTGAAATTCGAAACCTAATTCTACTCCCTTTTGTATAAATTCAAATTGGTGCAGAATTTGAATATGGTGTAAAAAGCAAAGATGTTCTAAATAAAATTTGGCACAACTTTTATTTTTGGAGCACCTACTGTAGCTGCACGGTTTGGGAGGAATTCAAAATTTTTAGCTGTTGACCCCCGTCTGGGCTACAGTGCCGGGGCCCAACTCCCTGTTCCGGCCGCGTGGCAGCGAGTACGCGCGCGTGCCGCGCCGCCAGCCGGCGATGTCCGGCCAGGGCATGGCCCCGTCTCCATCGAGCCATGACCGCCTGAGGGCCTCGGACCTATCCTGGCCTTATCCCCAAGCTCCGGCTGTATAAAGGCGACGGTCGCGTCCGTTTTTCCTCTCCCACCCCCGTTCGGTCGCCGGCCAATTCGTCACCTCTCCGACCATCTCCACCTTTTCCCTCGTGCAGTAGTCCGATTAGGTTCATTGCGCATCTCCTGAGCCGTTTGTGTTGGTCGATTGTAGTCGGAGTCCGCCGCGCGTTTCGGTTTCCTACTCTGCTCCGGCCGAGCACCGCTGTGGGCAGTATCGACGCGGCTAACCCTTCTCGGTGAGTCCCTCTCCGGTTCGGTTTGCGTTTTGTGCTCCATTCGGTGTCGTGATGCTCATGTCCCCGCGGGTTCCGTGTTTGGGGCCTTAGGTACCTCGGAACAGGACCTCGCCGTGGAGTTCGCGCCGCCCCGTCAACCTTCGTCGCCGTTCTTGCCTCCCCGTACCAGTCGCAGGTCGAGCCTCCTAGCCAGACCAAACCGCGGTGAGCCCCCTAAGCCTTAACACGATTAATCTTGGTCGCTTCTATCTTGAGCTCGCCGGCGTGTGGCTTGCCGCCGCCGCCGAGCCGCCATTGTTCCCGACGAGCTCGTCGCCGGGCGTATTTAGACTTCTAGGAGTCTTTGAGTAGTGTCGTAGGGCCGTTCGCGTCGTTCGGTGGTGTTTCCCTCACCGGAGGGGCCGACGGCGGCGAGCCGCCGTGCTCGCATGCGCGCGGGCGCCGGGTGGAAGAAGGGGGCCGGGGAGTGAGAGACTGACAGGTGGGGTCACCTTGTCAGCGGCTCGGGAAGCCGGGGGAACGCGGGCACGCGCGCGCGGCCGCGGCTGGGCCGTGCTGGGCCTGCTCGTTTGATTGGGCCGAATGGCCGTTTTCTTTTTCCCGGCTGATTTATTAGAGCTTTTCTCTTTTTAATTAAAATGAATAGTGTTAGCTTTTAATCTTTTTGTGTGGATTAATCTACTGCACCAAAAATTATGAAACTATTTATGGATACTCTCTGTGATGTGTAGAATTTAATAAAAATATTAAAGTTGGGGTTTAAGTGCTTTCTGTATTAATTAAAAACCAGCACATTAAATGATAAATGAAAATTTGGTGATTTTTAATAATTTCTGTGTTGTTCCAAAAATCAAGAAATTTATTGTTCCACTGTTTGGTACTGAAATCTATCTGTTGGTGAAATTTGGCATCAAATGGAAATAGTTAAATATTTATTAAATTATATGTTAGTTTAAATGATTAATAATAGGAATAGGGAATGGAATAATTATTGAATGGTGTGATTTTTGGATTGATTGAGATTCTAGGTCAATCACCTTTATGACCTAGGGCATTGTGAATTAGAGTAATCATGGCTAGCCTATGGTAGGATCTTGATCACGTGTGTGCATTACTTATTATTTAATTTTTATCTGTCATTTCATGTGCATCGCATTCATATATTCATTCATTGCAAACGTGTAGTGACCGAGAATCCGGAGGTAAAGTATGAGGGTCTATCTGAGGAGACTGCTCAGGAAGTTATGCAAGGATTTGATATTTGTGGTACTGACCCAGACCCGACACTCTACACAATCCAAGGCAAGCCCCGGTGCATTTGCCCTCTCCTTGTTGTTTAAAAATATTTATTACTTGAGTTAATTAATTGCATTAGGTCAATAGGAGTTGGGTGATAACCAATTGATGCATTTCCATCCTTGAATCCTGACAATACTTGAGAACATGATTTATTTAAAGGTATTGCAAAATGCTTAGTCCTGCTAAATGATTAGATTTGCAAAAACGCTATTTTCAACTGTGAGGATACAAAATGAATGAATCACTTCATGGATTGGTTTTGTGTCCTTGTTGGTTGGCCGTGTTCCTAGCTAGTTCATTGTCATCAACGGGGATGGGTTTTTCCCGTTTGGTTGGCCAACTGCTTAGGTTAGAGTCCCAACTTTCGTCGCCATCGGGAAAAGGATGTGAAAACGGGTAGTTACTAGTGTACTTGGGTTAGAGCCCCAATGCATGGTTTCTAACCAAAAAATATTAGGGACCGTTCGTTGTCAGGCCTGCTGTGATCAAGACTTTGCAACTAGCCACATACTACGGAAAGCCACTGACTCCGGTGGCTCTACTGCTGGAACCGACAACCACGCACTGGGAGTGGAGAGATGGCGAGAGTAGCGTGTACCCTCGTGGCCGACGTGCCTAGAGACGAGAGGAGTACTGTGCTCTCGGGTGGCACAGGACAGGTTCCGGGGTATGAAAAGCCGTGGTAGGCGGGGTTGGCGTACGCAAGCTTAAGTGCTACATACGCAGTGTGGATAGGGATCCCCAGCTGGGTATTAATTGATTCCAGTCGTCGTTGCTCCTCGGTTATGGAGACTTGATCCTCACACCTACAGTGAATAGTGGTTCGGAACTATGATTGTTTTGAATGGATAAAGCAAATGAAAGAGTGATGATATATGAGAAAGAACTTGGAGATATGCTTAATGATGAATTGCATTATTGAAATAAAATATTAAAATAGGACTAGTAATGCTTTTCCGCAAAACTCTTGAACTCTTGCTAAAGCCTTACCTTGACTCCCCTCAGCCTGCATTCCTGAGTCTAATTTTACACTTTTAGTCGGGTAAGTCTTGCGGAGTACCCTATGTACTCAGGGTTTGTTAACCCTGTTGCAGGAGGGCAGCAGGAGACCGAAGTTTGTCTCGCTTCGTGCTGCGTCACCATCGTCCAGGAGAGTGAAGAAGAATAAGGTTGAACCCTTGGGCAGGGTTCATGTCATATTTATCTGTCTGTCGTACTGTTGCTCCCACCGCTACTGCTACACTTTTAATTTATGGTCTGTAATAACTGCACCTAATTCTATTCGAACACTGGTCTGTAATATTAAGTACTATTTACTCTTCCGCAAAAATTTTACTCTGATGTATTTTGTTATGAAATGTTGTAACTCTGTAATGGCTTCGCAATGGGATCCTGTCGGAGATAACGGGTGCTTATGTCGCCCGGCAGAGCCCGCCTAGGTCATCTGGAACACGGGCCCGGCTGTCAGATGTCATTAATGACAATGACAGGTGCCTGTGGGCCATGTGATTTAGGCGGTTCTGTTACCCCGGTGACCCGAGTAAAACTACTCGCATCGGGGCAGACCTCGATCCCAAATAGGAAGACGCGCTCGTCAGCTTCCTCAGAAAGCACGTCAGTGTTTTCGCGTGGAAACCCGCAGACATGCTGGCGTACCGAGGGAGCTAATCGAGCACTCCTTGAATGTCTCGAAGACCGCCAAGCCCGTCAAGCAGAAGCTCCGGCGTTTCTCTTCAGACAAGGAGGCTATTAGGGTAGAAATAGCTCGGCTCCTAGCTGCCGACTTTATAAAAGAGGTGTATCATCCCGATTGGTTAGCCAATCCGGTCCTTGTAAGAAAAAAGAATAATGAATGGAGAATGTGCGTTGATTACACCGATCTCAACAAACACTGCCCTAAAGACCCCTTCAGTCTCCCCCGTATCGATGAAGTCGTCGACTCCAGAGCCGGTTGCGAGCTGCTCAGCTTCCCCGACTGCTACTCCGGCTACCACCAGATCGCCTTGAAGGAAGAAGACCAGGAGAAAACCTCCTTCATTACTCCCTTTGGGGCCTACTGTTACAAGACCATGTCCTTTGGCCTAAAGAACGCTGGCGCGACATACCAGCGGGTCCATCCAGGCATGCCTCAAGGATCTCCTTCCCGACATCGCCGCAGCTTATGTCGATGACGTTGTCATAAAAACTGGAAGGCTGAAGACCTCGTCTCCAACCTTGAAGCAGTCTTCAAGAAGTTGGATGGATTCCAATGGAAACTGAACCCCTCCAAGTGCATTTTTGGCGTTCCGTCGGGCAACCTGCTCGGTAACATCGTCAGCAAACGAGGCATCCTCCCCAACCCAGAAAAGATTGAGGCTGTCATGAGAATGAAGCCCCTGAACCAATGTCAAAGATGTTCAGAAGCTCACTCGGGTGCATGGCGGCCCTAAGCCGATTCATCTCCATGGTTAGGTGAAAAAGGCCTCCCCTTCTTCAAGCTCCTCAAGGCAGGCGAAAAAATTTGTCTGGTCGGAGGAAGCCTGACTAGGCCTTCAAGGACCTAAAGTAGTTCCTGGAACATCCTCCAGCTCCTTACAGCTCCCAAAAAGGATGAAATTCTGCTCCTCTATATCGCTGCGACAAGCAATGTTGTCAGCACGGCGATAGTCGTCGAGCGGGAGGAAGATGGTCAAGCATATCCGGTTCAGCGACCAGTTTATTTCATCAGCGAAGTTTTAAACAAGTCCAAAGCTCGCTATCCGACGGTCCAGATGCTGATCTACGCCATCCTCATCACATCACGCAAGCTCTGTCATTATTTTGAGGCTCATCAAATTGTTGTGGTCACCCAACATCCTCTCGACAACATCCTACGCAACAAAGACGCCAACGGCAGAATCATGAAATGGGCTGTGGAGCTAGGGGCTTATTCTCTAGAATTCCACAGCCGAACGACGATCAAGTCTCAGGTGTTGGTTGACTTCATCACCGAATGGACGAAAGTGCAGGAGCAAGTACCAACCAAGCACGAGGAACACTAGACGATGTATTTCGACGAGTCCCTCAGCATTGGAGGCGCAGGCGCCGGCGTACTCCTCATATCACTGACAGGCGAACGCCTCCGCTATGTACTGAGAATCTATTTCAAAGCCTCCAACAATGCTACCGAATGCGAACCTGCCATCCATGGCCTACAGATCGCCTCCGAGCTCAGCATCCGATGGTTGATGGTATATGGGGACTCTGCTTTGGTTGTCAACCAGGTGAATAAAGATTGGGACTGTAACAGCGAGAAGATGGACGCCTACGTCGCCGCAATCAGAAAACTCGAAGGAAAATTCTTGGGCATTGAGTTTCACCACTTCGTCTGAGCAGAAAACCAGGCAGCCGACGAGATATCTAAGCTCGATTCGTCGCGAGCTGATATTCCTCCCGGCGTCTTCGTCCAAGACTTGGTCCGTGCCTCAATCCCAGAAGAGGAAGAGATCGAAGCGCATCCGTTCAGTCAGATAGCAGCTTGCATCTCGAATTCTACAGATGATTGGACGGAACCTTTCGTCTCCTATCTGCTCGAAGCCAAAATCCCCGAAGACAAAATAGAAGCAGAACGTCTTATGAGACGGTCCAAGAATTACGTCCTCGTCGACAACAAACTTATGCGTAAAAACGCCAAGAGCGAAGTATTCCAGAAGTGCGTCACACGTGAAGAGGCATCAAGATACTCCAAGAAATGCATGGAGGCATATGTGGAAACCATGCAACCTCACGCACCTTGGTCGGCAAAGCTTTCCGAGCAGGATTCTACTGGCCTACCACCGTCCAGGACGCCAAGAATATTGTGCGCCACTGCGAGGCGTGCCATTTTTTGCGAAGCAGATACATGTCCCAGCGTAGGAGCTAAAGACCATACCTGCATCCTGGCCTTTGCCACGTGGGGACTCGACATGATAGGTCCTTTCAAGGGCGGCCAAATGGGGCTACCGTTGCGTGTACGTCGCCATCGATAAATTCTCCAAATGGATTGAGTACAAGCCATTGGTGAAAGCAACAGCGGCCAAAGCTGCGGAGTTCTTCAACGACATCTCTCATCATTTTGGCCTTCCAAACAGCATCATCACCGACCTCGGTACTACCTTCACTAGAAGCGACTTTTGGAATTTCTGCGACGAAAGAAGCATCGTGGTAAAGTATGTCTCAGTAGCTCACCCTCGAGCTAACGGACAAGTTGAAAGAGCAAACAGAATGTTGCTCGACGCCCTCAAGAAGCACCTACACGAGGTCGTCGAAAAAAGCCCAGGAAACTGGATCAACGAGTTGCCAGCGGTCATCTGGGGCTTGCGGACACAACCTAGCCGGAATACCGGCGTATCTCCATACTTTATGGTCTACAGATCAGAAGCAGTGCTACCAGCCGATGTCGCTTTCTGAGCTCGTAGAATTGAGAACTACAATGAAGAAAGGTCCGACGGTGCACGAGCAGAGGACATCGACAGACTGGAAGAAGAGCGTCTGGCCTCCTGCGTACGCACGGCCAAATACCTGGAGGGGATACGGCGATATTATAACCGAAACGTCAACGACAGGTTCTTCATGGTCGGCGACCTTGTCCTTCGGCGCAAGCAGAGCAAGGAGGGCATGCACAAACTTTCTTCTCCAGGCTCGTAAAGGCTGTGCGACCTTGATGGCATCAATATCCCCAACTCCTGGAACATCGACCACCTCCGTCGCTTCTATCCATGACAGCACGTCAAGGCAGATATGTGTATTTCTATTTCATTACTTCAATAAAAGTCATATTGCTTCGATACACTTGTATGTCTACAATCGCAGATCAGTAAAAACCGTCGTCAATGAGTAAGTCCCGCACCTGCTCGGGCAGCATGATTTTGCCGATGCATAAGCCCTGCACCTACTCGGGAAGCATGACTTCGCCAATTCATAAGCCCCACACTTGCTCGGGCAGTATGACTTCGCCAATGCATAAGCCCCGCAACTGCTCAGGCAGCACGACTTCGCCAATGCGTAAGCCCCGCAACTGCTCGGGCAGCACGACTTCGCCGATGCGTAAGCCCTGCACCTGCTCTGGCAGCACAATTACAACTACGTGTAAGCCCCACACCCATTCGGGCATCCTAGTCACGTCAGCGCATAAGCCCTGTCTCCAACAGGCCGCTCAACTTCGCCACTTCATCGACCGCCCCAATAGATTCGGGAAGCCATCGCCCATGATAAGCGTAACCTCCGCCAGGCGTGGGCAGCTTCGCCACCATGTAAGCCCCAGGGACGCCTGGGCCATTAAGTCTTCACTAACACGTAAGCCCCAGGGACACTTGGGCAAGTTAGCAGCGTCTCCAAAAGCCCCGTCGAAAGGAACGGGCACCGGTCGTCAATTCACCCTAAGGATAAATATCCTCACTACTCTCCGACCACTCGGAAGGCCCTGGCTATGCTCGGGCACCTTGCAAAATGCGAGTCCAAGCTAGGGCAGTTTTCGGTACCAACAAAGGAAAGCCGAATATGAAATTAAAACTTGTTTCAGCGGCATTAAGGACAACAGCATCAAAAACTACTAGTTTCTTATCTTCACATACAAACAGATAACAGTTTTTTGCAGGCTAAATCCCTTCTGTGGGAAAGAGTTGCACATCTGCTGTCAACAGTGCCGTTGCAGGTTTCGCCTCTTCCTCCAGCCGATCTTCTTCCTCCTCGGTGGTCCCCTGCGCATACCCTCGGTCATTCTTCACGCCGGGATAATGCGAGCGAACCACCCCGAGCACATGGGCGGCCACGTTCTCGGCGGCATCGGTGCAGAAAGCCATGAAGAAGCAGTAATGCCAGCTGGCCACGGCGGATGATGTCAAAAGGCCCTGGGACACCAGCAGGCGGATCGGTGGGCGCATACTCGACGATGTCAAGGACGGTTTTAATTCCCTCTGCCAAGGCATCAAATCGTGCTTCAGCAGCCTCAAGATGTTGCGCCAAGTTCATTTACCTACGCCCAGTTCCTCTGGTCCATTGCTACAAGACAGAGAAAAAGTTAACAAGATGAGGAAGAACAAACTGTGTGCACAGACAACTCACCAAAACGATCCGCCTCGTTCTTCCGAGCTGCTTCACGGAGCATTAACACCTCACTGTCCAGATCCTTAACTGCACAAAAGAAAAGGCGTGTCAGAATCTCTCAGCAGAGTAACAAAGTAACATGAAGACACCAGTACCTCGCTTCACGGCACCGTCAAATACATCCTGCAAATCTGCACGCGAAAGCTTCAGACTTGAGAACAGAAGAGGAGTCAAGACAAAATGAAACCAGGGCTGTAATGGCCTCCATACCTCTTTTTTCCCACAGCAGTTTTTCCTCCATTAAATCGTCACAATGCAATTGCAACGTGTCGCGTTGCTCGCGGAGGTCTTGCATTGCGTTCTCTAGACGCACGGTCTCCTCCAGAAACCTGGCGTTATCCGCAGCAAGCCTAGCAGCACGCTGGAGGGACTTCTTCCGATCTTCAGCCGTATTATGCACCGCCTGATCGACAAAGAAAGGACGTGACAAAGAGTAACCAGGAAAATAATAATCAAAGGAGGGCGCGGATACCTGAACTCGCGAAGACAGCTGACCCAGCCATCAGAGCACATTTCTCAAATTGTTTCGGGTCCCGGATATATCGGCTTTCAAAGCTTCCAATTCATCGTCCGTCGCCGCTTCCTCCACGACGACGGACCACTGCTCGCCGACTCGCCTCAACGTTCGCAGTACAACCGGCGGCACTTCTCCCGCAGTACAACCGGTGACCCATATACCAGCATGGCTAAACATGGGCCGAGTCATCCGATCAGGCCCGGTCTACCAAGGACATGTCATCTACACAATCTCTTGAAGATCACGTATATCCGCCGAAGACTTGGCGGACAAGGAAATATCTTTCCTGATATCTAGCCGATTAGTTTCCTTATTCGGTTAGGATTGTAATCTGATATGTATGGCAAAACCGACTTGTAACCCTGCCCCCCGGACTATATAAGGCAGGCAGGGGATCCCCTCAATTCATCTCATCTACCAGCAATACAATACAGCAACACGCCTTACGGCGGCCTGAACCTGTATAAATCTCGTGTCTCACGCTTCCAGCGTAGCTCTTGCTCGTCTCAGGCGCACCTTCACCGATCAATCTACTACCTTGGGCATACCTCTCGGTAGACTATCATCGGTATTCCGTCAACAACATTGGTTGTCAATTAGCCACTGAACCACCGAGTAGTGGTCGACACAACGGGGACTACCGTGCCGGCAAGCACGTGAACCTCGGGATAAATTCTTTGTCTCTATTGTGTTGATTGTGGACCATCACCTTCATATGTATTGGTATTCATCTTGGTGATTGGCTATCTACCCTACTCGGAGGTATAACCACTCTATTCTCACCCTTCTACTTTGTGCACTTTACTTGAGTAGTTTTAGTGTTGTTAGTTTGCTTGTTCACCTAGGAGTAGATTAGTGCAACCTAGGCTAGTTTGTTTATGCCTCTAGAGACATAGCTAGAATGGTTAGGAAGGCTTGCATCTTTCGAGTAGGATAGCGTAAAATTCGCTTCGCCGTTGTTATTACTAATCCTTTGGTCAAGTGTTGTTTGTAGATTTTTAAATAGGCTATTCACCCCCGCTCTAGCCACTTTGGACCTATCAGCCGCACATGGCCTCCAAAACTTCACCAAACAAATACTTTGGAAGGTTGCCCCTCCCCTCTTGGCTCTGCCTCCAGCACAACCAACAACCGCTAAGTTGGTACCCCGTTGTGTATTAAGCGCTCAGGGCCTCTCTTAGGCGCCTGGTTTCAGGCGAGGTGATGTCCTCATCACGCACCGCATTGGCCTGAATTTAGAGTTTTCCTTGCCAAGCGCGTCAAGAAACAAGACATACAAGGAGCTCTTCGAGGAGCCAAGTGCTTCCAACATCAAAGTGTTGCACGCCCTTTTCAAGACAACGGCTAGAGACAAGCAAGAAGCAGCATCGAAGAAAGGACTTCTCTTAGAGTCGAAGTGCCACTCTTGGTTGTTTAGCTTCTTAGTAATATAGTAACTTGTAGTCTTGTATTAGTACACTAGGATGGTCCGACCTTCTAGACCTCCTAGGGCCTCGCTTGAAATATGATGTTTGTGTTAAACTCTTCTATCTTAATTGAAATGACACAACTGCATAAAATATTTTGCGATATAAAATCACTTATGACGGTAGTTATTGTATGATTTTACTTGTCAACCAATCATGAAAAGGGATATAAATGAGAGCCAACACCTAGAATAAGGTTTAAACTGACAGAATTCCACGAGTTTTGGTGAATCTGTGTTTTTCAGGGACTATACAGGAGAAGAACCAAGAATGACCCACATCACAGAGAAAAATACCGAATTCCGCAACGGCAGGAGATCAAGAATATTCTAGAGAACATTAGAGACACGCCTACCAAAGTGGGACCTGCAACTCAGAGAGAGGGGGTCGACCGACCCACTGACCAGGTCGGCCGACCTGTCAGTGAGTCTTCTCCGCCTCCGCTTCGACGTGGACCCACAAGCCGATTTTTAGGATCAATCTCCACCACCCATTGAAGTCAGTTTGATCAAAGGGCTACGGTTCATCCCACCGGCCTATATAAGCAGCCTCAGACCCCCCAGGGTTTCATATGATCCAGAGTGAAATCAATCCATAGTTTCAGAATTCCACCGACATATCTATAGTAGAGTAGAAACCCAAGACAGGATCTAGAGCCAAATATCAAGTAGAAGATTAGCCTTTTAGTCTCTCTAGATTAGGGTTATTCTTATTTTAGAAGTGGTGTGGTAGAAGAGCTGGCGATAGTTGGAGCTGCCGGCCCTGTCGGTGACTGCTCTACGACTTGTACCCGTCGATTCAAGTCCTTCTTTGGGGCTCGTTTCTGAAGATTTCTTCAGAGTTCAACTTCTAATCCAAGTAAGTAATGTTGCTATTATTGTTTTTAAGGTTTACGATTCTTTTGAGTGCTTTAGTCTTGGTAGCTCCTTGATTGAAGTAGTTATTTATAATTTCGGCGTGGTGCTTAGATTATATATGCTCTTAAATGCCCTATACTCTCCGGATCGGTGGTAGATCGCGAGGGTGACCCTTTACTAGTGTATTCCTATAGTAATACCCCTTTCAGAACAATTATATCATATCTTGTGAGGATTAGAACTAGAAGCCTTAACAATCTCCTTTATCACCTATTTTTTCCGTCCTTGATAGCAGCTCAGGGGTTAAGTCTAGATCTAGTCATCCCGTTTTCCCTGTGGTGAAATATAAATAACGATGCCTGGAATACTCCCGGGTGAAGTGCTACTTTGGTATCTGTTCGCTTGCAGATAATCCTAGTGTTTATTTGTTTGAGTTATCTTATACCAACAAGCATTTTTAGCGCTGTTGCCGGGGAAAATGGTTGAAACATCTAGAGTCTATCTTAACCTTGTATTCATACTTTTGTCTCTATTATCTCCTTATTTTTGTTTTCATCCTTATGGATGCCATTGAAACCACACCCATCTATAAATATGTTGCATCCACGAGCACAAGTCATAGGCTTAGGCAATCCTCAAAGCCTATCCAAACCCCTACTTATGAGCTACACCCGAGTCTGATTGAAATAGTCCAAAGCCCATCCTTTTCAGGACAGGAAGATAATAATCCTCATCTTCATCTACGAGAGTTCGAACAGACCTGTGACTGCCTCCGTATAGAGGGCATGTCTGATGAAACCTTAAAGTGGAAGCTTTTTCCTTTCTCTTTGAGAGGAAGAGCTAAAACCTGGTATGACCGAACCGTAGAGAAAGAAGGAGGAGATTGGGAAAACTTCGTTATGACTTTTGTATAGAATTCTACCCCTTTTCCAAAATTGTCAACCTCAGAACCAAGATTCTATCTTTCAAATAGAAAGATAATGAATCTTTCGCCACATCCTGGCTATGTTTTAACGATCTCATAAAATCTGGACCAAACCTATCCATACCATACCCGATTCTCATTCAACACTTTTTTGTGGGTCTGAGAAGAAAATCCAAGAAGCATGTCAACTACTCTATGGGAGGATCTTTCGCACATGTTTCAGATTCTAAAGCATGAAAGATCATAAACAACATCTTAGATAACCAACCCGAGGAGAAGTTAGAAGAGGAGCTTAGTGTAGCTGAACCTGAACTTTTACCATTAACATCCCAATCCTCAGCTATCCCGATTTCCAACCCTTTGGAAAAAGAGGATACTCCGCTTTCGGACTTTATACTTGACATTAAAGATGATCTTTTCTCTGAGTTTGAAACACCTCTCACTTCCATATGATTCAGAAGCCTCAGGAGTCCAAGAAACTATCTTTAGAACCTTTAGAACCTCCTAAAGTAGCTTTTTGTAGAAAGACCACAAGAGAGCTCATAGCCATAATCTGCAATGACTGGCTAGAAGAATCAAAGGTTTCCACTGATGTTATCCGATTGGATTCACCTCCTGTCTTAATCAAATGCCAAATTCATAAAGGCCCTTTTGAAGCTTTGTACAATCTAATTGTGGGTGTTAACATCATGTCGGCATCATTTGCTCAAGACTTATCGATGCACATGCCACTAACCTCAACAACAAAGCTCTTGAAAAGTTCTTCCGGGCACATTATTCCAAGTTTGGGCATTTTATATGTGCTCCCCATCCGGGTAAACGACACCATGCTCCATCTAAGTTTTTATATCTTTGATGTCATGGAGTTTGACCTGTTGATAGGCAAATCAATTGGAAGACTTATTCAAGAAGGACAAACAGGGACAATCAATGTTCAATTAGGACATCACCCGATCATTAAATGCTAAGACTGAGCCATGTCCTGAGCCTGATCCAATTAGTGAGATCATGGTGGCAGCCCTTGATTTTCTGAGAGAATCCCATCTTGAAGAAGATGAAGAGTTCTTCATCGAGGAAGAAGCCGAAAATTCAGAATCTTTACCCCTTGATGAAATCCTAGTGCCACCTAAACCTCCTATTGAGCTTAAGCCATTGCCAGCCGGTCTTAGATATGCTTTCCTAGATGGAGACATACAATCTCCAGTGAATATAAGTGATAAATTCTCCCAAGTAGAGACCATTCGCTTGATCACTGTCTTGGAAAAGCATTAATCAACTTTTGACTATTCACTCCAAGATCTTAAAGGAATTAGTCCTGTTCTTTGCACCCATTGCATTCCAACTGATCCTAGTATCATACCATCCTGAGAGCCCCAGCGTAGGCTCAAAAATGCGATGAGAGAGGTTGTAAAGAAGGAGGTCTTGAAGCTATTGCATGCTGGGATTATTTATCCTGTGCTGCATAGTGAGTGGGTAAGCCCAGTTCAAGTTGTGCCTAAAAAGGGAGGCATGATGATTGTCAAGAATGATAAGAATGAGTTAATCTCCTAGAGAACCGTCACTGGATGGCGGATGTGCATAGATTATAGAAACCTCAACAAGGCAACAAGGAAAGATCACTTCCCTTTGCCTTTCATCGATGAGATGTTAGAGCGATTGGCAAACCACTCTTTCTTTTGCTTCCTTAATGGATATTCTGGATATCATCAAATTCCTATCCACCCTGATGATCAAAGCAAAACCACCTTTACATGTCCTTATGGAACCTATGCCTACCGTAGGATGTCCTTTGGAGTGTGTAATGCACCAGCTTCTTTTCAAAGATGCATGATGTCTATCTTTTCTGATATGATTGAATAAATCATGGAAGTTTTCATAGATGACTTTTCTGTTTATGGAAAAACTTTCGATGGTTGTCTTGAAAATTTAGATAAGGTTTTGCAAAGATGTGAAGAAAAGCAATTAGTCCTTAATTAGGAAAATGTCATTTTTATGGTCAGAGAAGGAATAGTGCTATAGCACCTAGTCCGAAAGAGGGATAGAGGTAGACAGAGCTAAAATTGAAGTAATTGAACAACTACCTCCACCTATTAATGTTAAAGGGATTATAAGTTTCCTTGGTCATGCTGGCTTTTACAGATGCTTTATACAAAACTTTTCACATATTGCTAGACCTCTTACAAACTTGCTAGCCAAGTATGCTCCCTTTGATTTTGATGATGCTTGTATGAAATCTTTTAACACCCTTAAGCAAGCACTCATCTCTGCACCAATCATTTAACCCCCTAATTGGTCTTTACCTTTTGAAATTATGTGTGATGCTAGTGATTATGATGTGGGGGCAGTTTTGGGGCAACTAAAAATAGAAAGCTTGCTTATGCTAGAAAAACTCTGATAGGACCACAACTTAATTATACAACAAATGAAAAAGAACTCTTGGTTGTTGTTTTTATTGATAAGTTTAGATCTTACTTAGTTGGAGTTAAGGTAATTGTTTACACTGATCATGTTGCTTTGAAATACTTGCTCACTAAAAAAGATGCTAAACCCAGATTGATAAGATGGATTTTGCTACTCCAAGAATTTGACTTAGAGATAAAAGATAAAAAGGGAGTAGAAAATTCTGTAGCAGATCACTTGTCTAGAATGCATTTTGAGAATATGCAGGAAATGCCCATCAACGACTCGATGTGGGACAACATGCTCTATCGGATCATTCGATCCGACCCCTGGTACGCAAATATTGTGAATTTTATGGTTGCAAGATATGTACCACCAGGGAAGAACAAAAGAAAGCTTATCTATGAGAGTCGACAACACATGTGGGACCACCATACCTCTTCAGGATATGTTCAGATGGACTACTCTGGAGATGTGTACCTACGGAAGAGGGGATCAAGATCATTGAAAGATGTCACTAATCACCATATGGAGGTCACTATGGCGCATTTCTCACACATGCAAACATTTGGCAAAGTGGATTCTTTTGGCCCACCATGTATAATGACATGAAAAGCTTTATCCGGAGATGCGAGGCATGCCAACAACAAGGAAACATCAGTCAAGAGATGCCATGCCCCTCGTCAACAACCTCCAAGTAGAGCGCTTCGATGTGTGGGGAATCGACTACATGGGACCATTTCCAAAGTCAAAGCAGTGTGAGTACATTTTGGTGGCAGTAGACTACGTCTCAAAATGGGTAGAAGCTATGCCATGCAAAGCTACAAATTCCAGAAGCTCAAAGAGATGTTTGAAGAAATAATATTTCCAAGATTTGGTACTCTAAGGATGGTAATCAGTGACGGAGGATCCCACTTCATCGACATTCCAACTATATTTAGCAAAAAGAGGGGTCCGTCATAACATTGCCACTCCATACTATCCTCAAACAAATGGGCAAGCAGAGACATCAAATAAGCAGATCAAGAATATTCTGCAGAAGACGGTCAACTAAATAGGAACAGCATGGAAGGACAGGTTACCAGAAGCACTATGGGCTTACAGAACAGCCTACAAAACACCAATTGGAATGTCATCATACCAGCTTATTTATGGAAAGACCTGTCACTTGCCAGTAGAGCTTGAGTTCAAGGCTCACTGGGCAATCAAGAGATGAAATATGGATCTAGATGCTGTAGCAATAAAAGGGAAGATGCAACTCTCTGAACTAGATGAATGGCGTGAAAAAGCATACCACAACTCCAAGATCTACAAAGAGAGAACCAAGAGATGGCATGACAAAAGGTTGAAGAAGAAGGACTTTGCACCGGGAGATTAGGTATTACTTTTTAATTCCAGGGTGAAGTTATTCGGTCACGGAAAGCTACGAAGCAAATGGGAAGGACCATTCAAGGTGATCAATACTTCGTCCCTTAGAGCGGTCACACTTCAAACTGATGAAGGTACGTTATTCAAGGTAAATGATCATCACCTCAAACTCTTTCTAGAACCGATTAAGGGTCCAGAGAAAATAGATATTATTGACTTGATCAATTTACCAAGTATATTAGGGCCTAAGCCTTCTTTTTGCCTTCCTGCACAGGAAAGTGCATTTTTTGGAAACCAAATATCGCGAGAAAGCCGCACGAAGAGACCGGAGCACATCGGGCACAGGGGCAGGTCGTCTGAGCCCATCACCAGGTCGGACGACACCCCTACAACTCCAAACTATGCCAACTTTTCGTGACATGATCCTTCGGGTCTCTTCTTGCATATTTTCCAACTTTCGTTTTTGTTAGGCCATCCTGTCGCCGCCGTAAGCTCGTAGGGTCAACTCCGAAGCCCTAACGCCCACCGGAGGACTATATCACTAGCCCCTGCTAGCCTCTCATCTCATCTCATGCAAGCCATCCTCTCCTCGTGACTACGAGCTCTCCTCCAAGACTCCCATGGCTGACAATAAGATAATCCCCTACGGGATGGATCCAAACAAGGTTCCCGCCGATGACTCCCAAGCCATTATCCCTGCTAGAACTCCCTGGCCTCTCGCCATTGCTCCTCCTACCCAGCCTCGCAAGCATGAGCAATCTTTTCGCACTTGTGCTAGATCAGCCCTTCCATCACCACCAGAGAATCTCTACCTAAAGGACGCACCACGGAAGGAACCGATCGTCAAGCTCCCAAAGGATGTCAAGCTCCTGCCACCGAAGCTGAACGAGACGCTGACGGGGGTGAAGCTCGATAAGGGTGGCCATGTCACATGTGCCAAGTACATCTCTCACCCAACCTTCGACGGAGTCCGTGCCGATCCAGCTAAATTCAAGTTCGTGCCACCCAAGGAAGCACCAAGGGGAGATCAACCTCCACAGAAGCGCTCCAAGGTCACCACGGCAGAACTTCAGCATCAGATGGCCAGGAGTGCCCTAGAGTTAGATTAGTTCACTTCCATGGAGATAAAATGAACTAAGCGAACTAAGGAAGCGCTCCAAGGGTGCCCTAGAGTTATGTATCCAATAAGGCACCCTTAGTTCGCTTAGTTCGTTTTACCTCAATTAGTTCGATTTAGTTTGCTTAGTTCATTTTAGTTTGATAGACTTGTGTAATAAAAGTTAGTTTGAGTCAATGTTATCTCATTTGGATATTTTTGTGCTTGTCTCCACTTTGTTAAAAGGAAAACAGGAAACAAGTGTGGGGGAGGAGCACATGATGGAACGACGAACACCGAAGACGAAAGTACACCAAAACAGAAGCAAACGACGCACGGATCACACACGACGAGACGGGGCACGAACGGCCACCAGGAGGGGTCAGCCGACCCCTGCCCATGGTTGGCCGACCTACCCCAGTGCCGCCTCGCCGCGAGCCTTCGTATACGGTCAGGTACGCACCCTGAACTTTCTATTTTCTCGTACGCCGCTTGCTGTTTTGCTTCAATTTGAAAATCTTATGATTAAGCAACTTTAAAACATGAAAGGATTAACTTGAGTAGCCTTGACTTAAGGATAGACACACATCACACCTTTCCTGGAAGTCTTGCTACTGTTGGAAACTTAAATTAGGGACCCCATGTTGCTTAAGTTATTGTGGAATATGGGATAGTAAGAATAATGAAAGCTTGATTCTTGATATCTAGTTGTTGGAGAATTTTATTTGCAAAACTGAAAACCAATAGCTATGCTTCTCCTTTGTAGTAAAAGCATTTACCTTATAGAGCCAAAAATAGTATAGAATCAACCCTCTACATTTACTACTTGCTATTGCTTTGAGTTTTGTCAAGCCGAGTGACCCTTGTTGAAAAATTTATCATGCTCTTAAGATCAAGATCACGTACACTCCACATATATCTGCTATTCCTACACTGAGAATATGCAAAAACATGCTTTCCACCCAAAAATGTTTCACTTCAATATTGGAGGAAGCACAAAAAGAAGATATGAATAATTGCTCCAAAGTTCTTGTTATCGTCTCTCAAAAAGTTTATGTAGAGAAGAGGCATGTGGCTATGCAAAAGTGTGAGAAAAGAGAAAACAATGGGTACAAAGATGCCCGCCTGAGAGGTAAAAATGGACAAATGTCCGGAATGCCAAAACAATGGGTACTCATATGCCCACCTGAAAGAGAGAGAAGAAAAAGAAAGATAGGCTATGTTGTCCTGCAAAAGAAAAAGAGAGAGAAAATCCTCAAAAGGAGCATAATAGAATTAGGTTAGCCACCATATATTCCACACACATGCACATCTTGATCTAAGAGTATGACATCTTTCTCCCTGGATCCTTATTTTGACTTTACAATATATGCAATGCAAGTATGTTTTCACTTTACCCCTACCTCAGCTCCACATAAGCTTTAGAAGTAGACAACAGAGAAGGCAACATCATCTATGCCTTGGTAAGGATCAGCACCACCACATATGAGTGACATGAGAGTACTACAAAGAAGGAGAAGGTAAGCTATGGTTTATTTTCAAAAATATTCATAAAAAAACCTCCAACAGACTTGATCGATAAAAGAAGGTGATCAATTTCTAACTGTTCTATTCTTCAACCGCTCAAAGTTTCATGGTAGACACAATGAATTCTGTAGTGCAGACATGACTAGGAATGGTGAAGTGATTATGTCTAATCCTGAAGTTAAGATTGCTTAATTCCATCCTTTACTCAGGACGAGCAAAGATCTAGTGTGGGGGAGTTTATTGACGGTAGTTATTGTATGATTTTTCCCATCAACCAATCTTGAAAATGGATATAAATGAGAGCCAACACCTAGAATAAGGTTTAAACTGACAGAATTTCACGAGTTTTGGTGAATCTGTGTTTTTCAGGCACTATACAGGAAAAGAACCAAGAATGACCCACATCACAGAGAAAAATACCAAATTCCGCTACGGCAGGAGATCAAGAATATTCTAGAGAACACTAAAGACATGCCTGCCGAAGCGGGACCTGCAACTCAGAGAGAGGGGGTCGACCGACCCACTGACCAGGTCGGCCGACCTATCAGTGAGGCTTCTCCGCCTCCACTTCGACGTGGACCCACAACCTGATTTTTAGGATCAATCTCCACTACCCATTGAAGTCAGGTTTGATTCAAGGGCTACGGTTCATCCCACCGGCCTATATAAGCAGCCCCAGACCCCCTAGGGTTTCATATGATCCAGAGAGAAATCAATCCATGGTTTCAGAATTCCACCGACATATCTATAGTAGAGTAGAAACCTAAGATAGAATTTAGAGCCAAGCATCAAGTAGAAGATTAGCCTTGTAGTCTCTTCAGATTAGGCTATTCTTGTTCTAGAAGTGGTGTGGTAGAAGAGCTGGCGATAGTTGGAGGAGTTGCCGGCCTGTCGGTGACTGCTCTACAACTTGTACCCGCGGATTCAAGTCCTTCTTTGGGGTTTGTTTCTGAAGATTTCTTCTGAGTTCAACTTCTAATCCAAGTGATTAACGTTGCTATTATTGTTCTCAATATTTATGATTTTTTTGAGTGCTTTAGTCTTGATAACTCCTTGATTGAACTAGTTATTTATACTTTAAGCATGGTGCTTAGATTATATTTGCTTGTAAATACCCTATACTGTTAGGATCTGTAGTAGACCGCGAGGGTGACCTAGCCTTATTGAGTCTTATACAGTCCACCTTCCCGTCAGTAGGACTGTAGGTTTCTTTTACTAAGTAATTTACCCTTTACTGGTATATTCCTATAGTAATACCCCTTTTCAGAACAATCATATCATATCTTGTGAGGATTAGAACTAAAAGTTTTAGCAATCTCCTTTATCACCTATTTTCTCCGTCCTTGATAGCAGCTCAGGGGTTAAGTCTAGATTCTAGTCATCTCGTTTTCCATGTGGTAAAATATAAATAATGATACCTAAAATACTCCCGGGTGAAGTGCTACATTGGTATCTGTCCACTTGCAGATAATCCTAGTGTTTATTTGTTTGAGTTATCTTATACCAACAGCGGCCCGGCCGGTGGCAGGCAGCAGGTCCCGGCTCCTTCCATCTCCAAGGCGGTGCCCCTCTCCCTCCATGGTGCTAGCAAGCAGGGTCCCGATGAGCTCCTCCGGCCTCACCAGTGGCGGATCCGTCTTCTCCAGTGACCACCACGACGGCGCAAGTCTCCACGGCGAGCACCATGGTGGACAACGCGGCGGCGGCATACAACAGTAGTCAAGTCCAGATCCAGCCCTAAATGGGCCTAGATCTGTGTGTGTGTGTGTGTGTGTGAAAACATAAATTATTATTACAGTTTACAATATAGTACTGAACACTTGGAATCCAAACTAAAACCAAAACGCGCAATAGTAATACAATGTTCTTAAAATCCAATATATGAAAATCTGGACAAAAAACAACAATCATTCAAGAATATCTATACATTATTCTTCACATCCATCAAACTTGTACCCAAAAAAAACATCGAATCCAACATTATCTGAAAGGGGAGCCGTCGGCACCGGCGATGGAAGGAAAGGGGGGCCGTCGGCAGCGGCCATGGAAGGAAAAAAAACGCCACTAGTTTTTATTGATATTCATCGCCACTAGACATGGAGGCTCAATCATCGCTGGGAGTGGAGGAGTTGCCGTTGCGGAAGGAGGAGACGCGACCACCGGTTGGGGTAGTAGATCTGCGCCGCCAACTCCCTGGACTGGATCTCGCTTCATCAACCATGGATCTCAGCCGCCGCGACGACCCTTGGCGGCGCGGCATCCTCCAGTGCGCCGTCGTCACGGGTCATGGCCACCCGGAGCCACCTCCGGGGCGCCGTGTGCACAAGGCACCTTCCATTTAGTGAATCTGTAACATAACCACCGGATTAGGATTAACCAGGTCTGATTTGCAACGAGAGGAACGATGAGCCTCGCTAGAGCACGGAGGCGGAGGAGAGTAGCAGAGACGATGGTGGGCGATGCCAGCCCGGTAGCCTCCGGCGAGAGCCAAGCGAGGACGAATGGCGACGCACTACAAGGTTTGTGGAGTTAATCGGGGTGGAACTGGCCGGCGTGGATTGGAACGCTAATAAAAGGTGGTGAGCGGGGTTGGGATTTTCTTCCAGATTGACGTTGGTAGCATTAACGAAGGCCCAATTGAAAACAAATCTTATACCGGTCTTTTTATTACTCGAAAGAAGCGCAAGGATAAAAATCCAAACGAATCTCGGCTGGGAGGGACGGCGCTGTATAATAATCAGCGCCCAGCGCTTAGATTAGTAGGGGTGTGCGCGCGCGCGCATATATATATATATATATATATATATTAGAAGTAGAAAATAATTTTCATATGTGTGTGGGCGTGCGTGCTCTACCACAAAGGATTACAAAGATAAGACCATCTACACTCATAATCCTCTGAATTTATCCTCTGAACGGAATATTCCGTCCTGGTCATCGAGATTTTCTCCTCTATACAACTTTTTTCCGCACTCATTCATCCCCTATATCTCTACGCTATACTTCTTTTTTGTTTTTTATTCCCCCACCCACTCCCCACTCTCTCACCTCCTCCTCTCTCTCTACTCCGCCGGCGCCTCCTTCTCTCTCTACGTCGCGGGGCTCGGGCGAGGCGCCGGCGAGGGCGCGCAGCGCGGCAGCTCCCTGGCGAGGGCGCACGCGCGGGCTCCACCTCCGCGCGGGGACCGCCTCCATTTCCAGCCACGGGCGAGCCGCGAGGAGCGCCGCGGCCGCGAGCCGCGGGACGGCCGCCTCCATCTCCGGCCGCGGGCGATCGAGCCGCGAGGAGCGCCGCCGCCTCCGGCTGCGGCCAGCCCCGGCGCGGGCGCGCAGCCTCCGACCCCAGCGCCCTCTCTCTCTCCGGTCTCTGGCGGCCAGCGCCCTCTCTCTCTCCCCTCTCTCCGGTGCCACGCGGCGGGAGGTGCGAGGACGTGCGGGCCCCGCGCGAGCGTTGCGGACGCCCTGGATCCCGCTCAACTTCGCGGATGGACAGGATGAGGTGGCCGGATGGAGGACACCGCTGCGGCACCTCCGTCAGGGAAACTCATCCGGGAAGTGCATTCCGGACGATTCCCCCGGACCCGGTGCGGGTGGTCTAAGAGCCCCCTCAAAGCTCGGTGTGTGTGTGTATATATATATATTGGTGGCAGTTAGGGGCAGTCTGAATGAAACAGGGAATGGATCAATCACTGAATTGTTTTGATCTCATCAATGTGCATATCTATACAATTGCAGACTCATCCAACCGCTACCGAAAACTATACGGCCTGCGGCCTAGCAGGCAGTGTGGAGGCACGGGCATGCGCGAGTGTGCGTGGTGATCATCGAAGTGCGTGAGCATGTGTCCTGCGAAGCGGTCAACCTGGAACTAGTTGACATAATGTAGTCACGTGCCATGTGCCAAACCTAATTGATCATTTAGGTTTCGAGGCTGTGATCCTGCACTATACGTACACTGAATTTTGTCATCACGTATGGTGTTAGCCTGTTAGGTTTTTTCTCCGTCCCAAAATAGATGTCATTCTTATTTCCCGACAGGTCAGCTTTTTAAAACTTTGACCAATTATATGTAAAATAATGTAATATAATATATAAGATATAATTAGTATTATTAGATAGATGTTAAATATACTTTCATAATAAACTTATTTAGAGATTTAAATGTTGCACGTATTTTCTACAAATCTAGTCAAAGTTGAAAATTTTGATCTGCATATATCCCATAATGACTTCTATTATGGAATGAAGGGACTCTATATACTACCTCACTCCAAAAAAAAAAATACAACTCGGGTTACGTGCTAGATAAAGTAGTTCACGTTTGACCAAATTTCTATCGAATAGTATTCATATTTATATTTATAGCTTCAATTTAATATATTATGAAAGTAAATTTCATAATTAATCTAATGGTTATTTGACATTATAAATATTTATAGTTTTTTATTTATAATTGGTCAAAGCTGACAAACTAAAACATGGTACTGTTCTAGAATTTTATATTTTTTAGGACGTAGTGAGTATATCCGTACATATGTTTCCGTGCAAACACATGAAAACGGTTCTGTTGCGATCATAGTTTACCTAATCTATAGAGAATAAAAAACGGCTACTTGTTTTGAGAGGGGGCATCTTTCGCTTTGTACGTTACCGTACATCACATAGTTGGTATAAGTAGTTGATTAGATCGATTAATTGTGAAAGCATCTAGTGGTTGCTGAGAAAGATAAGCAGATCGAGCTAGCTATAGTATGTTATTCCAGAAAAGATATGTCCTGGCGTCGCTGTAAACAATATTATGTGTCGTCATCATGTGCCAGCGATTATAATATATAGGCCCGGCATCGGACTTTAACACTAAGTGCCAAATAAAGTTGACCTGCAGACTTCTTGAGCATTCAATTGAATACTCTTATGTTCAATTAATTAGCTGAACCAGCTGAATGAATAAATAAAAAGCGGAATTGAATTCAAATAGTTTCTAGGAATTGCATATGTTGAATTAAATACGGCTAACACTTTATTTCATTATTGGATCCCACATTTAAGAGTGAAATCCATTGTTTGTACTCAATATGCTACTAAGTACGATTGAACAGATACAAAGCCCCTCAAGCTCGGCGTCCATGGCAGTTAGTAGAGGGGTGGTCTAATGACACTTCTAAGGGTGGGGAACTAGGGATTCACCTTGAAAATCAAGGTATGGTGAGTGCTCAGGATGAGTGTTCGGTTCCCTCGGTTATTGATGAATTCGGTTCCTAAAAAATAGGATCGATCGGTTCCGTAAAAAATTAGAAACCGAGCATTGCGGTTCTCGGTTATTTCGGTTCGGTTTCGGTTTTAACGAACTAACCAAAATTTCTCAGAATACCTGAAGACAACAATAAATATACATGTTCAACAACAAATTTATGCAACACTATATTCATTTTAAATAATAATGTATAAGAAAACAATAGCAATATAGTAACAAGAATATATAGTGGTCCACATATAAAACACTACACATAAACCAAACATAATCTTATAAAATACAAGTAAGTGAAGTATAATTCATGTAATTCGGTTAATTCGGTTAACCGAGACTAGGAATCAAATTTCCTTCAGTTATTTCGGTTCTTCAAAATCAAGAACCGAATAAGGAACCAAATTTTCGGTTTTGGCTCTGGTTATTTCAGTTTGGTTTTCTGTTCTCGATTATTTTTTCCTAGGACTAGTGAGTACCATACAGCGTCCTCAGACCCTGGCTTAGTTTTTCTCCCCACAAAACAAGTAGTCCTATCAAGGTGGCAAGAAGATCGAAAAGGTACGAGAAAGAAGAGAAATGATGATTCCAGAGAAATGATGATTCCCAATGAGGTCTTTATCATGTACATGCTGCTCAACCATAGGAACAAACAATATGTCCTGAAGACCGTAAAAAGTGGGAAGGTGATTGCCCACAAGGTTGAGCGAAAGAAACAGATATGGAAACAACCCATTTTGGTGGTAGAAAGGCCTACCGCAATGGCATCAACTGATATAGGGGCAATATAAAATAGCCCAAATCAAGTAACTGAGATTTACTTAGACATCCATGAAATTTCATTTCTTTCACTTTATAAATAAATCTTTAACCATACAAAATCTAATTTAGCTGCAAAAGCACTACAGTGATTTATTTAAAATAGTCTCTTAACCAGGCCATTGCATTGGTCCCATTTTTTAACATTCTTCAAGCTTGTTGTTTGCACCCAAAATTGGCAACTTCTGATCATTCAGGAAAACGGCTTTATTCTCCATTTTTTTTTGCAAATTTGTCAAACTACAAATTGCACTTTACATTCCTGTCATCAAGACAATTGAAATGCACATATGCAAAACTAAGGACCATACAAAGCTTTTTCTGCCTTATATTTCAAACCTCATCTGTTGTTCTTCTGTTGTATCCGTGATATGAGATGGAAACCAAGTTGGTCTGCTCAGCCTAGGACACACCCTGCTAGGTGCACCACCTCCGTGTGGTCCCGCCTAGGAGCCGGTTTTCGTGGTGAGTCTTTCCAAGCCGGCTAGGCTGGTTTAGGATTCCATCGATGCAGTTTTTTTCCTAGCTCGGCTGCAAGTTGATCCATGAGCGAACTACCTCTTTAGATGTGGGCCTGTTTGGTAGAGCTCCACACAGCTCTAGACCTGGAAAACCCACTCCGCTCCTAATTTTTTTAGCCAAATGGTTTTAACTTCGCAAACTCCACCATGGATCTGCTCCATGAAAACAGTGGATCTGCTCTAAGATCCATGGATTTGGAGGTGCTCCACGAAATTAAATTTCGTGAAGTTGGGGGAAATTAGCCCACCATTGCCACTCCTTAGTGGAAAATGATCGGTTCGATTGATTTCTTTAGTGCTTTTCTTCTTCCCGTCGCATCTCACTCGTTGCCGGTTAGGCCACTGCCGACAAGGCCACGTCCCGCGCCATCCAGTTCTCCCGCTCCCGCCGTCGCTCCCACGCGCACCCAGCGAGGCCCTCCGCGGCCACTCCCACGTGAGCTTTGGAGGCCGCGCCCGCCGCCGTCGCTCCCGTGTGCGCCCGGCGAGGCCCGCCGTGGCCGCTTCCCCGCGAGCTTGGGAAGGCCGCGCCTGCCGCCATCGCTCCCGCGCGCGCCCGGTGAGGCCCGCTGCGGCCGCTCTCACGCGAGCTTGTGGAGGCCGTGCCCGCCGCCGTTGCTCCCACACGCGCCCGGCGAGGCTTGGCGTGGCTGCGCCCGCCGCCGTCGCTCCCGCTCGCGCCTAGCGGGGCCCGCTGCGGCTGCGCCCACCCCTGCCGCTCCCGTGCGCGCCCAGCGAGGACCACCACGGCTGCTGCCCCCGCATAGGAAACCTTTTTTTCTTTTTTTATTTTTGACGTGGGGGCCCAAATTGTCAGTGAGATAGAGAAGAGATGAGAGCTATACCAAACGCTTTTTGAGATCATAGATCCACGATGGAGCTGCTCTACAGTGGAGCTACCTGGATCTGAGGATCTAGAGCGATTTTTTCAGAGCCGAAGCTCTGCCAAACAGGCCCGTAGCACCAAATTTGCATCATCATGTATGTCAAATCGGGCTCTTGCGGGAACTTCCCCTTCCCTTTTCTTCTTATCCATATATATCCCCGATGCCGCAAATGTGTGACGCGTGAGAGCTATATATATATATAATATAATCCATATTGTACAACACCCAAAACAAATTTTGGAGAAGGCAACATCCACCAATTAATCAACAAAGCTGAGCAGTTACCTAGCTAATCTTCATACCCATTTTTTTAAAAAAAAATATGTAAAAAATTTCAAGTCCGAAGAGCATGTGCACGCAGCAGTAGTGCAGTGCTCTGCACGTGTCGGTCACCAATGGGAAGGAAGGAGGAGACCAAAGACAGATAGATATGATACAGCGTACCAGCCTTCAAAAGGTCGCAGGTAGATCTAATTTCCAAGCTACTACTAGAGTAAGGAGCAGAAACCAATAACAAGGAATTTCTCTCTCCCGCTCCCCCCTGTTCTTCCTCTTCTTCTCTCTCTACTAGCTAGTCTCCAGATCCAGCTACTTCCTGATCGATCGGAGTAGCTCAGCAGATTAAACTCCGATCCGTGTGTGCCATCATGGGTAGGGGAAAGACAGTTATCAAGCGGATCGAGGACAAGACAAGCCGGCAGGTGACCTTCTCTAAGCGGAGGAGTGGATTGTTCAAGAAGGCTATGGAGCTGGCTGTTCTCTGCGATGCGCAGGTCGGCGTGCTCGTCTTCTCCAGCGCAGGTCGCCTCTACGAGTATTCCAGCACCAGGTAATGTCTGATTTGTTCTCGTTCCAGTTTCAACTTCCCGGCTTTCGAAGTATTCATTCATATAGGATGAAACATCTCGTTTCGACTTAGTCAAACATTCTGATAAACGGTTCAGTTCTCGTATGTGTTTGGGACTGCGCATATGTAGTCTCCCGGCCCTCCATCTATCATAAGAGTAATGCATATATCTCGTATGTGTTTGGGACTGCGCATAAGTAGTCTCCCGGCCCTCCATCTATCATAAGAGTAATGCATATATCTCACTTTTCGATCAGTCAATATATAAGAGTTAATTTTTTACTAGATTTTTAAAAAAGTATTATCAATATTTGTATCACCAAATATGTTTACTATGGAATTATTCCACTATTAACTTAGTGCTATATATTATACGGATCATAAAATTAGTTTTTTCTGTATATATATTTGATCAAGCATCAAACAAATAGCCGCCGGGTCCAATGCAGAGTTTTGACGTAGATGCATGCAACATTAGCTAACTAAAGCATGGTCAAATTATCACTTGAAATCATATTAGTAGTGAGTTGAAGCAGTAACAACATAGTTTTTCCTATGATCTTAGTAAGTACGTAATATGATTCATCCAGGTGCAAACTTAGCATATGTAAGAACGTACATATATCATGAATAATATTTGGAATATCTGAATGAACTACTACAAGCTTTTATTGATAGGAAAAGTGCTTAATCTTGTACTTGAATGTCCACAATGCCATTGCATGGATCTATATATATTCTGGAACAAAGATAGTCGAGGATAAAAATCATGTATATGATTCTTTAATACTCACTGATTAGAAAATGGATATTATTTCAAATCAAATAATACGCCAATTATTCTAGGGATATAATCTCTTCCTTTCTCTCCATTTGCCAATGCAGTTGACAAGTTCTTATTTTATGCTGGATCTCTCATATTCTCTTTTCTGGTCGCATAGCAACTCTAATAACGTCCCTCAATTCAAGGCCCCTACTTAAGATTTTAGAACTAGTTAAATAATAAAAGACTGAAATTATAGAGAAGTAAAACTAAATATAATGCATTATAACTATGTACATGTTGTCTCAAACCCGAGCCATAGTCATTAGAAAATAAAGGAATCACTTTACTGTTGCCAATAGAATGTCCACTTTTTTATCAACTCGTCACTCTGTAACATCATCTCATTAGCTTACAGTCAGTATTTGAGGTAATGAGAAGGTCAAACTAGAAGTTCTGCCATTTATATCATAAGGTGAACTTTAGTTTCAGAAACTTGCAGTTATGGTAAACTTACATAAATTCATAACAATACAACAAATATGTACTCATTGTAATGTGAACTTCCTGAAGTTCCGTCTATTATTTTGAACTAACACTTGTTTATTTGATCAAATGACTTGCTTGCTCGTTGTCCAGCACATCTATTGTTGAAAGATACCAGGAAATAAAAGACGACAATCAGCTCATGAGCGCGAGCACTGAATCTAAGGTATTGTGCAACACAATCAACTTTTAGTATTATCATTATTAGGTTCATGTGTTGAGACATTAATTTTATGTTAGTATATCATAGTAGGCCAAATTTTCCCTAACTTCATTCACACATTATGCATGTCGTTCTTTTCACCGGTAATTGGTTAGTTAAGTCACATGCTTGATAATTGATCTTAAGCAGCTTCTATATATGTTTAGGAGTCCAGAAAGCTCAGAATTGCAAATAATCAAGGTAGCCGGAGCAATCATGTATATATGTAGCAACTAAGTATATATTTTTTCCACTGTACAGTTTTTATATTGTTATTGTTATCCTTAAAGAAAACTTAAACAGAGTCATAAAATGTATGTTTACTTCTGGTTGGCAATTATATACAAATGCAACTAAGCATCCACTCTTTTTTTCAATCGCTATTATGAATCACCTACGCTTGTTGCTATTGGTACTGAGAGGCAACACAGCTCATTCACTTCAGCTTGCTTCCGCTATATCACCTAGTCCTAGAAAAAGACTTCCATCACAGGAATCACCGAACAGTCCTTGACAGTGAGTTCAAAGAGTTTCTAATGATTTTGACACCCCTTCCATCCAAAGTAGAAACTGGGATTTACCCTCTTTCAGTAGGTTTGTGTATGGAATTGAAAAGAGCTAACAAGCTTAGACTAACAAACTAGAATATATAAGGAATAATAACCACATTGCTACAGAACTCATTATTATAGAAGACACATATATAGCTGCTTTTGCTTTTGCTTCCCAACCAGCTTTTGCTTTCCTAAAAGCCAAAAGCCAACCAAATGGGTGCAAACCTATAGGTGTGCAAAAGCTGCTTTTCCTCTAGTACGAATCATACAGCAGCTCTCCCCCTGCTTTCACTGGCTCTGGAAGTGGATAACTTTGAAAAAACTACCTATCTGCCACTGGTTATGAAAGATACCATACCGATTTGTTTTTGTTCTTTCTTTTCCCCTACGCAACAACAGAAACATATCCCGTGACTTCTCCCTGACACAGTGGCTTTCCCTGACCCACCGATGTCCCAGTGATCACATCCTACCGCCAGCTATGGCCCCGTCGGTGCTGACTTGAGGCCGGCCACTACATGCCCTAGACCTGCTGCTTGCCTCGACCCTAGGCCCCAGGTAGGCCCTGCGGCAACCCTAGGACACCTGTCAAGGTAAGGCCGACCACCTTGTCCCAAAGGGGGAGGGGGTTGAACTGGGACTAAAAATTAATAACCGGAGCCTAATTTCAAATCTAACTTTACCCACTTGCACTAACAATACCTAGAATTAGAGGACCACTTAAGATCAATCCATATGGCCAACACACTAAGCCAAGTCTTAAGGCATGATCACTCTAGCAATAGGCCATTAGGTGCGCAAAAATGTAAACTATGGAGAACACACTAAGACAAAAACAAGTCTATGATAAGCTTCACACAACGGTTCAAACAGAATAGATAAGCAACAAAGGCAATGTTCATGAATGAAACAAGAGGACAATAGACAACCTATTTTTCCCCTCTGGTCTTAGATACTTGTGAATATGATCTCCTAATTCATGCTGGAGAACCTTTGGGTTACCAAGAGCATAGTTAAGCTCCCTTGAGAAACCAATCCTCAGTCTCCACAAGAAATACCTAGTCTCCACTCTAGATCAGTTGGTTTGAAGCTGAGCACAACACTAGGGGCTTTTAAATTAAGAACTCCACAGGGAAGGAAACCTAATGCTCTTGCGGTCCATCTAGGTGGGTTCAAATACCATGAGAAACAAATCTCCAACTTTGGCTTGATGAATCTCCAAGAGAAAGATCTCAAGGATGCACACAAATATCACTCCTAAATGCTCTCCTTGACTTGAAATTTCCTCACACCCTTTACAAAGTCACACAATGCCTACATGAACAAACATTCAAATGACCAAATGAAACCATATATATAACCCATGGGTAGGTTGCTAGCCATTGGACAAAAGTGTAACAAAACACTGTGACAAATCATATGATATGACACTACCTAGTTTTTCAGTGGTTAGAAAATTAAGAATATGCCAAAATATTCCTCATTGGATGATGCACCTCTATCACAATGACATGCCACCGAAGCATACAGTAACCTCTAGTAAGCGTGGCCGGCCCAACTGAGGTTTTCCATAGTTCCACTAGATGATATGCTAAGCTAGCAAAGGTTCCATAGGATCATATGGTGGTGACCAATACACGTGGCCATGTTGAATTATTTGTTACATAGTTCCTGGTCATATAAAAGATGCAAGCAAATCATATGGTGAACACTAGAAACTTGGCTAGGTTCTGAGTTCTAGTGTAGTGCCATAGGTTCATCTACTGCCTTCGAATGATTGAAATGGCCCACAATCTAGTGCACTTTCTAGATCTGTCTTAACTCAAATCTTGTCCAATTTAACTTCTTTGAGATCCATATGAAATTCTCTATCCATTAAAGCCACTTGTGAGCTGATTTCATACGAGATAGTCATTTTGCATGCATACAGCTGCTCTAAATTCAAACTTCCATTATGTTACTCGGTGTCGATATCCCTCTTAATAGTATGACCATAGATAAAAGAAAGACCTAACTTGAAGTAAAAGTGCCTCCCAAGACCAAATATGCACTTAGACACTATGTAGTCCTTAGCCTTTGAGCATATCCTTGCATCCATATTTAATTGAATTCACCGGGCCCAAGACAACTATGTAACCTCAAATTTGACTAACTAATTGTTAATACTTACAAAACAAAGTTAGCCACATACCCTTGAATTCACCAATCACTGAAACTAAAAATTATAGCCTGCATGAGTTAAATCTCCTCTTTTGCATGACAACACAAGTCCAACACATGATAAGAATTTAAAGGTTCGGGCTTCGTTGCTTGCCAACAATCACTTATCTCAATAATAGAGTTGTAGAGTGGACCCTAAATCAAGTCTTATTTACATGATATATAATATAACAATAAAGCACAACTAGCTAGTAATATAAGAGTATAGGTTAGCTAGGCCACCAACATGTGCAAGAAGTGCATAGCAACCAAGAGAAACTAACAAAGAGCTAAAATACCTATCTACCCCTCCCAAATCCCCTAAACCTCTTACTTCTCTTCATCAAAGGACCAAAAACTAAGTGACAAAGGTTGATAGAAGTCTACATCTATAGTCTGAAGTCACACACTACTACAGAAATCTTAACAGGTGTGGTCATTTTCGCTTTTCCGAGGCAGGCAAAGCAACAACCTCCATCTAAAGGTTTGCATTAATGCATACTATGAAGGCGGGTGGTTTGCCTACCTAGGAAAATCGAACTCCAGAGGCGGGCTCCTTAGAACACTCGCCTCGGTTAATCGATAAAAAAACTAAAAATTCCACGAGCCCACCGGCGAGCCCGTTCCCTTTGCCCACCATGCCGCTCAATGCTTGGGGTGCTCTAGCTTGGTAGTGGTGGAGGCTCTCTGCTGGATCCATGCTTAGTGGTGGGGAAGAAGTGGAATGGGAGCCGGATTCGCTGGTTGGTGAGGTCCTCCACTCGGTGGTGATGGGGGAAGGTCGGATCCACGATCAGTGGTGGAGAAGAAGGGGAAGAGACGTCCGGATTCATCGATGTTGGAGGTGCTCCGCCTTGGTAGCAGTAGGGGAAGGCCGGATCCGTGCTCGATGGTACAATCCTTGCCGCCAAAGAGGAGGCGCGACCCCCGCCTTTGTCCTCGTGCTGAGGAAGCGTGGTCTCTAGCATCGTCCTCACGTCAAGGAGGCCCTAGCCCTACCATCGAGGAGGCGCAGTGAGAGAGAGGGAGGAACAGAGAGAGAGACGAGCTAGAGGCGCGGTGAGGGGGACAAAAGGTAGGAGGTTGCGAGCAGAGGAAGAGGAGGTTGCACGGTGAGTGCATAGGGTTTGTGACTTCTTTCTATACTGGAGATGGTTGTGAGCTGATGTGGGTTAGTGGGATGGGCCTAATTTTTGGAGGTGGACGCCTTATAAATGTCTACCTCCACAAATGATTTACCGAGGCAAATGTTTTTCACCACCTCAGTAAATCAATTTATCATCGCGAACATTTTTTACCGTCTCCATAAATCGATTTAACAAGTTGAGCAATCTTGAGTTCTTGACTGCCTCGGTCAATAAAATATCCACCTCCGTAAATGCATTTTACGTGACGCTAAATTGTGACCACCTCCATAAATAAAAACATTCATCTCCAAAAATCCTTAGGCGTTTTATGAGGTGGATGGATTTTGTGACCGCCTTGTTAATGTTTGGGCGGTGTTTCGTAAAATCACTTTTATAGTAGTGATATGTATTATGAGATGTCCTTATAATCATCTTTTTCCACATTTTGTGTCCTCCCTTAGACTAGAAGTTTCCTGTAGGTACTTCTCAAAATCCTTAAGAACAGTAGACTCTATACCAAAAGCATATAGAAGTTCGAGGTGAATGGACTCTTGAGTTGTGGAGACAAAAACAGACTGTGTTTGTAGGCTTCTATGTGGTCTGGACAAGCTTAATTTGCAGTAGCAAATAGTGGCCTAGTAGCAACACCAGCCATTGGAGCAGTAGAGAAATCCTAAAGAGGAGTGACCGACAGATACTCTGAGTCAAGTGAGACAGTGCTATAGGGTGTGAAATAACCTAGTGGTAGAAGTTCAAACTAAATAAAGGCTGCTTGGTAAGAGAGCTAGGGAACACTAATCCATGTATAATGTCCAAGGTATGGTCCTAGGGAATCTGAAATAGAGGATGTGTCCTATGTTCTATCCAACAGTAAACTAAGGTGCTGGAGAAGCCATCAAGCCAAACTGTAAGCCCTACTGCTGAAAGAACAAGATATGAGGAGCTGCAAAGGGCAGGGTTGCACTGCAAGAGAGTGAGATGTCATGGCCTAAGTTATGGTAATGCCAATCTGCTAAAACAGGTGTGAAAATAGAAGTGTTCTATTGTTTGTCTTTGTCCTCACAGATTTGATCAATCAACAAGTTAGGATACTACGGGTATTGGGCATGTGGATTCAGATATAAATTATCCATTCAGTATCTAAATCCCTTCGGTTGGATATTCGTTTTGGAAATATTCATATCATTTGCATCCCTATTCACGATAAAATTAACAGCTCCCATTTTTTTGCCTTTCGGTTAATTATGACCTTTACAGTTGGAGTGTGGATTTTTCCTAAAGTAGTACACATATTTCTTCAATTACATTTCTGTTTTCAGTAATTATTTTACAAAGTAAGATATAAACCGCATGCTTCTCTGCTACCTGTTCCTGTATGCAGTTTTGGCAAGCTGAGGCAACCAACTTGAGGCTGCAACTACATAACTTACAAGAAAGGCATATGTATGACCCCTTCCCATCCCCCTTGCCCCACCTGTGCTCCCCTTTGAATTATACGGATGTGCAGTGTTTGGACACTAACAATCATATTTCAGTGTGCATAATGTGGTTTAATTATAATCGTGAAGAACAAAAAAAAAGTGCTATTTGTCATTCCCCAACAACATGGCTGCTCACCTGTAATGTTGTCTTGGTGTTGTGTCCAACATGAATGCAATGCTTCATTTCAAAAAAAAAAAAAAACATGAATGCAATGCTTGGACATTTTAGTAATAAATGAGTTCTCTGATTTCCCCAGAAAAAAAAAAAGAAGAATTAAAAACATATATTAAGTGAAACAATAGTTTGAAGTGGTGGAACTAGTAAAATAAGCTAGCTCTTTCAAGCATCCATAGGTACCAATTTGTAGGGGGTTGAGGGGTCCATACTTCAGGTAGCGGTAGCGGGGCTTGAGCACACCTCTCCCCTGTGCTAGATCCGCCTTATAGGAGTAAAAAGCAAGGATACAGCATTGAACCAATATTCCAACATAAGTCCATTATATTAAGTGCGATCAAAATTTACTCGATCTGAGTGGATAGATGCGTGTTTCATATTGTCCATACTTCTATTCATTGGCCATGAGAAATGGTACAAGTTAGAGTCAACTTTTTCTAATTACATGGTCAGACATCATAGGAGTAGCCTTATAGAAAACAGGGACGACCGACGTATAGTGCACAACTGCACAACGATAATGTTGAAAATCTATGTTTGAGAAATAGATGACTTTGTATCATAACAAACGAGAGCATCAACATAGATAAAAGGCTATCAAAAGCTGACTGTTTTTTTTATACTAAAGGTTACATACATCAGGAAGTCAAGACAAACTAATCTAAACCTAAGAGAAACTTAAAAATACTTTGGTGTTTAATAAAGTTGGAATGATGCGTTGTCTACTGCAGGCAATTGCTGGGACAAAATCTTTCTGGCCTGGAAGTGAAAGAGTTGAAAAGTTTAGAGAACCAGCTGGAAATGAGCCTTCATAACATTCGGCAACGCAAGGTAATATCTGCTTCCCGATGTGGAGATCAAGCACCAGATGAATGTAGTTGACACCTCTCTTCACAGGATAACCTAATAATCAATCAAATTCAAGAGTTGAAAAACAAGGTTAGTTGAGCTATCTAGTTTCATCATAACCACTTTGTCAAAAAGATTATGGTGATCAACTCTCCCAACCAAATTCAATTTCAGGAAAACATTATGCTTCAAGAATACGAGGAACTACAGCATCAATTTGACATCAGTTGCCAAGAGAATATGAATTTGCAGAAAAAGGTGGGATCTTATTGCAGCTGGTATTATGGAAAACCCAAAATAGAACAATTCTTCTAAAAGTTTTTAAACAAACTTGAACCAGAGGAAAGCCTCACCTAAGATGTTTCATTATGAAAAATCTCAACCATAGGGTTAAGAAATTAAAGGCCATGAAACCCCACCTATTAAGTAACAGGAGTGGCCATTTTTTTGGAACGGTGAGTTGAACTTGTTACTTTGTAGGTCCAAAACTAACTCCCGTAACACAGCACCATGCACACATTAATTTCTCAATATTATGTTGCAAGTTGTAATCCAATTTTGTTTCTTAGGTACACGGACAACAAGGAGTGGATGAAGCAGATCAAAGTTCTGCTTCTGTTGGACCAGATCAGGATTTAACATGCTAAACCTACCACACAACAAGTAGCCAAAGAGAAACTGGAGTAACTAACAATGGGGTAAGTGTGTTTTCGTGCTGATCTGATAGCCTTTTTTTTGTTTGATATCAATGCATATCAAATAATATGTTGACCAGTCACTGAAATTTCAGCAGACTTACAAGCTGGAGACTGGAGTTTGGCTTTACCATTACTACAGGCGCTATATCAACAGTCCCACAAATGTTCATGTACTGTGAAAACATTGCATGAATTGTACTCATCAGTATCATTTGAACACATTTGATCATAATATTTCAGCATGATTGCTGGAAAGTCTGTTTTGTATTGTCCTGTAAAAAGATGGTGTACCTGTCAAATCATGGATGAAACTTGTAGTGTATCTGAGTCATATATAGTACAATTTTACATCCACAAGTGTGTTCATCATACACATACACGCTTCTGGTGTAGATTCTGCACGTTACCCATTGCCTAAACAAATTTTATGAACAGGTTCTACTTTACGATTTTCCTGCTGAGTGATTTCTAATTTTTCATAACTTTACAACAAGATGCCAATTTTTTTAATAGGTGTTGTTGCATCATCCGCCGGACACGTGGTCAGAACGAACAATATACAACTGGTGAATTTTGGGTGAGGCTGACTGAAATTTGATACGGAGGAAAGCATGACGATCCGGCGATCCAAGCCCGTGCCCGGCCGTTCGCACACCGCGAGATGTACCAACCTAGCTGGCGATCGTCATATACCAAGGGCACGCTCAGCGCAGAGACAGCCTCCTGTCTATAAGTTTTTGGAATCCGAATACAGACAGTTAAAAAGATAGGTCGTACAGGAACTGTCTGTTTCGCTGTCTGTAAGCTATTTAAGGCCCTTTTGGATGGTGGGGTAAAAATAGGATAGGAATAGGAAAATTAAAGGATTGAGGTGGCCAGCTCCTGTGATTCCGGAGGAATTGTTCACATAGGAAAAAGCGTCCCGAGAGCCTTTGGTAGCCAGCTAGTCCATCGGCCCACAAGTAAAAAAAACAAAAGCCAAACCTCACAAATCATCCCCGCAGAAGTGCAGAACCCACCCACCCCCGCGACTCTCTCTCTTTCTCCGCTCGGCTTTCTCGCTTGCTCTCCCCGATGAATCAGCGACGCGGGCGATCTTCTCTCCCTCCCCACGCCACACCATCTCCCCCGCACCCGCTCCCGCACCGGCCATGGCGGGTCCGCCACCGGCGGCCACGGATCCGGTGGTTGCCACCGGCGGCCACGCGGTTGGCGACGCGAGCCCTCCCATCCTCCGCCGGCCACCACTCCAGCCTCCGCCTCCGCGCCGCTACGGACTCCAGTCGTCGTGGCTGCAGGGGCTGCCCATGGCAGCTGCGAGGCCCACGCACGGCGGTGGCGCTCGCCCGTGCTTGCCGGCCGGACAGCATGGCAGCTCCGTAGGTGTGCGCGGGTCTTTTTTTCGTGCCAGGATTTTTTTCCAAGAGCTCTGAGCTCATGCTCGTTTTCCTTCGGAATCGAAGCGTAGTAATGCCATCCTCTGGAAGTTTTCCTTTGCTCTTCCTGTGAACCAAAGGATATGATAGAAAAAATCCTACGAAATTCCTATCCTTCACCTTTCCTGTGTTTCCCCCACGTTCTAAAGGGGGGGGGGCCTTAATGTTTTGAATGTAGCTAATATCAATCGTGAAGACCATTTATATATCATTTTGTTTCTATTTGATAGAAAACTGATCAAACATAAATAAGATGGTGGGTTAAGTGTTGGATGATCTCAGCCACTGATCAACGAATGGATGGCTCACGTTTTGCGTGTATGGGATAGGTATAGGTGTATTTCTTGGTGTATTTCTCATTTTATTTTTCTATAGAAAAACGGCAAGGTGACATTTGTGGGCATTGTTCGTTCACTCAGAACATAGAAGAGCACAGAATGGCGCACGGCGACCGGTGTCCGCTTGCTCTGCTGCGGCTGCGCGCACGCAAGTGCACACGGGGAGGGGCGGCGGGGTGAGGGCGGCACAGAGCGTTTGTGGTTGGCCTCGGTCATGCCCCAGGATGGGGTCACCGGAGCCGCCGGTAATGCAGCCGCCGCAGCTGCTCTACGGATCTTGCTCTTCTGCCCCGATACGCCGTCCGTGAAGCAAGCACGAGGGTGAAGGGCGGGGTCCGTCGCGGCGGAGGGAGCTGCGGACGCCGGCGCAGACGATGCAAAGGGAGGCCCGGCCACCGTCGATCTGCGACAAGGAAACGGAGGCGGAGGGGATTGGCGCGAAGGAAAAGAAATCGCGCCAAAACTCACTGGATCCTGTGCGAACGATTGAAGACGATGTGCTCGTACAACGCGTCTCTCAACCGAGGGTGGTAACTCGGAGCACGAGCCATGCTCGGCGTCTCACCAGACGACGGGGCTGCTCTCTCTCATCATTAATGAAGGGTGTTTTTGCAAAACTTCGCCCTAAGACTCTTGCACTGAGCTACAAGCCTTCGCGCCAAAATAATAGCAGGGAAGGTTAGGAAATCTATTTTCAAAATGAATCACACTCACACACAAAAGCTGGCCCATAGTTTGGCCTAGTCTGGATTAGGCGTGGCCCATGCTGATCTAGGCTGGACTAGCTGAGAGCCCGAGACGGATGAGGAAATGGATATGGGCATATGGCTCTCTGCCCATATGCAGAATAGTAGTTGCCCACGACTTCCAAGCAGTGTTTAAATTTGAAGTTGAGTTTCATACAACTTAATACAAGTCATTTTCAATCAAGGAGATCGAAATGCCCAGATCGCTCGAGAAGAATCCATATTGAAAAAAAAAAACCCCGCCTGTCCTAACAAGTTGTAAGAACTAACGAGCCATTTGGCTGGACTAATGAAAACGCAAACGTAAATGAAAATGAACTGTACATGTTACCAGCGGGAACAAATTTGAACTAGCTGTTGTTTACTGTTTACGTTTGCGTTACTGTGTAAGAACCAAATAGCTTGTAAGATGTACTCCATCCAAGGGCTCTTTTGGAACACAATAATTTCACAAGAATTGTATATGAATTTTACAAGAATCAGTTCATTTCGTAAGAAAAGCATAGTAAACAGGAAAGTTTCCTACTACAATCCAAAGGGAGTATAAATTGTAAGTCGTTTTGGTCTTTTTAAAAAACTAAAACGACTTATAATTTAGGTTGGAGGGAGTATATAATATAAAATACCATACTGATAGAATTTTTTTCTTTTATTTACAAAATGTCAGCACACAAACTCAAAGCATACTTTTCTTTATATTTGCAAAATGGTAGCACGCAAACTCAAAGCATATTTTCCCTTCTTTTTACAAAATGGCTGCCCGGATGGATAGGTTGCTATCTGCGTCCGGAAGGGAGACCTTAGTAAAAACAGTGCTCTCTTCACAGCTAATTTATCACTTGACAGCCTTCCCCGAGCAGAAAATGGCTAATCACAAGGATCGATCGATTGCGGCGGAGTTTCCTATGGCATGGTGAAACACCGGATAAAGTATATGGTGGTCATTCAATCATCAATTGGCGACATGTCTACCTAAACTTTAAGGAGGGTTGGGAATCCTTGATCTTGAACGTTTTTCACGAGCATTGCGATTGCGCTGGCTTTGGTTTCAATGGAGACAGAGGGAAAGGGCGTGGAACGAGCTGAACCTACCTTGTGATAGCCGAGATGGAGACCTATTTGCAGGGGCGGAGCCAGCCATGTTCACTGTTCAATACTACATTATTTTTTATCGTGGCGGGCGTTTTAGATTAACCGAGGCGGTTTTCACAACCGTCTCGGATCAAAGGTCACGGTTAATCGTGACATTATCCGAGGTGTTTGTCTGCCCGCCTTGATTAATCAATTAAAAAACAAAAAAACTGGAAAGGCCCGCCGAGCCCATCCACAATCCACCGCTGCTGGATCCAGGCACTAGCCGCCGCCGCTAGCCAGATCCGGGCACCCGCCGCCGGATCCGGGCACACGCTCGCCGGAGAGGAAAGGAGATGGAGGATCCGGGCGCCCACTCACCAGAGAGGAAGAGGGAGGGCCGGATCTGGCCACGAGGGCCGCCTGGGTTGCCGGAGCTGGCCCCGTGCGCCGCCGGAGCGGGCCACGAGGGCCGCCGCGTGCGCCGCCACGGCTGGTCGCGAGCGCCGCCTGGGCCGCCGCGTGCGCCGCTGGGGCTGGCCGTGAGCGCCGCATGGACCGCCACGAGCGCTGCCGTGGCCGCGAGCGCCGCCATGCCGGCCGGGGCTAGCTCGAGTTGCCTGGAAGGAGGAGGGGGAGAGAGAGAGAGAGAGAGAGAGAGAGAGAGAGAGAGAGAGAGAGAGAGAGGGAGAGGGAGAGGGACGTCACCGTCGCTGCCTGGAAGGAGGGAGGGAGAGAGAGGGAAATGGGGCATCGCCGTCGCTATCTGCTCGGTAAGGGAGAAGGATGGAGAGAAAGTGCTGAGGGATGGAGGGTTAGAGTTTCACATATCGGTTATATATTGGCCATGATAGTGGGCTGCTATGGGCTATTCGGTTGGGCCTCATTTACCGTGACGGATGGTTTACAATGCCCGCCTCGGTTAATAATTTACCGAGACGGTTAGATAAAAATCGACCGCCTCGGTTAATCTATATTAACCGAGGCGGTTATTATAACGTGCCCGCCTCGGTTAATCCAGTTTGGGAACCGCCTCGGTTAATACAAATTGACTGCCTCGGTTAATAGCAGGCATTAACCGAGGCAGTTATCCTTCTTGCACGCCTCGGAAAAAAATTGCAAACGTCTCGCAAAAGATTTTATGTAGTAGTGGTTGTCAGCTGACAGCAGTGAGTTTGTGTCATCTCCACTACAAAATAAGGTTCATATGTAAGATTAAGTCATGGTTTAGTAGAGATGACATCATTGGACTTTTGGGCTGGATCCGCTCTGCCTTGACGCTGGTAACTATAGGTGATGGAAAGGTGGCTCAGTTATAGACTTCTTCCTAGGTGGCAGGAAAAACTATCAAAAGCATGGCCCCAATGTTGTTTAAAAAAGCAAAAAGGAAGAGCATTACAGTTCATAAAAGCACTAGAGAGTAATCGATGGATATCTCATATCATGCCTTTACATACACCGCAGGAAATTAATAAGAGAGTATGTCAATATATGGGAAGAGATCGGTCAGACATAGTTAGATAATAGTAATATATGGGAAGAGATCGGTCAGACATAGTTAGATAATAGTATAGTGTGGATAGCATTTGGTGGCGTTGGATGGCAGACGGGGAATACACAAGCAAGAGTGCTTATCGTATCCAATTTGAGGGCACTGTTAGTAAACTTAGGTTGATGCCTATCTGGAAAGCAAAGGCAGAACCCAAGCGTCGTTTCTTTGCTTGGGCACTACTACATAGGATAATTCTAACCGCGAATAGTCTAATTAGACGCAACTGGCCAAATGATCCAATCTGCAACATTTGTGGAACAAGCCATGAAACACCGACGCACCTTTGTAAAGACTGCATCTACGCAAAGAAAGTTTGGTCCATCCTAAGGCAGTGGCTGGGTGTTTATGCGATCGATACTATTGAGATGGAGGGGGTCAATTCATATATATTGGTGTAAATGTCGTGCAAAATTCAACAAAAACCTCCGCAAAGGGTTTCAACGGCGTATGGAAGGAAAGGAATAGAAGAATTTTCCAAAATAAATTGCTACAAACAAGACAAGTTGCTCTTTTGTGTAAGGAGGATATACAACAATTTCAGTTGGTGACAAGACCAAAATGTGAGGAAGAATAACGGTTTCAGTTGTTTCCGTGGGTTCTAGATTGATTTTTTCTTCTTGTCTCATGGGGCATGTCCCTGAAGTGGTTTTTGGTTTTATTTTGTTGATTGGTCGTTTGGTTAAGTAGTTGGCCGGTTTCTGTAATTTGTGTGTTTTTTTTTTTACCTCGTCTAATAGAAATACAGCAAAGCTCTTACCACCTTTCTAAAAAATTTCAAAAATGGAAACATGCAAACTCAAAGCATATGTGTTTTTTGGTGTACCAGAGTTAAGGCTGGATGAAAAGCTCGCAGCTTGGTAGCTCGCTCGACTCGGCTCGTTAATGGCTCGGCTCGGCTCGTTTATATTTTTTAACGAGCTGAGCTAGCATTTCTGCTCGTTTAGTTAACGAGCCAGCTCACGAGCTAGCTTGAGCTGGCTCGTGAGCCTAACGAGCCAAAACTGTTGGTATTAAAGTTATATTAATTTTGTATGATGATGTCCTACACTCTTATCATTGGTTGATGGTTAGACCTATACTCTTTAAACTTAGAATTACTATAACTTTTCTCTTTATTTTAAATGAATATATGGATAATCAATAATAGATTATAGATGTATTATGTCTTATATGAAAGTGTATAGATACCATATATCATTTTTCCCTTGATTTATGGCTTGCTTTTGAATTATTGCTATTAATAAAATGTAGATAAATATAGATATTCATTTTTTGTATTTTTTATGTTGGCTCGCGAGCCAAACGAGCCAACTCGAGCTCGCTAACGAGCCGAGCCGAACAGGCCTTCTGACTCGTTAGTATAACGAGCCGATCCGAGCTGGCTCGTTAGCTAACGAGCCAAAATGAGCCAAGCTGGCTCGTTAATCCAGCCCTAACCGGAATCAACTGCAAATCAAGCAAGCAGGAGATCGTCTACCCCTTTCAGTTCAGAAAGTATATATCCTGTTCTTGACCAAATTAACATGGATTAGGATGATGAGAAAATAACACGGCAAATTCAATAAAATCGCCTCCGTGAACCCTTTCCTCTTGTGTACCCAATCATCGCAAAATTTATATCTGAACATCTAAGGACATCCTTATCTGAAATTTCGTTCAAATATTTATCTGAACATTTTGGTAAATCCTCATCTGAAACTTGTTTCCCTTAAACTTCGAATATTTTACGGGAAGTCAAAAACCCTTATCGGAGTAGGATATCTGATCTGCCACGTGGATGCTTATCACGTTCCATGATCAATTCCCACCAGGTCTCCGGGGTCCGGGCCCACCTGCAGCCTCACGTGATCCCGCTCCTAAACACCCGCGGCGCGCGGTGCCCGTGGAACTTGGAACGAAGCGTTTTGAGTTCACAATAGTAGTTCAGAGTTGGGACTCGTCGCGCTCGCACGCCGTCTCCCGCGCTGCCTCGCCTGTTAGGGCTCGTCGATCCATCGCCGGCTCGACTGCTGATCTCGCGGGCGGAGGAGCGCGCCGGCGCGATGGCTCCGGATCTGGATTTCTCCGGCGGCGAGCAGGCGGAGCCGCCCGACGAGGTGGACGACCCCGATGTCGACGAGGTCGACCCCACCGGCCGCTACTTCCGTGTACGTGCTGCTAATGTCGCCATGCTGTTTGGTTTGGTCTCGTCGGTTGCTGGGTTGGTTCGTCGCCTGTTAGCGCGCGGGGGGCTTTCAGTTCCTGAATTTTGAATCTTGATTGCATCCGGCGCTGCTGCGAATTCGTCTGAAAAGATAGATCTTTCTGCCTGATGTCTGCGGTTTCGTGCGTGCATTGCAGTACAAGGAGGTCGTGGGATCAGGGGCCTTCAAGACAGTGTACCTCCCTTCCCTTTTCCTCAGCTTTTTGTGCACTAATTCAGTAGCAATTAAATGACAGTAATAACTAGTTTCCTGAATTTCAGATTTGATATATGTTCCAGAAATCGCAAAGATGCAGCCTTGAATACCAGCTTATTTTTGTTAAAAATATATATGATGAAAGTGGGAATTCTTGCTTGTGTTTGTTGATTCACGTGATCGATTTGGTGGCAGCTACAAAGGCTTCGACGTGGTGGAAGGCATTGAGGTGGCATGGGCCAAGGTGGAGATAAACGGCCGGACCATGGGATCCCCTAAGGAGCTCCAGCGGCTCAAGACGGAGATCCAGCTGCTGGGATCGCTCCAGCACAAGCACATCCTCAAGCTCTACGCCTCATGGGTCGACAACAAGAAAAGGACCGTCAATCTCATCACTGAGCTGTTCACGTCCGGCAACTTGAGAGAGTATGTAAATATAACATATCCCCTCCTCCTTGCATGTGCTGTACTAATGGAGTTTGGCTTATTTTTGTTTCTTTGTGCGCCTTCTTTTGTGGCATGGTAAATGTTGGCAAACAAAATTTGAAAAATTCTTTCTTTGTCAAATTTTAAATCTGTATAATTTCTTGGTAGTTGAAGTTTTCACTTTTCAGGAAACTAAAAGAAACACAAAGTTGGTTCTTTTGTCCTTCCATTCAGAAGGGAAACAGCTGTACAGAAGTAGCTAGCTTCTCCATCCCCTTTAATCATCTATATATGTTATAATAATGGTGTGGTGTTGTTAGGTACCGAACGAAACACAAGAAAGTTGACATGAAGGCAATGAGGCGATGGGCCAAACAAATACTGACAGGGCTAGCCTATCTGCACAGCCAGAAGCCACCAATAATACACAGGGACTTGAAGTGCGACAACATTTTCATCAATGGGAACCATGGGAAAGTTAAGATTGGAGACTTCGGTTTGGCTATGGTCATGCAGCAGAGGAAAGCACAGAGTATACAAGGTACGGTTTTCTACAGGCCACGCTACCACATTTTCTGAAACAAAGGCGTGATATATGGTGAGCTTGATATTGTTATCAGTAACATTTAACCCGAAACACAGGTACCATAGAATTCATGGCACCAGAGGTCTTTGGTGAAAACTACAATGAGTTAGCGGATATATACTCTTTCGGCATGTGTATGCTTGAGATGGTGACTGGTGAATGCCCTTACAGTGAATGTCCGGGCTTTGTTCAGATATACAAGAAGATATCTGAAGTAAGTGAGCTGTCACCTAGATAGTACTTTTCTACAAGAGTTCGCTAGAAAATACTCATCACACAGTTCCTTTTTGTTGTATATGAATGGTGCTACAATGGTATAACTGCAGGGTGTAAAACCAGCTGCTCTCTCCAAGGTCAAAGATGCAGAAGTAAGAAGTTTCATAGAGAGCTGCCTGACTTTAGCTGCTGATAGATTGCCAGCAAGTGAGCTCTTGAAGAGCCCTTTTCTCATGAAAGATGACATCATCATCAATGATAATAAAACCTCTAATCCTGTGCAAGAACCTATAGCATTCCCGCCAAATTTGGATCTGGATCTTGAAGCCACACCAATTTTTGTATCTTTGCTACCAAATGGAACCGATGATAACGGGAAGGGGTCTTTCAGCCTAGTGCTTCGAAGGGGTGGATTTGTACTGGAAGGAGATACGAGTGGTAGCAACCCTGTCAAGTTATTACTAAGGATTCCGGTCCCCAATGGTAATTACAAGCATCAAAATATAATCGTTGGATTGCACAAATCTTCATTTGTACCATGCACTGACGCTGCGTTTTTTTTCTTTTGGCCTTCTACAGGTAAATATAAGAACATCGAGTTCGCGTTTGACCTGGAGAATGATACAAGTCTTTCGGTGGCTACAGAGATGGTGCAAGAGCTTGAACTACCTTCTTGGAGCATGCCTATTGTGGCGAAGCTGATTGACGCGTTCCTGCTCAAAACTGTTCGTGGTTGGAGGCCGTGTGTTCTGGTCGGTCAGATGATTCAGGCAGTACAAAACACTGCATCTGCGGATGGAAAATGCATCTGAATCAATGTTTGTAGCTGATGCATTATTCTGCACCTTATGTATATCATGCTCGAATGCAACGAAAGACGTTGCTGACAAAGCACATCTTCTTTTATCTGATGATGGCGAAAGTTTGGGCATGATTACTAATTAGAATAGTAGCATATTTCGTAAAAATTTTCGTTCTTATTGATAGGAAAGAGGCACGAGGATAAGAGAAATTAAGAATCCTGTAACATTGCTTGATCCCTTGCTTTGCTCAGTTTTCAAAATGCCATATATTATGACTCGGTTGCGATGTGTTGCAGAGCCAATAACAAGTCATTTTAATAGTTTATATCAATCATGAAAAAGGCAGCACTATTATACCAGGTACTTGCAATTTATTTGAATTATATTAATACTTTATTGATAAATTTATAAGTTATTACTTTAGATAAGCTTATACCTTTTGATGTAACCTAAGTAGCATATGACATATCAATACCAAATAATGTATTTTTTAGCTCTATGCTTCTTTTTTTTTATAAATGTACACTATTTCATAAATAATTTTTTGATATAGCGAATAAATTTAAAACTTAAGTGCTACCCCAAACTGAAATATAATAAGATTCCTAAACCGTGAATAAATCGCCGGCCTCTCAGCCCCCCAGGCGCTGTTCATACACTGTTCGCGACACGCTTTGCATCGTCATCGCCGCCGCAGCATGCTAGCCACCTGTTGATGACAGCTGGTCCCCACACCAAGGCCCATGCATAGAGCGGATCCGTCGAGGGAGCTGCCCAGTCAAAGACAAATATTTTGGGCCCCATGTCGTTGCATCTGCTCCTCCCTCCCGTTATTAGTGCCGGCCACACCCGCATCGTTCTTTCCTAGAAAAAAAGCCATCGGCGGCTTCCCAGCGGCGCGGCGGTCCTGCTCCTCTCTGGCATGGCGCTGCGGCGGTCCTGCTCCTCTCCGGCGCGACGGCCTCGCTCCCCCAAATCGTGCCGCTCCTCTTCGCGATTACCCGGCGGTGGCGACTTCTCGGCGCGGCGTGGCGGTGGCGGCTTCCCAGCGAACCGGCTTCCTCTCCAACGCGGCTGCCGTGCTCCTCCTCTAGCGCAGTGGTCCGCTTCCTCTCCGGTGCGGTGGCCGCGCTCCTCCTCCAGCGTGGCGGCCCCGCTTCCTCTCCGCGGAGCAGCACGACGGACCAGCGGTGGCGGCTTCCGGACGGCCCCGCTTCCTCTCCGGCACGGCTGCCGCGCTCCTCCTCTAGCGCGGCGGTCTGCTTCCTCTCCGTCGTCATGGAGATGTGGTAGTAAACAGGTGGCGCCCCAACATCTCCATGAACGCCACCGCAGACCCTGAGATGTGGACACTGATGCCTGATGCGGCAAGGTTAGCATCAAGATCAGGCCTGTTTAATGATGTCAGTGCAAGTCGAGATATCGGCCTTCCTGCTTCACCTTCTTTTGCTTCCTCTACCTAGCTACTTCTATCATGTATCCGCTCATCAGGGTCTTCTAACAGGCATGTCCATCAAGATTTCCATCCGGTGGTGAGCTTCCATGTCGTCAGGCTTCGATATGGTCAAGGAACTCTTAGGTCTGAACTCAGTTGTCCTCAACTATGCTACCTCCTGTTCTGAGATCTAGAACTGAAAGAGTGATTTGTTAACAAAAGAAAATGAATGAAACTGCTACCTGAGATATTGCCTCCCGTAATTTGGTGATCGCATTTGATGCACACTTCATGTTTACGAATTGAATATCTACCTAACTACTTCATGGCCAAAACCTGCTGTTACCTTCCCCATGTGAGGTGAAAGGAAATCAGGAGAAAATAAACCCCCTACCTGAGCAGTTAAGACTTCTCAGTTCTAATACCTATACTTTCCTTGAACGATTTGAAATAATGGAAGTAGATGAAAAAAAAAAATAAAGCTTCTGCCAATACGAGAAGATTATTACCCTTTGAATCCTTTTCCTTTTCTGAAACAGTGTTGTCTACTACAAAACTGATAGTCTTATATTTAGCCGCCTTAAGGGTTACCTAATATTCCAAAATGGTGCCTGTGGCATAGTTTGGATCTGTTTGCACTTTCCTCCATTCCATACCAAGAAGTGTTTGGTAATTACAACTGGGGCACTAAAATTCTTTATTGCCTTGCAGAATTTTAATATGCACTGCTGCTACCACAACAATGCATGGTTCAAATATGTTTTGCTACCACATGTGTACAGGTACCTTCTGTGTTGCTTATAGTGATGATTGCCAATTGGCATGGACCAGTAATGGTGATATTACATGAGTTGCATTTGTATGTTTACAATAAGTAGGACATGTTCTATGTGTGTCCTTGATGTTTTCTTTTCCAACTTGCGCACATTTGTGTCAGCAATGGAGCACATGAATGATTGGTTCGCAGTCTACTAATTTTTTGTGCATGCCATCTGGTTGCTATTTTAGGACCGTGTATGTATTACTTATATACTCTGTATATATTCCTGCAAATGATCAGATAATGTAATTTTGTCAACTTCTAAGGCTACCTCCTTTATATCCTACATTCTATTTTGTATAGTCCCCTCATTTTTGGCTGACCGATCTTATTTTGGAATCATATAGCCTATGAAGAGGGTGCAGTGCATGTTGATGATCTTGGAATGTACAGAGCATTTTCAGAGGCTCATATGAATGCAAGAATCTATTTTCTTCATGTATGAACTATCACCAAACCTCACCTTTTTGATTCACATCTATTAATTTTTGAACATGCCATCTGGTTGCTGTTTTACGACCCACTTATATGCTCTGGTTATATTCCTGCAAAAGATCACGATGTAGTTTTGTCAACTTTTGAGGCTATCTCCTTATATCCTACATCTATTTTGTATAGTCCCATCATTCGCTGGAATCTTATTAGGTTGGTTGATCATTGACATTCACTGATTGAATAGATTTAGAATTTTTAGTTTTCATGCTAATTTCGCTTGGATTTCTTACCTGTTCAAAATCACTTTGGTTTGCTGAAAGTTGGACCACAGGTGTTGGTGACCTTTCCTATCATGATTGGGTTGTCTTACCACATAGTCTCCAAATACTGTATCATGATTGGGTTGTCTTACCACAGCCTTTGATTCTAACACATGGGGACCCAGATTGATACTCTACACCTTCACCAAAGGGTGTATGTTGTTCCTTTATCTCTTAATTTTTGCACAATGTGGATTTCCTACCATAGCATAATGGTTATTGTAGCTTATCCTCAAATTGAACAATGGTTTTTTTAATATTGTTGAACGTATGTCTATCAAACATAATATTGTTCACAACCTTCCTAGTGCTTTACCATTAATAATCTGATCTTCTTTTTTATCTTTTACAAACTCTGCTGTCACCCGAAAGGCCCAAACATTCTAGGATATTTTTGATGACTACTGATTCATTTCCTTTTTTCTATTCATGGTTTCATTCTTATTTTTGCATTTTCAAATTGCAATATGAGACCGTAGGCCATACACTGAGCCACTAAAGGAGCTTGAATTATGCTGCCACGTGCTCCACCATATTCCCGAAATTATAATGTACATTTCTTTCTTGATTTTACATGTTTCTTTGGTTCCCTTTCATAATCACAGAATAATTACCGATGCAGCGCTATAAGTTGAATTGTAAGCAATTCTCTAAAAATTATATCATAAACTGTAAGTGTTTCTGCTCTTTTTTGTATAGGTATGCTTACCACTGATTTAGCGAGGATGTGTAAATCTCCTGGACTCCGCATGGTGTTTTGTTGTTTCATTCTAGATTGCAATATTTGGTTCATCACAACCTTCTGATCTTTAGTAAAACAATGGTGTATGACATCAGTTCTCAGTTCTAGAAGTAGTCATGTTGTTGTTAAGATATATCCATTCCGAATTTGGGTTTGTTTTTTCTTTGGCAATAAACTCCTAAGTAGTTAGATTGGTTTGTAAATGTAGGCTTTATTTGGGAGCATGCATTGCCTCTTGCCGATTAAACTTATAGTTTGGTTCTAAATTTTGCTGTGCAAGATATATGTTTAAACAATGATATGGAGCTATCTTATTCTATATCTTGGTCACGAATTTTTCATTGAATTAGGTTATTTCTTCTCTACATGACAGACAGTTCCAGTCCCAGTGCATTACAATAATGTACTATTTTGTCTTCAAAGCATTTGATTTCATATTAATTTTTGCGTATAATATAATAGATAATGGTCGTGCTAACCTTTTCACTGGACTCACCGTTTAGCACCGGCGCGGCGGTAGCGCGCCCATTGGGCTAGTTATTATTTATGCCAGCAGGGGTGGGGGTCATGCAGACAAAACTGGGCATCTGGCCCTCCCCCATGTTTGACAGGAATTTAAAAGGCCCATAAACATCTTGCTCCTGGGCCAGGCTTTGGGCTCCCCTCTGTTTTGACTTTGAAACAATTGTTGCTGGCCCATGCTCCGCCGTTGTTTGCCAGGATAGCAAGCGGGTGTTTAAATCCAGGTCGAAAGTTTTAGGTGTCACTTTAGATGTTCCACAAAATGTGGTAAGGGTTTCTAGATAATAATAATAAAAACTAATTATATAATTCACTTGTAAACCATATATTGAACCTAATTAATCAGTCATTAATAAATATTTACTGTAGCATAATATTATCAAATTATAAAATAATTCGGTTTAAACGAGTAATCTCGTAATTTACACGTAATCTATATAATTGGTTGTCTTTTTATATATTTGATACTTCATGATATGTCAAAACAACTGAAAGTGATGCATATAAAGTGTTTAGCAGCGATTATTATAGGACTCAATGGTAGAATTCAAATTTATTAAAAAATAAAAATACACTGTTGGTCTCTCAACTGGTTCAATGTAACACCCTAAAATTTGCTTTATTTAAAGTAGGGACAAATTGATTTATTTATGCAATTGTTTGGCATATTAACCTAGCAAATAATAATTTTTAGCAATTAAATAAATCATAGAAAGTAGAAACATGATTTGTTGCATCCATGCTGCTCAATGATATTTTTGTTTGATGTGCACTTTATTGAGATTTGGAAATATTCAAATGTATTTGGAAACCTTCCCTCTTCTTTTTTTTCGCCGCGTGGGCCGAAGGCCACCCGAGCGTCGGCAGTCTGGCCTATCTCCCTCGCGCAGGCGCTTTTTTTCTTTGGCTGCCATGCGGGGCCTGCTGCTCAGAGCCGTCCCCTTCCTTCCTCGGGAGTCCGAGCAGGACTCGATGTCCAACCGACCGCCGCCGGAATCCTCGGACGAGTCCGTCCTGAGCACGCCTCCACCGGCCCGTAAAAGGAAGCCGCGACCCTCGCCCCTTCCCTCCTACTGGCACTGACGCATCGGACCACGGCACAGCGTCGTTTCCTTCCTCCGAACAGAGCCCGAACCGAGCACGACTGCCGCCTCCGACCGTATCCTAACCACCGAATCTCCCGAAGTCCGGAGCTCCTACGCCTCCCTCGCGCCCCTATATAGGTCGGCCGAGCTCTGCCGTCCCTCCCCACAAGTTCCCGAGCAAGCCACGCCCTCCAATCTTGCCCTAGCCGCCGCCCCGAGCTCCGCCGTCGCCCCGAGCTCCGCCACCGCCGTCGATTTCTCCTCGGGGAGACTTCTTCGTCGAAATTGGTTGTTCTCCAAGCTTCGCAGCAAGGTCAGGAACCTTTCCGACCCCTTCTCCCTCGGTTTTGTGCACTACAGTCGTGATGCCGAGCTTCGCCGCCACCATAGTTCCGCCACCTAGCTCGCCGCATCCTCCCCGAGCTACCTCTGTGGCAACCGAAACCATAGATAGGTTCGGCTTGAACTCCTCTTGCTTCCCGACCAGGTCCCGAGGTGTGCCGAGCTTCCTAGCCCCTAAAACGCCGTCCTCGGCCATCTTGCCGGCGAGGAATCGGCCGAGCGTCGCCCGACTCCGGCGACCACAGCCGCCCCTCTTTTCCCGAGCTACCTGCGCCGTCCACGGCCGATCCAACGGCTCACAGCGAGAGATACCTTTTCGATCGGCACTTTTGCAGAAAACCCCTTGAGCTTTTTAATGTTCTAACCCGCGATCCTTGGCGTATTTCTCAGATTACGCTTTCCTATTTAGAAAACGTATTTCCTCAGTTTTAATTCAAAAAGGCGTTTTCAATATTTTCAGATTTGTCACTCAGTTTATTTCAGCCATATTTTATTCGTTTTAGCTCCGATTTGATCCGTTCAAGTCTCGTTAGATTCGTAATTTTGTAATCTATCTAATGATGCCACAGTTACTCATATTTTCAACTTTTAAAATTCGAAGATTAGATTTAATCTATTATTTTATTAAAGTAAAACTTGTTTATTCCATAACTTTCCCGTTTGAACTCCGATTTTCGTGATCTTTATATCGTTGGAATCGTAGCGACGCGTAGATTATTTTTATACACTTTTCAATCTGTTTTTCTACTGTTGGTGTACTGTTTCTAATATAGATCTTGTTTGCTTCGTGTACGATTGCCTCGATGATTGTGTGCTGATTTTATGATCGAGTTCAGACGGTGAGCAATACGTTGGTGATCAAGAGTACACGGAGGATCCAAGTTCTCCAGAGCACTTTGATCAAGGCAAGTATAGCATGGATCATTCTTGTTGCCTATTCACCTTAATCACTAAATTCATGATGCATGTGTCTACCTTGGCAACCGTAGTGTTTATTCCTAGTTTTGATGACTTGATCCTTGTTATCTATGAGATTGCTTTTGAGTAGTGATGCTAGCGCTTGATGATGCCATGATCTTATGAACTTGATTAATTAATTATGAGATAAAGATTAAAAGATGCTTTTTAGCAACATGGACTAAGGACTTAACTGTAAGTATGACACTGGGACTTACAGCGCAACCATGAGGGTCATATGGCTCTGACTTTAGTCAAGTATGAAGTTACTTTCTATTATGTTGTTAATCTTGAAAGGTTCCTTGCCGAGCTGGTTGTTTTGCGGCTCCTGTCTTTCTGTGTACTGCTGCGTGTGTGTGCCACTAGAAGGAGGGCTCTACCACCCCTTGCCATTGCGCCTGGATTGATTAATGGCATGTTAGGAAGGCTTTTGAAAGACTTCATAGTGTACCCTGCCGCACTTCCTTGGTGAGGTGACATGGGAGTCATGACCCTTGGCATATGGGAATCACGACTCATGGTGAAAGTGTGCAACCTCTGTAGAGTGTAAAACTGATATATCAGCCGCGCTCACGGTCACGAGCGGCTTTGGACGTCTTACAGGAACTTAACTAATTTAATATTGATTTATTTTGAAGTTTCTGTTGATGTTTATTCCATATTAATTATCATGTTTATATGATCATGCAAATCTTGTTCCTTGGTATAATCTATTGCTGCTACTCAATTTGCTAAAATATGATCAATTAAAAGCAACCGCTGTCAAACCAGTATCAAGCCTTATTTGAGCCTCATAAACCCATGTTATTCTTGTTGAGTACGACATGTACTTACGCTTGCTTTATTTTTCATATTTGGATAAAAATCCCGGATGGGTAACAGATGATTATGATGATTCTTCTGAGGATTACTAGGATTGTGGTTCACCAGTCAACTACTTCCCTGTGAATTGGAGCTTCTGCGAGAGATTATAATTATTAGACCGCTGCTATTTATGTAAAGACTCTGTGATATTATTCGTTATATATTGAATCTTGTGATGGTACTATGTAATTTGTCGCTTATATGTGTGATTGATCTCTGGGCGCACATAAATTGGTTCATTCAATTTTATCCTTAAAATTGGGTGTGACATTCAAGGTATCATCTAGCCCACTAAACTTTTAAAGTAATATCTGTGAGTCTCTAAACTTGGCAGAGAGTGTTATCGATGTTACTGAACTTTCAAGGTGATCACCGTATGTCCCTAAACTTGATAGAGCGTGTCATTTAGGTCTCAAGTACCGTAGTTTATTTTGGCACGGAACTAAAAAATATATAATTTTAGGTATTGTGTCTACATTCTATAAAATATTCTAAAAATAGTACTTTTTTCATAAATGATGATGATTCTTGTATAAAAATTGTAGCTCTCAACAAGATCACAACTTTCTAGTTTTGAACTTTTTAATTTGAGTCAGTTAAGATATTGAATTTAATTTAAATAAAGTTTCAACAGTATATTAATCGCGTACATGCTATTGTCATCTTGGAAAAGTCATATCTATCTTATATGCTTTCAAGTAGAGATACTTTCTAAATGGAGATACTTTCTATCGAAAGTTGTAGCGCTCGAAGAGAACTACTACTTTGTGATTGAGTTTTTTTTTAATTTGAGGTGGCTAAGGCGCTCAAAAGAATTACATCGCTAATTCCGGTTCATGCATAGTGGCTTTATATTTTTAATTTTTTTTTGGCATCTCAACGATCTCAAATTTTAACAAATTTAAAATTAGAAAGTTAAAGATCTTATCGAGTGCTCATATACAAAGTATATTAATTTGATAGCATATAAGAAATATATGATTTTTTTCAACGTGACAAACGCTTATACGCGATTAATATAATGTTGAAAAGTCATTTAACTTTCTTTACAACATTTTAACGATCTCAGATTAAAAAAAACTTAAAATTAGAAAGTTGTAGATCTCGTTGAAAACTAGATCCGAGATCGTACGAAAAACATACAATTTTTGGATTATTCTACATATTGTAGCAACAATATCCCAAAATTAGATTTTATTTCTATTTAAATTCTATGCCAAAAGTAACTACAATATTTAGATACTGAATGACATTCTCTGCTAAGTTTAGAGACGTGCGTTGATTATTTTAAAAGTTTAGGATCTGAATATTACCCTGTATGAAATTTAAAGATCTATAGATATTATTTTAAAAAACAAGTGATCTAAATAATATCTTGATGCAAGTTAATAAAAAGCGTGGATGCATTTTTCTCTTTAGCAAGCTATACGAATCGATTCTAGGCAGGAGCAGCATCGAATATTCGAATCTATACGCCAGAGCCCAAACTGTCTCCGAAGGCCGCAACGCCACGCGTGGGGCGTGATCGGCGCATGCTGCCAACGTGTCGCGCCGAAGCTGCCGACTAACCCCACTTCGAGAGAAAGTTGCTGCCGAGCTCAGCAGGCCCGAGGCCCGAGGCCAAGCGAAGCCCGAAAGCCCACACAAGCTCTCCGCCTTGCGTTTCTGCCCTCCTCCACTCTTGAAGCCGAGGCTCACTCGCTCTCGCTCGCACTCGCAGCAGTGGCGGCGGCGGCGGCGTCACCTGCAACCTGGAAGGCTGAAGCCATGGGGTAGAAAGGCGCATCGTTCCCGCAGCGTGCGTCGCATCCCTTCTGGCCTCGTTGTTGTTGAGGCCCTCCGGAGCGCGGATCTCGCCATCGGCGACGAGGAGGAGGAGGAGGAGGAGCTTCTCACGGCACCGCGACTCGGCAAGATGGTACGGGCCCTCACTCGAGCTCCAGTTCCCACCCTCTTCATTTGCGCGGCGAGTATGTTTCTCTTCGTTGTATTGGTTGCCTAATTGAGAGGGTGTTTAAATCGCGGGTTGAGCCGACCCACTCTGTGTGAGGGCAAGGTGTTCGAGATTATGCGGATTACATTTGCTCGGCTTCTGGTAGGACACAAATTGTGTGTCTGTTCAGCAGGGAAGGGTAATCGAATCGGATGGAGTCGCGTTATGAAAGACCTATCCTGTTCTTGTGCAGAATTCGTGCATTTGGGCATAATAAGCTAGTAGCCTGGTACTGTTTTGAGAAGGGGCGAGGGCGAGGGCGAGGGCGAGGGCGAGGGCGAGGGCGAGGGCGAGCTCCTGCTCGAGGGAAGCCTTCAGATTCACATAGAAGCCGGTGGGGGGCATGATGGAGAGCTCCTGGTTTTGCAGAAAAATAGTCAAAATATCATCTTGTCATCCAGAAACACGCTTGAGTGGTATGTGGACCGGAACCATAATTTCATTGCAAGATCCAGTGCTGATTTCCAAGAGAGACCTCAGGGCAGTCCCTATCGTAGAAACTATCTACGAAGTCCAAGAGAGCCACGTCAGCAAAAAAAATCCGAACGTAGAAACTACCTTACACAATGGGGATTTCTTCGTGTAATAAATATTATACTTACTTTATTCTCACAGCCTTATCCCTCCTATCCCCTCTCTTGCTTTTCTCTGCTTCTCACAGCACAGCAGCCAGCAGCACGAGCACGCGAGCGCAGTAGGCAGCAGCATGCGAGCTCTCACGTCTTCCTCCCCGTCATCCATGGATGCGGCCGCACTGGGACGGCAGGTGAGCGAGGCGGCGGGTCAGCACGGCAGAGCGGCCTCCACGATGGCGAGCGCGGACGGCTTCTGGTGACCAAGCGCAGACTACGTGCGCGGCGGAGCGGGCAGCGCGGCTACCGGTGTCCACGACGGCGAGCGCGAACGCTTTTGACGACTGAGCGCAGCCTGCGCGTGTGGCGGAGCGGGCAGCGTGGTCACCGGTGAGCGCGGAGGTGGCTGGCGAGCGCATGGCGGCAGGTGGTGGGCATCTTCGGCGAGCACAGCACGTGGTGGAGCAGGCAGCGCGGCCACCGGTGAGTGTAGAGGTGGCTGGCGAGCGCGTGGTGGCGCTGTCGACGGCGTGTGGCGGAGCGGGCAACACGGTTGACAGCGCGCGACAGAATAGGCGAATGAAACTTGTTTCTCCCTAGTGGCTTTTCCGTCATTTCTTCTTGCATTGGTTCACGTGAAGACGTCGTTTCTTGTTGAGGAAACGATTTCTTGTTTCCACGCTCTCTCTCATTAATTTCATTGCCACGTAAGCAAATTGCTGAGTTGTCATTGTAATTAAGAGGGATAGAAACTATCATAAATGTCCCATTGGGACTGCCCTCATAGTTGTATCTAAGGGCAGTCCTAATAGAGAATTAATGGTGGTTTCTATCTCTATCAAATGACATGTGACATAAGCAAAATGTTGACATGGCAACCTAATTAATGTGGAAAGATAGGAAAAACGTAGGAAACCACTTCTTGTGAACGAAACGGCGTCTACTCTTCGACCGAGGCAAAAAGAAACGGTGCTTTCAGCGTTGGGAGGAAACCAACAGTTTCTTCACATGCGCTCGCCCGTGCCACCATTGTGTGCGTTCGTCCGCGTCGCCGTGAAAGCTCGCCTGCTGCCGCTACATGCGCTCGCTCGACCGTCGCGAGTGCTCACCCACGCCTGGCTCATTAGCCGCTGCAAGCGGTTTCTGCTGCGGGGCTATGATTGTATTGCTGGCCTCTATCTACAAAGCCCCGCCGCCTTGCGAAGGCCGCGCAAGTCATTGCTGCCGCGCTCGCCGTATCATAAGTTGTGTCCGCCCTCGCCGTGCTTGCTCGTTGGCCACGCTCGCACGCAGTGCTGTGCTGGCCACACTCGCTCGAGCTACCGCGTTGATCGTGTTCACGTGTAGTCCACGCTCGCCGATGGGAGCTAGCAGTTGAGCATGCAGCTCCGTGGTGAGAGAAAGCTAAAGAAACGCGGTGTTCACAAGGAAGCATGTCGACCGCATGGGCTCCTCGATGGTGAGCATGAGCTCATGCGGTGCTTAGGATGAATATGGAACTAGGAGCAAGAAACTATTTATTAAGCTAAGAAACTAGCATTGTGTGAGGTGGTTTTTATACATGGTTGGCAAGGTTCGAAAAAACGCAATTAAATGTCGTTTAATCTCGATTAAACTCTAAACGTTGACCTAGCGTCTCGTTTAGGGGGTAGACGTTTAATTAGGCGTTGGGCGCACCTAGGCAGTCGTCTACACGTGTGGTGGCGTTTAATCAGCGCCGAATCGAAGAAAAATGGGGCTAGGCGGGTGGAAATCGCGCGGCGCGCTGGCGGCAATCGGGAAATACGACGCGGCAATTGGGAATAAGAAGGAGGGAGGGAGGGAGGGAGCTGCTGATGGATTTTGTCGCCCAAGTCCGCCTTCCGCCTGTTTCTCGCCTCCGCTTCTTTGCTCCTCGAATAGCAGGCTGTAGGCCGCAGGCGCAGGGATCATTGCCGCCGGCGCTAGCACAACCACTCGGTCCTTTGCTGGCACAGCCTTGCCCTGCTTCTAGTTGCACCCTCGTTCTCTCTCTCTCCCCATCTTCCCATGCTTATTCTCTTTAATTTTGATGTCTTCATGTTAGTAGATGAATTGGATATGGGATTTAAGGTTAAGATTGGATGTGTACTCAGTAGCTCCGTAGTCCTTATGATGTGTTGATATGTTGGTCTCTTGGATTGGGATTAGGATGTCTGACGTCCTAAGTGTGCAGCAAGAGGTATGTTCACTACTGAGTTGTGTTTAAACAAAAACATTTAACCACGTTTACTCTGCGTTTACTCTTTTTTCAAGAGGCTAGCGTTCGCCTAGCGTCTAGCTTTTTTTTGAACCTTGATGGTTGGTTACTGATGTGGCCGCTATGGAAATCGTGCATAGTTTCTACCATTGAGACTGCCCTGAGCTAGGCACTGCTATTACTGCCGTCTCTTAATCCTTTATGTGGCAAGGAGATCGGAGCTCGAGAAGATTGTGGCAATTTCCTACACTCTGAAGCATGAGGTGGGCGCCTGGAGCCCTAGACAAATATACATTACAGAAACGTGAACACTATTGTTTTTTTTTTTGTGTTGGATTTGTGTGTCAACTACAGTTCCATATTGGTAGAAACGTGAGAACAGAATGCAAGCACAACATTGAAATGTGCTTACTTAGGCTATGAATGCTTGTTTTAAATCAGGAGATTTTGTAAACTAACCAAATTTGCATGTTTGAATTTTTATTTAGGACATCGTATGTGAAGTGTGTGGTGATGTTGGCTACAGGAAGCTTTTAGTACAATGTAGCAACTGCAAGAACGCTGCAAGACACTTGTAACTTCTCTTTCTACTTGTTCTTCAAAGTCTTCATGTCTTTTATTTTTGAATTAAAATTCCTAAATAAAAGAACAAAACAAATGGATGGCTTTTGATTATCTTGTCACAATGGAGTTTGAAATTGCTTGGATGCATGATCTATTAACATTTTATAGAGAATTATTTTCATCAATTATGTCCTTGTTGATCATGTCCATAAGATTGTATTTACATACTTGAGTGCTTGTTTCTTTGGCATTATGGTGTTCAAAAGAGCCAAATGTTTTTTAAGAGTAAAATGCACTATGGGTCCTTAAACTTTTCATGAATTCTTAGTTGATTCCTTAAAACCTATAAAGTGACCATCTAGGTCCTTCATCTACTAATTCTCACTTGGGTCCTCAATCTATTGTTGTGCTCGACTAAAGGGCCAAAACCCGCCACGCAACTGCCAACTACCTATGTGGATGTGCCAGTTAAAGTCACAAAAGAAAAACCTCCCCATCCATTTCTCTTCCCTTGCAGTCTACCTATCTTTGTTTGTTCCATGGCCGCTAAGCGTGTGCCTTCGGAGCACGCATGGGTGTAGCCGCGAGGCGGACATGCACGGGATCAAAGGAGGCAGAGAAGGCAGACACGGAGGCACGGAGCAGATGGGGATGGGCGGTTCTTCTGCAAGTCCCGTGGGACGTGGGATGTGGATCGATAATTTCTACTTCCCGGTTTCTACTTCCGGATGCGTAGAGCATATACCTCGATGATCCAGTGTGCTCTGGGACATCATCCTAACTCGCATCCCAGGCGCTGACTAGTCGTCGTGTTGCGTCATTCCAGAACCATGATTCGGAATGACCGTTCCCGGGACATGAAACGCCACTATGACCCACGATCCATGTGACTGTGGCAGTCATAGCCACGTAAGCATATGAAGGTGTATGGTTGGATTTAGACCTCTACTCGGAAACATCATTAGTTGAAGGACCTAAATGGTCACTTTTTAAGTTGGACTCACGTGAGAAACTAGGTGGTCACTTTTTTAGTTCGAGGACCTAATTGAGAATCCATAAAAAATTTTAAGGACTCATGGTGCATTTCTCTCTTTACATTCCACTTTCTTAAAAAGCCATGCAATAAAGTCTCATTATAATTAGTACTTGTTTGGCGAGGCTCTAGCATATTTTTTGTAGTTATTAATTCCTAGAGCCAGAGGTGCGGGCTGACTTAGCATTTAGTTAAGCCATTTGTTTTCTCTTTTTTAGATTAAAGACATAGGTCTAAAGCACTTCAACATATCATAGATTCTAAATTTTGCATGGACCTTGAACCTGGAGCTTTGTGAAAACACCTTTTAGTAAAAAGTAGTAAACTCCTAGCTCCATAAAAAACTCAACCATTTTACATCCCAACCCTCAAAATGTCACAACCATAACATCTTTACTACACTTCCAAAAAAACTTGACTTGCGGGTTAAGACAACACCCAACATTGCATTGAGAAGAAGACCTTGTCACGCAGGCTGATAAATCCCCCGAACCCCTGCTCTACCCATACACAGCACCACCGTAGCCCATGTGAGAATGACCACGACCGAGCTGGGCCATAGATCGATGCTTTGGCATGGGATAGACAATTAACCACAATGTGAAAATTCACTCCCACGGTAGTCAAAGGTAGGACCTAAGGAGTGCTACTCAAGCCATCTAACCAACTCAACTAGAGACCCTTTCGTCTCTCATACTTCCATCCTTGATTTGCACCCATTTACCTAGGTTCTATGATAGGAACTTAAAGGCTTATAGGACTTCAGATCTACCTAAGAAGAGTGTATGTCATGACTCCCTACCACTTGCCACGGTGCACCACTCCACGACAAGTAGCATCCTACCGCCCTATCCACCACGAAGCTAACCTCCTTTTGGTCACTAGACAAGGCACCCCTAGCCATGATAGTTTCATGTGATCTTGACATGCCGTCATTATTTTCAATGTGGTTTTGATTAGATCGGTGTCCCTAAAGGTTGGGCTACGCCTAATACTCTAGATATGCCTCTAGCGTCAAGGACCTTCACCGTTGCTTTGTTCGTTTCTTCAACATACGGTGTTGACCTTCCTTGTGACCCTTGGTTTGTAGGGGAGGGGTCGAGGCCAGCAGCTCCTAACACTGTATTGCTCTTGATCTTGATGCCTCTAACACATTTCCATTGTTTGAACATGTTATCTTGGCCTTTACCATGCCCGTTGATCTTTTTATGCCAGGAAAGCAAACAAGGGACTTCAAAGGAGCCTTTGCCACCTAAACACTCACCTTTCCAAAAAGTTCCCTTAAACAATCGAGTTGGTTGGGTTAATTGTAGTTAATTGTTCCTCATATTAACTGTATACTTCTATGACCTTGAGCCATAGAAGATCTATCCCTAACTAGCATTGTTTGTGGTTTTTGTAGATATTGTTTGGATCCAGTAATTTATGATTCCTCGTCATTTGAATGGCTGTGTGACGATTGCCTCCCAAAACATAATGAAGTCCTGAAATCATTAGAGAGGAATTGTGATCATAGTCACCAAGTTCCACGGTCAAGGAATGTGATCGAGGAACACAATATGCTTTTTGAGGAAGGTTTTAACAAGGCAGGTGTGAGAATGATCTCGCGTCCCCAGAACATGAATGACGTTCTCGAAACGAGGAACGTTACATGGTTCCATGGTCCCGGTGATTCTAGCTGTGATGGCCACTACTCTATTCAATTGAGTTCTATCATTAATGAATCAAATGTGAATGGAGTAGAGGTGACAAAGGAACCTTTGTCGTGGGGGTGTCGTAGATATAGGTCGCACAAGGCAAGAAAGTATATTACATGGGGGTGCTGTAGACGTAGATCTCAGAAAGCAAGAAGAGGTAGTTCTGATGCCTCCACTAAACATTTTCTGAGTGCAGATACATTCAAATCTTCTGAAGTGTTTGTCGTGAAAAAGTTAAAACACAATGATATTTTAGAGGAAGGGGAAAGTAAAAATGACCACTTAATTTATCAACCACAAAGTGCTGATGGTTCGTGTTATTCAGCTTCTGACCTTACTGTAAAAATACAAAAGACAGGGGGTGCTGTTGGACCTACTATGAACACAATGGAGTGTCTAGACCTCTCGATGGAAAAAGATAGCTGCTCTTTTTCACTGAATTGTGTTGAAGGGTTCACTCAAGGAACAAAATCTAACTTAGTTCCTTTAATCAATGATATTGAGAGATGCTATCCATTTGTTACGGGTAGTTCGGGTCCTACACTACCAAATATGGGGCAAGAAAATGGTGTATTGGAAAATACGGAACAACCTCATCCTTCGGAGATGGTTGATCCTGCCAAAGAACAAGGAGCGGAGGCTGGCTTATGTGCTTCAGTTGAAGATGTTGAGCAAACCCATGCCATTTTAACTGATAAAACTACTCCTATATGGTCAAGTGAGCAGCAAGTAGATGGTTCTAGTCCTGCATCAGAAAGATGGGAGCCACCTGTTCCTTTGAAGGTGGTTATACTCGGACCATGGCATGATGTGCCAAATAGCATGCTAAGATCAAAGCCTCCTTCAAACTACTCACAGTCAATGCAAGAATCAGATCTATATGTTGGAAATATGGATGTCTTGGATCCTTCTAAGGAGTGGTTGGACTCAAGGTTAAAACTTGAAGAACAAGGAGCGGAGGCTGGCTTATTTGCTTTAGTTGAATATGTTGAGCAAACCTGTCCTAATTTTACTGATAAAACGAGTCCTATATGGTCAAGTGAGGAGCAAGTAGATGGTTCTAGTCCTACATCAGAAAGTTGGGAGCAACCTGATCCGTTGGAGGTGGTTAGACCATGGGATGATGCGCCAAATAGTATCCTAAGATCGAAGCCTCCATCCAACTACTCACAGCCAATGCAAGGAATAAATCTGGATGTTGGGAATATGGATGTCTTGGATCCTTCTAAGGAGGGGATGGATTCGAGGTTAATGTCAAATACTGTAGAGCCTTCAAGTTCCCCAAATGGAGGAACATCTGTTGAGAAAGACAATACTGAAAAAACAGAATGCTTGTCAGGCATCGACACTGTCACCCCTGGAATGGATAATGTCCAGGGATCAAATCCCTCAGCAGAGCCATCAAGTTCCTCAAATGGAGAAGGAAACTTGGCTATTGAAATGCACAGTGCTGAAATGAGAGAATGCTTGTTAGGCATGGAAACTTTGACCTATGCACCGCATAATGTCCAGGCATTAAATCCCTCGACTCCAAAAGAATGCTTGGTTTCTAATGCAGACAACTCAGATGAAGCAAATAGGTCCTTGCCTTCTAAGCATGTTAGTCCACGGATGGCAACAAAAAGCTTCAGAAAGCAATATAAAGGGCCAAACAAACGTATTCCACGTCATACTAAACATCAGAAAACCAAGCTCGTTATGGACGACAGAAATACAGATCCTGCACATATGAGAAGTTGTAGGCCATCAAAGCAAGTTGATCATACTTGCTCAAGTGCTTCCTTTGATTTATCTCCAAAGACTGAGGAAGTAAATGATGCTAATGATGCAGAACCAAGATGTTCTAAATCTGCAAGTACTTTTGAGAATGTCATGGCCAACAAAAGAAAACGGCCTATTTTATCATATGATGAAGATGCCAAGACAATGCAGATAGAAGCAAGGATGCGCAAGAGACATGTGAAAAGTAGTGTGACAAAGCAGCGAAGATCCGCAGAAAATTCTGAGGAAGCGGTATCTCCAGGAAATTCAAATAATCAACACTCCAATGATGATATGAGGGCAAGGAAGCAGAGAAGGGCGGACAAAGATAAAAAAGCACCTCTAGGGAATGCTAGTGTTCCATGCACACAGAATGATGCTGCGCGGTTAGCATCAGATCAGCAAAGCTTTATTTGCACGCGACCCATTGATAAACCTTTCTGGACGTATGTTAGATGCCTTTAATCCCATTCTAAAGCATTTCAATATTTTTCTCTCTGCTGAGCTAATGTTTTTCACGTTTTATGCTGATAGTGGATTAATGAAGATTGGCCAGGAGTATATTTCATTGGCTGCACACCAGTCAAATCAAGCATGCAAGAAGGTACAGGAATTATCACTGTCATTACCAGCAGTAATGAAAGTAACAAAGCATTCGAAGTTGAATGCCTGGCCAGGGAGGTGGAAGGCATCAGAACCTACTGCTGAATGCATTGGCTTGTATTTCTTCTCAGATAATATGAGGTGTGTGACCTATTATCCTACCCTATGGACAGTTGCTTGTTTTGTATTTTCAGGTACATAGTTTAAAATATACTTGTTGCTTTTGTAGGGAACTGGATCAACTAGTGCATTATCTCACTGATCATATCTTAGTCCTAAAATATGTCGTTGGCTTTGCCAAGCTGCTGATCTTCCCTTCTGTTTTCCTACCAGAGCAATGTCAAAGTAAGTACCATATTGCTGATTAGTGTAATTTACAAATATCATGGATACGATGTGGCAGTGGTCCTGTTCTAAATTTACAACCATGAACTTTGATGGCAAGTGCCTCGGTGCAATTTTGCATTATATTGCTTCTACTTCCATTAGTTGCACTTAAAAGGTTATTTACTTTGTTGCTGTTGAGTTCTTGTAGTTTAGACTTCAGACAACTTCAATTTATTCTATGTCTAATATTTCTCAGTCCACTTATCGAATCCTGTCTTTTGTAGCGTTCCAAGGGAAACACTATCTGTGGGGAGTGTTTAAGCGCAGGATGGGTACGAGAAAGCAGGTGCCCCAGCGTAACAGAAGGTTTGTACATGACACGGGTGCAAAGTAACACCGTGGTCCAAGAAATGCCTGTTTTGAAGGGTATCACAACATCAAAGAGACAACAGCTGCCAAGTACTGTCCATGGCTTTTGCAGTGAGACCGACCCCCTGTGATAATAGAAAAGCCGGCCCAAATTCAGAAAGCTCGCCCACCAAAGCTGTTTGGCCTCGTCATCGTGCAGACGATGAGGTCGGAGCACTTCATTTGGGAGCTGGAAAATGAAGGTTCATTGGTGGTTTCTCTGAACTTGTGAAAGGGTTAGCAAAGGCCCGTCCTGTAAAGTTCAAGGCCTGAAGCAATGATGTATGTAGCAAGTATGATCAGAATTCAGAACTAAGCAGCGACAATCATGCTCCAGCTTCTGAATCTTAGCTGTAACCTGTTGTTGATGTTCAGGACTGAGAGCTAAGATTGTCTTTTGACTACACTGTCAAGTTGTAACACTGAAGACATTCACGTTCCTGCAATCCTAACCTAAGACGATGCATCAAGTGGTGGTACTAGTACTACTACTGCTATGAAAGGTCAAGCTAAAGAGTTATGTTTGTGAGCTGCACCGCTCTACAACAGGCAGCTTACCTGCGCTAATAGATCGATTTTCTGCTCCAGAGATACAGTTGTATATAAAATGTTAATGTAAATGTAAACGTAAACGTAAATGCTTTCTGCAGTGGTTTTAGTAACTCCATAACTTTTATAAACTGACCTGAAGTATGAAGTGCCGTTCATTATATATGTGGGGGTGCTTCATACATGCGCTTGGTTGAGAGTTAAGGTGGGGCGGGACGGTCCTGACCCTGGTTTCTGGGACGGGACGAGTTCAGTTTCCGTTTGGTTGAGGAATGGGACTAACCTATTTCTTGTTTGGTATAGGGACATAAGAAGTGGGATGAGGGTTTGACATGTGGGCCCATTTATCAATTTTTTTTTCTTTTCTTCCTCACTGTGCCGATGCGCGCCCACCCTGCCCCTGCTCACCGTCGGCGGCCGCGCCCACCGCTGCTCGCTGCCTCGCCCTGTGAGCCTGCCCCGCCCCTGCTCGCCGCCTCGTAGTCGGCCGCGCTCGCCCCCGCTCGCCCATGCTCGACCTATGTGCCCGCCCCGCCCCTGCTTGCTGCCGGGGGCTAGGCCCGCCCCGCCTCTTGCCATCGGCGGCCGTGCCCGTCCCTGTTTCGCTTTTTTTTTTCTCTCCGATTGCGATGCGAAGCGAACCCTGAAGGAGGACGGACCCCATCCGGGTAAAAAAGTCGGACGAGAGTCACGACATCTGTGGGGAATATTCTAGGTGAGATATCCCTCTTTCTGGGCTGACTCTCATCCAAACACGTCATATCCCAGGTCCATCCCATCCCGCCTCTACAAATCCCAGCAACCAAACACTACCGTAGAGTGCTCTAGTTGTCCAATAAGACTTGGACGTGTCGCGTCCATTGCCATCCAATCAGTGCACTGCCTGGAGGGACAGGAGTTGCTTTCTCGAGTTACACGTTCCTCTGAGATCCAACGCCCATCTTGCAGAGCGGGTGCAGACTACAGAGTCGGAATGGCTGAGATCCTCTGGTGTCAAAAGATCTTATCTAATATCCAAATCAAGAAACTAGAAAGGTGCACGCCATACTGCAAGTGGATGCAGACTACAGAGCCGGAATGGGTGAGATCCTGACCCAACCCTGGCCAATAGTAGCCCAACTGTCACATTGGCACGATCCAAGCAAGAGGGGCATGGAGCTCTATTGTGACGCCGATTGTCCTTGGCTGCATTGAGGTTGCTTTCTCGGGTTACACGTGAGTTGATGCGGAACCACCGATTCAATTTGGTTAGGTATGGAAAATCTAAAAATGGACAGAAAGTGTTTCTGAGTACATTGATCGATTGGTGTCACACCTGCTGCTGCTACAGGATTACAGAAAGTGTAAGCGAAAATTAGATCGGTCAGGAGAAGAAGAGCCGCCTTATCCTATTTTTCACTTTTATAATATACTAGCAAACATGTTCGTGCGTTGTAATGGGACGTATAATTTGTTATGCAATATGTGATCGTGCTAATGACAACATGTTTGTATAAATGAGCTATGTGTATATAGTGGCATATGTAACGGGACATACAATTTCTTATGCAGTACTCCCTTCGTCCTTTAAAAAGTGTCGTTTTATGATTTTGACTATCTTTTTTTAATCATTTGTCTTATTCAAAAATTTTGTAAAAAAATAATTATTTTATTATAAAATGATTCATTCTAGAAGTATTTTAATCTTGACTTGTCTATTTTTATATTTTCGCAAATCTTTTGAATAAGACGAATGGTCAACCGTCGATTTCAAAAAGTTAAAAACGACACTTATTTTGGGACGGAGGGAGTATGTGATTGTGCTAATGACTGCATGTTTTTGTAGATGAGCTATGTGCATATTGCGGCATATGCATGCCTAGGCCTTCATAGCTGTCACTTCATACCTTACCCTTGTCGACTTGTCGTAGATGATTTTCTCTCACCGCTCATCTTACTTATCTTACTTATAAGCACGTACTGATCACGAGTCCCAATAAGATATGAAGAACGTGATAGGTGTAATATCCTTTTTCTGTTTTTTCTTGGTCTCGGTAGCTTTGTTTTCGTATTCTACTTTCCTTTTCTGTTTGCCTATTTCTTGTTCCCTCTCGTACGACTAAAGAAAAGTTTTAGATGTGGTCAAAGAATCCCATCAGAACAAGTAATTAGTTATTTATGTGTAAACAAAAAAAGAATAACAACATAAAATCAAAATAGAGAAGACAACCGGCAATGGGAAAGAAATTAGGATTTACGGAGTAACAAAGCAAATCAATTGGACCAGCTGAGATGCGTAGATAATGATTGGGATCGGAAACGACAAGATACAGGAACACCAAAATATAAAACCAAGAAAGAAATACCTGATGACTGTAACATCTTAAGCTGATTTTCATGGTACAGTTTATTAGGTGTTGTGATGACACAGATGGGCCCACCAGTTGACATATCTTGCTCACCCAGGAGGTTAGATGTTTTGCACTAGCAAAATAGATCAAGGCAAAAGTACAGTTCTAGGCTACTGTCAAAACATAAGCCTATATATAGAGATGTAGCTAGCCTAGTAGCCTACATGTTCTTCTATATCCAACCTAGCTATATAGCTATATAATAAACTAATAACAAAGCGACCGACACCACCATTACGACATGGGTTCCATCGTCACGGAGCAACGCAGCACCGATCAGCAAGTCTTGCTCGACGCTCAGCTCGAGCTTTGGCACAGCACGTTCGCCTTCATTAAGTCCATGGCGTTCAAGTCCGCGCTGGAGCTCGGCATCGCCGACGCCATCCACTGCCACGGCGGCACTGCTTCCCTCACCCAGATCGCCACCAACGCCGCGCTGCACCCATCCAAGACACCACACCTGCGCAGGCTCATGCGCGTCCTCACAGTCGCCGGCATCTTCACCGTCGCCAACGACGACGACGGCGGCGGTGACCACGTCTATGGCCTCACTCCGGCGTCTCGCCTGCTCGTTGGCTCGTCACAGAATAACCTGGCTCCAACGCTGAGCCTGATCCTCAACAGCGTCTTCGTGTCCCCGTTCCTTCGTCTCGGCGCGTGGTTCGAGCACGAGCTGCCGGCGACGGAGCTGCCGCTGTTCGAGCTGTCCCACGGCAAGAACGTGTGGGACGTCGTCGGCCACGACCCGTCCATGAGCCACCTCTTCAACGCCGGCATGGTCGCCGACACCCGCTTTCTCATGGACATCGCCGTCAAGGAGTGCGGCGGCGTGTTCCAGGGGATAAGCTCCCTGGTCGACGTCGGCGGCGGCCATGGCGCGGCGGCGCAGGCCATCTCTGTGGCGTTCCCTGGCATAGCGTGCACCGTGATGGATCTTGCACACGTCGTCGCCACAGCTCCCGCTTGTCCCGGGCTCAGTTTCGTTGCTGGTGACATGTTTCAGGCCATTCCACCGGCGAATGCTGTCTTCCTCAAGGTATATTTTCTAATTCTAGCTAGTTTCACGTTTAGTCCTCTTGATATTGTATAGCTTATGAGGCAGGTCGAATATTCAATCATAATTCAGTCCAAGAGTTGACAGGACCTGGTCCTCAGGTGGAATCTTCATTTTAATCCAATATGAAAAGTTTATGAGATGTGACTTCATCACACTTTATGACTGACATGTAGGAGTAAAAAGTATGTTCAAGTAGTTTTCAATGTTCAGTGACATGACTTCTAAAAATAGTACCTAGAAACTGATAGTTCAGACTTCATGCAGAACATGTATAGGAAGTATTGGAGGTAGGAATAACACTTCCTAGTCTAGTATCTCTGATTTTAATGATAAAGAACCACTAACCAGGAATAACTTCCTATTGATTTTTTATTTTTTATTTTTCAGTGGATTATGCACGATTGGGGTGACTCTGAGTGTGTCACGATATTAAGGAACTGCAAGAAAGCTATACCTCCACGAGACAAAGGCGGCAAGGTGATACTAGTGGATACCGTGGTTGGTGCAGGGCCTCCAAATCTTAAGAATAGAGAGACACAGGTCATGTCTGATCTCTTCTTTATGATTGTCAACGGCACTGAGAGAGATGAGCAAGAATGGAGGAAAATTTTCTTTGAAGCTGGTTTCAGTGACTACAAAATTATACCCGTTTTAGGTGTTCGATCAATCATAGAGTTATACCCCTGAAATCCAGTTTCCTCCTGTTGAATGCTTTGATGTGTGGATCTGTGTTTTTTTTTTTCCTTTAGCAACAGTGTGGATGTGTGTTTAATAAATTCGTGTGTGTGTACTCCGTATGCAAGTGTTTGAACTATTCAACTATTCTTATGTCTCTAAACTAAAGAGTTGATGTTTTTTTTTTCAAATCTACGGAATGCATCCGCTTTTTTTGCCTATTCTTTCTAATTTCCTAGAATTCCCGAAAGTTCTACAAATCTAACTTTCAGTCTTTGCGACCTCCTCCACCTTTGAAATGGATTGGGCAAAGTAAATGTATGCCAAACACTATACCACAGCCTAAATTTAGCGTCGAACGGTGGGTCGTTATAAGCCGTTTCAATGGCCTACGGTCCGACGTTATAAACTTATAACGACAGAAACATCAGCCGTTAATAATGGCGACGCTAAAAACTTCTAACGACGGACCGTCTAACGTTATATAAAAGATATAATGACGGACTTTTTGACGTCTTTATAAATTTATAACGACGTACCGTCTGATGATATATATTTATAGTGACCAATAATCCATCACTATGCATACAAATAACTAATAAATAATATCTTTTATTGTTTACATGTTAACCATACAATCAACCGTACAATGTCATACATTCACACAACAATCATGAAACACATATGAACTAGACCAGAAAAAGCTCACAAGATATATTAAATCCATCATAACATGTCATGTCATTTTACACACAATTCATGGCAAACATAAGCTAATGAAACAAGTTTAGCCAAAATGGTAGATGTACTAGAGATATTCAGTTCCACTACATATATCTCATAGTTTGCTTCTACACTTTACAAAATGATGCACATCTAGTTTCCAAACAAAAGTTTTCATTTATATATAGCTAGATGTCCAAAACTCGTAGTCATGAGCACTTTGATCCAATCAGTGGTTGCAGTCTACTTCCACTTATTTCCTCCCATCACCTGTAAATAAAAGATGAATTTCATCAGAAAAACTCGTATTGACTGAAAGCTTATGTGCATGATTCAGAGTCTAACTGCACCAGCAAATTAGTATGCTCCAACGACAACTTATCAACTTCAGAATCTAAGGTTTCTGGCAAATTAGAGTTCCCATGTAGAGAACTGCACCAGAAAATCACTTTGTTCTATTCTACACCATGAGATCAAGTATGCCTTGGCCCTATTTGTTTTTGGTTTATACAGATTCTCATGTAAAATAAATAAAGTCAAAATAAAAGGTGAGGAAGCACCAGATTTGGCATAAGGAATATCAACATAATATTTCAAGAGCACATATTGAGTTACTTAATAATTCAGAACCTCAATTACTACAGCAAGAGAAACTTTTCAAGGGGCAGCTAGGTCATATAGTCACAATCAATGAATTTTGTTAATTGGCGATGTGAGGTGCTTTTCTCAGTTGTTTTTAGAGGTCCAACGTGACTTGTTGACATATTATAGACAATGCATGGTCACCTCAAAGAAACAAGAGGGCATGCATTTAGTGTCTAGAGTTAAAAATACAAAGTTATTTAATATATGCTAAAGTAGTAAGAGCTATGCAAGACATGAAACAACTTTGCATCCTTAAAATTTAGAAGGGCCACTCATCTGATGCACCAAAACCTGTTTCATGGCTAAAGACAGACCAATGTGCTCTGATTGATAGCCCAGATATCAACTGCTATGTTAGGTACTATAATAAGAGTGCATAAGTTAAACTGATAATGTTAACATATATATACTTTCTTTGTTTCTATATACCATGAAACATATATACTATTTAATTGTATCAAATTAAATGACAAGTCCTCGGAAAACTTCCATCATAGTTGGCCTCTCCTGTGGTGAAGGAAGAAGGCAGTGAAACGCCATGGAGGGACACTTATTCACATTTTCTTCTTCATCAGTTTTAGGTGCGGGAAGCCGTCCATCCAAAATTTCTTCTAGAACAAATTGGTTTTGAAGTGAAGCAACATGACTTTGTAGGTCCCGCGGATGTTTTCCCATCAACACCTCAAGCACCACCACGCCAAAGCTATATACGTCACATTTCTCTGTGACTAAAGATGTGTAGGAAAATTCTACAATGAAAATGGAAATAAATAATTAGAATATATATGTTATATTGTACGGAGAAACATTTTGGTGGATAATATTGTATCGTGAGTAATATACATACCAGGTGCTATATAGCCATAAGTTCCTGCTAATACATTCCAATTTGATGAATCAGCTTTTAACATTCTTGCAATGCCAAAGTCAGAGACAAAAGCTTTGTAATCAGCGTCTAGTAGGATGTTTCTGCTTGTGATGTCTCGATGAATTATGGGTGGTTGACAATCATGATGAAGGTAGGCAATAGCTTGAGCCACATCTCTTATGAGGGCTGTCCTTCTCTGCCAATGGAACTCGATTGACACAGCTCTTCATTGCTTAAAATAGAAGCTAGATTTCGTCTCTCTATGTATTGACAAACCAGAAACCTGTACCTTGGATGGCAACAAAACCCATACAGCTTGACAATGCTACGTTGGCGGATTTTTGTCAATGTTTCAATCTCTCTGTGAAATCTGACTTCGTCATTTGTCTCTTCATCGGCTGGATGGAATTTCTTCACTGCAACAACTTGTCCATCTTGAAGTGTTGCTTTGTAAACACGACCATATGCTCCTTCCCCAATGCAGTGCTGCTCATCAAAATTGTCAGTTGCATTGATGATATCTTCAAACGCCAGTTTACCATCAAAGCCCCAAACAGAGAACACACTCCTTTTTCCCACAGAGTTAGTTTCTTGAGACGATTTCTTGCGACAGAACCAAATAGCAAGAAAACATGCCACTGAACCAATAGCCAGAAGAGCTACAGGGACACTGGTTTCTACTATCAACTTTTGATGGTTTTGTCCATGATGAGCTTGAGGCAGATAACAAGGTGACATGCAAGCCAGGTCTCCACAAAGACCTTTGTTGTGAAAAAACCATTTTGCTGAGTCATTTTGAAATCCTTCAGGGAGAGGGCCTTCTAGGATGTTGTATGATACATCAAACACTGATAGGCTTCGCATACTGGCAATGGAGGTAGGGATGACACCACTAAATTGATTGTGTGATAAGTTTGCAAACATCAACATTTGTAGATTGCCAAGTTCTGACGGTATTAGTCCACTGAGATTGTTCTGGCTAACATCAAGCATGTTTTGCAGATAAATTAAATGTCCCAATGTCCTAGGTAGACTGGCATTCAGATTGTTGTTCCCCAGAAATAAAGCTTCTAGATGCAAAATATCTCCGATCTCATCTGGTATTGGTCCATTCAGCTGATTGCTTGCTAGATCAAGGATCTCGAGACTTTTAAGTTGGCCGATTTGCTTTGGAATCCACCCAGATAACTGATTGTTTTTTAAGTTCAGTATGTTTAGGTTGACTAAATTGCCAACTGCAGGTGGTATCTCCCCGACCAATCTATTGGAGGCCAGAATGTCCTGCTTGTAGAGATAAAGGAAATGGCTCGCCTTTGGTCCCTGGCGGGATGCAAAGCCCTCCAGTTACTTACGGTTGTGCAAGTAGTTAGTGAGTAATTAGTTTCACTTGTAACCCCCTGCAACCTAGGCTGCGGCGGGGAGCGTCTCTCGCGCATGTATTGGATGTTTGCTTATTCTCCTTATTATAATCAAAGCCGGGAAACCGGATCTTTCAAAAAGATTCTCGAGTTTCCCCAATTCTGCAGGTATAGTTCCTTCTATCATGTTGTGTGCAAAACTAAGAGTTGTCAAGTTGCTCCAGGATCCTATGATTGGTGATAGCATGCCTACCAGTTTGTTATATGCTAAATCAATGTGCACTAGATGATGTGGGTACACCCCAAATGCTTCAGTTATATCTCCGTGAATTTGATTGAGCCCCAAACCTAGGAATATCAGTGAACTGCAACCCTTCAATGTCTTTGGGATCGGACCATCCAGGTTGTTATTAAAAAATTGTAAAGTTTGTAGCTTTCTACCTTGGCAGAAATCAGGCAATGGTCCATTCAATTGGTTTGAAGACAACTCGATGTCGATCAAATTAGTAAGGTTGGAGAGTGTTGGCGGCAAAGGGCCAGATAGGCTATTGTTAAATATTAGCATCGAGTTCATGCTTACTAAATTTCCAAAACTTGAAGGAATTGGTCCAGACAATTGATTTCTGGCAAGGTCCAGCAGTTGAAGGTTGACAAGGTTTCCAATCTCATAAGGAATCGACCCAGTTATATGGTTACCCCAGACAGATAAAAACGTTAACGAAGTCATATTTCCAGCACTGGGAGGAAATGGGCCCGTGAAATAGTTCTTTGACAAATCCAACTCAATCAAGTTTGTGAGCATCCCAAGCTCAACGGGAATGAGTCCAGTATGTTGGTTTTGATATAGGTACAGGATCTTGAGCACTGTAAGATTTCCCAGGGAGGATGGAACAGTACCATTCAGGTTGTTTGTGTACAAGTCCAGATATTGCAGTGTTTGGATTTTGCCTAGATCTACGGGTATAGGTCCTGATAAATTATTACCAGACAAATCTAGAGTGTTAAGGTTTGTGAGGTTTGCAAGTGTAGAGGGAATTTGACCAGCAAGAAGGTTCAAGCTTAAGTCTAAATACTCAATGGCCTGAAGCTTTCCGAGCTGCCATGGGATGTTACCCGACAGATTATTGCCAGGAAGAGCAAGAAAAGTGAGCCTGCTGAGATTGCCCAAAGCCGGAGGGATTTGGCCACTGAGATTGTTGTTAGAGAGGTTCATTTTTGTGAGCCTCCCAAGGTCACCAACAGAAGGTGGTATCTTCCCGGTGAGGTGATTGCCGGAGATGTTAAAACTGGAAAGCATGAGAGGGAGCTGATGCCAGGAGGGATTGTACCAGACAAATAGGCGTTGTCGCTGAGGTCGACGCTGGCAAGGTAAGGGAGGGACTCGAACTTCAGGGTGTCCAGCTCTCCGGCAAGGTCGGCAGCTCGGAGTGAGAGCTCCGTGATGGCCTTAGACCTCGACGACGATGCTCTTCCATGCCGACGCTGTGGGACGACGACGATGTCGCCGCAGGTGACGCCTGTCCAGTTGCACGGAGGGACGTCGCTGCTCCATGTCCCCAGCTGCTACTCGGAGTAGTGCTTGAGGGTGGACTTCCAGTCCAGAAGCGCCGCTGCTTGAGATCTCAACGAAATACCGCGGCTTGGTGTCGCGCCATCGGCTACAGTGGAAGCCAAAACAAGCAGGACGAGCGTAATCAGAGAGATTTCTGGCACCGTGGGATTCGACATGAGGGCTCCTAAGAGTTACAAGTGTTTGGAGCTGCAGCTTTTGTTTTACCCAAGGGGCCAAGGCCTAAACGTGTGCATATATGTATAGGATACTAATATAAGAAAACCCTTGTACAATAAAGTTTATACATCTCAGAACTGTCACTGTTACAAAAAAAAAACGGCAGAGTAGGTAGCCTATCACATCAAGGAAGACATCCTGCAAGTTGCCTCGTATTGGTTTTTTTTAACCTGGCACCGCAAGTACCATGGACATAGACCTCTTTTCTATTTAATTAAGCGGCAGAACTCCTATTTTTACTTAAAAAAACAAATAACTCATCACAGCCGCTTGATAAGACTTTCCAAGAGTTCAAAAACCCACCTCAGTCTTGATTTTTTGGCAAGATAAAAAAACTGACTTCCTATCCCAACTCTTAATTTTTTTTGCCATAAAAAACTCTTAATTTTTTTTGTACTTCAGAAAATCGGCCTGACCACGCGGATCTATAAGCGCGCGTATCCATTGGCTAATCCAAAGTTGGAAGGACATGGGGGAAAAAGGAGTAGAACATAGTTTCTAATGCAAAAGTACGGGAGAATGAAATTATAAAAGTTGTGTAATTTTTTTTAATAAGGGAACAAAATGTTCCAGCCTGTACCATCCGAGAACGGTACACAGCTATGGTACAAGCGTTCAACTAAGCCATAAGGCTTAAAAAAGAAAGAAGAAAAGTTATCACCAAGACATCAATGAAAGGTTCAATGACTAAGCATCAATCTGCTTTCGCGCTTTTCGTTCGAACTTCGCAAAGGTCGCCATAACAAAGGTCTCCAGGGTCCTACAACCATCCCGGAACACCCGCCGATCACTCTTCTCAGACAACTGGGACCATTGCCGGATCCAATACGTCATTCTGAATAATACCTGCACAAAAGTGTTAGATTTTGCGTTGTTGAACACCATTTTATTTCTATTCAACCATAAGCACCATAACATAGCCGCCACTCCTATCAATATTTGGGACTTTAGCCTGGACGATGTACCGCCCAGCCAAGACCCAAATAACAAATGAGAGCTAGAGGGGGGTTGAATTCCAAAAACTATATGAACAACATTCCAAAGGAATCTCGCAAAATGACAGTCAAAAAATAGATGTTGTATAGTTTCATCCTGGCTGCAGAAGCAACATTTAACGCTTCCATGCCAGTTTCTTTTTGCCAGGTTATCCTTGGTAAGCGTCACTCCTTTTTTAAGAAACCAGAGGAAAATTTTAATTTTCAGTGGTACCTTTAATTTCCAGAAGAAATTTCTTTCGTGTAACATCCCCCTGCTAATCAACTGATTATACATCGATGCTACTGAAAAGATACCCTTCTGACTAGCGTTCCAGTGAAAACCATCCGCTACGGCGAATAACCGGAAAGACAACACCTTGGAGACTAGCTCCAACCAGGAAGTCAAGTTATTATTGGAGATGCTTTAAAGGCCTATATTGCAGATTTAGTCGATAATGAAAATGAAGATATCACTAGTGGTGATAACTGGATAAAAATAATCAGAAAAACGATTGTTGTTGTCTGGAGGCCCACCGAGCCCGCCGCCGCCACCGAGCCGCTCCCGAGCTCACCACCACCATGCTACGTACTACTGCTGAGCCCGATACCGTTGAGGACACCTGCTTCCAAGCCCTTGTAGATATGGACGACGTCATCTAAGAGGTTCTTCTCCACAAGCACCACCACTAGATCCACCGCCACCGAGCTTGCTCCTGCTTCCCCTGCCAGAATGGAGTGTGAGCTAGCATCAAAGGGCCGGGGAGAGAGATAGAGAAAGAGAGAGAAAGAGGGTGACGCACACGATATCTCGTCAGGCTCGAGCTCGAGATGGCTAGAAACGATTATTAGAGGGACGGGGGGTTGCTTCCGCCTCTATCCTACTATCACTGTACGTGTTAATCACAAACTCCAGAGACAACTACAATGCCTGGCTTTGTAAATCATAAGAAAAAATCATGAGCTCATCGGTCCACCCTCTGCGGAACCCATCGCCGAGCTCGCCGTGAAGCCAATTTCCAAGCCCACTTGCACCGCCGCTAGATAGAAGGTCTTATTACAGTTGTAGCCATGCTTTTATTGAAAGCAAATCACACTTGATCCATGAAATGAGCCGTCTACTGCCTAAGAGTGTGTCTTAATCTTATAAACCCACTTGTACATGGGGACAATGAAGTAGGACAAATGGACAATGTCGTAATTAAGTGCTAGTATGCTCAAAAGCAATCTCCTCGGCCATTGCTGGCATGCTGCCATACATCTCACAAATACATGGCTCACAGCAAGCTCAGCTAGTTAGATATTTGTCTTTGCCGGGCATATTTTTCTGGCCTAACGTGTAAACACTCACCAGTTGGGTTTTCACACTGTGTGGAAGGCCGGATGACTTGGCATCATTATCTGAGCTGTCCAACTTGACGACTGGTCGTGCCGTGCGAATTGGGTAAAATGGGACAGGAACAGACGTTGATAGTAGGGGACTAGAGTACGTATTTAATGTTAACCAGAGCATTATCATCTGAAAATAGATTTAGTTAAGCCCATGAGGTCCTAGCGGTATCACCCCGGGTTCAAAAGGTACATATATTTTGCTACTATATAATTCTAACAAAAACAAATTGCTAATTAAACACATCAGTCTATTCTGGCAAGCTTAGAGCGTCTTTGGAATGGAGGATCTTCACAAGAATGGAAGAAAACAACTTCCACGTTCAAGACAAAAGGATTGGTGTCTCACTGGCAAAACACAGGGAAAACGAATCCAATCCAAAACCCAAGAAAAACGTTGACACTCGCGCAACTCGGCTTAAATCCAAAACCTAAGTAGACTCAAAAGATTTGTCTCGTAATTTACATGCAAATTATATAAACATGTAAAAATTTCATCTAGATTTAATATTCTATGCATGTATCGACATATTTAATGTGACGAGAATCTTGAAAAATTTTGAAATGCATCTAAACGGGTCTTGGTGTAGTCTTGCTTTGGTTTTACTTTGGTTCCACCACCGGCAGCTTTTTCTGCACTTTTGTGACATTAATTAACTGCACTACTCAAAAAGTCAAAATCTTTCTCGCTTTTGCTGAGTTGGTCTAGTTTATCCGTGATAAAATAATTAATGTCGTGCGGATGGCAAGATCCGGTAGGTGGCTGCTTGCCCGCCTGCATTCCAAGCTCAGCTTCGATGCGGGTGTCTCACCGAAAACAGTAGTTTTCTGACTAAATAATTTCAGTTGATGTACAGACTGTCATATCTCTCAGCCGTATTGTCATAGATCTAGATATAGGTTATAGACCTAACTTGCGCACTAAGGCAAACATGTGTATGGTGTGTATAAGGTGTGAATTAGTGCGTGAGTTTAGATATTACAACTTATACTCGAAGGTTGAGGCAATAAACAAAATGATGTTATAGGATTAAATTTTATTCCCAAATATTTGCCATCCTCACTTTTCAATAAATCTTTCTTTTCTCAAAATATGCTTCCATATATTTCTATCTCTCACCTTTTTGTTTTTCTGCACCACACTTTTACTCCTCCTAAATTCCATTGTCCAAATCTAAAACGTTAAATATTTTGGGATAGGGGAGTAGTTTTTGGATTACTCACTCCATCCCAATAAGTCTCCACCTCATATTTCACGGAGTCAAACAATCTCAACTTTGAACAAATTTGTATAAAAATATAAATATTTGTGATACCAAATAAGTATCATTAAATTAATTATGTCACATGATAAACTTATTTAAAAGTATAAATGTTGATACTATTTTCAGTAAACTTGATGTTGGTTGACTCATCGTGTTGTGAGATGTAGAATTATTTTAGGAAATAACACAATCGCCAAAAATTTAGGACAAGTTTGGTAGGAATGTTTTCTGGCTCTGTCTCCATCTCCTGAGGAGTTCTATCAATGTTTTAGTACAAGTCATTTTTTGTTGTCGTGGGGTATCCTCGCTCAAGGAGAACGAGAACACCTCTGCTCAACACGGCAAATCGGACTCACTCGATGGTGGATATCAGAACGTCAGTACTCAGTGACAACAATCATCTCAGTGTATAAATGAGTTCCACCTCACCTTGTCACTGTAGTTACATCGCTATTTATAGGCTACAGTTATGGCCCCTAAGCTAATTACATGGGGATCCCCTTGGGGAAAAAGGATATTCCCAAATCTAACCTTTCACTCCATGGACATCTGGGTAAATTCCACCTCTCGACTCAACTGCCCTCTTGCTTGTCGTGCAGTGATCCCAAGATCCTTTGCCCCCACGATCTCAGGGATCGTCTCCGATCCTCGCCGCATCTTCTCCGTATCTTTGCGCACTATCCCAGATCGGTCACAAGAAGACCAGCAATGACCGTCCTCGTATGATCTTCGCCTGTCGAGATGGGGCCTTAGTTCCTCCGACGGCGGTGTTCTCTGGCTTTGTTCTTCGAACGGAGGCACTTCGCGCTCTTGGAGCATGAGGCGAAGGCTTCGCTTGACTCGGGCAGCTCCCCCTATTGTGTAACATAGCCTAGGGCATTGTACTTAAGAATAAAACCTTCTCATGCTGGTCCATACATAGTGGCACCGTAATCCACATGAAACTAGTTTAGACCTTAGACCTATGCTTTGGTGTAAGACACGCGAGAAAATTTTTTAACCCGCATATAAGTGCGCACCTCCGGTCGATAAATCCACTCCCGAGGGGGTTTGAACCCCGACCGGCAGGGTGTGATGCGAACAGCCTAACCAACCGGTCTAAAAGCACTTTTTTATTAAAAAGGATAAAATAGAGCCGTTTAGGAGGGACGCTTTGGCGGAGCTCTTAAGAAAAAAGTTCTACCAAACATGGCATTTAGTGTAGATGACAACACTGTCTGGCCTGTACCTAGTTGCCAACCATGTCTAAGGCTAGTCTCAGTGATGAGGGTCATGACACGGTTACTAAAATTGTCATGCCACTTAGAATGAAATAAACTTTGGATGAAACACCTACTCGCAATGTCAAGTTTAACCCTATGGTATTATAGACATTGTATTTCATGACTCACAGAGAGTTAGTAATCGTACCAAGATAAAACTCATTTCTTCTTTCTTTCTAAATATTCTGCCATGTCATAAAAATATTTAAATTACACTCTATTTAATATGAATGAAACTCACAAGAAACTGGTCTTAGTACGAGTGTCATTGTTTTGTCACGGACCACCTGCAGCAGGAAAACTATTCTGTTGCTCAAAGAGGAATTGGTTGTCAGCAACAGAGTTCTACAAAAGCCCAAAACAGAGTTGTCCATTATTTGGATGGGACGGTCTGGAAGCTACGAATGAATACTCTCGCGGTCACTCTTTGAACGACCCTATGGTATTTAAACTGGTTAAACGGCAAGGTTTGTAGAAAAAATTAGTATCATTTGAATCTCTTTATGAATTTATTATGAAGACTAGAATCATGCTCATGCATTGTAATGGAAAAAAATGTCACGATAATTTGAATCTGAACGTGTGCTCTTCATGATGATGTTTGCAATGTCAAGATTTTGGCATCATACTCGGCAGGGCGACACTCCACAGACAACAGCGGGCTACAGTCACGTAAACTTTTCACAGCAAGGAACTCAACCAGCTGATCTATGATCAATTCGGCCAGCACAACATTCGCCATGGTATCTTGGCTATAATCTCAAAAATAAAATTAGCTTGAGCACAGAAAAAATAAACAAAGTTTATTACACAATTGTCGCCCCACCGGAGAGGAAGAAGAAGACGGCTAGCATTTTTTGGGGTTAGGGATCTACCGCGGTCTTACAAGGGATTTTGGGAACTGGACTGTGACATAGCGGTGTTGATAGATGAAACAACAGTTGGGCGGGGTGGCAGGGCCGCCGCCTGTCGGGGCAGTGGGAGACAATGTTGGATGGGGCTGATTTTTTTTAGATAATGGATAGTTCATATCCGGCTTCATTTATCAACCAATAGAATCAGGTTAATTATTACAATGTAATCTTAAAAATAAGAGTAGCTTGAGCACAGAAAAAATAAACAAAGTTTACTACCAATAGTCACCCTACTGGAGAGGAAGAAGAAGACGGCTAGGATTTTCCGGGGTTAGGGATTTGCCCACCGGCGGTCTTAGAAGGGAATTGGGGGCGAGGCCATGACACAGTGGTGTTGACACATGAAACAACAGTTGGGCGGTGTGACAGGGCCGCCGCCTGCCGAGGCAGTGGGAGACAGCGGTTGGATGGGGCTGTTTTTTTAGATAATGGATAATTCATATCTAGCTTCATCTATTAACCGATAGAATCAGGTTAATTATTACGACAAAAAACCCGGTGTTGACAGATGAAACAACAGTTGGACGGGGCTGGTGGCAGGGACGTCGTGCTGGAGCTCACCTGACCATAGCGGTGGCGGGGGCAGGGGAGAAGGAGGGCCGTGAGTGTGGTAAGGTCTCACCCAATCAAACAACCATGGGTCAGTCATAAATCGGTTAGTCCGTTTATTCTGGATGAAAATGAATAAACTACGAAAAAAAAGGTTTTATTGCCCTTGATATTCACCACATGCTACTCGCAAAAAAAAAAAAAGGATATTCATCACATGCCTCAGAAAAGAACATGAATATAGAAGTTTCCGTTTTCTGTTTATTTCTCCTCTGTAAAATCCCAGTCAAGTAAGGCAAATGGTACCTACAAGTGTACAGTATGATCATTGATAGTAATAGGCATGCATAGAACATCAATGATGCGGAAAAAGGTAGCGACCAAAACTGTCTTCAATCAATCTGTTATCTACATTTTATTTGAGTTCACATACAAATTGGGAACTTGTGCATCATCAGAAGCATCTACGAGCTAAGAATGTTCAGAAGAACAACCCTGCTCTGAATCAACCTCCTGAACAGAACATCAACACCATCTCCAAGGTCTCCCATGCTGCCCTCGAGCGCCTGAAACTGCCACTCCTCGCACACAACCTTTCTTTTCTGGAACCTCTTGGACACGAGGGACCATTTGCTCGCGTATGGACAACTGCCAATTTGCTCCGGCAAGAGCCGCGACACGGATTCAAGCAGATCGACAGCCGTCTCTCTGGCTTCTGCCATTAGTCTGACCACTCTGCAACTTTCAGCAGTAGCTTTGCTGGTCGTCTTCTTCAGAGGCTTGCGTGCCTTCTTCGCCAGACGGACGAAAGACTCGATTTTGAGCTGGACAGCTGCGCCATCTCCTCTCCTGAGCACCAGGCGCAGCTCCTGGATGCTCGTCTTCAGCTCCGCCAAGCTCTCTTGCATGGCGCTGCAGAGATCGATCAGCACGAGAGACCTGTCGAGTTCTTCCTCCGCCATCTTCCTCTGCTGCATCAACGCTTGGTTGCCGCTGGGCAAGGTCATCATCTCCTCTACGCAGCTGTAGAGGTCGCCAAGCCTCTTCAAACCATCGCAGGTGGTGTCAATGGTTGCTGAAGGCGACGAGATGCGAGCTTTCAGGGTCTGCAGCTCCTGCTCCACGTTTGATTCTGGGGAGTGGGGCAAAGAAGGCAGACTTGTAGATCTTTGATGGCACGCCATTTTTGTGGGGGATGGAAGAGAAAGGAAGGTGATCTATGTATTGTTTGTGCTCAGCCTTCTCTCGTACTGCATTTATAGTCAAGAATTGGCAACTTCCTTGTGTTCTCAGACCTCAGTAATGGAGCAACTTGTATGATGAGGCGTAATCATCGGTTATGTTCAGTGCAACAAACATTAATAAGTGAATTGACAATATGGTGTTTGAGCAAATCATATGCACGCACGAGCAGGTTCTCAAAATCAAGTCAGAAATCTTCAAATAGAAGAAAATGCAATCCGACATGTGCCTGTTTGAGTGACTGGCTGAGTGGTTGACTTCATCTTCAAACAGCCTGTGAATCGACAGACGACGACAGTTGCACCTGCATCTCGTTATGTAGCATAGCTGGCATGCCTCTGTTATCTGCAACACCACACGCCGCCTGTACACTGCAGTTGTTGGCAAATTCTTCAGCTTTTAGTACCAAAAATCAGTTGACACGTATAAATTAGTAATCTCATATCAAGTTGATGGACACATTAGTTGTCTCAAATCAGAATTGCGTTTGAATATTGCCGGCCGTGCATTTGCACGAGTGGTCAACTGAAATACAGATGGACATGTCTTAACAGAAAGAAATGGCTTGCAAATTATGCAACTGTCTAACTGACATGTTTACATGACTAACTGAACTCACCTTCCAATGATCTGTCAGTTGGGTTTCAGCATCTTGTAGTTGCAGTTGCTCATCCTCGTGCAACATTGTTGGCTTGTCTTGCTATCTGCAGCACAAACGCATCCCGGTACTCTTAATGATGACATTAGACATTACCAAACAAAGAAAGGCGTGGCACTGCTTATTCAAACTCTATCACTTAGTCTTTGTATAGAAATATGAAGTACAAGTCATGATTTAAAGACCATGTCATTGTCCTATACGACATCTAAATTCTATACGGATGGAGTATGTATTTACCTCATATGCTTTTCAATAATCCTAGTACTCGTATCTTAATGCCTAGAAACTTAGAGGCTACACCAAAATCTATCATGTTCATATTTTTGGCGACTAAAAAAGGTCTTATGTGACATTTCTATTGCCACCTGCTAACAAAACTTTCACCCATGTAGAGTATCAGTGCCACAACTTTTCCACATTCTTATTGACATAATCGTTGTCTTTGCGTTTACCATCGAGTTAAATTCTCGTCGATCCCTGCCAATCACTGTTCTGGGTAACCTGTAACGTGTTGCTAGTCATCAAACACCGACACTTGGCGCGTCAGGTAGGGACTTTCGGTGCAAAGACGAACAAGAGCTCAAAGGATCTTAAGATCGACATGACCTTCTCGGCAGGATCAATCTTCGTCTTCGGTTCGTGGGGTCTGCACAGCAGACGACTCCGGCAAGCTCCACAGTCGCCTCATGGAGACCACGATGGGTCAATAAGCCAAATGTGGATTGGTACTATCCTAAGAGATGTTTAGACATGGGTAGGGTGGGATCAATAGGCCAAGGGTTTGTAGCACAAATATTCAGGGTGTTCTTGCGGACAGTCCAGGTGTGCTGACGACCAGTTCAGGAGTGCATTCCCGAAAGGGGGTTTTCAGGTTTTGGGTCTACGTGTTCCTCTGGACAGTCTGCATGTTCTGTAGGATAGTCCACGGGTGTAACGGATAGTTTAGGAGAACAAGAGAGACAGTCCATGGGTGCATGCTAAGTTACAACGGCTCTATGTGATCCCTTGGACAGTCTGCATGACCAATCCGACAGTCCGCCAGACCTTTAGGTGAAAAAGTGTCTAGTGTTAATTGTCCGTGCATTCTCAAACAGATTGGTTCTGTTGAACTGTGTCAGAGTAGCCGGATAGTCCTCCAGGACATCACTATGCAGTTTGCTGTTCTTGGTGGTTGCTCTTAAGGTTTGTAGGTGAGTGAAAAGTTCTAAATAGTTAGAGGAGGTGAATAGCTTATTAAAAAATCATATAAACGATACTTAAAGTAAGATGGTTAGATAAATAAGCAGTGAAGCGAGTTTTACGTTAGTCTACTAAAAATACAAGACACCTATCCATTTGTAAGTTATAATCTCTAGTCACACACAAGAAGCCTAAGTCGCTAAATTACTTTACTCCTAAGTGAGCAATTACATAAGTTTACTTCTATAAAAGTAAATACAAGATACAAGGAGCAAAGTGATGATTGGTATACCGCCGATCATAATATACAAGAAATCCTCGGCAAATAGATTGACATAATGATTTTTTTTACCAAGGTTCACTTGCTTGCCAACAAGCTACTCCTCATCGTAGCGATACACCTACTTAGAGATTAATGCGCTTAGTGGCATCACACGCCAATCCTACTCAAGGGAGCCGCACAACAACACAAGATGAGGATCCACAAGTTATGAGCAATCTACTAGAGTAGCCAATTTGCGAACTCCCACGGGGAACTCTCCTCAACAATCTTCACAGCTATAAACCGTCTAGGAGTCGGCAAACTCCAAGAGTTACAAGAAAACCCGTTGCGAAATCTAATCACAAAGTGTCTGTAGATGAACACACTCAAGCAATGCATTTGGATGCTTTCCAATCTCACCAAATGATCTTACAATTGAGTAGGATGACTGAGAGAGGAGTAGAGTGGCTCATTAGCTTGCTATGTGTAACACCCCTGATGTTACTGTAACTAAAACCTGCCATGTCATCATAATTTCATGCAAATAATCCTGCATTTAACTCTGTTAGTGTGCATTAACTAAAATAAATTTTATTCTTGCATATGATTGTGCATAGATGATTTGGAGTGACTTATTACGTAAATGTTTGTGTTTGTGTAAAATTATCTAAATCCGATTGAGAAATAAACAGAAAATCATTTATAAACCCTAAAATGGACACAAAACCCTAATTCAAAAAAATTAAAAGAAATTAGATGTTGGGCCTTAAACAAAAATTGTAAATTCTTAAAAGTTGAGAAACTTATAATTAGGGCAATTTTGAAGTTATTAAAAAGAATTTCAAATAAAACCCTAATCTATGCTTAAAGATTTAAATTTGAAATTCAAATTTCAAAAACTATCAAGAATCTGTCAAAACTCCTTTAATGAAAGTTATAAAGCTTTTCAAATTAAACAACTTTGCCATTAGGGATTTTCAAATTATTGAGTTAAATTTTAAATAAAACTCAAATTGGTGTTTGAGGATTCAAATTTAAAATATCATTTCACAAATTATCAAGATTCTGATAAAACTCATTAAATGAAAGTTGTAAGGCTTGTCAAGTAGAATAATTTTTATTTTTGGATATTTTCAACTTATTTAGAAAAATTTTGAGAATTAGGCTGGATTTGAAATGAAATTCAAAACCCCCCTTTACCCCTTTTTGAATTGTTCAAAATCCATTCAAAATTTGAATTTGGTTTAAAAACCAAAGTTGTTCAACATTCAATTTACTACAACTCATATTTGGGAAATTTTTCAGTCAGCATATAAAATTAAAAGTAATTGTGCCATATATCAAAAAGAGGAAGGGCCCTGCTACAATGTAGTACAGGCCCCCCCCTTTGCTCTGCCCGCGCTGGCACGCGTGTGCCGCATCGTGCGCCGGTGACATCCGGGGCCGGCCGGCCATGTGTCGTCGGTGAGGCCGGGTCCGTGGGGACCCACTACATGTCGCACACCTCTCCTCTGTCTATATATAGCCCTTCGGTCATCGTTTCCCTCTCCGTTTCTCCATCTTTGTTGGCGATTAACGTCAGGATTTTATCTGCTCCAAGCAACAGGCAAGCCCCGGTGCATTCAGCCCTCTCCTTGTGATTTAAAAAATGTTTATAACTTGGGTTAATCTATTGCATTAAGTTGATAGGAGTTAATTGATAACCTAATTGCTGCATTACCAACCTTGACCACCGAAATATCTGGAATCCATTTTAAAATAAAATGTTTGAAAATGCTTAGCCCTACTTGAATAAATTAGATTTGTATAAAATGCTATTTTTGAGCTATTATGATATATATGCTATTGGTTAATTCATGAAAAAGGAATTGGTATATTCTCGTTGGGTGGCTGTGCACCTGATCAGTACATTATCACCGACGAGAAGGGATTTTCTTGCTCGGTGGTTGTGAATTTGGGTTAGAGTCCCAATGCTTGACCACCGGAGGAAAAAGGGATTTGAAAACCGTGCGGTTACTTGTACTTGGGTTAGAGTCCCAATGCAATGTCTTCGATGGAAAAATGAATTAGGGACCATTCGTTTTGTAGGTCTACTTGATCGAGACTTTTTGCAACTAGCCAATACTTCGGGAAGCCCTGTCTCTGGTGGCTCTATTTTTTGAACCGACAACCACGCACTGGGAGTGGAGAGATGGCGAGAGTAGCGTGCACCCTCGTGGGTTAGAGTCCCGGATTGGAGGCGTGCTGTGCTCTCGGGTGGCGCAGGACCGGTTCAGGGGTAAAAAAGCCGTGGTAGACGGGGTTAGTATATGCAAGCTTAAGTGCTACATATGCAGTGTGGATAGGGATCCCCAGCTGGGTACTAATCGATTCGAATCGTCATTACTCCTCGGTTAATGGAGACTTGATCCACTGACTTACCCCAAAAAGTGGTTTGGAACTAGGTGTTTTGAGAATAGATAATAAATTGAAAAGTATGAGGATACATGTGACTGAATTTGAAACTATGGTTTATGTTTAAAATAATATTGAGATAAAATATTGAAAATAGGTTAGTACTGCTTTTCCGCAAAATCCTTTGACTCTTGCTAAAGCTTTACCTTGACTCCCCTCAGCCTGCATTCCTGAGTCTTCTCCCCAATTTCTTTAGTCGGGTAAGTCTTGCGAAGTACCCCAGTACTCAGGGTTTATTAACCCGTGTTGCAGGTGAGTCGAGTGAACAGTTCTACGTGGGACCGTGCCGGTTGACGGATCGTGCATGGGTGAAGAGGCGTATGAGATATAACCCTTGGGTAAGGTGTATAGTTGTGTACTGTTACTCAACTACGAAACTCTGGTTTGGGATATTGTAACTTATGTTTGTAAATCTATGTTTATGTAATACTTCCGCACCCTATACTTTGATTCATATTATTTGTGTAAACTGTTGTAATACTGTAATGCTTACAATGAGATCCTCGGGAAATCAGGGTTTCCGTGGAAACCTGGCAGGCTTCCTAGGTTACGGGGAACTCGTGCGGACTAATCGGTGGTCCTTAGGACACTGATGATGCATGTGGGCCCTATAATCTAGGCGGTTTTGTCACTCTATGTCAATGAAAATGGCCAAAAGTATGCCCTATGTTCTAAAATATTGAGTGTATAGAGTTGTAGCTAGAATTTAAGCTTGGTAGTGGAGTAGTACAATAAGTATGCCCTATGTTCTAAAATATTGAGTATATGTCACTCTAATAATTAATTTACCCTGTATATACGTATATATATCGGAGTATTTTGATTCGCGTTGGAAAGCTCATGCATCATGACATTACATGACATTACAACTATTAATAATACCCCGTAAAGAAGTATATCTATATTTTCAAAAATAAAACTAACTTCAAAAGGTATTTTGTTAAAAATAAATTTCTACCCTCTTCTAAACCAATGGATCCATAAGACCCTGCTACGGGAATTGATGACTGCCTGACCATGTTCGGAACTCCTACAGTGTTGTGGCAATCACTGCATGAAGTAGGTTACTCAGAACCACTGAAGTATTTTTGGTCCCACAGTGTTCTCCATGGTTGGTCGTGATTTGAAGTGTCCCTACAGATCCTAGCCAGAATATTAACAATGGATCAACTACAACATTACTTTCGAAAACTTCAAAGGGTTTTATCAATTAAAACTGTTTGAAGAAAGCAAATAAAAAAAAGAAGAAGACTCCTGTAGCTTTCCTCATGTTTGCTGAAAGATCTGGTGCTGACTTCTGACACCTCAAGTCAGAGGCGAGTTTTGAAAACCTATATGATTGCAAAAGCCATGTCGGTTTTGATTAAAGTAAACAAAAGGAAGTGACGTTTCGATTTAAAAACTGAACCATTTGAACCAAGTTTTGAAAATTGTTTCAGAAAATAAGACATTCAAAAGATTTTGCTTTCAAAACCCGTATTTATTTTAAAATTATTTTCAAATTTTCTTCGATTCTAAAGCCTCACAATTTTCAAACAAGGTTTAAATTCGATCATCTTGAAAAGTTTTTTTTGGCAATTGTACGTTTTCTACAAATAGTTCTGACTCTGCATACCACCATTGTTAAAACACCTTTGACCAAAAGTCCATTGCAAAAAGAATTATGAAACGGCTTAATTTCTAAATTATTTCTTTCAAAAGACACCAATGCCTTAGGATTTAAAAAGAACAATCTTCTAAATCATTTAAAAGGATTTCTCAAAAGGCTTCTTTTTCCTTCTCTTGCCTGGAATGTCAAACTGATGCTAGTACCTCGATGGGGTAAGTCGTTCCCGACCTACGGTACCGCTAGGAAACTTGGGGCCCCATGTGTGATGCATCCACATGGCTTGCCGCCGAGCGTATGTGGGTATCGTGGTATGATCGTGACCACCCTCAAATGGTACTGAGCACAAGTGAATTTCCAAGTTAGACTCTGTTAAAAATCTTCTTGTAAAGGAAAAATCGAGTTCATTGAAAAGTTATCATTGTAAAAAAAATCAATTGGATCAATGAATCACGTTGTATATCAAGCTTTTATCAATCTTTAATAATCTTCACTCTATAAATTCTTGGTCCTTGGGGAACTTCTGGATGCACACATTTACTATGCCAACTCCCTGCAAAAACTTTAGCCCATCCTTGATTTCTTAAATCCATTTATGTGTAAATTCCCATTTTTATTTTCTCCTTTCAAGACAACTGCTATTTCCTTCGGAAGCTATTGTAATTGTAGTCTATGGGATATCATGATCCATGACCATGATGCAGCATCAAAATCTGGGGTCTCTTATGAATCTCAACCATAGGGAGTTACTGCCGGACGCTCGCTGTTATCAGGGTTAGTGGTCGTGATCCTAGCCTGCAATTAATGTGCTTTCACTCTCTTTCAAGCCTCTTTCACAAAATTCATATCCATATTTCTTCCTGAATTTCAAAAATTCTTTTGCTATTTATAACTATATTAAAAATCTACTTTGAGACTCCACATCTATCTCTCTGAATTATCGAAATTCTTTGTCCTTGCAATCATCTTAATCTCATCCGATAAAATAACGGGAACCGATTTAGAAATGATACCTAAGATCCAATCATTAGAAAATGGTGTCAATGATCCGCTGAGGATTCCCTGTTGTTTATGGATTTCTGGTATTTATAAATGCCTCGAGATCTATTTGAAAATTTGGTTCTTCGGAAACTTTAGGATGCACTAAAATTCACCCACTGACTCAGTACGAAACCCTAGCACTAGACCATGACTTTTTATCTGTGTACGTGTCAAGCCTTGATCCGACATGTACCACTCACTTAAATTCAACATGTTATTCTAAAGTCGTTATGGTTGTGCCTATAGTGGTGCCATGACCTATGACCACGGTGTCGCCTCGAAACTGTTGACACTTGTTATCGTCTAAATTTTATTATCAATTATCCCTGTATTAAACATGAATATCCAGTAGAATAGGGTTATTACTAATAATTTCCACAAGTTTTGGTGAATGGTATATTTTCCAGGGATTATTTCAGAAAAGCATAATAGAGGGATTAAAGTGTATAAAAGACACGAAACTTGACCGCGAAGGAAACATCATCACAAGGATCCTGAAAGAGTGTAGAAGGCACCCGAAGCAATCGGAGACCCACACCTGCCAAGGTGGAGCCGGCTGGCCCCAAGGGGGGCCGGGCGGCGCCCCCTAGGGTTTTCACCCGCCGCCTTCTGGAGTCTTCTACCACCGCCTTTGAGGAGTCATCTGGGCCCTTGGTTAAGTCGGTTTGATCTAACGGCACGCGTTCATCCTACCGGGCTATAAATAGAGGGCCAGACCCCCTAGAGGAGAGCCAGATCAAGAGATGAAGACCCTAAAGCATTAGATAGATATCCACTAGATCTAGGCTAGCAATCAAGAGAGAGATTAGAAAGATAGAGTACATGAGTAGAGATTCGGAGGAATCCCGGCCTGTCGAAGCTTCTTTGTAGCTGTATTCATCTGGATTCAGCTCCCTCGCCCAGAGTTGCATTCTGAGGTACTTTTGTATTCAACATCTTGATTCAAGTAAGCATTTGTTCTTATTCGTTCTTAAGTTTACAACTGTTGACGGTGGATAACGTCAACTTTTATTAGAACTTTAGACACCAAATGATACATGAATACACACTAGTCTAGGGTTTTAACTGACAGTTTCCACGAGTTTTGCATGTTCTGTATTTTTCAGGTGCTATTCCAGAAAAGCAAAAAAGAAGGGTTAAAGAGCATGATTACCACGAAACTTAACGACCAAGGAAACATCATCATGAGAACACTAGAAGCATCTGGAACACACCCGAAGCACCGGGGCCCGAGACCCACCAGGGTGGGACCGGCCGGCGCCAGGGTGGGGTCAGCCGGCGCCCCCACTAGGGTTTTGGCCCACCTTCTGGAGTCTTCTTCCGCCGCCTTTGTGGAGTCATCTTGGCCCTTGTTTCAAGTCGGTTTGATCCTATGGCGCACGTGCATCTCACCGGGCAATAAATAGAAGGGCAGACCCCCCTGGAGGAACCTAATCATTCATTCAAGGCATCAAGTCCTCAAGCCATCAAGAGCCTCCTAGTTCATCAAGAGCCTCCTAGTTCATAGTTCTAGCCTAGTTAGATTAGAAGTAGAGGAGTTCTAGTTCTTCGGTGGATCTGGAGCCCCGGCGTCTGTCTGGAGCACGGAGTTCGGTATAATTCTAATTCTTTCTCTATTATTGTATTCTTCATTATGATTAGGAAAATATTGTTCTTAATAGTTCATATGTTCTTAATTATAATAGTCTTTATCTACTTTGATTATATGTCTAGTATAGTTGGTTTGATCTTATTGAATTCATGTAATTGCTCGTATAGCGTTTATTCATGCGGACGATGGATAGATGATAAACAGTATGTAGACGTGGTGTCTAGGTATTTTGTTTATTTGCGAATGCACCCTGATATGCCGGGTCGTGTGGTAGATCGCGTAGGTGACAGCTGTGTTGAGTCCTCTGTAGTCCACCCCCCGTATGTAGGCCAGCAGGTACGGTCGCGAAGTTGGATGATAACTCTGTTTCACATCCTTCCTAGATGATGCCATTTGCATGTGATTATGATATAGGATTAGTCTAACAATGATTGCTAGATGCAATTGCACTAATTATAGTTATTCATTGATGTAGTTATAGAATTACCTTTGATATTAATTCCTTAATTTATCCATTGGCTAGCTATTACTATGACTAGAGAAGTGCTCTAATGATTATCTTTTATTTATGATGCTTGATCATACTAATGACCTTTGTCTTTATTTATCTTGTAACCTCTACCTGTTATGAGTAGAGTAAATGACATCGGTAATGTCACTTATCCATTGTATTCTATCACTATCAATATAATAGATTAAAGTTTATCCTAGTCCTTCCCAGTGGTATAAATATAAATCGACAACCTGGTAGAACTCCCTAGGTAAAATGCTACAATGGTATAATTATCTGTCCGCTTACAGAACTGATCTTAGTTTATATTATTTAAATTTCTCTCCAGTCACATAGATTAATATATAAAACCTTTATTTATTCTTAGCATTATTAATTAGGGATGACAACCTAGTTCTTGTATGACAATGTTGGTAATAGAAAGTGGCTAGTTGCTAATGATAAGTTAATTAATTATCATTCATCTTCTAATCTCGCCTCTCGCTTTAAAAGTTATATAGTTATATTTGGCGACGTTAGTAGATGTCAATAACAACTCTATTTGAGTGCTTTGATCTTGGTAGCTCCTTGGTTGAAGTAGTAGTTTGTAGTGTAGACGTGGTGTCTGGGCTATAATTACTTGTGAATGTCCCCTGATTGGCAGTATAGTGGTAGTTCGCGTAGGTGACAGCTATGTTGATTCCTCTGTAGTCCACTTCCCGTTGATAGGATCGATAGGTGTATAAGTGTTTGGTAGGAGGAAACTCTGATTTTCGCTCTTATTCATTTCACGGCCCGATTAGAACGATATTATTCAAAGTTTACCGGTTGTCGGATCTAGATAGTCATTAGTTATCTCCTCATTCTTCATATTCTCTGGATTGATTGTGTTATCGGGTTAAGAATCAATAGACTTAGTTAGTATCACCTACTGTTCCTTTAGGTTCGATATTAAAACCGGGATTGTCTGGTGAAGTGCTACATCGGTGTTTTATCTGTGCGCTTGCGGATACTTTGATAATAATAATATTTAATAGGGTGCAGTTAATTTATATCAACAGAAACCTAGGTTCTCTCACATGCCATGGTCACACCGAGATTCTGCGAGGTACGCGTAGGTATCGAGGTTTAGGGTTGTGGCATACTATAGCTTCACAACTAGTAAAATTCCTTCGTTTGCACTTTATGTGGAAACGAATCCACCCAGCTATGGTGTGATCTGATCTACGATTGCGATACAATATAGCAACCTGAAATCTCTTGTAGCTCAACCACATGAGATTCTGAAGGGTATATGCTCGTATCGAGGTCTGTGGTCATTTTTCATCATAGCCACAATTGATATACTTTTTCTCTTTTTATTGAGGTTACCTTAATTGTGTTCTACAGTGGTATCTCGATCCGTAATTATGGTGCTGTGACAAAACCTGCAGTCTTCTGTGGGTTGCAGCCGCATAAGATCTTACCAGGGCACGCATTGGTATCGTAGTCGGTGCTCCTGAACTATTATAGCTCGCAATTTAAGGTGCTCTCACTTTCCTTGAAACCCACCCTTAAAAGATAACCCTCGTAAAGGTTTATTTTGAAGAACAAAAGTTAAAGCTTTTCGTGTTGAGAGACAACTGATTAGGTCAAATAAGAATTTTCTTTATAACAGATACGAATAGAAGTGTAGGCTAGTAGCTTATCAACTCAAGCATCTGAACACTTGTCAGCTACGCAGGATGTATTCTATGTATCACCATTTGAGAAGTGTCTTCAAGTGCCAGATCGAGTTATTGAATTAGTAGGAGTTGCTTTGAACCAGATCTGACACACTTTGAGTATCCAGTGTGAGTCCTAGACCAGAAAGATCATGTTACTCGAAGGACCACAACAGGATGGTACAAAGTCCAATGAAATCAACATTCGGAAGAAGAAGCTATCCGAGAATCAGAGAATTTCTTATCTGAAAGCTTTCCTAAGTTCTTTGCTATCCTTTAAACGTAACTTATTCCTTTTCAAGTTTTATAAAATGTAAATCCCCTACTTGCTCTATAGTCAAAATTAAAAACAAAAAAAATGTTTTCTTGACACGTTTTCTTTTCCATTACTTAACCTAAGGATTAAGCCGTATCTTAAATCTCGAGACGAGATTTATTTAAGAGGGAAAGGATGTAACACCCCTGGTGTTAATGTAACTAAAACCTGCCATGTCATCATGATTTCATGCAAATAATCCTGCATTCAACTCTGTTAGTGTGCATTAACTAAAATAAATTTTATTCTTGCATATGATTGTGCATAGATGATTTGGAGTGACTTATTACGTAAATGTTTGTGTTTGTGTGAAATTATCTAAATCCGATTGGGAAATAAACAGAAAATCATTTATAAACCCTAAAATGGACACAAAACCCTAATTCAAAAAAATTAAAAGAAATTAGATGTTGGGCCTTAAACAAAAGTTGTAAATCCTTAAAAGTTGATAAACTTATAATTAGGGCAATTTTGAAGTTATTAAAAAGAATTTGAAATAAAACCCTAATCTATGCTTAAAGATTTAAATTTGAAATTCAAATTTCAAAAACTATCAAGAATCTGATAAAACTCTTTTAATGAAAGTCATAAAGCTTTTCAAATTAAACAACTTTGGTATTTGCGGATTTTCAAGTTATTGGGATAATTTTAAATAAAACTCAAATTGGTGTTTGAGTATTCAAATTTAAATTATCATTTCACAAATTATCAAGATTCTAACAAAACTCGTTAACTAAAAGTTGTAAGGCTTGTCAAGTAGAACAAGTTTTTTATTTGGATATTTTCAACTTATTTAGAAAAATTTTGAGAATTGGGCTAGATTTGAAATAAAATTCAAAACCCCTCTTTACCCCTTTTTGAATTGTTCAAAATCCATTCAAAATTTGAATTTGGTTTAAAAACCAAAGTTGTTCAGCAGTCAATTTACTACAACTCATATTTGGGAAAAAATTTCAGTCACCATATAAAATTAAAAGTAATTGTGTCAAAAGTCAAAAAAGGGAAGGGCCCTGCTATGGTGTAGTATAGGGACCCCCCATTTGCTCTGCCCGCGATGGCACGCGCGTGCCGCGCCATGCGCCGGCGACATCCGGGGCCGGCCGGCCGCGTGTCGTCGGTGAGGCCGGGTCCGTGGGGACCCAATACATGTCTCACACCTCTCCTCTGTCTATATATAGCCCTTCGGTCATCGTTTCCCTCTCCGTTTCCCATCTCCGGCGCCGACGAGTTTCGGTTGGGAGAGAAATTCATCGTCCCCGTTGAGCCACTGTCCAATTCCACTTGACAGTACACTTACCACTTCCTGGCGCACTTCCTTGACCCAACCGTACTTCCTCTGGTCTCTTGTGTGCGCCGTAAGGGCCATCGGTGTCTCGGGGTCCGGCCGGAGCGCCGCCGTGCTCGGTTCAACGAGGCTATGGTGAGCTTCGCTCGTCATCATAACTTGTTTCAAGCTTTTTACGGTCATGTGAATCTAATGGATCAAGAAACCTAAACTCTACCGCCTAGGAAACGACGGAACAAAGTCCCTGCCATCGGAGAACGCCGCCGTGCGCTCGGTCGCCATCAACGAGGCACTGCCGGTCATCCTCCGCCCCAACTAGTGTGCACAGAAAGATGCGGTGAGCATCCTCATCATGTAGGGGGTCTTGGTTCGGTCAGTGGGAGCGTGTAGCGATCGGAACACCGTCCGCCGTCGAGGCCGATCACCCTTGGAGCCGCCATGGGTGGCGCTGCTTGTGAACCAAGACCTAATCGGCTCGACCAGTTATCTAGATGTGTGCGGGAGGTATAGAGGCGCACCCGGATGCCCTTGGTCTCGCCGGAGTACCGCCGTCGACGAGCTACCGCGGCGGTGCCACCGTGCACGCGCGCGGTGCTCGTCTGGAGAGGGAGAGAGTGAGCGGGGAGCCGAGCTGGGCCTGCTGGATCGTGCTCCAGGCCGTCTGGGTCGGCCCAGTCACGCGCGGAGACACGCTGTGAAGCGGAGAGCCGGAGCTGGGTCGCGGTGGGCCAGTCCAGCAGAGTTGGCCCGAATAGCTTAAGGATTGCCTTTTCAATTTTCTGATAAATGAATGGTACTGAGTTTTGTGATTTTTGTAGGAAAATATATACTGTTCTAAAAATTATGAAATTTAGTGTGTAGCTTCCCTGTATAGTGTTATGTTTATGAAAAATATAAAATATAGGTTTTGGATGGTTTCTGTAGGAAATAAAAATGTGCCTTTTAATTGATAAATGGAACTTTCATGAATTTTCTAGGCAAAAATATATATCAAAAAATTATGAAATTTGTTTGGGTACTGTTTGAGGCTTAGTAAAGTTGACTTGCAACTTTATTGTGAAGGGGATTTGTACTCAAAGTCGCTAACCTGAATGATAGTTATCATGCATTCATAATCATCTCATTAAGCATCATGCTAAGCATGCATTGTCATTTCGTGTAGCGAACGCGAGGAAACTCATTATCTAAAGCAAACCCCGAGTAAGGTCTTCACTCAGTGGGCGTGAATCTTTGTTGGTGATTGATGTTAGGATTTTATCTGCTACAAGCAACAGGCAAGCCCCGGTGCATTCAGCCCTCTCCTTGTGATTTGAAAAATATTTATAACTTGAGTTAATCTATTGCATTATGTTAATAGGAGTTGATTGATAACCCAATCACTGCATCTTTGAAAATGCTTAGCCCTGCTTGAATAAATTAGATTTGTATAAAATGCTATTTTGAGCTATTGTGATATATATGCGATTGAATTGATATATATGCGATTGATTAATTCATGAAAAAGGGAATTGGTATATTCTCGTTCGGTGGTTGTGCCCCTGATCAGTACATTGTCACCGGCGAGAAGGGATTTTCTTGCTCGGTGGTTGTGAATTTGGGTTAGAGTCCCAATGCTTGACCACCGGCGAGAAAAGGGATTTGAAAACCGTGCGGTTACTTGTACTTGGGTTAGAGTCCCAATGCAATGTCTTCGGCAGAAAAATGAATTAGGGACCGTTCGTTGTAGGCCTGCTGGATCAAGACTTTTTGCAACTAGCCACATACTTCGAGAAGCCCTGTCTCCGGTGGCTCTATTACTTGAACCGACAACCACGCACTGGGAGTGGAGAGATGGCGAGAGTAGTGTGCACCCTCGTGTGTTAGAGTCCCGGATTGGAGGCGTGCTGTGCTCTCGGGTGGCTCAGGACCGGTTTAGGGGTAGAAAGGCCGTGGTAGACGGGTTGGTATATGCAAGCTTAAGTGCTACATATGCAGTGTAGATAGGGATCCCTAGCTGGGTACTAATCGATTCGAATCGTCATTGCTCCTCGGTTAATGGAGACTTGATCCACTGACTTACCCCGAAAAGTGGTTTGGAACTAGGTGTTTTGAGAATGGATAATAAATTGAAAAGTATGAGGATACATGTGACTGAATTTGGAACTATGGTTTATGTTTAAAACAATATTGAGATAAAATATTAAAAATAGGTTAGTACTGCTTTTCTGCAAAATCCTTGGACTCTTGCTAAAGCCTTATCTTGACTCCCCTCAGCCTGTATTTCTGAGTCTTCTCCCAAATTTCTTTAGCCGGGTAAGTCTTGCGGAGTACCCCAGTACTCATAGTTTGTTAACCCCTGTTGCATGTGAGTCAAGTGAACAGTTCTACGTGAGACCGTACCGGTTGACGGATCGTGCATGGGTGAGAGGCGTATGAGATATAACCCTTGGGCAAGGTGTATAGTTGTGTACTTCTACTCCACTACGAAACTCTGGTTTGGGATAATGTAACTTATGTTTGTAAATCTATATTTATGTAATACTTCCGCACCCTATACTCTGATTCATATTATTTGTGTAAACTGTTGTAATACTGTAATGCTTACAATGAGATCCTCAGAAAATCAGGGTTTCCGTGGAAACCCGGCAGGCTTCCTAGTTTACGAGGAACTCGTGCGGACTAATCGGTGGTCCTTAGGACACTGATGATGCATGTGGGCCCTATAATCTAGGCGGTTCTGTCACACTATGTCAATGAAAATGGCAAAAAGTGTGAGCACAGGCCGACCACTCCTCTATTTATAACCACAACACAAAATCTAAACGTTACACTATTTTTGGAGAACACCGAACGCACTGTTAAGTTGCACCGGATGCATCCAGTGCAGCGTCCGGAGTACGGCTGAAAGCTCTTGTTTGGTTTTGGGTAATTGATGAAACCTAGTTTGCTAATGGTGTGCTCTAAGTGTTTCATGAGAACAATTAGCAAATAAGATGGAGCAAAGGACCGGATCGGTGAAGGCCACAAGTGAAGGGCAATGATGGCATCCATGAAAATGGTATAAGTCCATCATCAAAGGTGTCTACAAGCTTCATCAAGTGATGGGAAAGAAAATGGAGAAATGTGACAGAACCGCCTTAATCACAGGGCCCACATGCACCGTCATCGTCCCTAAGGACCCACGGCCAGTCTGCATGAGTTCCCCTTGACCTAGGTGGCCTGCCGGGTTCCCTAGGAAACCCTAACTTCCTGAGGATCTCATTGTAAGCATTGCAAGTATTACAACAGTTTACACAAATAAGTTGAATCGGAGTATAAGGTACGGAGGTATTACATAAATCTAGATAATAAATATAAATTACATTATCCCAAACCAGAGTTTCGTAGTGGAGTAGCATATACAACTAAACCCCCTGCCCAAGGGTTATATCTTATACATATCTTCACCCATGCGCGATCCGTCAACCGGCACGGTCCCGAGCATGACTGTACCCTCAGCTCACCTGCAACAGGGGTTAACAAACCCTGAGTACTGGGGTACTCCGCAAGACTTACCCGTCTAAGAAAAAGGAATGAGACTCAGGAATGCAGGCTGAAGGGGAGTCAAGGTAAGGCTCAAGCAAGAGTCAAAGAGTTTTGCAGAAAAACATTACTATCCTGCCTCCACATTTCACCTCAATCTTAGTTTAAGCATAATACATAATTTCAAATTCATTATCATTTTTCATCATACTTTCCAATTCTTTAATCATTCTCAAAACACCTAGCTCCAAACCACTTTTCAATTATAGGTTAAAGGATCAAGTTTCCATATCCGAGGAGCAATGACGATTCGAATCGATTAGTACCCAGCTGGGGATCCCTATCCACACTGCATATGTAGCACTTAAGCTTGCATATACCAACTCCGGCTACCACGGCTTTTCTACCCCCGAACCGGTTCTGCGCCACCCGAGAACACAGTACTCCTCTCCTCTCCAGGCACGCCGGCCACGAGGGTACACGCTGCTCTCGCCATCTCTCCACTCCCAGTGCGTGGTTGTCGGTTCAAGTAGTAGAGCCAACAGAGTCAGAGCTTTCCGTAGTATGTGGCTAGTTGCAAAGTCTCGATCACAGCAGGCCTACAATGAACGGTCCTAAATTCATTTCCGCCGGCGACATTGCATTGGGACTCTAACCCAAATACAAGTGTCCCAACGGTTTTCAAATCCCTTTCCCGCCGATGGTCAAGCATTGGGACTCTAACCCAAATTCACAACCAACGAACGAAAAATCCCTTTCCGTCGGTTACGATGCATTGGGGCTGCTACCCAAGTACACAATCCCCGAACGGACTCAAGTCCCTTTTTTCTTTCTCATGATTCATAGTTATCACATTCACATAGGTCAAAAATAGCCTTTTTATGCAAATCTAAATCGATTAAGCAGGGCTAAGCATTTTTGAACATTTTTATTTTTAAACAGGTTTCCGGGGTATTATATATTAAGGTAGGTAATGCAACAATATAGGTAACAAACAACTCCTAACAACCTAATGCAATAATAGACCCAAGTTATAAATATTTTATAAAACACAAGGCGGGGCTGAATGCACCGGGGCTTGCCTATGTTGCAGGTCTGTCACGTCCGTCAGAAAACCAGAGAAACCCTCTTGACTTCCCTGACGAATAATTCTTCTGTCGGGGAGCAATCAAGGATTCCTTCCGAGCACCCGATCACTACACGTAAAATAATGATGCATGCTTACATGGTGCGGAATGACATGACTGAAAAATGTAGAACAAACATTTAATTAACAACCTTGAGTACAACTTTCCTTCACGGTAAAGTTACAAAACATTTCTCAAAAGGTAAAAGGGTGTTTTCGCATTTCATTTCTATTGACCATTTTAACAGTCATAGAAAGCCGCTGCACAACTTGTTCAATATCTACTGCAATACACCAGGTAACGCGCCAAGGATCCCCATAGGGAATGCCCTAGGGTTAACAATCAGTCCAAAAGTCATTCAAAACCTAGTCTACTGGGGTTTTCCATTTGTTTTTAATAATCAATTAATGGATTATAAAGTGATCAATGCATAACTACTTCAAATTGAGCCCAAACTTTTTTCTGTAGATAGGTCTTAATCTAAAATAGTGCCCAAACAAATTTTATAATTTTTGGACAAATATTATGGCCTACAAAATCCCAGAACAGACATTTATCAATTAAAATATAGATTTTTACTCCCTGCAGAAAGTGGTTAAATCCCTTATTTAATATTTTTAGCAATACTACACACTACAAAAAGGCAGACAAAATTATTTCTCATGATTTTGGAGCAGTAAATTAATTATTACAAAATAACAGGACACAAACACTAATTTAATTCTTCAGGAAATAGAAAATTTCCATTTAATTCGCAAAGAACATTGTGAAACTCTCTATCCGGCCTGAGGCGGCCCCACAACCGCAGGCCGGCCCACGCGCTTCCTCACTCCTCCCGCGCGGCCGAACCCGCCCAACATGCCACCGGGCGGCTGCTCAGGCCCAGCGCGGCTCTCCCTCTCCTCAGTCTCACTGACAGACGGCCCCCACCCGTCAGCTCTCTCTCACTCCCCTTCTCCTTCCTCCCGCTGGCAACCGGCCGCGGCGTCAACGCGTTGCCGGCTCGCCATGCCGGCGGAGTCAACTCCGGCGAGAGCAAGCACTCCGACGAGCTCCCCACTCGCAACCGCAGCCCTTCTACGGACTCAGCCCCCCGCACCTAGACTTCCAGAGCTCGACCACGAGCAGTCATGGCGGCCTCGCCGCGGCGGCCCACACGTTCCGATGACTACGGACCTTCCCAAGCCAAACCCAGATACATCTAGGGCAACCACAGAGCTCACCAGAGATTTAGGCGCTAGCTAGTCGAGGCAGCAGACGGCCGGAGTAGGCGTAGCGGCGACGACCGAAGTACCGACGACGAGCTCTGGTGACGAGAGTCCCGTTCCGACGTTCCGTGCCTGGTAGAGTTCAAACACCTTGGTCCCTGAGTTTCGCCGAGACCAAGAGAACCTAAAACACACATTAAGAGAGAGAGATGCCCTGACCGCAGATCGCTAGACAAGGTGGCGGCTCGCGGCGACGCTGGTGTGGCCGCGCGCGAGGGAGACGACGACCGTTCTGGAACCTACCGAGCACTACAGCCCACGCAAACCTGACGGCAATCGGTGCGCGAGGACGTGCAAAGGATTTATGCAAAATGGAGAGGGTTGAGGGTGATGAGAGACGGCGAATTCGGCTCCCGTCTGAGAGGTCGGCGGCGGCGAGATAGAGGAGAAAAGGAGAACGAGGGCGGGCCGACTGAGGCTTTTATGGGCGAGTTAGAGAGGGAACAAGGAGCAACAAGGATCCGGGGCCCTCCACGCTTTTGCTCCCTCCCGGGCGGTCACGTCCGGCAGCCCGGTCGGGTGGTGCCGCGCGGCGGGGCGCCCGGCTCTGTTCACGAACAGAGTGAGAGACCCACGCCCTGTCGATCACTGTAGCCGAGTCAAGTCTACTCTACTGTTTTGATACAATTACTCCTAATTTTGCTTAGCAGCCCGAGAAACTCCATAAATAAAAGTCGTGGGAAGAATTTCATGATGAACAATTTTGCTTTTTGGACCACATTTAAATTTTGGAATAGATTTTGAATAATTCAGAAAGGGGTAATGTTTGTTTTGATTTATTTAAATCCACTCAAATTCTCAAAAATTTTCTCAATAAGTTGAAAATCTATAAAAATAGGAGTTGTTATACTTGACAAGTTCCTACAACTTGTATTAAAGGAGTTGTCTCAGATTTTTGATAATTTTTGAAATGACATTTCAAATTTAAATTTTGAAACACTCATTAAGGGTTCAATTTGAAATTTCAATGCATAAGTTCAAAATCCCCAAATACAAAAGTTGTTCAACATAAAAAGCCTTACAAACTTTCTTTAATATGAGTTTACCCAAATTCTTGCTATATTTTTGAAGGGCATTCTAAATTTGAATAAACAAGCACTATTTGGGGTTTAATTCAAGTTTTCCAGTGGTAAACCTCAAAACCTCCAAAAATGAAAGTTGTCCTCATTCAGTGAACCCTACAACTTTCATATAATAGGTTTGTCTAATCCTTAATAATTTTCGAGTGAGAATTAAATTTAAACCTTGAAACTTATATTATGGTTTTATTTGAAATTCTTTTAATAACTTTAAATTGCTCCAACTAGGAGTTGCTCAACTTTTAAGGATTTATGACTTTGTTTAAGGGCCCAACCTCTAATTCCATTTAGTTTCTGATTTAGGGTTTCGGGTCCGATTAGGGTTTTAAATTGTTTTTCCTTTTTTATTTTCTATTGGATCTAGAGGCATACACACAAACAATTATTTAAATCATAAAGTCACCCAAGGGTACTTAAGCACATTCACATGTGGAAATAAAAATTGTCTTAGTAATGCCACAGTACTTATGAGTTTATGCAAGATGATTTGCATGCAATCATGATGACATGGCAGGTTTTAGTGGCAGTAACACCAGGGGTGTTACAAGAAAAGCTCAGAGATCAAAGCAAAGGTATAACCAATAAGAGCTCCTTGCTTTTGGTGATCAAGAACTCTATAGAGAGAGTGATCACATTTAGGATAGATAGCCGTACTATCAAGAGGGCAAAATCATTGTCAAATGCGATTATCAAGTGCCACAAGGTGGTTCATATTCATTGCATATGCATATAGATGCTAGTGACAACTAACAAAAACCGTGGAAAACTCTTTGGAAAAATGCTAACACACGGCACTAAAGTAAGAAAACACTTTGGAGTGTTAGGCGACTTTGGAAACTGGGGTGAAGTTTGAAGGTTAGAGAGGGTTTGGGTCCTCTCTTCCTCCTGCCAAGCTTGCGAGATAGGATTCAGTGAATCTCGGAGAAGTTTCAATAGAAAAACTAGTGTCGGACGCTAACCTCGGAGAGCGTCGGACCATTGGCTTCGGTCTGACGGCTAACCCTATTTTGCTCTGTCTTGGAGCGTCGGACGCATTGAAAAAGAGCGTCGAACCATGGGTTCACGGTCCGATGGTATGGCGAGCTGAGTTCACGTTCTGACGGTGTGCGTGGTGAGCTGTGTTCAGGGCGTCGGACGCATCAGTTTGGTCCGACGCTAGGCGTCGGACAGGGTCAGACAGGGTCTGGAGCTCTCGGGTTGTTCTCTGGAAACGTCGGACGGGCGGTTTCGTTGGTCTGACAGTGTTCGTCAGACACCATCCGACGGTGGTTTGCGCTCTGTGTCCTTCTCTGGAAGCGTCGGACGTTAGTGGCTTTTGGTCCGACGGTGCGCGCACGACTGTCCGACGGTTGCCGTCCGACGGTGCGCAGGAAGCCCCTAACGGCTATAACTTTCAGATGAAGTTATAAATAGGGGCTTGCCCAGTTTGGGGAGGCTCTCTTGGCCATTCTAATCACTCCTACTAACTAGTGAGCCTCTCCACTCCTCACTCACACCTTCTACTTGATTGTGATCGTCATTTGGTGAGATTGGAGAGCATCAAGTGCATTGCATGAGTGTGTTCATCTAGAGACACTTGGTGATTGGATTTCACAGCGGATTCTCTTGTTACTCTTGGAGTTTGCCGACTCCTAGACGGCTTGGGGCTACGAGGATCATTGAGGGAAGTTGGTGATTGTCTCCGTCTCCGATCGGTGAAGTTGTAAGGGGTTCTTGATCCTTCCCCGCGGGAGATCGTAATTGGCTACTCTAGTGGATTGTGCGTAGTTTGTGGATCCCCATCTTGTGTTGGTTGTGCGGCACCCTTGAGAAGGGTTTGGCGTGTGATACTAATTAGCGTGAACCTCCAAGTATGTGTATCGCTACAACGAGGACTAGCTTGCCGGCAAGCAAGTGAACCTCGATAAAAAATCTTGTGTCATCTCTCTACCAAGGATCTCTTGATTATTGTGATTGATTGTATTGGTATTGACTTCTTCTCATCACCGGCGGTATAAAGTTCTTCTCCCTCTCCTTTACATTTGAGCACTTAACTTTTGTAGTAGCTTTCTTGTGTAGCTAGCTCACTTAGGAGTAGAGTAAAGTAGTGACATAGCTTCTTGTGTGTGTTTTAGAGACTATAGCCTAGAATGGTTAGGTGGCTTGCACTTTTGAGTAGGCTAGCATAAAATTCGCTTCACCTTTTAATTATTTAACCGCTTTGTTTAAGTGTTGCTTGTAGAAGTTTTTATAGGCTATTTACCCCTCTCTAGCCATTTAGGACCTTTCAATGGCTCGCAGACACATGTACTAAACATTTGAAATTTACACACAGTGCGCCCAACCACAGGACGCGTCCGCCGTCACACCGGACGCACGAACGCCAACGTCCGGTGATGGTCCAGTAAGGTTCCATAGAGCGCTTTTGCTCACCGGACGCGTCCGGTGAAGGGTCACCGGGTACACCACGACGTTCTCTGCTCCAACGGCTCTCTGTTGTGTGCCATGTCAGTTGCACCGGACGAGCACACAGTGCGCATCCCACGTCCGGTGAGTTCAAACCAGCGTCTAATGAAAAACTCACCGAGCAGACCCGAGAGCGCAGAGTTCACACCAGACGCGTCTGGTGGAACCTCACTGGAAGCTCCAGCATCTGGTGCACTCTGCTCAGTGCACTCTCAACTAGGGTTAGCCATCGGACGCTACAGGATAGCGTCAGGTGCGCATGGCTCAGCGTGGTGCAAGTTTCTTCACGAGACATCACCGAAAATCGCCGAATCCTGCCTCACAAGCTCGGCAAGAAGGAGAGAGGACTCAAACCATCTGTACCCCTCAAACTTCACCCTATTTTTAAATGTGCCTACACCACAAAGTGCACCACACCTTAGTGCAGATGTGTTAACATTTTCAATTAGTTTTCCAAGGGTTTTGTTAGTACTCACTAGCATCTATATGCACATGCAACAAGTGTAAGCATCTAGTGGCACTTTGACAACCATATTTCACGAACGAGTTCTCCCCTATTAATAGTAAGATTGTCTATCCTAAATGTGATCACTCCCTCTATAGTGTCTTGATCACTAAAAGAAACAAACTCCTATCAAGTATACCTTTGCCTCGAGCTCCTAGCTTCTCCCTTTCCTCTTTCCTTCATGGATGAAGCATTTGGACTCCTTGATGATGAGCTTACACCATTTTTATGGACGCCGTCATGGCCTCTCACTTGTGGTCTTCACCGACCCTTTCACCTTGCTCCATCTTGATGTTTGCTAATTAACTCATGAAACATTAGAGCACACATTAGCAAACTAGGTTTCATCAATTATCAAAACCAAACTTGGGCTTTCAGTGAGGCATCCTAGGTGTGTTTGGGGATCATCAAGGAGTGTCTAGATGATGTGTCGGAGTTTAGTTTATCCATCTTGAGAGAGGGGAAGGGATGAGAGTGGGTGGGTCATGTGAGGAAGGGGCTGAATTTGGTTGGTTATGGTGATTACTCAAGGTGACATGTGGGGGGTCCATTGGGATGGAGGTAAGGACATCTCATTCAAAATAAGGTTTATTGCATAGGTGTTCTAGCGGACAGTATGTCTGAACTCAGAACTGTCAGACAGTCCGAGCACTCCTGAACTATCTAGGGGAGCATCAAAAGGTCTGGATTTGGTGGTTAGGGTAAGGGATCAAGATTAGGGTTTAGAGAGAACCATCCATGTGATGTCTCTAGGGTCTTGACTTAGGTCAAATAATTAAGTTGACTTGGGTTGACCAAAATCTTTGTGAAGATTATTTTCTTGGTTTAGGTCTTTGTCATCAAGAGTTAGCTAGGGTTAAGTGATATTCACCTTGTTGACGAGGATGCTCATCACAGGAGAGGATCAAAAATAGAGATCATGGATCAACATCAATACCAAGCCTCTGATCGAGAACTATTATGGGTGATAAAAGGGGTTTACATCAGGGATCAAGGTAAATGATGGGTCGAAGGTAGATCTTCCAAAGGAGATGTTCTCAAAAGTTTAATTATGGAATGACCATCAGTCTTGACAGTTAACTTAATCGGCGTGATCCTCTTATATAGAGAGGGTGTGGTCATCCTGTAGGAAATCTTCCCAAATCGTGATCTTGTTATTACAACTACTAGTAGTAGTATTACTAGTCTTATTACTACTATTATTAATATTATTACTAGTATTATTACTATTACTATTACTATTATTATTATTTAGGAAGATAGGGAGTTGTGAGTCAAAGGTTTTTAAGCTTCGCCGATATCTTCTAGCTAATAGCTTGTGCGAGTACGAAGTACGATTATTGAAGAGTATGGCCTATGTATGTACATGCAGCCTGAGCTCGCTGACCCGGCATGAGGCTCGTATTTTTGGGCTGGCCCAAGCACGTCCTGGCCTGATGGCCAGCAGGCCTAGGCTGGCACGACTCAAAGGAGCAGGCCATGTCTGGGCCAAAGGATAGGCCCATGGGCTAGCACGACATGACCCGTTATTTGCATATGGCCCGATAGAAGGCCTGACAGCAAACCAACAAAAACCTAATTATCCAACTCCCCAGTAGCCAATCTCCATTCCCCATCCCAGGCGCCGCCGCTCAATGCCCCCACTCGCGACTCCTCTCGCACAGGAGCGAAGCCCGACTTGGTGACTCCTCTCGCTCGACGCAGTGCGCGCGTGGGAGTGAAGGTCGCCTGCCCGTACTCGAGCTCCGGCCGCCGGCGGGACGCGCGGTGTGCTGTGCCACCCTAAGGAAGCTTCTCCAACATGTGTTGCTCTCGTCCCATCCATCACGTGCGTGGGAGTGAAGGTCGCCTGCCTGGCCTCGAGCTTCGGCGCCAGCGAGACAGGGGTGTGCCAGTGCTGCCCTAAGGTACAAGCGCGGCACCCGTCCCCCGTTCTCCTTGGCGCCTCGAGCTCGAAGGGTACCTTAGCCCCGCCCCCGTCAACGAGCATGACGGCTATGGGGAGCATGTGCCCCCTTCTCCACTCGGAGGATGCTCTCCTTCTCCCATTTCTGCTCAGCGGCCTCGGCCACCTTTCCCTTCTCCATCTACAAATCTGCTACTGAAAGCTATGGTGGGCCTCGGGCTAGCCCGACCTTCTATTTTTGTCGTGCTTCTTGGGCCGGCCCAGCACAGAAAACAACCCATAGGGCCATTCCTAGGCTGAAGGTCAAGCCCATGGGCCACGGAGGTACGGCCTGGGAGGCACGACGTGCCGTGCCAGCCCGACCCCCTTCATGTCGTGCCATTCTGGGCCGGCCCGTTGGCCATCTATAGTATGGCCTCTGTGCATGCCTTTGATCTTTTGATGACCCACACTTTCGTGTGGCTGTGTTAAGATTTGTAGGGCAATGATAAGAGTAACCT